>OZ010603.1:78667229-78694729 GCA_963932145.1 Acanthosepion lycidas
AATCAAAACCCAGCTGAATTGGCATCAGTCAGAGAATCTACCCCAAAGCTTTGGAGTACGGCATTGATGAAGGTGAATTTAAGTGTATTTATTTATATATAAATGTTGTTGGGCCTCTGTGTGTTTGCACATTCCAACAACAATAAATAAAATAGTTATAAATCTAACCTTCCATAATTAACAACTTAATAAAATAAATTACCTTTGACATTAAATAATTCAACAAAAGTTGGTATGATATTCAATTCACCAACCTTATATCACCAATCTTAAAATATTTAACCATTTATTGCTTATATACATCTATCTTGTTCATAATATTGTGTTTGTTTGTGTGTGTGTGTGTTTCATTAACTAAACTAATTTGTTTTTTAACTAATTTGTTTTCTTTTATTAGCTAACTAGTTTTTTTATTAACTAATTTCTTTTATTAACTAATCTGTTTTTTATTAACAAACTAATTTGTATTCCAACTAATTTGTTTTTTAACTAAACTAATTGTTTTTTATAATAATTAAACTGATTTGTTTTTTTATTAACTAAACTAATTTGTTTTTCATTAACTAATTTACTAATTAACTAATTTGTTTTCTTTTATTACCTAATTTGTTTTTTCATAAACTAATTTGTTTTTTATTAACTAATTTCTGTCAAAAAGCAGTATAAATCCTAATTCAAGTTTGAAATTCAATAAGTTTTCTCAGAAAAATGCTGGCGTATAAAATCTTTTCAAGGAAAGCATTAAAATGCTACTGAGATGTTGTCAGGCATTTTGTCACAAGGGTAGCTGCATTTTTCAGCTTTTAATATTTGATTCAAGTCTGCCGTAGAGATTTTAGGAACCTACCATACACAAAAATGTATGTCATACATACGAAGGAAGATCTATAAGTCTATAACCCAGTGTTTCTTAACCTTTTTTAAGCAAAGAAAATATCACATCACACTTTTTAAAATGTATACATTTAAATGTCATGAAATAAAACTATAGATTTAAAATAAATACACACAACACATGAACATACTTTATTTCAATGTTTCTATTCAACAATTTGTGCAGCTTATTTAGAGTGAAACCTGTGCCTGGTGTTTTTTCACTATATCTTCAATGTTTGGTCAAATGTGTGATAAGCAGACCCTCATTTCTTCTTCAGTTGAGCATAATTTCAGTGTAATATACTTTTAAAAATTGGAAAATTATTAAATCAAATTCTCAATGCTGCATATCAAATACTTCATCAATATTAATTCTTAATTCAATATGATTTTGTGTAAAATTTTGAATTAAACAAAGAATTATATGAAAAAGCTTAATATTCATTTATTCAAATAAAGGAAAATTTTAAAAAGTTAAATTTAAAAAATACTTTATAAAAAATGAATTTTAAAGCAAAGTATTTAAAATAACATAATCAAAGAATAGTGAAAAGAATTATTTGAAAAAAAATGTTTAATAGTTATTCATTTATTCAAATACTAACACTGTACCATTACTATTTCTATACTATCTCTCTCTATAAAAGGCAGGATGTGTGTGTGTGTGTATAACGAATGCATGGCCACAATTTTCAACGGATTTGCACCAAAATTTACATGCACATGCTCCAAGTTAGCGGGAAGGCCAAGATCAACATTGCATTTCCCAACTCCCATCAATAGTGGAAATAATCGATTTTTTCATGCTTCTACGGCAGACTTTATGTAGTTTGCGGCCATTTTCTACTGGCCAGAGTGAGAGCCTATAGCTGGCTGCCATGAATAGGCAGGAAGATTCTATTGGCCAGCGTGAGAGCCAACAGCTGACTGACACGAATGTTAACTAGCATGCAAAAAAAAATCGATAGCTGCATTCGTCACAAGTGGGAAAAATTTAAATCTGCATGGCACTTTACTCCAATTGGCTAATTCGCTTGCTTAGACTCAACGTTGATTCTGATTCTGCAGAATTGGGTTGGGTGTGAAAAAGTATTTGTTGTTAACATTCTTTTTTCATTCAGTTTTTCCAGTTATGAGTCTTTTATAAAACTGATTGTTTTGTGTTCATTTTGTTTAGTTCTTTTTTTGTGACAGATTTAATGTTTAGTATAGAGCTTCGAAAAAATTTGCAGTGTGAGATAGGCAAGAAGTACGGCTTGTAGCAGCATCAGCACAGCAAAGGGCACTCCTTTAAAGGCAAGGAAGGGCAAAAATATTTTAAGTCAAGTGATATTGATTGCTGTATGAGTTGTACGATTTTTGAATCAGGCACAGGCAACGCCAGGCCATGCTGCTAGTACACATATATATGTATGATATTTACCTCGTCTACCCACTGTAAGGTCGGGTTTACTGTGGGAAACCTGAGCATGAAGACTCAGACCAAGGACAAAAATTGCCCAACCCATGCAATCATCAGTTGTGCTGGCCTTGGTAGTAACCACTGATCCCCTCTCTCTAATGTAATTGCAGCTCTTCCCCAGGACCAGACACCTCACAGGATTTATTTTCCTCTGTTGCATCTCTGTCCATGGGCAGAGCCACAACTGGATCATACTCTGCCTGAAGACATAAATGCAACTGAGTGATGATAAACCTAACATGGTATGTGCCAGATGCCATGACGATATTTCACAGAAAACTTATAAAGATCGTGCAGCACACTAGTGTGCCATGGTATAGCAGTTGAGTATCACTGCCATAACCTAACATGTTGTTATTCATTTTCATATCTGAAAATTTTCACTGTGTAATATTATATGTAATTAATATATACATGATGGAGTAATGGAATCGGAGAGCCAAGTTCGAATTCCAATACAATCCATTAAATTCACTTACATGCTAATACCCTTGGGAAAGGTATGAATCCTCTTCTTCTCACTCTGGGTAAATAGCAGGAAAGACCATGTTCTATAGCCTTGGATGGCAACTGGTCTACCACAGAAAAAAATGGCAACTTACTGCAAGAAAAAAATCTGCCTCGTCAGTCATGTATCGAAAGCTACACGATCGCCTAAGCATGCATCACGCATGGCACATAACTGACTGAATATACACCAGTAGATCCCAAATGATTATGGGCCATGCCCCACTTTGGTATTTCTAAAATTCTGGTGCCCTCCTGTAATATTTAGTTCTTACATATATGCCAATTACACATGTACATACAAACACACATTTTTATCTATGCATCCTGTATATGCATCGTATGTATTAACACACATTAACATTAACACTCTCACTCAGACTCACTAGAAAACAATTCACTGTTAATAACTCATTCTAGAATTGCCCCCTTATTGTGTTGGTATAGTAAGCCAAAGGGTGCACATCTTATGCATGCACTACCAAAATATTACCATGCCCCCCCCCCCACCATGCCATGCACCCGACATTGATATACACCAATTTTACAAGAGAGGAGATTATGGCAAAAAAGAAGCTGGAAACTTAACTTTACATGCAACATAACATAACATTATATATATATATATATATATATATATAGTCACTGTAAGCCGGATATAAGAGAGTTGTTGGGACCAGATAAGTCTCTTATATCCGGGTTTGGTCTATTTTGTTTAGGTAAGTATGTCTCTAATTTGGGACCAGAGAAAATCTCTCTTATATCTGAGTTACAATATATATATATATATATATATATATATATATATATATATATATATATATATATATATATATATATATATGTATGTATGTATGCATGTGTATTATGTGGCTGTGTTTGCTTTCTGATCTTCAGACCCAGGTTCAAATCTCACAATTGTCAGGGAGGTAACTTCTTTATATTATTGGCCTGTGAAGCAGCACTATAGGGATTTGCCTGATGACATGACGAGTTGCCCCCCAAGTCTTGTGAGTGAAATTGGATAGAAAGGAACTACTCGAAGGCCATTGATAGTTGTGCTAGCACAAAGTCACATGTCGTGAGTGTTGTTCAAACCGTTGATCATGCCAGATTATGTACTCTCAACCAGAAAGTGTAACTAAGATTTACTCAGCATAGTTGCAGTATCACAAGTGGGATTTGTGTGTACTGCAGAAACACAAATGTGCCTGCCTGAGCGACCGTCTGCAATGGGGATTGGTTAGCTTCAGTAGCAGTGATTGGAAACGAATAACTGACCATCATCATCATCATAATAATAATAATGATAATAATCATCATCATCATCATCATCATGAGAAGGAAGAGGTGATATACAAGAAGAGTAAGAGTAAGGGAGGCAAAACGACATCACAGAAGAACGACAATAATAATAATAATAATAACCAACAGACCTGATATGATGATAAAAAAACAATAAATTCAGGAAGTACACGCTAACTTATTGACATGTCATGCAGTACCATCACCGAAAAGTTACCAATAAATTTTCCAAATACAAGGACGTGGAGATTGAGAATGAGATTTAATTTAAAACAGGATGTTGGGTGAGAGAATGAAGTCTGAGATAGTAAATACTAATCGGAGCTCTGGGCCTCTTGAGAAAAGGAATTTTTTTTAACTTAAGACTAAGAGTCTCCCAGGTAAATCAACATACAAGTTACCCAGAAAATCGGCCTACTAGGAACATCCCATATGATAAAAAGTGCTATCGAATTCTCCTAGGGCCTAAAGACCATAGTTTGGACCCGGCTCTACAGGATACAAAGCATAAAAACAGAAAACAATAATAATAAAAATATGATGATGATGATGATGATGGTGATCACATCATAGCAATAGATTTTATTTTCTCTTATTAATGAACTATGTCTTCTTAATTTTAAATGGGCTTTTAAAAATGTGCGTACTAGCGTACACAATCACAACGTCCTTCTAAAATTGTAAACTTTGAAATCAACTTGAAAGAAAAAGGACAAAAAATAAATAAATTACAATTTATTTTTTTAAAAATACCTTTTAAAATTTTAAAGGGACAAACAACAGAAAAAATAGCTTTATTTTTATTTTAAATATTTTATTTTTTCACCAATCTCTTTAGAAAAAAAGTCATTGAAGTAAAAAAATAATTTTTGTTTGTTTTTACTTTTTTTTTTCTTGTTAAATTTACTTCTTATATTGTAAAATTTGAAAGATAAAGAGGAGCTAAAAAAATGACAAATATATAAAAATAAAATTTATTTAATTATTTATTTATTCATATTTAATTAATTATTTATTAATTTAATTATTTACTTATCTCTATTCATAAAAAACTGATTTTAACTTAACACAACAGAAAAATAGCTTTTAAAAACGTTTTTTTTAAACTTAAGATTTTTTTCCAGTCTTTGTTCTTTTAGAAAAAAAAAACATTTATTTTTACTCTTAGTCTTAACTTACTTCAATTAGTTATTATTTGTTCCAAGACAAAAAAAAATCAAAGTACTTGCGAGGAGGAACTTTTTGTGGAGTAACTTAAAAAAAACAAAAAAACACGAAGCAGTAATTTCTAACCCAGGCTTTTTCAGTTCTTGTCCGTCGCATCTGTCTTAAATAGCCACTTCCTAAAAAAACGAAACAAACAAACAAACAAAAGACACTAATTCAGCGAAAGAAAGACGAGAGGATAATCGATTTCCTTGATTGTAAAGAAAATGAGAACATGTCATCTGTGACGTTAGGATTATAATTCAGATAAAAAAGGTAATTTGATTCTGCTTACACCTTTCTTTAATTAATGATTTTTTTTAAATTTTAATTTGGGTTCGACTTAGTGACAAGACAACTTCAACAAGTTTTTATTCACATTTGAAGCAAAAATACTCTAAACAAAAAGTTGTTTAGTTTAATTTACTGAATCCGAATTCAGTCGCTAAAAAAAAAGTGAATCGGCTTAATCGTTAGTCCTATAAAAAAAATAATATTTTCATCATATAAAGAAAAGTATATAATTAATTATTAAGATATTAAAATAAAAAAAAAAAAACACTTGGCAAAATCGTTCATATTCTCAACAACCTGATTATGGCTGACAACACTTTTTTAACTAAGAAAAACTCGTCCAGAAAGAATTTTCAAGGAACATTTATTTTTAACCCTGAATTAGGTCGTTTCTCTTAAGCTGAAAAATCGTATCTATTTGCTTGATTAAATGTCTTTAAACTAAAAACTAATTTGCTTTATTAATTTATCTTTAGAAAAGAAAGTTAAATTTAAAAATCAATTTCGTCATGGCATCTAATTTTTAGTCCGATAACTTTTTATAGTAAAATTATTTTATTTATAATCATTTTTTTTATTTTTGCAAGGAAATTGAAAGCAAATTTTTATATTTCACGTATTCTTTTTAAGAAAGAATTGAAGTATTTTATGATTTCAAAATTAATATTGATTCAAATTTCCTGCGATTCGTGAAAAATAATAACATAACGTAAAAACTTTAATACGAATCTCAACTTGTAAACAAAAGAAGCACCAAGTAAATAATATCGCTATATATATATTTTTTGTTTTAGTTTTACGTACGACAAAGTCTGTTTTTGTTTTATTTATTTATCATTTGTATATTTATTTAACATCTGCAGCTGCAATTTTATGAAAACCTACTATAATTGTCTCCAGGAATTTCTTGTTGGGTGCTTAAAAACTTTTTTGTATCTTTCTCCATCGAAATTTTTGCGCCTGAGAGCACTTGTTAAAAACAGAAGTTAATCGAACTTGGCTCGTTTATTTTTAACATTTTTTTATTTTTAATTCCTCATTCTCAAAATATTATTACTCTTCTTGTTTCTCGAGTTTTATTCTGTTTTTTGTCTTTCTTATTTTAAAAGAGGTTTTGTTTTGTCGATAAAAGAAAGGATGCATTTTTTCGTGTTTTTTTTTTAAATAAAAAAAAAAAAACTTTTAAAGATTTTTTTTTTTTCTGCCTCAACAAGTATAAAATTTCTTTCAAAAGTTTGGCTCATTAAACTTGTACTGAATTTAATTTGCCACAATGATATATAAATTTATTTTCAAACAAGTACGTTTCTTTAGCAATTTTTCTATTTTAATAAATAATCTTATATGCATTTCTTCAACTTCGAAAAAAAAAACACTTGCCGCGTAGAAATTTAGATTTACTTTTAAATTAAATAAAAATTATTTATTTTAAAACGATAAGAAAAATAACCGTACGCCGTGGCGTAAACACAATATGAATAATGATTTTTTCTCAATGATTAATTAAACAATAAGGTAAGGATAATTATTTAAAAATAAGATTCATAAATGATTTTTAAAATAATTTGATAATAATATTAATGATTTAAATAAATTTTAGATAATATAATGATTGATTATTTAAAGATAATATCATAATAATGATAACATAAGGATAATATTAATAATTTAACAGTAACAATAATAAGGATAATGTAACTGTTGTAACATTAACAATAAGGATTTATCAATCATTTATCCTTATGTTAAATTTTAATAACAACAATGAGGATAATAATAATTGATTGATTTAATTAGCAATAATAATGATAATAATAATGATCGATAATAGTGATTAAATTTAATTTAAGGATAATAATAATTTAATAATGAAAATAAAGGGAATAAGGATAATATAATGATTACTAAATGGTGATAATTAATAATAATAATAATAATAATAAAAATAAACTTTGGACCAACAATGGCATTATCGAAAACAACTAGAATACGGAGAAGAGTGCTGGAGACTTGCTGTCACTTGTTACAACTGGCGTGAGCACATAATCATTATTATTTTTTTTAATTTGAAAGTAACTTTAGTTATAAAGTAAAAACTCCTTTGCTTCAATTGTTTGTTTTTTTTTTTTTGTTTTTTTTTTTTTGTTGTTTTGTTTTTTTTTGGGGGGGGGTTCAGATCTATGGTTTCTTAGCTTTACCTGCAAAAAAAAAAAAAATTAGCATTCAATTCATGGTTTGCCAAAATAGATCATCTGATAACCTCACTACTACATGTCAATTTTCCTTCCCTTAAGATTTCCAACCTCCACCTACCAATAGGTTTGCACCTCCCTGGTACATTGGTAGCTAACACTAACCTTGAAGATCATAAAAGTTTAAAAAAAGATAAATAAAAAATCTAAACTTGTTGAGTAGATTCCAAAACAACCAAAGCATTATTCATATTATACTGAAGAATTATTTTTTTAATAAAAATAAATTGGCTTGATAATGCTTAAATTTGTTTGATAATGCTAAATTATGGACAGCAGATCAGATTGAGGAATGAGAGAGCCGAGTTCAGATTTCAGTCAAGTTTATTACATTCACTTACCCTTGGGAAAGGCATGAATCCATATCTTCTTCCCACACTTAGTTATGGTTAAATAGCAGGACAGACTGGGCCCTATAGCCTTGGGTACAACCAGTTTAGAAGGAAAACTCTGAATTCAAATCATCTGCTGCCTTGAAGGTCCTTCCACTTTAATTTCTAATAAGAGAGAAATGGTAACCTCAATATCCCCAGGCCAAATGGAACCAGCAAGCCATTCCACTATTCTGCCTTGAATGTTACCATGAACCACAATTATGAGACGGAGGGGAGTGGCAATTCTGGAACTCTGAAAGTATGTGTGGGGGAGGGGCAAGATTTTTCTGTGGAAGGGGGGAAAATTCAAGCAGCATCTTTATTTTCATACTACACCAGTATCATATACACAACTTAGGAATGAGTTTCATTATAAGTATGTTACTTCACTAAATTAAACGGAATAACTTTTCATTCATAGTAGTGGAGTTCTGATCTATTCCTGCCCTCTTTTTCCACTCTCAAGCTGTTGGACCACAAGAGGGGTTAACTTCAAAACAAAATGAAAGGGTTAATATTAATGTCAATACTAGCAAAAAACTGTGTAATTTGTCTGCTCTGATATTTTTCCTCTACAAAACTGTCTTGAAGCACAAAAAATAAATGCAAGAAAAAACTAAATACAAAATTAAAAATAAGATAATGCAACAAAAAAATCAATCAAAATGCTGGGGTCACTAGAGGCATACAAAAATCAGCTAAAAAATTAATTTTACTTTTCAGCAAACTCCGGCCACATGATCAAGAAACTACTTTGAAATAAGGAAATAATTTAAATAATATAATTTCTCCATGACCTTGAAACAAAACATCAAATAGGGCAGCTGGATTGACACAAACCCAAGTTAATATAAATTATTTTACATTAAAATTCAAATAAATTTACTTAAAGAGCAGAGTCAATTTCCCCTACTACTAGCTCAAAAAATGTAAGCTTGATTGAACGGTCGGACTCAGGGTATAGTCGGTAACCAGATAATTTGTAGCAGATGGGCTTGGTTATCAGAGTTCAAGCCAGGGTCAGGGGACTTTGGTTGGAACCATTGATGACCACTTCCGGTCACCTGTTGTGTGTGCCTCCCTCGGTGTAGAGATGGACAAGCCAGTCTGCATACTTCTGAAAAATAGAAATTCAGCATCTGGGTGTCTGTCTTCAGTAGATTGGAGAAAATTACTGACCAGTTCTTTCACTCTGTCATAAATCCCTGACTGCGATTATATCTATATATCAAGTTGGGTACATTATTTTTAAATATCTTCTTTTTTTTTTTTTTTTTTTTTTTTTTTTCAAACTGGTCTGTGCATATGTCCGAATCTTGCCTGATCTTCGCAGATGTGAATGTAATAAAAAAAAAAAAGTTAAAAGAAAATGTAGTGGGGAAAAGTACTGAAGATCAAATCTTATCAAAATCAGAGACTGATCAGTTTCATAAGTTTTTTTAAGCTTACAAAAATGGAGCTGTGGGTGGGGCATTGGCCCCTTCTGCCCCCTAGAGAATCGCCACTAGAGACGGAGGGGAGTGGTAACCATAGATAGATCTGAACAGACTGAGACAGATATGACTAGACTATGATAGATATTAAGAACAGTATGGTAAGTGTGACACTGAGATCCATAGATGTATTAGGCTAGCCAAGGACACATTCCAAAAGATGGGCAGAGCATTGCGAGACAGGAGGATTTCTTTGGTAACAAAGTTATGTGACATTTGTCCTTCTTTACGGCAGTGAATGTTGGATGATTTCCTCAAAGATGAAGAAGAGACTCAAGGCGACGGAGATATGGTTCCACAGAAGGAGTGCTTAGGATATCATGGACCGATTGTGTGAGCAACAATGAAGTCTTAGAGAGGATACAAACAAGGAGGAGGCTTATACTTAACATCAAGAAGAGGCAGCTGAAGTTTCTGGGACACATAATGAGGAAGGAGGGCCTGGAGAATCTGACACTCACCGTTTGAATAGAGAGAAAAAGAGACAAAGGGAAACAACACATGACATACCTAGCGGGCTTGAGCAAGTGGATGACAGAATATGATCTGGGGGAGGAACTTGTTGAGAGCTGCAAGGGATAGAGGGAGGTGGAGAGCCATGATCGCCTACATCCTGAAAGGACATGGCACATCAAAAGAAAAGATTATCAAAGAAGAGGCATTTGGCTCCCAAGGGAGGAATTTTAAATTTTAGTTGTGGAATTTCAGCTACATGAAGAATTCAGTCATTAATTGTAAGTATAGTGGGGAAAACGGTATTTCCTGATAATTTAAAATGGGAAGGAATTGAGGAAGCCTGGGATCTGAAGGGAAGTAATGTGAAATAATGATGTAAATACATAGAATTATCATATTTGAGGTCTCTTACTCTATCTCTGTTATGTTTTATTCCCTAAAACATTTTGTTCGTTATTTACAAACTATTTGTACCAATACAGGTGGTGATTTTTTTTAAACATAGCTAAAATTTAGCACAAGGTTGGAAGTATGGGGCACTCAGTGAGGATCAGACTCTCTATTCAGTCATAATTGATTTAGTAAGATAAACTTGATAACCACGACAAGGTGCCTTTGTATCAATACAGATGAATGCAAGTTTCATACTTTGAAAAAATATTCAATCACTTTCTGAAAAAAAAATTTCCAGAACTAGGCTAGATTTCAATTAATCTAAAGCACAAATTCGATTCATCATAAATTTGAGCATTATCAAACCAATTTAAGCATTCATCATCATTTTATTCATATAACAGTCACCACCCAGTCTTGAATTCACTGTCCACTCTCTCTCTCTCTCTCTCTCTCCATATACATATATATATATATATATATATATATATATATATATATATATATATATATATATATATATACTCATACACTGTATCACAGCTCATCAGTGTGGCTAGACATCCGATTACTTCAAGCCAGTGTTGAATTCAGTGTCCACACTTTATAAAGGGTGTTCCAATAACTTGGATCAATTTTAAACTTAATTCACATTTAAAGTCAGTCCAAGTTATTGGAACCCCCACCTCTCCCTCCCTCTCTCTCTCTCTCTCTATATATATATATATATATATATATATATATATATATATATATATATATATAGACGACAACGAAATATTTGAAAGAAAGTTCACTGCCGATATATATATATATATATATATATATATATATATATAGTCTTCCATAGACAGACTGTTTCAGTGTGGCTAGACATCCGATTACTTCAAACCAGAATTGAAACTCAACTGACTTTACATCAGTCAGAGACTCTTACCTGTAGGTTATGGGTGCAAAGCAAAGAAAGGGAATATTTTAATGCAATATATGTGAAATATAAATGCCATACCTGCAGCCATAGTGCTCAGTTCTTACGAAGAGCAATATATATATATATATATATATATATATATATATATATTTGACAAAGTGGAAAAAGTTCAGAACTTCATCAGTCTAATCTTATAGTTCTTAGTCTGATGAAGTCCTAAAGGCCGAAACGAGTCACAAGAAAACTTCTTCCATTTTGTCATACAATTTGGTCAATACTGTTCTTAATATATTAAAAAATTTTGAGGTCAACACCTTGTGACGACAGTCTGTTTCATGCTTAAACATAATCTTCAGGCCACTTTTATATTCACATGTACTTTGTCCCCGACAGTGAGCACTTTAACTCATAAATATAGCATACCCTATTATATATATATATATATATATATATATATATATATATATATATATATATATATATATTATAAATTGATTTATTTAAAATGTTTTTTTTCGGTACACAGTTCTAACCATGCTTCATAAAAATATCTATAAGAACACCGGATTATATATCTTACTGTTCTTTCTTTTTATTTATATATACATACATATATATATATATATATATATATATATATATATATATATATATATATATAAAGGTGCAATTAATTTACAAATTCATGAATCATTCATACAAAAAACAAATACAAAGGTTAATGATTTAATTGGTGAGAATCCATCATCGCGAACAATTCAAATAATATACAAAAATCCCGAACCTGTTTATGAATGAAAAGATCCTTGTTTTATAAATTTCAGTTGCATAAGGTCTTATTATTTTTACAAGCTTTCGGCTGTTCCTACAGACATCCTCAGGTATATATATATATATCAGCAGTGACCATTCTTTCAAATATTTTGTTGAATATGATAGACAAGGAAAATTTTATGAATTTTTATTGAATTTTTCTAGTTTTCTTAAATATCCCTGATATTGAGCATTTTAACCCATAAATATAGCATACCTTAAAAGCTATGTATGTATGTATTATTTCAAACATTTTTAGTGTATGCTCATTTGGAATAATCGATGTGTCAGATTTAAAAATAAAATCTATTAATTCTTTAGATATTATAAATTAACTGATTTAAAATATTGTTTCTTCGCTACACAGGAATTACCATGTTTCAAAAACCAAAGCTAAAACCTTCAAATTTAATTATATAATTAAATTAAAAGCATTTGTTCTGTTTCATCTTCAAGCGAATTTTGGAATAACTTATTTTTAAATTTACTGAGCCTTAAACGCACATACATATATTAATTCTTTAGATATATATCGTGTGTGTGTGCCTGTATTTGTTACTAACAAGAATTTTGTTCATTGTCAAATCTATTTTTTATAAAAAGATTCATTCATTTTTAATTACTGGGATAAATTATGAATTTTTTTTTTTTTTTTTTTTTTTTTTTTTAATCTAATGCAGTTATACAACAATCATACATTCAAACCCTCGATTGAGTAGTGCCGAAAAAAAATCCTCTGGTTCAATGGAAGAGACAAGCATGAATTAACTAGGAAGAATTAATTGATACGAGGTTTTCTCTCTAGCATGGACAATGGAAAGGTTTGGGTAGTGTAAAATAAGTCATATGTTCTAGTTCAGTTGAAAAGAACATCCTATACCAGTAGACTGAAGGTGTTTAGTTCATAATTCCCAGACACTTACTAATTACAATAGATGCCTTAAAAATGCTGGAGGGTACAATGATTACACATGGTGACAACACCCAACATGATGACATTTATTCATAGATACCAGTGTTAAAAATATAATATATATATATATATATATATATATATATCAATTAAATAATTAAGTGAACAATTGTAAACCACACTCATTCTCCCAGGAGAAACTTACAAAAAACATTAGAAGAGGAAGAAGATTGAACACATTCCCCAATGTCTAGGTTATCTTTTATCTTTATTTAATACCAGATATTAATGGATAATTTTTGTGTCTTATTTTACATCAGACTGACTTGTCTCTCTTTTGAAACTGTCTCTTTTAACACCCGACACTTATTTTGTGTAATCTTACTTAAAACGCAGATTGTGTGTGTGTGTCTGTACGTTTATATATTGGATCGGATTTCCTACATTTTTCAACCGATTTCAACAAAACTTCACAGGACTGCGTAAAATTACCTTGCGGTGGTTCTGACAGCGCCAAAATTTGGAAAAACACAATTGCTTTTGCATAAAATCAATTTGAAAACATGATAAAACATGATTCTGTCGCCAGAATCAAAGGAGGACAACTCATATCAAGTTATACTTATTATAAAACCCAGGTTGTTTGTGTGTGTGTTCGTTTATATATGGGATCAGATTTCCTATTATACATTTTTCAACTGATTTAACAAAACTTCACTTTTTTTTGGCAGGTAGTGTTTCTTTTTGTCTTGCACACTTTTTTCTTTATTTTTACATTCAGAATGCTTTAAAAATTCCATTTACAAGACAATTGTTTATAATTAAATTCTATTTAAATGGGTAGACTCATAATGATTGAAAACAATGTTTTTGTTTGAGTTTTGGTTTGACCAATTCGTAAAAAAAAACAAAAAACCAAAAAGAAAAAAACTAATTAAGACATGCATGTCCGTTAACCTTAAACAATAATCTTTGTCAATTTGATTTTTCAGTCTTTATGATGGTCGATACTTGATCTATCTCTTACTGTTACTTCCCTGAGCAACGCCGGGCTTTCCTGCTCGTGCTATATAAACATTGGATGAAATGTGTGAATAAATTCCTTTAAGTCGTAAATGTTTTCATCTTTTCAAACATTTGAAGGCATTTTTAGCTGGCTTGAAGGCTTACCTTAAACCTTGCAAGTGTTACAGAAAGCATTATCTTCCTTGCACTGACTAGGTGGCAGTGCCTTCATCATAACAATAGTAGACTGTTTCAAGATGTTGACAAAGTTGGGAGATGAAAAAGTTGACTCCATGAAAGTGTATATTCTGTTAAGTCTTTGTGGATTGTGAAAGTGTATATTTAATTAAACATTTTGACTGTATAAGTGTAAATGTGTTATGCCCTTTGACTGTATAAGTGTAAATGATACACCTTTTCACTGTATAAGTGTACGTGAGTTAAGCGCTTTAACTGTATAAGCATAGATTAGTTAAGGCCTTTGACTGTATGAGTGTATGTGTGTTAATTCCTTTGACTGTACAAGCATACATTCAGTTAAGGCCTTTGACATTGAAAGAGTATATTTAGATGCACCTTTTGGCCATAGGCCATCAAAAATACTCTGTCAATGCACTTGATTCTCCAGGTGAAGATCAGAATACAACAATAAGTGCAAGAAAACTCTGGTCCATAACACTAGCATTCTATATATTTCCTGAAAACATCTTGCTGTGAGAGGCCCTTTACATAACATATCTAACACCCAGTATAAACCTCATCTTATACAACAGTGGAAATGGTGTGTTGAATTCATTTTAAAAATATTAGGTTGGTGCAAATATAATGTCGTTTTCTCACATAGTAACATATGTGAGAAAGCGACATTATTTTTGCACCAACCTAATAGAAAGGCACCAACTTGAACTCCAAACACATTCAACTCACAAGTCTTGTAATAAATACTACTACTAGTATTCAGACAGTATAAAAAATACATCTTAAAGAGTGAAACACGAAAAGAAATTAACAACACCTAAAAGCACCCCCTTTGAAAATAACTAAAGAAATGGCTGAAAGCATTTGGAACAGTGGACAATATGGACAATTTTTGCACACCCTTACTCCCACCAAATTGAAAAATGTAAGAATGTTGTAAAAACTAAATAAAAAAATTAATCAAATTTTTCTTGTTTGTCATATTCAACAAAACATATGTAAAAGAAGGGTTGCTACCCAAATATACATTTTATTCATATATATATATATATATATATATAATTATTTAAAAAAAAAAATTTATAACATAAATATGTTATAAAATCGCTACAAAAATAGCCATTTTGTTTCAACACCCTCGGTGTCTTATCAAGTGATGACGTTGAATGTACTTTGTATTGAGCACTCTTTTAAGAATAGTAATTGTTGGTTATTGGAATTCATTCCATATACACCAATCATATACTTGGGTATATATATATATATATATATATATATATATATATATATATATATATATTGTGTGTATTTAGGCAGCATCTTTTCATTCATACACGTTTCATTAAATAATATAGACAACACTTGTCTATATTATTTAATGAAACGTGTGTGTGTGTATATATATATATATATATATATATATATATATATATATATATATATATATATATATATACATAAATGGTTAATGGTCAGAGTTGAATCAGATCAGGAAACTAGTATTAAAAAGTGCTCAATACATGCAAGAAAAAACAAAAGTAAAAATAACATGTAGCACTTTTAACTTTAAAAATCAGGAGATCAGTTGAATCCGCTACGTTGGTTTCAAACTTATGGTTATCCTCAGGCGGTTTTTTATCAAATGACCACCTAATGCTTTTTTATTTTTTTTAAAAACTAAAGAATGCTACATAATTATTTTCAAAAATAAATAAACAAATATACAACATTGGTTGTAATAGAGAAAGGGAGGAGGAGGAGGATGTAAATAAGGAAGAAAAGAAAAGCAAGTGTATTGTAAATGTATTGGTGGGGGGGGGGGTTAAATTACTTTCTTTTATCTAACCTCATATGCACTTAAGAAAACTTTTCTGATATGTAAGCAGGGACCTAAGACTTTGAAATTTTGGTTTAATAGGTTTTTTGGATCTGGAAATGTTATAATCGCAAATTTTTCCTGTTTGCAGTGGTTGGAAATATTGTCATAATTGTTGTACGGTTTTGCTTTTTTTTTTTAAATTTTCCACCTTACAAATGGATACCTGTTGTTTTTTTTTTTTCAAATTCTAGACATGGTTAGCTAGTTTGCTAGAGTACCTAAGATTTAAATGTGTGTATGTATGTGTGTGTGTGTATATATATATAGCCATCCACAGACAGTCTGTTTTTCTGTATCACAGCTCTTCAGTGTGGTTAGACATCTGATTACTTCAAGCCAGGATCAAAACCCAACTGATTTGGTATCAGTCAGAGATTCTACCCCCTAGACTGTCTTTGCGCAGCAGAGAGGAAGGGAAATTTTAATATTTTCTATGCAAAATATGTTGGTGACCCCAGAGAGATCAAAATATATATATTTAGGAATCTTTTGATTAGTGCAGCTAATGTAACTACAAAAATCAATTAACTATTACTATATAAATGATAACTATAAAAAAAAGTCTATTTTCAATTACTTTGGTTAAACTGAAGAATGTTTTACTGGACTAATCAAGTATTATGTATGTACTAAATGAATTTTCATGTATAAGAATTTTTGTGCACTAATCAAAAAGGCATTAATCAAGAGGTGTGTGGGTATATATTAGGTTGGTGCAAAAATAATGTTGTTTTCTCACATAGTAACATATGTGAGAAAACGACATTATTTTTGCACCAACCTAATAAATATATATGTGTGTGTGTGTGTGTGTGTTAGTCATTTGTGTCTGGATTTTAAATCAGCCGATCCAAGTAGATCTCTTTTTATTCTTTGTTAGCTTGTATGCCGTATTGTGCTACTATGGTCTTTAGCGATGATCAGTAATATTAGGTTGGTGCAAAAATAATATCGTTTTTTGACGTATTTTTTAACGTCAAAAAACGATATTATTTTTGCACCAACCTAATAGATACTATGTCTGGCCCTAGGCTTAGGTTTATTGTTGAGAACTGTGAGATTAGCACATTATCACAGCATTTTCTTCTAAGTGAATACTTTTCCTCTCCTGACTGAAGTCACATTTCCTAAGGAGAAATTGTGGCCAGGTGTTTTATGCTGAACTACCAATGCATTTAAAGTGTTTTTTTTTATGCAGTCTATGTCTGTGATGCTCATATAGTCTTTTTTTTTTTTGTTTTTTTTTTTGAACTCATTATCCCTCTTATCCTAAAAAAATCCCAACTCTGAGAAAGTTAAAAGAAAGTTAAGTATGGGCATTTTGGGTAGTCTGATTGCTGCCCAAGTAAAAAGTTAACCCAAGTAAAAATTTAACAAAAATCACCTAGTTATGATGAAATTCTTTCCATTACATCCTTGATGGGTTCATGCCTTTCTTTCAACTTTGTGGAGTGTCCAATTGGTATCGATGTGTATACAGTGGTGTTGTGCAACAAAACAAATTTTAAACTAAGCTTTGATCTCTCAATAGTCTCCATGATGAATTTGCATCATTGTCCTGAATACCAAGATGCAGCAAAACTTCTTCAGCATTGTCACAATATACAAGTTCATTGGTTTGATTGAATCAGGAGATAAATTCAGCATCTCTATCCTGATAAAAATGTAACTTTCATTCCTTCCTTAAGGAGATTTTTATCCTTCACTAAGAGTTCCGCTGATTCTTTTGATAAACTCAAATCCCTCATTAAGTCGCTCAACTCTTCTCGGTATTGGTTCAGATGATAATCCCTCATAATTATTGTCCTTGTCATTATCACCCATAGTGACAAAATCTTAGTCCAATTCTTCGATGTCACTGGACATCAATGAAGTCTCGATTCCTGTTTTTGAGGACATGAATTGGGATTTCATTTCGGAATGTGGTACAGGTCTGGTAGCTGAATTGAGTGAAGATACTTCCTAGATTTTCGTTTCTTCTTTTTGAGGCCAGCAATGTCAATTAAACAGAAGTAACAGATGTCGATGTGATTTTGTGATTATCGGAATGCCAGACTTAAGTGATGTTCGACTACCCCTAGTCCACAGGCATAAGTGCTTCTGACATATTCTGCCGGCAACATGTAGTGCCCACAATTTGTCCTGAACGCCCAGATTCACTTCAAAGTAAGCGTGATAAGCTTTTCTGACAAAATCATTGATCAGTTTTCTGTTATTCGTTGTTGTAAACTCACCCCATATACAACATAAGAAATCGGTATTGTTTTTGCATCTTCTGCTTGAATTCATTGCATCGGTATTAAGGTTTAGAAATAAAACAAAATGTGATAATAACATTTATTCGAATACGATGTAAAAGAAGATTTTACGTTTGTCCTCAGTTCATACTTAACACATAACACATCAACTAAATTCAATAAACTCATATAAAACACTAATCCTATCTTATATAGATCCTACTTATAATTATGTTGTATGTACAAAATAATACATGCATGGACATTTAACTGCTATGGCTATGAATACTTCGATTATGAATTGACTTTAATAGTTCGAATCCCAGTGTGCACTGAGATATCTGTACACATTGTAACTTATAAAAAATGGTCAGGTTATGGTAAAATCCAATGAATGGATTGCATTTTTTATAGGATCGTCATTCATAATTGAGATATCAGATTAATTTTCATTAATTAAGATTGTGTTGAGTTGATTATGATTTTAAATTTTCATTTTCTAATTGGAAAACTGCAAAATCACTTGATAAAAAAAATGGATAAAATGAAAACATGTTTTTCCAAAATGAGAGAGAAAATGGTAATGAATATGAAAAAAATGGATGTCATTTTTTTTTATATCAGTGCCTTTAAATTAGCCAAGAAAACGCATTTCTATCATTGCACCAAAATATATATTGGCCAGTGTTATTAGTGGGAGAGAAGTACTTTTATATAATAATGTACTACCAATACTGCTTCCATAATAATTGGTACATTTAATGTATGCAATATAGAAGCAAATACAGGTTTCAGCAGAAATACTTCTGACATAATGGTAAGACATTAGCTACATAAAGTCACCATCGCCACTAATTGTCCTTCTGCTGCATCTTGTATAACAATTATTATAGGACAGAAGCCGTATTATAGAAATAATAATGTATGTTATCCTATAATTGTTAAAAATAAGTTAAGCATTTTTATTAATTTTTGACTAGTATTTACTTTTTTTATTAGATGAAGCATATTCAGCCATTATTATTAATTTTTGACTAGTATTTACTTTCATCTTCATTTTTTATTAGATGAAGCATTGTCAGCCATTATTATTAATTTTAGTCTAGTATTTACTTTCATCTTCATTTTTTATTAGATGAAGCATTGTCAGCCATTATTATTAATTTTTGACTAGTATTTACTTTCATCTTCATTTTTTATTAGATGAAGCATTGTCAGCCATTATTATTAATTTTTGACTTGTATTTACTTTCATCTTCATTTTTTATTAGATGAAGCATTGTCAGCCATTATTATTAATTTTTGACTAGTATTTACTTTCATCATTTTTTATTAGATGAAGCATATTCAGCCATTATTATTAATTGCTGGTTATTATTTACTTTCATTTTTAATATATTTTCACCTATTATTTTTAATTCATGTATTGCATTTATTTTCATACTCATTTTCAACTTTATATTTTGAAAGATATTTTCAAAGCATTTTTAGAATTTAATTTTGTTTGCATTGTTTTTAATGTGAAGCCGTTTTTCAAAAATACAAATTAATTATTGTTTTGTTTAATTTTATTTCCCAAAATAGCAACTCTCCAAAGATATGTTCATCGTGTTTGGTGTTCTTCATCCACTATGACATCATCTTCATTACCAAATGGTGTTCAATTAAAAAGAATTTGTGATGAGGATCTGGGTAAGAAAAGCCATAGTGAGTTGTCACGTCTTGTCCGCCAACTGGATTCTGAAAACAAATCCATCATGTTCGATCATGACAACATGATGAAAGAGGTAAATCGGAGATTACACATTCACCTTATGGAAATCCGAGGCTTGAAAAATGTTAATCAGAAACTCCAGGATGACAACCAAGAACTTCGAGACCTCTGCTGCTTCTTGGATGATGAACGTCAGAATGGGAAAAAAATGGCAAAGGACTGGCAGCGTTTTGGGCGCTACACAGCAAGTGTAATGCGTAGTGAAGTCTCAGTGTATCAGGAAAAGCTCAAAGAACTTGAGGTTTGAAAATATCTTTTTTATTTCTTTTGTCTGAATTTCTGATTCATTTAGACAAGTGTCCTTGTCTTTGTTGTTTTTATCACAATATCTTAGTTGCTATACTCTTCAGCTTTTCTTATGTTGTATTCAGAAACCTTTCCAAGAAATTCCTTAGTTCCACCAGTTCAGACCTTTACAGTTAATACCCACTGTGTCATGTACACAGTAGCAAAGCATCCACATTCCATTTGTATTCCATCAGTAAGGAGGAAGTTCCATTCAAAGGGTTTATTCCTAAGAACTGGTACTTTATGGAACAGACTTCCAAGAGGATGCTTTGACTATAATCTTAACCTTTTCAAGTCTCATTATATATCCTACATATCCTCATAATTTAGAATTCTTACATCCATGAAACAACACCATGCAGTTACCCGCTACCTTGAGTGGGTCTTAGGCTTTCTATTTAGGGAATAAACACAAAAGAGAAATGCTGAAAGGCATGAATCCATCACTTCCCCACTGTAGCTATTGGTAAAATAGTTTCCCTACAATATCTTTCTCTCAGATGCAACACTACAAGCTTGTCTCTACTCTATTGCTATTTCCATTCAAATGAGCTACATTCTTTAATTCCACTAGTTCAGACCTTCACAGCTAAGCCTCTCTCTACTCTGTCACAATTTCCATGATTAAGGCCAGAGAATAGATTGGCTGAAATATTGCAACAAATATGTGGAAACTAGTTCAAATGAAATCAAGGTAGTATATTATTTTCCTCGTTTGTTGTTGTTTTTTTGGGGGTTTTTTTTTTTGTTTTTTGTTGCATGTTATGCATCATGTCCAATATTCAATTTGATATGCATTATTATTTTTTATTTAAATCATCCCAAGCAAGGAGATAATGCTACTAAGGGTTACTGGGAGTAAAAGAGAATGAAAAGACTTTGATGACACAACCTTTACTACTGTCTCAATATTAATGCTGATCAGTCCAATGAGATTAAAATAGTAATCAATGTCCAAAATAACTTCAATTCAAAATAACTTGAATTCTTCCATGATTCTCAGAAATACAAAACTTTCTTTTAATGGAGAGACAAAATGAATGACCATTATTTACACAGAAAAGAAAAGAAAACTAAAAACTGAATTCTAGTTGAAATTGCTTATGTATCTTCTAGATTAACCCTTTAGCATTCAGCATGCTCAAACCTACCTCGTAAATATCAACTCTCAATGTTTGCTTGACTTCCTGTGTTATTTGCACTGATGTCATCTATTATGACAGAGTATACATGGGACACAGAGGAGTAATGGATAACGGCTCAGATTGAGGAATTGGAGAGCAGAGTTCAAATTCTAGTTGAATCCATAACATCCCCTTACGTGCTAATACCTTTGGGAAAGGTATGAATCCTCTCCCCAGCTATGGGTAAATAGCAGGACAGACCAGGTTCTATAGCATTATATGGCAACTGGTCTACCGCAGAAAGAAAGGGTAATTACTACAGGAAAAAACCTGCTTCATCAGTCATGTATCTAAAGATATATAATTGCTTAAGCATATATCACACGTGGCACATAACTGACTGATACATAGAGTTGGTTATGGCAGGCTGAACATTGTGTGCCAATATTTATGGGATGGGTTTGGTAGGGTTGAATACTAAGGGGTTAATGCCTTTTATGAAAAGCATGAATTCACTTCTCTCTGATTTTTGTTTCTCCATTGTTTATATATCTTATTTCAAGTAAACCTTCAACCTTTGATATGAAAACTAAAAAGGTTACTTTAATTGAGGTTGGTTTGAATTCAGGCCATGATATTTTATAAGTTTACATGATATTGATAATTGATTGATTTGTTTTTTGTGACTTATCAACCCTTTCTAGATTATTTAAAGCCAAAAAATTTTGGATGTTTACATAAGATCTGATGAAAAAAAAAGATAAATCCCAATGTGATAAAAGCATTAAAAGTTTTATATAATTGCTGTAGTCACCACAGTCATAACTTCATATTTTAAAACTTTTCAAGGTGTCTTGCGGAGATGGTTAAACATAAATTAGGTTTAATATCATTTTATATCTGTTTTTCTCAATGAGTTTTACATCTCCAGTCTTTGTTTTCATCTTAAATGATTCTACAGGAGGATAATGAGTATTCTACAGATGGAGCAAGTAAACAACAAGAAAGTCTTAAAGAAAACGACAACACAAAGAACATATGCTAAGAATGAGAGACTGTTCAAATTCCTTGGATAAATAATGAAGGAAAGAAGACTCTGGGAATCTTAACCCTCACAGAGCATATTGAGGTTGAGAGAGATCAGGCAAGACAGTGATGAGCTTGTGTGACTGGATTGCAGAACAGTGGGTAGAAGAGTGGTAGCCTTAGCAAAGGAAGACTAACTGTTGATGGCTACAAAGGATAGGAAATTTTGGAGAGACATGATTGCCCATGTCTGGGAGGGGCACGGCATATAGAAGTACAAATGACAGTTAATTGATGAGTAAGGTCTCCAAGACCAGATAGAATAATGAAACTGGTATCAAAATCAAGGAAATTTATTTCTCTTCAAAATTACAAAGGTTGATTGATAAGTAAGGTTTCCAATCCTATAAAGCAAGTTTTAGACCAGATAGAATAATGAAACTGGTATCAAAATCAAAGAAATTTATTTTGCTTTAAAATTACAAGGGTTGATTGATAAGTAAGGTTTCCAAATCTATAAAACAAATTTCAGACCAAAATAGAATCATGAAACTGTAAGGTCTTCAAATCTATAAGTTTTAGACCAGACAGAATAATGAAACTGGTATCAAATTAAAGTTAGTATATTTCTCTTCAAAATTATGAGGGCGGATTGATAAGTAAAGTTTCCAATCTTATAAAACAAGTTTTAGACCAGAGCGAATAATGAAACTGGTATCGAATTGAAGTTAGTATATTTCTCTTCAAAATTATGAGGGCGGATTGATAAGTAAAGTTTCCAATCTTATAAAACAAGTTTTAGATCAGAGAGAATAATGAAACTGGTATCGAATTGAAGTTAGTGTATTTCTCTTCAAAATTATGAGAGTGGATTGATAAGGACGAGCTCCAATTTTATGGGATAATTTTTTGATCAGATAAAATAATGAAAGTGGTAATTTATTCTGCTTCAAAATGATGAGAAATTATTGATCTTGATAAGTAAGATATCCTACTAAGTAACATCACTAATCAATTGTGGAGTTAGAAACCTGTTTGAACCTGTATTCAGTAATATATAAAGTCCTGTTAATATACAATTATGATCATATGACTTAAACCTCACACGATGATCTGGAGTTAGAAAAAAAACGCAGCAATGACACATATCCTGAATATAGTCTGTGGAAAGTAAACACTTCAAATACCTTGACATATGGATCTGTTTTTTAATAAATTAAGTATAGGAGAAAAAGAAACTAAATATAGAATAAGGTGTGCCAGAGATAGTTTCCCCCAACACCACAACTTGCTACAAAACCAAAACATTAACCTGAAAACTCAAGTCATGTTCTTAAATAGCCTCATCAGATTAAGACTTTCATATGGATATCATGCATGGCACCAAATCCATTCAGAAATATCTAAACTGTCAGCTGTATATAACCATTCCCTAAGATCAATTGTGAAAAAACACTGTGCAAGTGAAGCCTGCGGGTCTTAACAAAGATCATCTTTCTTTGTATATTGTGGACTGGCACTACACAAAGAACTGTACCAAATAACAGTAACCATATCCCTCGAGAACTACCAACAGCAGCAACAACTAAAATGGATAGCACATCTAAATCTAAGAGAAAATAATGACATATAACCAACATGTTAACATTCCACACCACTTCAAATGGAAGGTTCAGAAAGAAACTCTCATCAATAATGGAAAGAGCACTGACATCTACTGGACTTGTGTTTGCCTAAAAAAGGCATTTTAAGAGAAAGATTTTATAAATTTCAACCAAAAACAGTATTGGCTGCTTGGTCAATGAATGCCAAAAGTTTCCTTATAAAGTAATAGCTAATATTACAATTATCATTTGGAAATTTTCCAATTTTATAAGACATTCTTTTTCAAATTATTTCTAATGAGATTATGATGTGCATTGCAGTAGCTGAGGGATTGCTCATGTGTGTGTACATCTGGATCCAGGATAATAAATGATGATATTTTAAGTGCAAATGTTTATCATGACTGGAGAAAATTTGGGGCCTGATCAGTGATAGAGGAAACAATACAAATTTTTGAAGTATTGAAAATTAGATGCAATTTTTATTCCTATTGAGCTGTTAAAGCTAGATCAGAGGTAAGATCAGCTGTAAGGTGCCAGTCCTCATGATTTTTGGAAATAAGTCACTCCCCCACCAAAAAAAAAAAGACCGTATAAGTGATTTTGAATTCTATCAAACCTGGAAAGGGAAGATTGAGTAACTCCAAATGGTAGCAATTTCAGTCAGGTTTGTTATATTTACTTACATGCAAATACCTTTGGGAAAGGTATGAATCCACCTGTTTGTCTCCCACCCCACATTGGAATTTCGAACCAAACCCTTTATTAAGTCCATGGGAGTAGATTGCTCTGGATATCTCAGTTATTTCCCTTTAGTAACTCAACTTTCCAAGTTTTTCTTTTGGTTTACTTCAACAAACGCTTTTATTCACTGGGCCATGTTTCCTTGGAGACATCAGTGAATTTTTGGGACTAATAAACCTAATGTCATTAACCATTTTTGTTTTTTATTTTTGCCAGAGCTCATATTACAATTTCTGTTGTTTTTGTTTTTCTCTAGCTCTCTGTATTAATGGTTTGCATATTGTATTCATGTCTATGCTTGGCCAGCTTAGGAGATTTTTCTGGCCTAGCATATGTGCTGATTCCTTGAGTTTTTGTATTTTCTAGTGATGTTCTCTGTTTATTATTTCAAGTGATGTTCGCTAGGCCACAAAAGTAATCCAAAAGTGACTTAACCCAAAAGAACTGTGAGTTCAATACCTGGCCACAGCAGAGGTGAAAAAAAAAACAAACTTGGAGAGTTGAGTTACTAAAGGGAAAATACCAAAGCTGAGATATCCAGAAAAAGCATGGCATGTGGAACTAGAACAAACTACCCTAAGTAAGTTTGATTCAAAATTCCAAAATATATCAAAACTCCAACATATATCACCTGACAAAGGCCAGAGCAAACAGTGGCTAAAGCGTTGTGAATATGGCAATAAATATGAGGGCAACAGTTCGAATAATGTAAATAGTGTCAATAGTTACATTACCTCATCTTAGAGTGTTATACAAACTTTATAACACCTCGTATTAAGTGAACTTTTAGAAAAAAATAAGCTGGCAAGATTGATGCAACAGAATTTCATATTTCTTGCTTAAAAAATTAAAAAATATTTGAAGAATATAACTTTCTTTGATAAAATTGGTTTTCAGCTAAAGCAAGACGAGCTGATCCGGGATAATTTGGAACTGCAGGAATTATGTCTATACCTGGGTAAGGAGCATCTTTTTGATCAGGATCACCGTGATGATGGGGATGGCAGTAGCAGTGGAACAGTAACTGGGAGCGAGAAGACCGAACAAGCAATCGATGGAACTGAAGAGCAGAATCGACAATTAGGTAAGTTCTTTAGAATTGTTTCCTCAGACCATTATTTTTTTTTTTTTTTTTTTTTTAGGATTTCTAACCATTTCAGTATCATTTTTAATTTACTTAGCTTTTTAAATCGATTTTCTTGAAGCTTGATGGAAAAACTAATATGCTGAAATTTATAAGGCTTTTATACTACCCTGTTGGTGAGGCTTAGAAGATGCTGACTGTATTACTTGCAAAGATGGTATGATCATCCTGAAAAGGGACACATTTATAGTGGACTAGCAGTAGAGCCAAGCGTTGCCCGGGGATGTAACAGTAAGAGATAGATCAAGTATCGACCATCATAAAGACTGAAAAATAAAATTGACAAAAATTATTGTTTAAGGTTGACGAACACGCATGTCTTAATTAGTTTTATTTTTTTTTTTTTTTTTTTTACAAATTGGTCAAACTCAAACAAAAACATTGGTTTCAATCGTTATGAGTCTACCGATTGAATAGAATTTTATTATAAACAATTGTCTTGTAAGTGGAATTTTTAAAGCATTCTGAATGTAAAAATAAAGAAAAAAGTGTGCAAGACACAATAAGAAACACTACCTGCCAAAAAAAAAAGTGAATTTTTGTTGAAATCAGTTGAAAAATGTAAGAAATCCGATCCCATATAAATGAACACACACACACACACACAAACAACCTGGGTTTTATAATAAGTATAACTCAATAGGAGTTATCTCCCTTTCATTCGTGTGATGCCTCTTAATCATGTTTTCAAATTGATTTTGTGCAAAAACAATTGTGTTTTTCCAATTTTTGGCGCTGTTAGAACCACCACAAGGTAATTTTACGTAGTCCTGTTGAAATCGATTGAAAAATGTAGGAAATCCGATCCAATATATAAACGTACAGACACACACACACACACACATACACACACGCAATCTGTGTTTTGTAATAAGTAAGATTTATAATTACTTAGCTGTATTTTTTTTTTTTTTTTTTTTTAGCCAAATAATATGCTTCTGTCTTAGCCACTAAGCATGACCAACTCAAGTTTTAAATTGTTACTAAAATGTGATTGATTCTATTTTCTTTTTCTTCTAGCCATTTCAAATGAAACTTTGAATTATATTAAACAGTTAGAAGATAAAATACAAAAGTTAGAAGAAGAAAAAACCCATTTGGCAAAGGTATGTTTTTATTGTGTCTTACCTTTTTTATATTCTTAGTATAGTTCTTCTAATTTCAAGAAGAATCCTTATCCTTCAAAGATTGATTCATTGTCT
>OZ010603.1:78709729-78837229 GCA_963932145.1 Acanthosepion lycidas
AACCAGTTTTAATCTTAAATATAGGCAGATCCAATTCTATAATACTTGTTTCTACAAAGGTTATTTTTAGTGGGTCACTGTACCAGTATTTTCTGGCTTACAAGATGCACTTTTTTCTCCTAAAAAAATACCCTGAAAAATACATGTGCATCTTCCAAGATGAATGTAACACAACACCCAGGCTCAAGTAGGCTTGGACGGTCACCTAATTGGCTTGACTGATAGGGATGTGAATTTGTATGTTGAGTCATTACACTATAATGTTAGTTATCTATCTAATTCAGCCTTTTATATGATGTAGCCTCAGTACTTAGCTGTATTTCCAAGACTATAAACTTTCTTGCAGACAAGCCACAAGCTTAAACATGTTCTGTTTACCAACAGTGGTGGGAGCCTTTCTGCTCTTGACTAGTAAGTCATTGCCATACAAACAAAATCAAGCAAGTGATTAATGTAAACAATATATGGTGCCAGTATGTGAGGGACACATGATGAATGTGTTGCTTATTGAGAATGACCTTTTTTTTCTTAGAAATTTCTTTCCAATATTAGGGTGCATTTTCCAAGCTGCAGCATCTTGTAAGCTGGAAAATATGCTAGTTCATTCAGATTTCAAGATGTTTACTGTAATGGCAAAAGAAGAAATTGGTTAAAAAATATGGTAATAAAATCAACAAAAGCGGGGGGGGGGAATCACCCATTAAAATTATTTTATTAATGATTTTGGAGGTTGATTTTCACTAATACTAACTTTAGTAAGTCATATTTGTAATGATTTGATGATAACAGCTACTTTTTCAGCCATTAAGCACATTTGTAAAAAGATTTTCAATCAGACATGGAATTATGCAAGTGTTAGAAAATGAAAATCATTATTTGGTTTCTAAAAGTGTAAACAAACCTGTGTATCAATATCTTTGTTGGAGTTATTTCCATTTTTTCGAATTACTTTGAAATTCACTTTACTTATCTGTTACAAGTATTTCCAAGACTATAAATCTTACTGGAGAATTATATAGAAAATTTTGATTAAGTACTTTCAATTAGACATTTTCTAGATTCATGGCCATAACGATTGGGGACAAAATCTTACATATACATATATTACAGATGTTCGCGTTAACAATTCCCTTAAAACCTGAGGGTCATAGGGGCACCCTATATACTGTAGCCATAGCTGCTGTGGTGTGTCTTGGGCAAGATAACTTGGTGGAACCCAACCTTCTCCAGGCCGGTTTGAATTCAGTTTTCCTCTCCTAGACTGGTGGCCAACCAAGGCTATAGACCCCAGTCTCTCCTGCTATTTACCCATAGCTGGGAGTGGGGGGGGGGAGAATAAATTGATTCATACATTTGCTTAGGGTATTTGCACATAAGTGAATATAAAAAACCTGACTAGAAGTCAAATTTTTTAATTTTTTTTTTCTTTTGATATTTGTGATCTAGGGTGTTTAATTAACAGTAATTCAAAAAAAAAATTGAAAAAAATTACTTCTGATCATGGTAACATTGTACAACTGAATCAAAATTCTTGTCTGTGATCAAACATGCATTAATGAAAGGTTATTGCCTAAGTTGTCATTATTTTAAAGTATGCAAATGATTCATATTAGACATTTATTAACATTTTTATTTAAAGTAAAAAAAACGTAACTGCAGATTTAAAAAATATAACAAAAGCTTATATTTTGCATGATGAACTGTAAAAAAATATGTTTTTAATGATTTTAAAAAAACTAAATCGTTACTTTTTGCATTTTAAATATTACTCTTAAAAGCAACTTGAGCAACACTCAGCCGACAGGAGTCCAAGTCGATGCTCATCTGGTCCTGTTACCTCTTCTGGATGTTCCATTCCAGTTCGAGCACAAGTTGTAAGTGTCAACATTTCCTTTTCTCTGTCATTAACTTGATGCAAAAGTTCCCATCAAGTGCCTTTGATGTTTTATTCAGCTCTTTATCACTTCTATTTTCAGAATTATTTGCAGGAAACTGATAATTTTCACTAAAATTAGGGCTGAATATAAAATATACAATGTATATCATCTGTTTTTTAAATCATTTCACTCCAAAGAAAGCAATAAAGCCACTAAGACACAAGGGAGTTACTGAGTGTTAGAGAATAGGAGAAAAAAACGCTATTATTAAGGCAAGAGAAAAGAACAAGAATTAAGACAGAAGATGAGGATTGCATTTAAATTTTTGAAGATCAAAGTTGACAGGGAAACAGGTGAGAAGTGCAATAGAAGAAACTGTTAACATAGAACTTATAGTTACATCTAGCCATTTCAACTATAAAATGATGAGACCTAGCTGCCAATCTAGTACTGCTCTTAAATTCATAAAGTCTAGGTACCAAAGAGGATAGCTCATCAGAATAATTACCATGAACATACTTATCAGATTAAGAAACTGTTAGCATAGAACTTATAGTTACATCTAGCCATTTCAACTATAAAATGATGAGACCTAGCTGCCAATCTAGTACTGCTCTTAAATTCATAAAGTCTAGGTACCAAAGAGGATAGCTCATCAGAATAATTACCATGAACATACTTATCAGATTTAGAAACTGTTAACATAGAACTTATTGTTACATCTAGCCATTTCAACTGTAAAATGATGAGACCTAGCTGCCAATCTAGTACTGCTCTTAAATTCATTAAGTCTGGGTGCCATAGAGAAAAGTTTATCAGAACTTACCATGAAAGTATTTATAAAAAAAGGCACAGGTAATGTACATTATGATGGCAGGAAAGTGACTGAAGCCGAGATGCCAGGTCAGGACCAATAACATCGCAGATTCTTCTTTGGATTTTATTGAGAATCTCTAAATATATAGCACTAGACCCAATGTGGCAGCAATATTCAAAGCAAAGATGAATGGTAGACTTACAAATGTTTAAGATAGATTCTGGTGAGAAAAATTGTCTAGCACAACACAAGGAACCAACTTCCTACTAGCAGATCTAGCAATTTATTCATAATAATCTTTCTACTTCATTTCCGCAGAAAGCATCAGTCCAAGATGGCACCTTACCAAAATGGTTCTCCGATTAACAATTCTTAGTCATTATCCATTACACCACCTCCAATTCAAGCTTACAGCACCAGGTATTCCCAAGGCTTGAGCAAATTTCCATTTCAAAAATGTGGCCCAGAGAAAAGAAGTCTGGAAACCACTTCTCTAAACCATTATTATCTCAAGAAAAAAAAAAAAAAAAATCTAAAAATATTTTCTGACTTTAAATAACCTGAAAAGGGTTGATAAGCTGTAAAAAAAAAAATGAATGTATCAATCAATCAATATTAAAGTTTAAATAATAATAGCAACTTGAATAACTTAAAGTTAAGGATTAGAGGTAAAAAAAAGACTTAACTAGTAAACAGCCACATATGTTGTTGGAGATATATTGTACTTTCCAAATAAAATATATTTGTTGGTCACTACTCCCAGTAATTGATATTGGGCACAAACAAGAAAAAAATTAAAAAAGAAGAAAGAAGGATGTGGTGTGTTTGAATGCCTTTTAATTAGCTCATGAATTATTTAATTCTTTTTTTGAGTTCCTCAATATTCCTTGGGCGTGTCTGATAATCAACTAATTTCAAATAGACCCACAGAAAAAAAATCCAAGGGTTTAAGTTCTGGTGACCTCGGGGGCTACTCAACAGGAACTCTTCACTTATCCATTAATCCCTAGGGTGCATCCTGTATATTATTAACTTCCATTAATTGTTGAATCTGACGAGATACGAACACATAAGCAGTGTTACAATGCTGCAAAATCCATGCAACCAAAACAAGCCTCATTCAGCAATTAGCAAGTTGAGGAGATTTCCTTGTAAATGAAAATTTATTGTCCCATAATTTTTCTCTAAGAATTTTTGCCTCTTTGTGAACAAATTCAGCTCAAAACTGTTAGAAAGTAACAAGTGAAAGGATTGAAAATCTCGAATTTCTTCTTTATTTTTATTTTGTAGAAACATTTTACCTCCAAACAAAGCAATAAAGCCACTAAGACACAAGGGGATTACTAAGTGTAAACGAATATAAGAGGTGAAAAAACATTGTTAAGGAGAGAGAACAATAAAAGAATAGGAATTAAGGAGACAAAAGATAACAATTGACATTGCATTTAAATTTTTTGAAAATCAAAGTTGATTGTAAAACGTAAATTCCAGAAAAAAGTTCCACGGGTGAGAAATGTAAAAGAAACTAACAGCATAGAACTTAAAGATAGATTTAGCCATTTCATCTGTAAAATGATGAAACCTTGCTGCCAAACTAGTTTGTTATGTGCCATTTTGATACATGACTGACGAGGCAGATTTTTCTTTCTACAGTAGGCTGCCATTTCTTTCTGTGGTAGCCCAGTTGCCATCCAAGGCTATAGAACCCGGTCTGTCTTGCTATTTACCCATACCTATTGGGAGAAGAGAATTCATACCTTTCCCAAGGGCATTAGCACATAAGTGAATGTAATGGATTCGACTGGAATTCAAACTTAGCTCTCCGATTCCTCAATTCGAGCCACTATCCATTACTTCAGTGGCCAAACTAGTACACTGCTTAAATTCATAAAGTCAAACTATCAAATAAAAAAAGCTCATCAGAAGAATTACAATGAAAATATTTATAGAAAAGTTACAGGGACGCTACATTGTACCGATGGGGAAAGTGACTGAAGCTGTGATGCCAGGTCAAAATTTATATCATAGTAAAATCTTCTTTCGAGTTTATCAAGAATCTCTAAATACCAGACCCAATGGACAAATGGTAGAATTATAAATGTGTAAGAAAGATTCTCACAAGAAAAATTGTCTATCATGACACAGTAAACCAACTTTCCTAGCAACTGACTTAGCAGATGATTTGATCAGATCTTTCCAGTCAGCAGAAAACTTTCTCCTGTGAAAGTGCAATGGGTTGCTCTCCTGGAGGCTAGCATCAGCCATACTGATAGGAGGCATGAAAGGTTTAATTAAAAGAGAGCAGTTTTGTTTTAGAGGTTTTAAAATTAACAAGATTATGGAATTTTTATGCCAGAAAAGACTGACAAAAATTCGCACATGTTGTTTCATTGCCATTGAAATGTATCAATGAGGCTTGTTTTGGTTGCATAGATTTTACAGCATTGTAACATTTCATATTTGCTTATGTGTTCATATCTCACCAGATTCAACAGTTAACGGAAATTAATAATATACAGAATGAGGCAAAAGTCATGCACCCTAGGGTTTAATGGATAAATGAAGAGTTCCTTTTGTGGGGCCCCTGAAGTCACCATATCTTACACCCTTGGAATTTTTTTTTCTGTGGGGCCATTTGAAATTGGCTGTTTATCAGACGTACCCAAGAAATATTGAGGAGCTCAAAGAAAAAATATGAATGCAGTAAAATCTCTGACGTGTTAATGAATCATGCAGGCACAGGATTGAAATATGTTTTGAAAAAGAAGAGGAACATTTTGATCAACACATTTAACAATTAAATAACTAGTAAATAAAATTTTCATATGTAATTATACTTTTAGTAAATTGTCCCTATGATGTGCGACTTTTGCCTCACCCTCTATAATCACATCGGGTTCACCACCAGATAATTGGTGAGCTATAGAAGAAAGGTTTATACTCCCATTTTCATTTCCCCCATTATGGGCATTATTATATCCATGATATAATAACACCTTATTTCACAGACAGAATGAAATAGCTGAAAGAAAAGGAATGACAAACATGCTTTCTTCTCAGAGAGAGACAGAGTTTTATGCCATTAAGTCATACACAAAATTATATATATATATTTACACATATACCATACAGAGAAACTATATCACATGTCTACAGCAAGAAGCTGATCAAGGCCAGAGGTCACAACTGCTGAAACATTGTAATAGGGACAAAAAAGATGAGGACAATAGTCCACATGTAAATAGTGTAAATAATGGTAACTCCTCATCTCAGAAATTCAGGCTGAAATTAACATTTATTGTATATTTTGTTAGTATTAATTTCCTTTATTACGTTTTTATAAGGAATTTTTTTTATTTCATTTTCTTTAATATTTTATATATTCTTGATATAACTAGTTGCCTGTAATATGCATCTTAGATAGCAATATCAATGGCTCAGTCTGCTGTTGGGAAAATTAGTTCACTGTGCTGTTCTTTACAATTTTTGTCACCAGAATCTATCTTACACATTTATAAGTCTATCCTGCTTAGAATATTGCTGCCACATCTGGTCTGGTGCTTCTATGTATCTAGAGATTCTTAACAAAATCCCAAGAAGAATCTGCAATGTTATTGGTCCTTACCTAGCATCATTTTCCACTATCATAATGTAGTGAGTTTTAATACAGATTTTTTTTTTTTTAACCCTTTGGATTTATATCCCTGGCATTTTTAACTTGAGAGACTGATTTATACTCTTTCAAATTATGACCCCTATTTTTATTTATTTTTTTTATCTGGACTACCTATTGGTCTTTTCTCTCAGCCTGCTGCATGCTAACAAGGAAAGCACAAAGTGAAAACAAACACCACAACAAGAAATGAAAACTAGAACCCTATCTCCGATATATTGTTTATTTCAAGGCTTCATTTGCATTGACTAGGTAGGTAGGTAGGTGACACTTGGGGACAACTTCTGCCACAGATCAGCTTTTCGCTTTAACCAGCAACAACTTTTCTTTTTTTTTTTCCCCACCAATTCTTGGTATACCTCTACATCATGGTGTATGATTGGCATTTCTAACAAACAGCATCAGAACTACCCTGTCAGTTTTCACCTGGTAATGAGCCTTTCAGCAATACTTCAGTCCCACCTATGCTTGATAATGTTGTGATCAAAAGTCTTCCATGTCCAGTTTGCTGTCACTTATGCCTAGATATGTCTAACTTTTTGCCAAAAAAACACTATAGCAAGAAGAAAAAAGGCCCCAAACTTGATAAAAAAATTTTTTTAACATCTAAATGTTTATTTTACTATTAAGATGAAAGACTAAAGTATTTTCTGAATATTTATTCAGATTTTTTAATCCTTCCTGTAATGTTAAAAATTTTATTTAAAAATCTTTTTTTTTTTCTTTTTTTTTTTTTTTTGAGTCAATACAATTTTCGTAAAATCGATCATATCAGCCATTTTTTCTAAACAAAATCAAAATTAGCAGTTTAAAAAACATAAAATTCAATTACACCTTTTTCTAAAGTTAGCTTAGGAAAATTAGAAAATTTAAAGTATACTTAATGTTATTTGAAAGAAACATTACTTTTTATCAGAGGATTTTTTTAGAGACATTTCCAACTGTGGTGCTTGGTTTTGGGCATGTTTGAGGGGTGTTAACTGATGTACGTCAATGTATCGACAACTTATATCAGGGGAATTTATTGGATGGTAAGACAGAAGTGACATAATCTGTGCTAGTTTTGAGTGAACTGGATTAGTAGATTTATATATTAAAAAAATACGCTTTCAATTTTTTTTTTTTTTTTTACCTTGCGTTTGAGGGAGAATTCTGGAATAAAAATAACATTTAAATTTCAAAAAAATACAGTTATAGTTCAAATTTTATAAGACAAAAAAAAAACGAGTAATATATAAAATACATTATTTAAATATATATATATATATATATATATTATTAAGTAATGCCATTACTTGATGAGTTTGAATAAATGGCTGGGAAAACAAATTCTACAAAGAAAAAGAGCTTCATTTCTTGACATACACTCATTTCACTTAGTCCTTTACAATTTCAGTCCTGGGTATGACAGGACTGGAATTGATAAATTATGGGGTATGATAAACTATATACAACAGCAAGGCTTCTGATCAGGTGATTGGATGTTTTGAGGAGTGTGGAACCACAACTGCAATTATGCAATTGTTCCCCTGTTCACCTTGACCCAGGGTGGTAGCTCCTGTAAGGGTCCCAGCAAACACTATGAAAGTATAAAGATACTAGCAATACGTTACCAACAGCACCTGTAAAATTACCAAAAATACATTTTATTTTAGTTGAAGACTTACAATTGTGTTCAAAATATTTAGATTTCAGCATTAAATGACCTCTGGGTGTTTTATGCATTTAAATATTTATATATATTAAATGTTTATATATATTAAATGTTTATATATATTAAATGTTTATATTTATGTATTTATATTATATTCATATTTATGTATCTATATATATTAAATATATTTTTAAATATGTTTTTATGAATTTTATAGACATTATTTACGTTATTCGGACTATTGTCCTCATCATTTTCGCCATATCTATCACAATGTTTCAGCAACTGACATCCATCAAACATGGCACGTGGAACTAGAACAGTCTACCCCAGTGAGCAAAATAAAGGGTTCGGTTCGACATTCCAACCACCTGAAGAAGGCCGGAGCGTACAACGGTGAAACGTTGTGATAGATATGGCGAAAAAGATGAGGACAATAGTCCGAAAATGTACATAATGCCCCATCTCAGAAATATAGACAGACTCTGAATTTTATACAGTTTAAATATTTATATACATATATATATTAATTATTATGAATTTTAAATAACCCATAGGTGTTTATATGCCGCTAAAGGAAATGAAACAACCAACTTCAGACTTTATCACTAGTCATAAGACACAAAATATTTAACACAGAGATGAAATCACATACCATTCCCTTCTATGTGGGTGAACCATCATGGTGTTTCAAACAACTTATTTTACAAGCATTGGTTGAGATGTTGAGAGTTTCTTTTTAAGTGCTCTTTGCTTTGCACTACTGAAAAAAAAAAAATGAGACTGTCTCTTTTCATAGTATGCCTGATGGTTTGGTTTAGTTTTGGTTTGTTTTATAGCATATCAACCACAATGGGTTATTTAATGCCGACAAGTTTTTTTATTGCTAGTAATATTTTTTTTTTTTTTTTTTTTTAAGTAATTCGCCCCAAGCAAGGCGAGAGTATCACTAGCATGCAAGGGGTTACAGAGGATTGAGAACAATAATAAAGTGGCGTGTTTGAGGAAAGGATACAGAGAAGGACAGGGAACAAGCTCAGGGTGTCAGATGTCAGTTGACATTGCACTTAAATATTTGAAGATTATAGTCATCAGGGAAGGGAGTTCCACAGACAGAAAGTGTGAGAGAAGAAGCATTGCTTGTAATAATGTTTTTCTTCAAAAATGTATTGCTGGTGTTAAAACCTATTTTTATACTTTCATAGTGTTTTGACTCCCAGTTTAGGGGTTCACTATTTACCCATATCTGGGACCCTAACAGGTGCTACTACCCCGGGCCAGGGTGGACCTGAGAACACCAGCAATTAAGAGGTGGTTCCACACTCCTCAAAACCTCCTGGTCAGATGCCTTGCTGCTGGATGTAGTTTATTGTCATACCCAGGACACGGATATAGTTTATTGTCATACCCAGGACGCGGATTGAGTTTATTTTCATACCCAGTACGAATAGGCTTGAAGAAAGGCCTAGAAGGCTTATAGTTGTGTGAACAACAAAAATGTTCAATTTTCTGAAAATCTCTTTCAAAAATTTTAATGTTAATGATTTCTTAAAATAACAGAAAATTTAAGTTGTATTTTTTTTTTTTTTTTTTTTTTTTTAGGTTTCTAGTCACAGTCGCCCACCTCATTGTATTGAAAGTGTTCCAAGTCATCCTGCTGCAGTACAACAGCATTCCTCTAAGCCAGAAGCAGTTGTTCATGCCATGAAGGTAAAAAAAAGCGAACTTAGCTCTCCACAGCTTCCTTTGTTATCAAGCTTTCTGTACTACTTTCTCCTTTTCAATTTATTTTTCTCTGTTTTATTTGTCTCCATCCATTTACTCAAATTTATCAAGTAGATTTTCGATCACACTCTTTCTGTCATGTCTCTTTACAACTGGAGTGATTATAGTCCTCCACAGCTTCCTTTTTCATGCTCTCAGCAACACTTGGTACTTTACAACCCCTCTTTCTTTTTTTGGTATTTGTTGCTCAATCTTATCTTGTACATTTTCTCTCACTATCTTTTTCAGTTTTATGTCCATTCAGGTTGGGGATGTTCATGGTTCCCCACAGCTTCCTTTCATTTCTTGTTCTCTGTAATATTTGTTCTTTTCTAATCCATTTTTCTTTTTGTGGTACTTATTTTTCTGTTTGTAGTAATATGTAAATGAGGTACTGTATAAAAGGCGGTATCACTATACCTATGAGAAAGTTATCTTCTCCTGACGATACTACCTCTGCCAGTGAGAATACCTGTCATAATAATATGTTGTTGCCAATTGGTTATCACTGAATATATTGAAACCTGGCTTATGTGTTTCGCAGCATTGGCAAAAGTGAAAAGGACACCAAAGTTAAAGGAGGAGAATATTAAGTTATGGATTTGTTTTGGGCTTCAGCAGGGTGTGAGGCCATAAAAACAATCTCTGTCATGGTCTATCCTGAAGTGTTGGAAGATTTAGCCTATGAAGAAATTGTTGCCATCATAAAAGAAAATATACAACCAAAAAAATGATTGGTCATAGTGAAAAGAACTAAATTTCTTGAAAGTAGACAGAGACCGGACAAAACTATTATGCAATATGTACAGCAATTGAAAAAAGCATCAAGATATTGTACGTTTGGGACAAATGTCTATTGAAGATGAGCTAATTTTGCTAAGACTGATTGAAGGAATGTTTGACATCTTGTACAAACATAAAATTTTAGAGTGGCTTCAAGCTTGTAATATGAATTTGGAAACATGTGTGGAGTTCTTGCAACAGTTGGATTTGATAAAATAATTTAATGCCTCCAAAGACAATATGAAGACTTATAGTACTACTAAAAGCTTAATTGTATGCAGATATTGCAATAAGGAACATGAAAAGATCAAAAATAACTGACCGGCCTTTGGGAAATGGTGTTTTAAGTGTAAAAAGAGGAATAATTTCCAGACAGTATGCACATATGAAAAACGAGTGAAAAAGTGGAAAATATAGATCTTCTGATTGAAAATACAGAAGACCTACCTGGACTTGGGTTAGTGGTCTATACTGAAATATTTATTTAATACATATAACTTTCTATTCTTTTTTTTTTTTTTTTTTTTTTTTTTTTTTTAACAGGTGTTAGAAGTTCACCAACAACTTGAACGACCTGTAAGTGGAGCAGGACCTGATCATTTAGGCGATAAGGAAAAGGCCATTGTCAAAGAAATGTGTAATGTAAGTTCACTCTCAGGATTTTCTGATTTTTCACCATTAAAAAATCTTTTGTTTCTTTCTTTGATTCATTTTGTTCCTCCTCCAAATTTCACATGTAACTTATTACTATTACATTATTATTAGTCTAAGCACTCTAATATTTTATTGACATTTTAGTTACTTTGGCCTTATGGTTTTATTTATGAAGATACTTGTTGAGGAAATGTTAGAAAATTACCAATAAATTTTAAATTTACTACAGTTACTGTTCTTATTTTATGATAATATTGTGTTTGGACATCCATATTTAACAAAATCATTTATACACACATAATGTCAAAATTCTTTTTAAAATACTGCGGGTTATTTACATGTGTTAAGTGTTTCCATTTATGATTAGCAAATATAGATTTTACTTAATGACAGTATCACCTAACTGCTACAAATTAATACAGAATTTTAAAATTTATAAATTATTTTAATTAATTTTTCAAAAAAAAAAAAAAAAAGAAAACATTCTTGTAAAAAATAAATTATTCATCAAAAAATTATTTTTCTCAAGACAATAGTATCCACAATATATTAGGTTGGTGCAAAAATAATGTCGTTTTTCTTTTGAAGTTGAACGTCAAAAAACGACATTATTTTTTACACCAACCTAATATTTTATTCATAAAAGCAATTAAAAGCTTTTCTAATTAAATAATATCTTAGTTTTATTACATTTTTTATTTTACCATTTATAAGAAATTTTCTATAACTAAGGGTCCTGTTTGGCAAAAAGAAAATTGAGGTTTTAAATTCTCCAAAGACTTGTGCTTATAACTAATGTAAACCTTAAGTACTACAAAAATGAATTTCTCAAATTTTCAAAAAATTAAATAGGTAACAGAATTTTAAAAAAAAAAATAAAAAATTGTTTAAAAAATAATTTTATTCATTTGGTAATAAGTCCTGAAAGTTTCATTAAAATCTGACAATTATCTGATTTTTACAGGAATTTCCACATCAATGTGTTTTCACCAAAAAAAACTAAAATTCCTTATGCTAATTTATGGTTACCTGTTGAGGCATGAAAGAAAGATTTTACCAAAATTTTGAAGGTTCTAAAAAGGATTAAAAAATATAATTCAATGATCAAAAAAATGTTTTAGTCTTTCCTTTTAATAGTCACATAAAAATTTTAAACTTTGTTTTTATTAAGTTTTGGGTATTTTTAGTGAACCTTCGGAGGTACAGAGCAACCTCGGTTCTCGAACATCTCGCATGTCGAACAAATCGGTTTTCAAACAGAAAATTTGAGATGAAAATGCCTCGTTTATCAAAGAAACTTTTGGTTCTCAGACAATATTGCTAAAATGAGCCGAACCCGAATGGAAACATTTCTGAGTCGACCGCCATGTTGTATAGTGCTTTTCTTTTCCAATTTTATTGTACTGTGCCTTTTATTTTTCTCTTCATTTGTCCTCAGTCATGTCTCCAAAGAAAGCTAACAGTGATATTGGTAAAGGAAAAAGAAAAGTTAAGAGAAAAACAATTATTGATGATATTGTCTCTTCCTACTCAGTTTCATATGACAAAAAAATCAACGATCTATATTATTCTTATAAATAAAGAGACAATCATGTCTTTCCTTCCACTTTCCAGACAATAACTTCTATTTCCTTCCTCTTCCACTTACATCACCAACTTTTCTATTTACAGGTGAGGTAAAATTAAAGTGTTCGCTTATATTCTATCTATTTAGTGTTGGGTTTATTTATTTTTTCTTAGATTTAATGATTTTCATTAGATTTGTGTATAAACTTGTCCACAAAGTACTTTTGTAAAAGTTTAAATAAGCAATCATCTTAGACCCAGGAACAGATTAATGCATTTTATATTGATTCCTATTGGAAAAATGATTTCAGTTTGCAAACATTTTGGGTTACGAACGGGCTTCAGGAAAAAATTAAATTCATGAACCAAGGTTCCTCTGTACCTAATTTAAACAGAATATATTTTCTAATAAGTGTAGTATTTCAAATGAGCAAACAATTTAGATTTGAAATTTGTTCATTGTGTTGTCAGTGAAATAATGACAGGTAACAAACTTTTAGTACTTATTTGTCTTTTTTTGTGGGGGGGGTCGTTTTTTTTTGTTTTTTTTTTTTTGTTTATTTTTATTTATTTTTATTTATTTATTTATTTATCTATTTTTCATTTAGGTCGTTTGGCGTAAGCTTGAAGACTCCTCCCCTTCTGAGACTTACCGGGTGATACCTCCACCTTCCTCTCCAGAAACTTCAGCTAAATTTTATCAACAGTCTTCCAAGGTACATTCTTTCCCCAGATATTCCCAGCCACCCCAGTTTCCTGCTCCTACCCACCAGAAGTCAACCCATTTGTACTCGCCACCACCTTCAGGTCATCCAGTACATCATTATCAAGCACAACAACAACAGCAGCAGCAACAATCATCACCCTCCCCAGCACATAACTTCAGGTCAAATTCACAAAGTCATCACCACAATCAAAACAGAAATAAAAAACCTAACTTTCAAAATTTATAAATATATACGTTAAAAATTTACAGCTAGATCATGTCTCTCATAAACATATTTACATATCGATTTTTAAATGCTTTCTGTTGATTGTTTTAAAAGTATATTCTGTTATCAAAACAGATACAGTCAAGCCTCACCTAATGACTTCCTTGTTTAACAAACCCCGGATTTACAACCGGATATGAAATCTTATAAATAATTTTTAAATCCAACCAGTCGGTAGTTTTGTACTTACACCAAAAATGTTATTGTGGTTGTTTTCTCTTTCTTCAAAATGTATCGAGTAAAAAAGATTTACAATATGCAGACTTAAGTAATATATCAAATATAGAGCTGATTTTGTTTTTTACAATGCCCAAGAGCCAGTCAAGTTAGAAATTTTGATTGGTTCGGTTTCTGCGGCTTGTCAACCCTTTTCTGGTTATTTAAAGCCAGAAAATATTTGTAAGATTTTTTTTATTGATTTATTTATATATTTGAGATGATAATGGTTTAGTGATACAAGTCTTACTAATGGTGGAAGAAGAGGTGGATTCAAGCCTAACCAGAATTTGATAAACAAATTATAAAGTGGGGGATCAATTCTTTATTACAATCAATATATAAAATGATCCCTCACTTTATTTCCACGGTAATTTCATTTATATTCCATAGAATGTAAATAAATTTATCTAAAGGACATGCCTGTGGAGCTAATCAGTATTTTATTGATTGATGGATTCATTTTTTACAGCTTTTCAACACTTTGCAGGTTATTTCAGTTAATCTGCAAAGTGTTTAATATGATTTAGATAGCAAGAAATTTTTTTTTTTTTTTTTGTTTTTTTTTTGAGATATTAATAGTTTAGTGATATGCGTTTTACTATTTGACCCATAGCTGTGGGGAGAAGTGAATTCATATCTTCTGAAGGGTATTTGCACATAAGTGAATATAACCAGGAATTGTGACCTGGATCTCCAATTAACAATTTCAAGTCATTATGCATTACACTGCCTGCACATCAAAACTTTCATCACTTGGTATTCCCAAATGGTCACCCATCTAGGTACTGACCAGGCTCGATGTTGCTTAACTTTGGTGACTGTAAGAAGCACAATTTATGGAAGATAACAGTTAACCCTAGACTTGAACAGGCTAAAAGTTTAGTGATCAAGGAAGCGTCCTCTTGGGAGTCGGTTCCACAAAGTAGATGGTTTGTGTAGGGGGTAACTTCTCAAGTGGAACTTACGTTTCACAAATGGAATATGAAAGGAATATGGGTGTGGTTTGCTACAATGTGTATGGCATGGTAGGTCATAGCCGAGAAAGTTAGAACTGGGACTAATGAATGTAGTTCATCTGAAAACTTTCTGTGGAAATATTGATAGAACAGTCTACTGTTCAGCACATTACCATACAGTATAAACATTTTGAAATAAATTAGCAATGGTATAATTTGTGTAAATGTGACATTGAAGCTTTCTGAAGATGATTGACACGAACCCATTACGTGAGTAACCTGACTGAAATTTTGGTCAGCTACAGTTTCTTATCTAGTGACCAGGTTCTTGGAAATAAATTATTTGAAATTACCGTATTTGATGGTGTATTAGATGCATGGGTGTATAAGACGCACCACAATTTCATCAGGGCAAATCAAGAAAAAATAGTAATTAGTAAACTTATTAGTAAATGGTATAGCCGAGGTTATATTTATGAGTTATTATTTTGGTTAAACAAGCCATGATTACAATTAAATGAAAAATAATAGGAAAACAAGACCACGAGCCCATAAAGACTTTATTATATCTAAAGGTAAGAAAACAAAATAAACATCAAGCAATTATTACAATTGATCAAAACAGTGCAGTTACCATTAAAATTCAGTCAAAAATTTTCCTTTATATGATCTGTACAACCTGCATCTTGTAAACGTCTTAATGGAATAATTAGGATATAAAAATTCAGATTGTATTTATACCAATGCAACCAGAAGTTATCGCAAGAAAAATATTAATGAAACAAATATATTTTACAAATATATAATTTGAATTTATTGCATATAATTTTAGTGAAACAAGGTACTAATATTAAACATGATGAAATTAATATAATGAATATTATCAATGATAACACTTTTAATCTGCATAATAGCCTTTTAAATAATGACAATAGGTATATGAAAGTTACTCTAACGTCTAAGAGTTGCCAGATAGCTAATTTTGACTATCACAAATTTTAAACTTACATATGACATATAAGATGCAAAGGAATTTAAAAAGATATTTTTAGTAAAAAAAAAAGTGCATCTTATATTCCATCAAATACAGTACTGAATTTTTTTATTGATATTCACCTCATACTAGTTCCAAGAGCCACTTGGCAAAACTTAAGAGGTTTGTTGAGTAAGACGTAAGAGGCACAATTTATGAGGATATGCAGGAAAGATAATGGTTAACCTTAGACTTGAACAGGTTAAGATTATTATGGTCAGGAAAGCAACCTCTTGTGAGTTGATTCCACAAAGAAGCAGTTCATGTTCAAGAAGCTGTTATTAACTTACCTATTTAATGAAACCCAGGCTTAAAACCAGCTATAAAATTTCATAATTTTTTTTTTTTTAAATTCAACCAGTTGATATTGAACATGAAAATGTATCAAGTGAAAAATAAATAAAAAATTTGCTTGTTCTGTATTTACAGTATGTAAAACAAAGTAATGTAGAGACTATAATTTTTTATTATGTTTACTGTTTAGTACACTAATGTACTGTACTGTTCAGTACACTACTATATTATATAAACATTTGGAAATAGAAATGTTCTGAATGATGTAAATGTGACATTAAATGTGACTATCTGAAACTGGTTGAAACAAATAAATCCATTACATGCATGCAATACCTGAAATAGCGGTCAGGTACAACTTCTCAATTAGCAACCAGTTCATTTAGCAACTAGGTCATTGGAATTAAATCTGGTCATTAATTCAGCAGTGACTATAATTAATAGCAATATTCTTGCATAACTAACAAACATAATGTGAATGAAATTGGATCAATAAGTCATTATAATCTGAATTTTGATTTTTAAATTTTCCTGATATATTGTACGTTTGGCAAACATGACCCTCCATGCCCACAATAAACCAGTTTTTTTTTTTAACATTACCACTTTTTTTTTTAACTACCTTCAATCTTCAACAATGTTTTTTTTTTTTTTTTTAAAGTGATCATTTAGAATTGGACTAAAACCTCAACTTATAAAAGTGAATTTATACAGTTTCTTTGTTCTTGAGTTTACAACAAAAATAATAAACACTATTTATTTATTAGATTGTTTATTTATACTATTTATTATATTGTTCATTGGAATAATTATAATAAAAATATTGTTGGAATAGTTGGTGAAATATTGACTAATTGCCAATTGATTCAGATTTATAAAATGGTAAATAAGGATTTCCTTATAAAGGGTATTTCATTAAGACAGATCAAAGTCAGCAGTAAATAAATCAGTGTTATCAATTTATTTATTTCTCTATTGGATCATATTATTTAAGTCATGGCAATTATGTGTGAAAAAATAATATCGTCCAAATGTCAGCCAAATCTGAAAAAAAAGAAAAAAAAATCATCAGACACTTAAACTTAATTCGCATTTAAAATTGGTCCAATAAATTGGACCATCCTTTAGTTGGTTCACATATTTTAATAATTTGATGTTTTAAATTTATGAATAAAAAATTGTTTTCATATTAATTTCTTTATAAATTAGTTAATGATAAATATTGTATTGCATTCTAATTGTGTTAGTTTTTTTTTTTTTTTTTTAGAATGTTGTAAATATAAAATTATTCTTGTAAATAAACAATCTAATGAATAGTGTTTAACATTTTTGTTGTCAATTCTCAAGAACAAAAAAAATATATATAATTTCACTTTCATCATATGTTGGGTTTTATTACAATTCTAATCATTGTTTTTTTTTAAAAACAATAAATATTGCCAAAAAGTGAAGGTAGTTAAAAAACAGTGCTGTCAAAGGAAAATCTTCCTTTCAACACTCCATCTTATTGCAGTCTCTTTTATTCATGTTTTCTGTACATTATATAATAACTACTACCAAAAGCAATACATAGGAACAAAGGATATGATGTTAAAAAACAAAAATTCATATTTTTTCATCATTGAGCTATGAACTTATTGATGCACTTATATGTATATTTATACAAATTTTGATCAATAAGTCTATAGCCAGATATGTACTTAACTGTATTTTGATCTTGAGATTTTCACTGTATAATATTCAATGTATGTTATTAACATCTATTACTGAATTAGACTGACTTGAAATGAGATTATGTCAAAAAAATATCTATCATGTAAAATAAATGCTTTTTCTGTCTGAATTTCTGGGATGAGGAGTAATCATTATTTATGCAATTTACATTTGGACTGTTGTCCTCATCTTTGTTGTTGCTATAACAATATTTCGGCCATTGTGCTGTTCAGCCTTCATCAGGTCCAGGTAACCTACAGGGAATTTCGAACTGAACCTTTTATTTCAGAGTTTCCTTGTTTCAGTAGAAACCAAGTGAGCAAAAACTGATCAGTACTAAAAATAAGAACTAGACATGATATCCCTAGATATGGACAGTGGAATGAGAACAGTCAACCCATGTAGATTTTAAATGGTAACAGGATAAAATTCCAGCCTCTTATCCCAAAATTGGTCAAAATCCTAGTCTCATAAGTAAGTCATATATATATAAAAAGAAACAAATTCAACACTGAATTTCAAGGAACTTTTGGTTAAATAAAAATTTAAGTTAATTCAGGACATGAACAAATGTATAAAAAAAATGCTCTTAATTCGGCAAACTCTATCTTCATATATGGTCGATGTTGTTTGTTTATATTTTGTTGCAAACCTTAGAAAGGCTCCTTTTATAGCTTTCTTCGAATAAAGTATCATCTTATAGGATACTAGGATGCCCTAACTATGAAATATATCAAATATGTGACTGTAGCTGTAACAGAGAAGCAGGTCAACCAGACAAGAAATCTAGAGTTGGTTGCATGTGGTGCAGTAAGCACAAAGAGTTATCTCCTCTTCCATAATTGGCTGTTAAGAGAAGACCTTCTACTTAGAGTAGGTGGTGCTGACAAAATTTGAATACAAACGATACTTGCCAGGTATTAGCCAATAGTCAGCATGGGTCTGGGACTGAGAGAGCTATATATCACTAGCTTTTTGTCAGTTGTGGGTGGGGAGTGCTCTTGATGTGTGGATCATTGGAGGTTATATTTACTTAACTTAAAAACCAGACAAAATGAAGACAGTAGCATTGTTAAATTTTTTTTTTTTAGTGGTTGGACCCACAATTAATTTCTGTAGCAAACAGAGCAAACTCACAAACTTGTGAAGTAAGTAACAGAAATCGATCTTTCTTGTACATATAAGTGTATATATTGGATATTATTGGTATTGTCTCAGTTTGATATTAAAATTTGAATTAAAAGTTTCTTGAATTTTTAATGTTAAATTTGTTTCATTTTATATATGAGACTTTTATTTACGAGACTGGGATTTTGTCTACTTTCGAGATAAGAGTATTGGTTTTATATCCACTGGGTTTTTGTCATGGATTCATTTAAATAATGGGTTCAGTATGAAATTCCCTGTAGGTTACCCAGATCGATATACTCCTGATAAAGGCTGGAGGGCACAGTGGCCAAAACATTGTAATAACAACGCAAAGATGATAACAATGGTTCGAATGTAAGTAGTGTAAATAATAAATGCTTCGTTTATCATTAGGCTTCTGATTGATTGATGTTTTTACACCTGAAATTTTTATATGAACCAAAGTTTTATAATTGTCACAGATTTTTACTTAATTATTTTTTCATTAAAATAAATTGTCATATTGTCTTATAGGTGCTACCAATTAAATTCATCATTTTTATAATAATATTCCAAAAAAAATTTCAGCAAACATTGACCGACATGCTCACAAAATAAAAAGGAGTGTCAAAAGGGTGGTTGTTTCCATGTCGCCACTATTATTATAACTACCTTCACTCCTCAGCAATGTTTATTGTTTTAAAAACAATGATTATAAAAACAAACATATGATGAAAGTAAATTTATACTTTTTTTTTTGTTCTTGAGAATTTCCAAAAAAATATTAAACATTATATATTGGTTTGTTTATTTATTACTAGTGTACCCATGCTGTCAAAATTGATGATGAGAAGCAATGTATTATAAGTAATATGTATTATGATGCAAGTAATTTTCGATTAATCCAAAATCAATTTTGTAATTTAAAATAATTCATTATTAACATTAATAATTGAACAGTGTACAATTAGGAAAGATATCCGTATTTTATCCTCTTTGTGTGTAGCTTTTGTATGAACAGCTTTTGAGACACACCTTTGGTGTTCTTGAGAGTCAAATTTGCTGAGAAATTAGAACATTATCGTTAGTGATAGTCGATCTCACAATCCAAGACACCTTGAAGAAAAGTAACTTTATGTGAAGTTTAATTCAAGCTGAAATAAAATATAAACCTTGGCAAAGTTTTGTCTGACATATATTTATCTCCTCTCTTTATCCCTTTCTATTCCCTCCTCTCTATCTCTCTCTTTCCTTCTTTGCAGTTGTGTATCTGCTTTTTTTTCATGGCTACTTGCCACCATTACTTTCATTTTGATCATAGTTTGCAGAGAGAGGGTAAGAAGGGGATTGCTTTGTACTTTGTCAGTTCAGTAGCTTTTTGTATGTGGATGTGAATGGGGTAGTCAAAATTTCGCACACTGCCCCTCAATTGTTACACACAAAAAACACACACACATATATATATATATATATATATATGTTGCATATTATATTTAAGGATAATTTTATATTTGCACCATTCTAAAAACTAATACAATTAAAACTAATGTAATGCAATATTTATTTATAAATTTTTAAAGAAATAAACATGAAATCAATTTTTTTTTCATAAATTTATAGATGGCCGACCACTCATATCCGAGAATGCCTGTTTACTAGGGTGGCTAGCTAATCCCTGTTGCAGACGCCTGCTCAGGCAAATTTGTGCTTGTTCAACACCCATAGAGCCCACCTGTGGTTTATATTTCAATTATGCTGAATGGACCTTAGTCACAGATTCTGGGGGAGAGCATGTTATCTAGTGTGAGCCACAGTCTGAACAATGCCAGCACTTTCAAACCCTCAGTCATGAGGAATTGTGACTTTCTGCTGACACAACCATTGATGGCTCCTAAAGGGTTTCATCTACCCAATTTCACTCACAGGGCTTATAAATCTATAAACATTTACTAAATTATTAAAATATGTGAACCAATTAGAAGGAAATCTTTGATATTTTATCATTTTGTAAAGTTGGTTATTAGCCAGTATTTTGCCAGTCATTACAATAAATAGTATAATAAATAGTGTTTATTACTTTTGTTGGCAATTCTCAAGTACCAATTTTTTAAAATATCAGGCGTGAATTAATTGTATTTTACACAATGTGTATGTATATATCATATTTAATCTTTTCTGATTATATCATTTTCTTCCAAATAGTTTTTATTTTCCCAAGTACTTTCAATCTCATCTGAGACTATCTTCAGGGGATTAAGTTGTCTGTGAGTATGTATATGTGTTACTGAGAATTTAAAACATTTCAACTGTTTTTTTTTTTTTTTCTTACTGCTTTAATGAAACCAGTTTGAATGAAAATATGCTGCCCAAATATATACAATTTAATAATTTAGTAAATGTTTATAAATTTATGAATAAAAAATTGTTTTCAAATTTCTTTCTTTATAAAGTGGTAAAACGATAAGTATTATAATGCATGTTTTAATACAATTGTATTATTTCTTACAAAGTTATAAATATAAAATTATTTTTGTTGTCAATTCTCAAGAACAAAGAAAATGTATAAATTCACTTTCATCTTGTGTTTAGGTTTTATTCCAATTCTGTCGTAACCTAGAAAGGGTTACTGAATGAGGAATAACCAAAACACATTGGAAATGAAATGATAATCTTTATAACATCAACAAAATACAATACTCGCCAGCGGCATAAAGTAGGTAAACCACTGCTAGTGGTGGACTATTTAGACAGCATATTACCCTCACTTACAATGTATTTATGAAGATTGTGACATACCCATTAGGTGTTCATATGTACAGTACATAACAAATTCTAACCTTTGATTTTTAAAACAATAAACAATGCCATAGAGTGAGGCGGTGGTGGTGGTGGGGGGGGGGTTAAAACAAAAGCAGTGTCATGGGAAAAACCATCCTTTTGACATTCCATTTATTTTGCATGCACAAAGGTCTATCTTTGCCAAAATTTCTGTATTAATCAAATCCTGAAAAAAAAGTTTTTTTTTTGTCATCATTTTACTGATTTAATGAACATTCTTTTAATATTTTCTGTATCATTAAAAATATTAAAAATGTCATTAAAATATTAAAAAAATATAATTAAAAATGTCATTAAAATATTAAAAATATCATTAAAAATGTCATTAAAATATTAAAAATATCATTAAAAATGTAAAATATCCTTAAAAAATCACAAACATTCTATTATGCATTTTGTTTTAAAACTGATTTTCCTAAAGTTATTCATTTCTTCTTTTGTCTGAAAGATTTACCAATAATTATCACTTAGTGATCATTTTGTTTTGAAATTAAATAAAAGTTGACAATGGTTTTTGGTTATGTTTTAGTCTTTGTTTTCTTTACTTTAGCTGTGATATTAATGTCATTTGAAAAATGAATATTTATAAAATTCCTGGGAATTTTAATTATTTTCAAAGTTGATAATATTTTCAAAATTAATATTTTTAAAATGGCTGGTAATTAACATTATTTTAAAAGTTGCTGGGAATTTTAATTATATTCAAAAAATTAATATTACATTAAAAATTATTATTTTTAAAATTAAAATTATTATTAAAATAGCTGGGGAATTAATATTTCAAAATTTATATTTTCAAAATTAATGATTTTTCAATGTCTGGTAATTAACATTATTTTCAAAATTAATATTTTTAAAATTGCCGAGAATTTTTATTATTTTCAAAGTTAATATTACTAAATTATTATTTTCAAAACTAATATTTTTATAATAGCTGGGAATTAATATTATTTTTAAAATTAATATCATTATTAAAATTATTATTTTTAAAATAGCTGGGAATGATTATTTCAGAATTAATTTTTTTTAAATTAATATTATTTTTTAAAATAGCTAAGAAAATATATTACTTTGGAAATTAACCTTTTGAGCCCCACACTCCTGAGCAGCAACTTTAACTCTTCTGCCTGAGCTCCTGAATCAGAATCCACAAATAATTGTTATGTAATGTTTTGCGGTAGATATAAAAATAGTTACAAGTGTTTATCCACCATTCAACCGGTGACTAGGCATTAAATCATTTTTCTCTACCAATGGTAAAGCAGTGGTCAGGGCTCAAAGGTTTAATCTTACAATATTAATATTTTTATTTAAAAAAAATTGACTCTTAAAATGAAATCTTTCAGCTGCCGTTATAACCACCTTCAATTGTTTTATTACTATAAATGTAATTTATTTATTACAATAAATTTATTTATTACTATAAATTTATTTATTACAATAAATGTAATTTTTAGTGGATACATGTGTTTGAATTAACGTTTGTGTTTTTTTTATCTTCTAAATGAAATCGACCAGTCTAGATCAAGAACTCCTGATAAAGAAAAATATGACTCCTGATGGGAATTGAATCTGGATCCCATTTTTTCTTCAAGGAAACCATGTTGTAGTCAAAGCATGCTGTTACCAATGTGGCCATGGGAAGCCATCATAGGGCAAAGTTCAGTTACCTATTAGGTTGTCACATATGAAATGGCACATTTTTCGGTTGTTTTTGATCTGGTTGTCTGTTAGTAACAAAGTAACCTCCTAAGTATATATAAAAGAAAAAAAATTGCCTTATTCTTGACTCTTTTTCTCTCCAGCTACTTTTTCTTTCAATGAAAATGATTACAATGAAACAATGTCGAGTAATCTTACTGTATGAGTACAAACTGGGAAAAAGAACCATTTTTGCATCAAATCATTACATGCAATGAGGAATGGATACTCTTTGACAACAGTAATAGAGTAGGGCAATATTTAGATGCAAAACAATGCCCAAAACTTCAACTGAACCCTAAAAAGTTAATGGTTACTGTATGGTGGTCTTTCAAAGGCATTATTCCTTATTCATTCTTGCCTCAAGGGAAAAAATTACCAGCTACCTTATATGGTGGAGAAAATGAGTGTATGCTCAAAAAATTGAAAAAAAAAATTCCAGATTTGTGAAAGGGGATGGCCCAATTTTGCTGCACAACAACGCATAGGTGCACGCTTTTCAGTCAACTGTCTAAAAGCTGCATAGCCTGAATTATGAAATTTTGCTTCATCCTCCATATTCACTTAATATCTCTCCTACTGATTATCACTTATTTAAGCATTTTGAGCTTTTCATACACAATAAAACATTCTCCAATAAGGAAGAGGTAATCAAATCATTGGAACTGTTTATCACATCAAAGGTTGAGAATTTTTTAAAAGATGGGGACCAGAATTTAGAGTCACACTGGAGAACAGTCAGTCATCAAGATGGTGCCTATTTCAACTAATTAATTAGTTCTTTAACATTTCAAAAGCATTTTATTAATTTCCTATAAAGTGCGTCATTTTATGTGTGACAACCTAATATTTAGCTACAGGTGTTTGAGTTGACATCTGTATTTTCTTTTCTTAAACAGCTTAGATTTAGAAGTCCTACTAAAGAAGAATGTGCTTCCCAATAGGAATCGGGACTTATATTCTCTTTTTCTATCAGGGAAGCCATTCCTATAAGGGAAGCACACTTAAGCTCAAACATGTGTACCCACTAAAAATAATATTTATAGTAAGAATAGATAATGTTGGATGATTAAAATCCATTTACAAATAATCTGCTTCACTCCAAGCTGTTGGCTCCAATCCTGATTGAAATGACTGCAAAATGCTTCCTTCTCCCCAAATTTATAGGCAAAACACACTGATGCATGCTGGGATATTTTCCCAGCTAATAAGATAGACCACTTCTTGGTCTCATCCAATATATTTCTGTTCTTTCTTGTCTTGAAGTCAGAATACTGCAATCAATCTTTTGTCTGTATCATTTTTATGTGTCAATACCAATTCTTAGTTTGTGAAATTTTGCCTTATTACTGTTGTTTTGCTTTGCCTTATTGCTGTTGCTTTGCCTTATTACTGTTGTTTTGCTTTACCTTATTGCTGTTGCTTTGCCTTATTACTGTTGTTTTGCTTTACCTTATTACTGTTGCTTTGCCTTATTACTGTTGTTTTGCTTTACCTTATTACTGTTGCTTTGCCTTATTACTGTTGTTTTGCTTTACCTTATTGCTGTTGCTTTGCCTTATTACTGTTGTTTTGCTTTACCTTATTGCTGTTGCTTTGCCTTATTACTGTTGCTTTGCCTTATTACTGTTGTTTTGCTTTACCTTATTGCTGTTGCTTTGCCTTATTACTGTTGTTTTGCTTTACCTTATTGCTGTTGCTTTGCCTTATTACTGTTGTTTTGCTTTGCCTTATTACTGTTGCTTTGCCTTATTACTGTTGTTTTGCTTTACCTTATTGCTGTTGCTTTGCCTTATTACTGTTGTTTTGCTTTACCTTATTACTGTTGCTTTGCCTTATTACTGTTGTTTTGCTTTACCTTATTGCTGTTGCTTTGCCTTATTGCTGTTGCTCTGCCTTATTACTGTTGCTTTGCTTTACCTTATTGCTGTTGCTTTGCCTTATTACTGTTGTTTTGCTTTGCCTTATTACTGTTGCTTTGCCTTATTACTGTTGTTTTGCTTTACCTTATTGCTGTTGCTTTGCCTTATTACTGTTGTTTTGCTTTACCTTATTACTGTTGTTTTGCTTTGCCTTATTACTGTTGTTTTGCTTTACCTTATTGCTGTTGCTTTGCCTTATTACTGTTGTTTTGCTTTGCCTTATTACTGTTGCTTTGCCTTATTACTGTTGTTTTGCTTTACCTTATTGCTGTTGCTTTACCTTATTGCTGTTGCTTTGCCTTATTACTGTTGTTTTGCTTTACCTTATTGCTGTTGCTTTGCCTTATTACTGTTGTTTTGCTTTGCCTTATTACTGTTGTTTTGCTTTACCTTATTGCTGTTGCTTTGCCTTATTACTGTTGTTTTGCTTTGCCTTATTACTTGTTATATTTTCGTAAAAAAAAAGGAAACTAACTTTCTTGCCCACGTGACTTTTCACACGTTCCCTTTCCTCTTTAAAAGCTGCGTTCTTCTTCCTTTTCATTCTGAATTCTTTCCTTTGTTGATTACTGACTGCTGTGAATTAAGTTCAGTAAAGCCTTAAGAAAAGGTTATTCTATCCTTGCTTTCTTCTCTTTACAACGTAACAATTTACTGAACTTAATTCCTCATGGACAAGATTATTCGTCTGGACAAGTTTGATATATCTTCTGCAGACCCTCAGGCTAGCAAGCTCTGGAGACTATGGTACCGTAATTTTAATTATTATTTATCAACTATTGCTTCTTTAAACCCGGACAAACTCAAAGTCCTTTATTTAAACATCGGTGCTACCGTTGCTGATGTTATCGAGGGTTGTTCTGGATTTGAACATGCTGTTGAATTGCTGAATAGTGTTTATGACAAGTCTCCAAGTGTTATTCATGCTAGACATTTGTTGTCTACACGTCTGCAGCAGGAAAATGAGTCTGTAGACTAACACCTACAGGCCTTGAATCGACTTGCTGCTGACTGTTGCTTCCAAGATGTTACTGCTACTACTTACAGGGATGAATCTGTCCGTGATGCATTTATACGTGGTCTCCGGTCCCCCGTAATACGTGCCAGACTGCTTGAAAATGATACGCTAACTCTCAAGGAGGCTACTCAATGTGCTAGAGCCTTAGAACAGGCTCACTTTCGTGCTGAATCATACGCTTCTCAGATTGGATCAGCCGCTGCTACTACCACTAGGACTAAAAATGTGTTTACTGATTCTGCCGAGGAGGCCACTTCCACTACTATTACTAAAAATATGCTTTCTGACTTAACTGATTCTCGTACGGAGTGTGACTCTGTACAATTGTCTACTGCCCTTGCTCGTGGCAAGTGCTACAACTGTGGAGGGAAACGTCACTTTAAGGATAATCGTCGCTATTGTCCTGCCCGTGATAAGAGATGTCGAAACTGTGGCAAACTCGGTCATTTTTCTAAAGTTTGCCGTTCTACCATGCCGGCGCCTTCACGTTCTACCTCAGCTATTATAGTAGCCCGTGCTAAAGACAATGATAGGTCTCCTCCAGTTACTAAAACAAGTTACTCCTCGTGGCGTGCTCAAATTGTTGTAACTTCGTCACCTAATAAAATTGAAACGATTGGTAGTCGATTTCTCCCAGACTATTAATAGGTTCACCTTACTTGATGCCTATCCCTTGCCTCGAATTGAAGATCTCGTAAACCAAATAGCCCAGTATCGTATCTATAGTATAATTGACTTGTCCAAAGCGTACTATCAGATTGAAATTTGCCCCGAAGATCGCCCCTATACGGCCTTTCAAGCTGGAAATCGTCTGTTCCAATTTAAACGAATACCCATGGGTGTTACTAACGGGGTTTCTGCCTTTCAGCGATTTATGAATTCTTTCATTTCTGATAACAAATTACCTGGAATTTTTTCGTATATAGATGATATAACTGTTTGCGGTAAAACCCAGGAGGAGCACGACGTCAATTTGGAATGTTTCTTAAAAGCTGCCTCGACATACAACCTCGAAATAAACCGGGAAAAATCAGAGTTTTCACTTCGTTCTATTAACGTGCTAGGATATCAAATTTGTAACGGAACTATCCAACCCGATCCTGAGCGTTTGAAGCCACTTTTGCAAATGCCTCCTCCTTCCGACTCAAATTCGTTAAAAAGGTGTCTTGGTATGTTTGCTTACTATGCGAAATGGATACCTAAATATTCACACAAAATTCGTCCACTGGTCGAAAATAAACAATTCCCTATGCCTCCTATAGTTATAAATTCTTTCGAAAAACTTAAGACATTGCCGAGTCATCTGTAAAAGTTATTGATGATGAATTGTCATTTACTATTGAAACCGATGCTTCAGAAAAGGCTATTGGAGGCACTCTTTTACAAGCTGAGCGACCTGTAGCATTCTTTTCTCGGTCGCTAAACCCCTCTGAAATACGAATTCATATAGTCGAAAAAGAAGCATATGCCATAGTCGAATGCGTTCGTAAATGGAGAGACCTCCTTGCCAGGAAACATTTTACTATTATTACTGATCAACAAGCTGTATCTTTTATGTTTAAACCTGCTAATCGCGGAAAAATTAAAAACGATAAAATTATACGGTGGAAAATGGAACTTCTTCCCTTTTCATACGACATAAAACACCGTCCTGGAAATGAAAACACAGTTGCGGATACCTTATCCAGAGTATGTGGTGCTGCTGCGTCTTCCTTGAAGGAACTTAAATCGATACACGATTCCTTAATACATCCTGGGGTACAGCGCTTTTGGCATTTTGTAAGGTCTCAGAATATGCCTTATTCGCTTGATGAAGTCCGACGTATGACTTCTGAATGTACGACCTGTGCCAAAATAAAACCCCAATTGTTCGATTCTGCTAGTAATGTTCTGATCCGTTCTACTGCGCCATTTCAGCGTCTTTCCATAGACTACAAAGGGCCTGTCCCGGTATCTCCGACAGGTTACCGATATATATTTACTGTTATCGACGAATATAGTCGATTTGCCTTTCCTTGCCGCGATTGCTCTTCGCAAACTGCTATTCAGTGCCTGACAAGTATTTTCTCCATTTTCGGGATTCCCTCGTTCATTCACTCCGATCGAGGAACTTCGTTTATGTCGGGAGAATTTAAACAATTTCTAACACGACTTGGAATTGGATGCAGTAATACTACTGCTTATAACCCTAGAGGCAATAGCCAATGCGAACGTTACAACGGCATAATTTGGAGGTCCATCCGGGCGTGGAAAACGTGCCAACCGTCTCAGCGCCACCCAATGATGGCCGGGAAGATTCGGTGGCGCTGAGACGGTTGGCACGTTTTCCACGCCCGAATGGACCTCAAAATGGACCTGAAAATACTCAACCCGACGTGGACCATGCAGACTCAACCCTTTTGCCTGATACAGGTCCCGTTAATATTTCTTCACCTTATACAGAAAATGAATCTGTGAATAATAGCCAGAATCCTGAAAGTCAGCCTTCTCAGAGGTCTGGCTCTTCCAGTGGTGAACTACCTCCACGCCGGTCTAGCAGGATTCGTAGACCAATCCAATGACTGGATTTATAAAACTTTTTCAATCTCTTTATCAAGTGGGGGAGAATGTTATATTTTCGTAAAAAAAAAGGAAACTAACTTTCTTGCCCACGTGACTTTTCACACGTTCCCTTTCCTCTTTAAAAGCTGCGTTCTTCTTCCTTTTCATTCTGAATTCTTTCCTTTGTTGATTACTGACTGCTGTGAATTAAGTTCAGTAAAGCCTTAAGAAAAGGTTATTCTATCCTTGCTTTCTTCTCTTTACAACGTAACATTACTGTTGTTTTGCTTTACCTTATTACTGTTGTTTTGCTTTGCCTTATTACTGTTGCTTTGCCTTATTACTGTTGTTTTGCTTTGCCTTATTGCTGTTGCTTTGCCTTATTACTGTTGTTTTGCTTTGCCTTATTGATGTTGCTTTGCTTTGCATAAATTGTTTGCTCAATATTATTTTTTTGCTCTGTTCTTTTCTTTCTCTTGATATTGTTTATTGCAAACTTTGTTAATTCTGTTTGTTGACCATAGCCAATTACTCTACACAGGCCTTGACCACTTGACCCGACCTAGACAAGTACTTCAACTCGTTTGTTATAATCTGAAAATAAAATGTTTTTGATTTTATTACATTGATTATTACAGGTCAGTTTTCTTATCTTTGTCGCAATATTGGATGTGTGGCCAATTGTTTAGAACATTCAATTTCCAACCATGAGCCCCAGGTTCAAGTCTCTGGTCAATTTGTCAGGAAGGTAACATCTTAATGCTAGCAATCTGGAGAGGTGATCCCAATGTGCAGTTGTTTTGGAGAGTACCTGAAAGCCATAGCATAGGTTGACCCAAGCCTTGTGAGTGAAATTGGATAGAGGGAACTATTTGGGAGCAGTTGATGGTTGAGATAGCATGAAGTCACAAGTCATCATAACTGAGGGTTTGAGCATACTGGCCTTGTTCAGACTGTTGATCATACCAGATAATGCAGCCTCTCTTAGAAGCAGTAACTACAGTCTATTCAGTAAAGTTTTTTTTTTTTATTATTATACTGTTCACCCTATACAAGGAAGATGACATCTTATCGTTATCAGTCTCAAGAGTTGATCTCAATGTGCAGTTGCTTTGGAAAATACCTGAAAGCCATTGACCCATTATATCACTATATTTCAATGGCTATACCCTTTGACCTCAAGTATATATTACTATCTTTTTATTTATTTAATTTTTTTTTTTGAGAATTTTCAATTCTGATTATTTTTTTCAAAATTGAATAAGATAATAATAATTATAACCAGAATAATAATAATAGTAATAATAATGATGATGATAATAATAGTGATGATGATGATGATGATGATAATAATAATAATAGTAATGATAATGATGATGATAATAATAGTGATGATGATGATAATAATAATAATAGTAATGATAATGATGATAATAGTAATAATAATGATGATGATAATAATAGTAATGATGATAATAATAGTAATAATAATAATAATGATATAATAATAATAGGAATGTTAATAATAATGATAATAAGCTCCTGTGGGATAAAACTTAATTGACAAGTGCAGCTAACGGCAATATCATGTTCAAACACCGGTTCTCATTCAATCACCAAAGTTACGCTACATTGAACCTGGTCACTACCTATATGGGTGAATGTTCAGGAATACCAGGTGCTGTAAGCTTGGATGTGTGGGTGGTGTAATGGATAACAGCTTGGAATGAGAAATTAGAGAGCCAAATTCAAATTTCAGTCAGTTTCATTATATTCACTCCTCCTAGCTATAGGTTAAATAGTAAGACTTGTATCAGAAAACTATTATTATCTCCAAAAAATTCTTACAATCCGAAAAAAATGTTTTGGCTTTAAATAACTTTTAAAAGTTTGATAAAGCATAAAAAACAAATCAATTCAATTGGCAAGAGAAACCAGTTTGATATCACACATGCAAAACAGCAGCTATTGTACGGATCCTGATAATTGTTGCAGTACCTTTGGATAACATCAGGAAGGTAGAGCAGGTGAAAATACAGAGATACCAAGACCTAGCAGAACAAATCAGAGGGAATATGCTAAACAGCAGCAGTATGTACAGATGGCAATGCTGCTTGGAACAGCTCTTGTGCTAAGGAAAATATTGCGTCTCTATAAGATGTGAGTAGGAGCTAAGTACCCCATCGAAAACATCTCAAAGTGGATGAATTGTAGACTGAGAAATATGTAAAAGAACCAGAAATAAGTAGACAGAAGAGTTACATGAATGAGAAATGCAATAGAAGAAACCATTAGCATAGAACTTACAGTTACATCTAGTCATTTCAACTGTAGAATGATGAGACCTAGCTGCCAATCTAGTACTGCACTTAAATTCATAAAGTCAAGGTACCAAAGAAGATAGCTCATTAGAACAATTACCATGAACATACTTAGATTAAAAAACTGTTAACATAGAACTTATGGTTACATCTAGCCATTTCAACTGTAGAATGATGAGACCTAGCTGCCAATTTAGTACTGGACTTAAATTCATAAAGTCTAGCTACTAAAGAGGAAAGGTTCATCAAAACAATTACCATGAAAGTATTTATAGAAAAGGCACAGAGAGGCAACCTTATGGCAGTGGGAAAGTGACTGAATAAATAAGAGTGACTTTTAAATAAAACTAATAAAAAGAAACACATAAGATGGATAATGTATTAGGTTGGTGCAAAAATAATGATGTAATGATGTTGTTTTTTGACGTTAAAAATACGTCAAAAAACGACATTATTACGTCATTATTTTTGCACCAACCTAATAGATGAAAACTGATTTCTCAACAGTAATTTCTCATGATGAATTTAGAGTTACATTTAGATGAACCTAATGACCAGGCTAGAGATTGTGTCCTTCCCGGTAATAGTCAACCAAAACAATTTAAAAGACAACAGTGGGAAGGTAGAGTAATGTTTTAGGCGAGTATTGTCAACACAAAAATTATCAGTTCAATAAAAGTTGATAATTGTATGAAGTATAATACAGAGAAATTTTAAAAGTTCTTGGACAAGACTAAAAGAGTGGTCCATGTCACAATCAAGAAACTAAGCTGAAGAGTCCATTTAAGCAAGACTATGTTCATTCAGAGTTTGCAAAGCTTACTAATGGCCACCTTCACCACCAAAAACTAAATGATTTGAAAGAGAACAAACTGACCCCTACCATGCCTCTCCAATAGAAAACTTGGTCCATCATTAAAAGAGATTCATAGAAAACAATATTTAAGGAATTAAGAAGACAAAAGATAACATGTGACATTGCATTTAAATATTTGAAGATCAAAGTTAACTGGGAAGCAAGAAGCCAGAAGAGAGTTCCACTAGCAAGAAGTGCCATAGGAGAAACTATTAGCATAGAACTTGCAGTTACATCTAGCCATTTTGACTGTAAAATGATGAGACCTTGCTGCCAATCTAGTACTGCACTTGAATTCATAAAGTCTAGAACCCATAAGGGAGGTTCATCACAACAATTGGCATGAAAATATTTATAGAACAACCACATGGCTGCTATGTTATGGCAATAGGAAAGTGACTAAATCCAAGATGCCAGGTCAGGACCAATAAGATTGAAGGAGAGAGAACGTGAAAATGTGGAATGGAATCATGTGACATCTTGTTCTCATTCTTTCTACCTTATGCTAAAAGTAATTGCTTATGTCTTTTATAGTTTAAATGTTAACAGATACATATTGGTAAGCAAATAAAAATGGAAGACCATAAGGAATTTATTACATTATAAGCAAAGATTTATTTAACCAGAGAAAATGAAATTTGCCTACAGAATTCCTAATTATTGGCTTAAAAATTCCAAGTTTCTTTATAGTCCCTAACCTCCTTTAAAAATTCCTAATTTGACACATGCTATGTCTATGGTATTCTCAACCATTATATAATCTACGGGAGTAGGTTGTTTTCGTTACATTGTCTAGGGATATCTTGTTTTGTTCTTCTTTAGTTAGTGCAGGGATTCTTAACCTGGGGTTCATTGAACCCTAGGAGACCCATAGTTATGTTTCAGAGAGTCCATAAGCATCAGATAAAAATTAACATTTATAATCGCTAGACAGCCCCTGTCCCAGTGAGTGGTTTCCTATCAAAAGAAATAAAAGAAAATGCACCCAGTCACTACTTACAGCAGTAACTGCTAGCCATCTCTTGACTTTTTTTTTGGGGGGGGGTTATGTTTACCATTTAAACATGTGACATCATTCACTGCACGACCGTCATCTTTTGCCACTCTACATGAACAAGGGATAATTCTCATTTTCCACGGTTTATCACGGCTTGATCATCTTCTCATATACAGGTGAGGATTAATTGATCACAATTTCTTTCAAGCGTTGCTCGCTGAAAAGTGATGTGTGTGCAGTGTTCATGAGGTTCATGAGGTTTAGTGATATCTGCTTCTCTGTGTCATCCCTTCAGAACTTAAGCGATCATGGCTCTCCACAGTTTCCTGTCCTTTGTTGCTTTTAATAAATTTTGTCTTTTTCTCCCAAACCCCATTCCATATAGTCAACCTCACTATGTATGTTATGCATTGTATTCCTCTGTCTCTGTTGCCTTCAATCAGTTCTGTGAGTGTCAAAGTTTCCAAGCTCTCTTTCCTCATTATATGCCCTAGAAATTTCAACTCTTTCTGATGTTAAGTATAAGTCCTTTTTGTTTCCATTTTGTCTAAAACTTCATCATTGCTCACATATTCAGTCCATTGTATCCTCAACATCCTCCTGTAGAGTCACATTTCTGCCGCCTCAAGTGTCTTCATTTATGAAGAAATTGTCCAGTATTCACTACCATATAGGAGGACAGATATCATGTAACAGTTCAGTACTATTTTCTTTGTTTCTAACAACATTATTTGTTTCTTAAATATTTTGCTTACCTTTTAGAAGGCATCTTTTGTTATCCCAATGTGCCTTTAGATTTCAGTGTCACACTTTCTGTTCTCTATTAAAACACTTTCCAGATATTTAAATTTTTTGTTCTTTTTTTATTTTGGTATCTCTAATTTGTAACTTGCAAATTAGGCTGTTCCATTTGCTACCAACCATGGATTCCATTTTCTTGCAGCTGCTGTTTAGTCATTTCTTCTTACTTTCCTTCACTACCTTCTGTAGCAGTTCTTGGAGTTCCCTTTTTTTGTCTGCTGTCAACACTGTGTCATCTGCATGTTCTATGTTGTTAAGATTGTGGCTATCAATAATGAATCCTGGTAGGATTCATAATTCTCTCAGAATCACCTCACTGTATAGGTTGAATAAGTCCGGTGAGAAGACACATCCTTGTCTTACACATCTTTTTATTTTGGTATATCCCAGTCAGTTAAGTGTCACACGTGATACACGCTTGGACAATCATGTATCGAAAGATACATGAATGACGAGACAGAAGATTTTTCCTGCATTTCTTTCTAGTTGCCAACCAAGGCTAAAGAACCCTGTCTGTCCTGCTATTTAACCCATATCTAGGGGAGAAGAGATGGATTCATATCTTTCCTAAGGGTATTTGTGCGCAAGTGAGTCTAACGCACTTGACTGGAAATTGAACTCAGTTCTCCGAGTTCTCATTCCGAGCTGATATCCATCACGCCACAATGCACATCCATTGGTATATCGACTGAATTGATTTTCTATCTGTTTATAAGTGTTTCGCTGCCAGTATAGGTTATTGATTATCTTAATATCCTTTCCAAATAGGTCAAGATTACCTAGCAATTCCAACAGTTCTTTCTGGCATAATTTAATAAACGTTTTTGCACAATCTGTAAAACGCCAATCTCGTAATATTTTAATGATATGTAGCAAGGGTGTCAAATTCAAGGGTGAAAGGGACGCAACTCTTTCCGTCGGAAAATGTCTCACACGCTGCAACGCAAAGCCATGTACACCGAACACTGGTGAAAATGGTGTTCTGTTCATTTTTCCAAGCGACCTGCTTTTATGGAGTCCAGAAACACCTCATTACCATGCGTGTAACGCGACTTTGCGTGACCGCACGAGACCGTAAATATTAAAAGTCACGGACGCCATCTTGGATCCTTTCCTTTCTTAACCCACAAGCCAGACAGACGCGAGGGCGTTTGGGAGGTAAGCCATTCCTTTTTTTCCCACACTCGCCCCTGATCTCATGATCACAGAGGTGACAGGGAGGCGGCGATCGCTTTCGCCGGGTGCTTCTTCGAAGAGGGACGCTGCGAGCCTCATCGTCGCTTGCGCTCATGTCCGCGGTCTGAGGGTCGAAAAACACCGCGTCCCTTGGAAGGCTGCTGATATCTGAGTCACTGCCTGATGGAGCTGGCATGAACCAGAGCGATGCCTCACTGGTCTCAGATTCCGATTCGCTCCCGTCGTCCAGCGATGGTTGCAACTGCGTCGCCGGCCGCAGGTCCTTAACGTGACGGGGCACACCGTCGACGCGCACCGCCTGTGGGCCGATCACCTCAGTGATGCGTCCGGTTCCGTATTTCGTCGTGCACTTGCTGTGCGGGTTTTTAACCCAGACAACATCGCCTTTCTTCAGCCTCTCTCCGGTTACTTTCAGTTCCGTCAGCGGGTTGGTCTCTATGCCCTTCACTCTGACGTGGTACCTATGCAATGTGTCGGCTGGCGTCGTAGAGGGTGAGACATCATCCTTCGGGGTCACGTTGTACAAGTAGACCGCCTCAGACACCGCGCAGCCCGTCCTGGCTGCGATGGTCTTGACGGTCCTGTGGTTCCGCTCGATGATCCCATTCCACACGGTCGCTACAATCTTAACCTGTTCAAATCTAGTGTTAACCGTTATCTCCCGCACATATCCTCATCAGCTGTAGTTTTTACTCTGTGCCCCTCTACCTCGAGTGGCACCAAGGCCTTGTACAGGATGAACATTACTGTAAAAAAAAGACTCACGGGCCCCAGAGAGAGTCGTTTCAGATTTGCTCTGAGCTTGCTTCGTAGACATATATCGCTGTCACAAGAGCGCACTTGCATTTCCGTGGCCGAAGCGAACACACAGACATGCAGTACCGAAGAATTCAGTGAGAGGTGACAGGCTAGTCTTCCTTCAGCAATTCCTGATAGATTTCTTAGACCATCATCCTGTAGGATAGAACTTAGTCCGTCAGTAGATAATAGAGACATTGTATTCACCAGTTTTAATATTCAATATAAACCCGTTTGACAATCCTTTTTTCTTCATCTACATTTAAGAATGATGATGTTTTGCCCTTTTTTTTCCTTATCTTTTTATTTTTTATTTCTTTATGGCAAACTAAAACAGTTTGCAAACTTTTCTGTTTTTTTTTTGGGCGGGGGATAGACTAAACGTTTTTATTTTTCTATCACTACACCCTACTCGAATAGGGAAAATCAATTGATTATTTTCCTTTACCTACTTCGATTCGTCAATTACATAGATTTGTTGGTTTATTACTTTTACCGTCATTCCATTAGAACTTATCATCCATACTTCTACTGTTAATAATACTAAAAGTCTGTGATTGCTTGCGTGCCTGTGCGTCCGTCCGTCCGTCCGGCGCATAGTAATTTAAGTTAATCTTATTTAAGTGTTTAAGATTTAAAAATACGAGTAGTTTATACAGTAAGTCGTGAGTAAGTATTTTTATTTTAACTTTCTTCAAACAGACAATTTTTTTAATTAAAATAGTTTTAAGTTAAAGACAGGCACAAAGAGAACCCGCTTCGCTGTTTCGTTCAGTTATTTGTAGGTAGAGTAATTATTTATATTTCAGCTTTCTTTAAACAACAAATATTATTGGGTTGGTGCATAATTATCAGGCGTTTTTTAAACAATATTTATTATGTAATAAAGAAACAGCAATTCAACAATAACATTTTTAAATGAGTATGATTATCGACAAGCATTTTTGGTAAATTTGATTTTTAAGCCCCGCACTAAATATGTAATAAAAAATTTGCCGAATAGTTATATTTATGTATAAATGTATATGCTTAATTCGAAAATAACAAAGAAATTTTGATAAAATCTACCATTTTGGAGTTATCGACAATAGAAGTTTGGACTCATTCGCGTCGCGGCAGCCATTACTGGCGTTGTTTTGCTGCCGAACAGTCTTGACTCTTGATTATTGAGCTCGCAATGAGTCCTCAGTGGCGCAGTAATTGAATCAAGTAAGACTCGTAAAAAGGCCGTTAACAATGTAATCTTCCGCGCATATCTAGTCAACAGCGAATTTTCAATTTACGAGCATGGCTGAAACACACACAGAGGCAGCGATATCTATCAACCTACAAACATACAACAAAACTAATGTGCAAGTGTGGTTCGCCCAGTTAAATGCCATTTTCAACGCGAAGAAAATAACATCACAGAATTCTCGATTCGCCCTTTTAGTCGAGAACCTTCCTACTGATGTAGCCATTGAAGTTTCCGGCCTCCTCAGTGAGATACCCGCCTTATGATGTACTTAAAGAGGCTATTATCTACCGCACAGGCGAATCAGAGGAGAGACGGCTACACGACTTATTCAATAACTTGCATCTTGGACAAAATAAGCCTTCCCAACTATTAAGGAAAATGAGAGCATTGCTGGGAGTAAACACGATGTCCGATATTATCTTACGCAAACTATGGATGGACAAATTACATGCGCAGACCACCCAAATTCTAGCTTCGCTGCCAGATGATATCGAACTTCAGAGGCTAGCAGAAATAGCTGATAAGATCGTTGATAATCAGCCATCTAATACTATTTTTAATACTGGATCGTCACCCTGTGTAGCATCTATCAACCAGTCACACGAAGTAAATGAGTTAAAAGAAAAAATATCGGAACTCACCTTACAACTACAAGGACTACAGAAAGCCGTATTTTATAACGACCGTTCCAGACATTCGTCGCGTCAACACGGATATAGACGCAGATCGAACTCAGCACCCAGACATAGGCAACAGCCGCAACACTATGATACTTGCTGGTATCACTTCAAATTTGGTAAACAGGCGCGGAACTGTATCTGACCGTGCAAGTACGGTGCAAACCTTACAAACAACTGTCCCCAACGACAGGCGGGAAACGACCCTCCCGGCAGTACGTGAGGACGGCGTCCCCTGCCGGGGAAATAACGCAAAGCCGCCTGTTTTACATTAGTGATAAAAATTCTGGATACCGGAGCCCAAGTCAGTGTCATACCACCCAAGCCAGGCATGACAGCCAAACAAGCTAACTTTAACTTACAAGCCGCGAATGGATCTCTCATCGAAACTTTCGGTGAAACTTCATTAACGTTAGATCTTGGCTTACGTAGATCGTTCTCTTGGCTTTTTACTATAGCACAAGTTAATACGCCTATTCTAGGGGCAGACTTCTTGTCTCATTTCAACTTAAGTGTTGACATGGCATCTCGATCTCTCACAGATGAAACTACAAATTTTTCAATTAAAGGAATTACGTCAAAATTCACAACTACAGGCATTAGTACCGCCTTGCCTGCCGCTAATGGCTTACAGAATCTGCTTGTGAAGTATCCAGAAATCACAACACCCTTTATATACACAGAGCCAATTAGACACACCGCGGAACACAAAATTCTGACGACTGGACCTAGGGTATTTTCGAAGCCACGCCGACTACACCCAGAAAAATACAAACTGGCGAAAGCTGATTTTCAGCATATGTTGAATTTAGGGATTATTCGCCCTTCATCTAGCCCATATGCGTCCCCGTTACATATGGTACCTAAAAATCAAGCAGGATCTTGGAGACCGTGTGGAGATTTTAGGAGACTTAATTCTCAAACGATTCCGGATAAATATCCTGTGCCCGACCTGCAAGACTTCGCTGTTACTTTGGAAGGTGCAAACATCTTCACCAAGTTAGACTTGAGAAAGGCCTTTTACCAGATTCCAGTGGCTAAAGAGGACATCCACAAAACGGCTATTACTACACCGTTCGGATTGTTCGAATTTGCCAGAATGCCTTTCGGTTTAAGAAATGCAGCACAGTCTTTTCAACGCCTCATTGATGAAGTTTTACGTGGACTATATTTTACTTTTGCCTACATAGACGATGTTTTGATCGCTAGCAAAAACGCAACGAAACACGAGGATCACGTAGCACAGGTTTTCCAGCGTTTAAAGTACTTTGGACTAAAAATCAATCCTGAAAAGTGTGTATTTGCAGTTTCTAAACTTACATTTCTCGGTCATGAAGTCGACGAGAACGGAATAACACCAATCCCTGAAAAAATTAAAGCAATACAAAGTTTTTCACAACCAACAACTCTTCGTCAGTTACGCCGATTTCTTGGTTTAATTAACTATTACACACAATTTATTCCAAAATGTTCTCAAATTCTAATTCCCTTGACGAACTTATTGCGGAGCCAACAAAAAAAGAATGCAAAAATTACCTTAATACCTTGACAGCATTTACAAACGCAAAGGAAGCCCTTGCGAATTTTACCAAGTTATCATACATCTCTAGTGATGAAAAAGCTGTACTAACCCTGACTACAGACGCTTCAGCAGACTCTATAGGAGCTGTTTTACATCAAGAATATGGTGATTTTAAAAGACCACTTTCCTTCTTCTCTATTAAATTAAATTCCGCACAACGGAAATACAGTTGCCTTCTCCCGCGATCTATTTATCAATTCGTCATTTTCGACACCTGTTGGAAGGTCGGAATTTCGTAGTCTACACAGACCACAAGCCACTAATCTACGCTTTGCATTCTAGAACGGACAAATACAACCCACGAGATATAAGGCAGCTAGATTACATATCTCAATATACGTCTGATATCCGTCACATTCACGGAGAAGATAATACTGTTGCAGACATCTTGTCTAGATCAACTTTAAACTCTATTCATTCACAATCCTTGGACTTGGAGTGTTTAGCTAGGGAACAAAAGAACGATATAACACTTGAGAAAGTAAAGCAGGACACGTCAATTGAGCAGCGACCTCTTCCTTTCAGCGCAACACACTTGTATTGTGATGTCAGTACCGGTCATGCACGACCCTACGCCCCACCTTCAATGCGCAAACAAATATTTGAACATTTTCACTCCTTTTCTCACCCTGGACGCAAAGCTACAACAAAGCTGATTGCCGAGCGATTCGTTTGGCCAAATATGTCCGCCAACATTAAACACTGGACACAATGTTGTACTAAGTGCCAAAAAAGTAAAGTCCAGCGGCACACGAAATCACCCCCGGGACATTTCGCAGCACCAGATGGTCGTTTCAAACACATACACGTCGACTTAGTCGGTCCTCTAACGGAAGTCGATGGTTGTCAGTATCTATTAACCATTATTGATCGTTTTACACGTTGGCCAGTGGTTGTCCCACTCAAATCGATCACCGCAGATGTAATATCTCAAGCGATTCTACGCGAGTGGATTTCTATATTTGGATGCCCTTCTGTCATCACCACTGACCGAGGCACTCAGTTTCAATCTGTTCTTTTTACAGAATTCACAAACTTGCTAGGTGCCAAACATGTGTCGACTACTGCCTATCATCCATGTGCCAACGGATTAGTCGAACAATTTCATAGGCAGCTTAAGGTTGCACTTACAGCTACTGAAGACTCTCAAACATGGATTGAAAGATTACCACTGGTAATGCTTTCACTCCGTAACGTAGTAAAAGAAGATCTACATTGTACCACAGCCGAACTAGTTTTCGGGAGTTCGCTTACACTCACTGGCCAATTCATTGAAAAAGATATCCCGACTCGGCCAACAACGTATTTTATTCAGGTCTTGAAGCAACGCATTTCCGATCTTTCGTTTACTCCTACTCGCACACAAGACAAGGAGATTTTTATTCCAAAAACTTTGGAAAATTGTGAATACATATTTGTTCGCAGAGATGCAGTAAAAAACCCCACTTACGGCAGCATATTCTGGCCCATACAGGGTAATCTCCCGTTGCCCAAAATATTTCACAGTTCTTGTCAATAACAGAGAAACTAAAGTTAGTATTGACAGATTGAAGCCAGCATTTCTGGATGTACCGACACAACCTTTCTCCAGTTCAACTCAAAATCTTACCCATCAACAGACACAAACACAGGAAGTTACTAAAAGAGCTGGGAGGCACGTTCATTGGCCTACCAAGTTAAAAAAATATTATACATATTGAAAAAAATCTTTAAAATTTTTTACAATCTGCGGGAGGGTATTATAGAGCTTAACCTCTATATGCCAGCGGATCAGAACCAATTACTGAGTGCACTACATTCTCATTGGACAAGAAATGCTAAAAACATTTCTAATTTACATTTTCATGCTAGTTATAGATTTTTGTGCACGCTAAACACAATCCAGGCTCTAGTCGCAAGTTTTACAATAATTGCTTCTGATTGGCCAATATATCTCAAAGTAATAACAACGCCTACGCACACGTGTTTAAACACAAAATACCGCCAAAAATCTTGAAATGTGTTCGCGAGCCACACACGTGACCAGGAATGTAAATAAATACAATGCACGAACACAAGTTTATCAGTGAGCTTCGCGACGGTTTTTGACCTTTGGTTTGATATTTTTGACTTGGGACGAACCTTTTTTTTGCTGCTAACGATTTTCCCTTCAGTGCTTCAAGAACTTTTTGGACGAGCTTCTGAGGATTTTTTCTGATAAGTTATTCTTTAAGTTTTATTTTTTTTGATTTTATTCTTCTATTTCTTTTTGTTTGTTTTATTTTTGGGGCTTCGGCCCTCATAATTTTTTTATTTTAGTCCGGTTTGACAAAGTCTTACCGGACGATTTCTTTTTTATTGTTTATTTCTTTCTAGTTGCTTTTGTAAAAAAAAAAAGTCAGTACAGTTTTTGAAAGAAAAAGAAAACTTTATTTTTTTTTTCCTTTTTATTAGCGACTTCGGTCGCATTCTCTCGTCTCGTTTTTGGTTTAACTAGTTTGTTTTTTCTTTTGCATTTTTATTTTCTTTAGCGGCTTTGGCCGCAAACCTTTATTTTTTTTTCTGGTTGTAAACCAGACTTTTTCTTTTCCTTTCTTTTTCTTTTTGTACATTTTCGTGAATTTTTAAAAAAAGAGAGAGGAGTTTCTGTTTTTGTTTTTTGCTTTCGGCTGCCTTTGGGCGCCATTTAGATTTTTTTTTCCTGTTTAATTTTTTTGTCATTTAATTTTCCCAGTTTATCTATTTATTTATTTTTTTTTTTTTTTTTTTTTTTTTTTTTTTTTTTTTTTTTTTTTTTTTTTTTTTAAAAAAAAAAGTTTATTGTCTTTGTTTCTCTTCTTTTAATTTACTGGTACATCCAGGCTTATTTGTTTAATTTTTTTTTCCCTCCCAAAACTCCTTTCCCCAAATTTTGTGATTACATTTAAAAAGACCCGCAGGTGGTAGTTTCCACGTTTTTCAATATGGCCGACGGTGCCAGTCGGGCCAATATAAAAAAGGACCTTTTTGGGACGGCTGCTAAAGCCAACCCCCCCGATAATGCTGCCAAGAAGCGGGCTGATGGTAGCCCCAAAGCTGACTGTACTAGTAGCTCCAAGAAGGGAGAAGCTAGTAATAAGAATATTGAGGTGCCAAAGGAGGCACAAAAGACAGCCGAGGAATTGCCCTCATGCTGGAAGTCCCCACCAAGTTGTATTCTGAACATGGCGGATTTCCTGGATAAGGCGAAAAGTTACGCCCATCTTGTAAATAAAGATGGGTTCGTCGATGTTGTCCAGGAGCTCGATGTGTTCACAAAAAGAATGGTGACCGTTTTTGTGGTGGACAAAAAAACCAAAAAGATTTGTCGCTCCACTAAAGACACAGTGATTAAATCACTTTTGTCCCTGGGGATAAAACCCCAAAGAGTAATTAAAGGTAGAGGGTTCTTCATGTGGGACATTCTGCTGCCCACACCAGAAGATTGCCTAGACATGGCAAAAAAAGAATTGATCACAAAAGATCTAATACTAAGAACGGAATATGAAGGCCGAAGACGGACCAGGGTGGCCGTGTTCGAGGTTCCTCCTCAAATTTCGGGAGAGCTTCTGGCTGCATTTTTTATGCAGTACGGCCAAATTTTAGGGGCTCTCTCCGACAATTTGAACGGGGGATGGACTTTTGATATCATGCTTGATCAAGAGGCCTTCAAGTCTGTCCCCAACTGTTTGGTGTTTGGTGACCGGAAAATGCCGGTCATAGTGACCGGTAGGAGACCAACTTGCTGGAGGTGTGGAGAGACTGGTCACCTTTCCTCCTCCTGCCCAGGGAAGAAGGCCCCTGGAGTTCCGGTCACAGGCGACCAAAATACCCCCTTGGCCGAGAAAGTAAAATCCGCGGCGCCTGTAGTGGGCCTAGCTGCGGGGCGTACTGTTGGGGAAAATCCCTCGGTTGGGTCCAGACCCACATTACCCTCAAATCCGACGCCTGCCACAAGTGTGGTTAAGGAGAAGGATGAGGGGGAATGGCGCCTCGTGGTTAGGGGCAAGGGGAAGACCCAAACAGCGGTTCCTCAGTCCCAGCATGACCCCGGGGACATTGTCACCTACAGCCCCATTCCCTCTACCAGCTCTGAGGGCGACGCCTCGGCGTCTTATGCTGAAACTGCTACTGTAGCCCAAAAATTGAACGAACCAAGTTGGCAGAAAATTTTGGACATAAAAAAGTTGAAAGAAAAAGTGGAGGCCAAGCGGGCTAAAAATAAAAAATCGCTGGGGGTACCGGGCCCCCTATCCTCTGCCCCGTCTTCCCCTCCATCACTTAAATATAAATTCACAAAACCACCTCCGCCTAAATCTTTGACAAACTCTCCAGTGAAATCTCTTCGTTCCTCCAAACCTTCACCCGTAAAGACACCTTCCGGCATGACTCCATCAACTACACCGAGAGACACTCCTATGCATACACCCACTCACTCTCCTCAGAAAAAAAGAAACAGAAGTCCGGATACTCAATCAACTACGGACAAGAAAAAAAAGAAAATAAAACCACCATATCTCCCGGGGGAAGACGTCTGCCGCGTATCCCGGGATCAGGCTGACAGGGTCTTCGGGCAAACTAAGAACCCGATGCCCTTAAAAGTTCTCTGGAACTTCCGGCACATCAAGGGTGTAGATGTGGAGGTGCCGGAAAATTTTGAGGCCCGAAATCAACTAACCGTGGTGAGAACTGGCCCGGGTACGCGGGAGATATGGGGCATGATAGAGGAGGCTAAGGCCTCCTTGAAAGTGGTGCCCCCAGCAGTAGTTCTCCTTGAGGAAAACTTAGACGAAACTAAAAAGTGTAAAGGGAGGGTCCCTCTTTATGTTCACCCATCCCTTTATAGGGCTCTTAAGTTAACTTATCCCGCGGACATCGGTAGCTTGTCTCAGAGTGATACTCTCGATACTGAGATGATGTCAGGTTCGATGGGACAAGCTGTCGGTGTCCTCACCCCAGCCATGTTCTATCCTGAAGGACAACCCTAATTCGATTGACAATGTCTCTCTGGTTAGCTACGTTGAATGTCCGGGGCCTGAGGTCCGAGTCTCGCAGGGCGAGGCTCACTCGTGACCTTCAGCGCCTCGGGGTGAATGTATGTTGTATACAAGAGACCCGGTTTTCTTCTCATGATCGTGAGGACATACTGTCTAAGGGGTTTGCCCTTTATTCAGCCTGTTTTGATGGTCGTTCGAGGGGTGTCTCTTGGCTAGTGAGCAGGTCTTTGAAGGCTGCTTGTACCCTTGTCTTCGCGGATCCGGCGGGCAGACTTTGCGTGCTGGATGTTACCATAAAGGATAAGGTTCTACGTCTCATTGGGGTTTATGCGCCCAATACCCATTCCGAGCGGCCTGCTTTGTTTCGGCAGATCGCGCCGTTCTTGACGACGTCTCGTCGGGTAGTTTTAGCGGGGGATTGGAATGCCGTCCTTGACCCCGATATAGATCGTATAGGGCATAAACAAGGTACTAACAACCCGGATGTGAAACCATTTCGGGACTTTATCGATCGGTTTGATCTGGTCGATAAGTTCCGGAATGAACACCCTCGGGAGGTAGCATGGACTTGGACAACTAGTGGCAACTCGGCTCCTGGGACGCTTGCGAGCTACCTGGACCGAGTCTTAGTTAGGAGAGTCGATGTAGGGCTCTTAGGGTGTCCAAGTTTCCATTATATAGTTTATACGGATCATAGGCTTGTCCGGGTCCGTGTAAACTTAGATAAGCCTAAGGTTAGATTGGCTGGTTACTGGAAATTGAACTGTTCACTTTTTGGTGATCAGGGTTTCCGGGACCAGCTGTTACTAACCATCCAAAGGGAATTGACGGGAGCGGTTGTGGGAAACGCCTGGTGGGGAAATCTTAAATCTAAAATTCGAACGTTTGCTGCCGATTTTAGTCGTCGACTCAATCTAGATAGATTAGCGGCGCAAACTGCTTTAGAAGATAAAGTCGATCGGGCAGTGAAATCCCGTGTTAGTGGGGACATAGCTTTAGCTAAGGCAGAGTTGTCCTCCTTGCTTATCAAGAAGGATCAAGCTCTGGTAGTTAGGGCTAGGTTAAAAAGAATGTCTTCTGAGGCAACGAATATGGCCGCTGAACTGCGTGCAGAGGAAAATCGAAGCGCGTCTAAGCGACATATTGCATGCGTCACGTTGCCGGATAAGCGGACCGTGACTACAAACGCGGGCATATGTGAGATGTTTCGGGACTACTTTCAGGATCTTTTCACCAGGGAGCCCGGTCTGAGCTCTGCTCAGTTCGACGCCTATTTAGCTGACTTTCCCTGCCTTTCGGCAGCTGAAGCGGCTAGGTGCGAGGGTCCCATTACAGAGTCGGAGATCTGGGAAGCGCTGAAGCAGGTTGGCCTGGATAAGTCTCCGGGATTAGATGGTCTTCCCTACGAAGTGTACTTGAGGTTGTCGCACGTTTTTGTTCCTTTGCTGGAACTGATTTACAACCACTGGATGAAGCAGGGGTCTTTACCCCAACGCTTCACCAGGGGTGTGATCAAGTTGCTGCGTAAGGACAAGGACGGTGGGGATGGGTTAGGGAACTTTCGCCCTTTAACGATGTTAAACACTGACTTAAAGATTTTGGCGAAGATCTTAGCCAACCGTTTGCAGCTTGTCCTGTCTAGTCTGATTGGCCCTGAACAGACTTGTGCTGTGAAGGGGAGGACTATTCAGGATAACCTTCATATGGTACGCTTGATCTTAGAACAAGTCGACAGTGAAGCCGCGCTGATCAATTTAGATCAGTCCAAGGCCTTCGATAGGGTTGACCATCGATTTCTGGAGGCTGTCCTTTCGGCGGCCGGTTTCAGAGCCGACTTTCGCTCCTGGATCCGACTTTTGTATGCGACTCCCGGTGCGCTGGTGGAAGTGAATGGGGTAAGATCGAAGCCTTTCGTATTGTCTCGCTCCATTCGTCAAGGTTGTCCGCTCTCGCCTCTGCTTTACGTTCTTGCGTTGGAACCATTCCTTCGCAAGTTAAAGGCGAATCCGGTCCTGCGCGGAATTTCCCTGCCTGGGGCTTCCACCTCAGCCAGGTATTCTGCCTATGCTGACGACGTTTCGGTTCTTGTGTCGAGCAGAGCCGAGATTGACGTCGTCAGCAAAGAGATCAGTGGGTATGAGATGGTGACAGGGGCCAAGATCAACCGCGATAAGTCTGTGGGCTTGCGGTTGGGTGCGTGGAAGGGAGTTTCTCTTCCCGGACCTTTCCTCTGGACGGATGGGCCGATCAAGATACTCGGCGTCTGGTTCGGTCCTGATCTCCAGTTGGAAATGAATTGGTCGGAGGTGCAAGGGAAGGCCGAGATCGCGGGTAAACTGTGGTCTCGGAGGAGACTTTCCCTGAAGGGAAGGGCGGAGGTATGTGTTTCACACATATATCCGATCCTCCTTTACCGACTGTCTGTGCTTCCACTCCCGTATGCCAGACTAATGTCATTAGTCCGGACCTTGTTCTCTTTCTTGTGGAGAGACAAGGCCCCTATGGTGTGTCGCGAGATCTGTTGCCTTCATCCCTCTGAGGGCGGTCTGGGTATGCCTAGCGTTGAGATTCGTCAATATATGCTTCGCATTACCTTTCTAGACCGAATGTGTCGCGGATTGGATGAGGTGGGCACCTTTTGGAAAGAAGATGTCCGAAAACATTTCCCATCCCTGAGAAGTGTGCACTCGTGCGAGGTGGAGGCTGGCCGTACACCTCGTGCCGAGTGCTCCTTCTACCGCGAATGTCGTAGTGCTTTGAAGCTCCTCTTGCGGACGACGGATGGCCTCTCCGACGCCCAGGCGTTGTCTCGTAAGGCATTGTATCAGTTGTTAGTTAGGGGGTCCGTTCAAGATGGCCTGATCGACGAGCTCGGTCTTACGAAGCAGGAGGCTCGCTCGATATGGCCTTGGGCGCCTGGGTTGAAATGTCTCAATAACGATGAGGCATCACTCACCTGGCTGATGATTCGTGGGGCCCTCTGGGTCGGCAAGAGACTTTGTTCAGCAGGTTTGGAGAAATATCCAAACTGTCGTCGCTGTACTGGCGAAGTCGAGACCATTGGTCACGCCTTTTTTCAGTGCAAGACGGTAGTGCCGTTGTGCAAGTTTGTTGAAGGCCTCATGGTTCGCATGCTGCAGGGAAAGTTCTTTGTCCTGGAAGCCAGTTCTGTTTGTAGCAATGTGGTGCCGCAATTGACGAAGGCTGAACACTATGTGTTCTGTTGCTTACTAGGGATTATGAGAGTCGTGATTTGGACGACGCGTCAGAAGGGATTCCATGAGGGCGAGAAGTTCACCTCTTCCCAACTGATCTTGTTCTTTGAGCATCAGCTTAAAGTCAAGATTAGGACGGAAAGGCGGCGGCTCCCTTCATCGGAATTCGGCAAAAGGTGGGTGAATCTTGCGCGAATGTGTAGAGTGAAAGGGGCTGACCTAGAGTGGCACTTGGATGTCGGTTAGGTACAGAATTTTGTCCTAACAGGGTTGAACATAGGCAACCCACCCAGATTTTAGGTTAGACTAGGTTTTCGATTTTTGAATCTTTAGTTTTCCCTTTTTTCTAGTAAACTTAGCTAGGGTATGCATGCGCATTGGTCCCTTTTATTTCTGTCCCTATTTTCCTTTTGTTTTAATTCCCCATCCCCTCCCTCGTTAGGTGGTCAGTGACTTCAGTTCTCTGGTGGATGCGGGGCGCCTTTCGTTTCGTGTGTGTGCTTTTTCGTATTTGTTGTTGTGTATGAATGTGTGTGTGTCTGTGTGAATGCTTGGAGGAATGAATGTTTTTTTTTTTTTTCTTATTTTTCTTAGCCCCGCATTGATTTCGTCTAGTTAACTGATTTTGCTGCCACATTTATGGTTTGTGGGGGGTTTTATTACTAACACAGTTTTGTTTATTTCTTATTGTAAATACTTAAGTCATATTGTATATACTCATTTGGGGATCTTTTAAAAGTTGTTATTTTATTGACCCTCCCCCCACAGACAATTTTTGTACATAAGGGGACTAGTTAGGACTTCATAGAGAATTTGAGGCATTATGGTGGACGTAGTAAGAAAGGTAGGAGTGAATGTGATGTTTTGGTGATTGGAATATTGTTAGTTTGTTTGGGTCCGTGTCTGGGACTAGCTAAGTTTAGATTTAAGACAGAAGAAGACCGTCATTCCCCATCCCCTTTTTAGGCCTTGTGCCACATTTTATACACATTTGTATAAATAAATATTGTGAGCTTCGCGACGGTTTTGACCTTTTGTTTGATATTTTTGACTTGGGACGAACCTTTTTTTTTTGCTGCTAACGATTTTCCCTTCAGTGCTTCAAGAACTTTTTGGACGAGCTTCTGAGGATTTTTTCTGATAAGTTATTCTTTAAGTTTTATTTTTTTTGATTTTATTCTTCTATTTCTTTTTGTTTGTTTTATTTTTGGGGCTTCGGCCCTCATAATTTTTTTATTTTAGTCCGGTTTGACAAAGTCTTACCGGACGATTTCTTTTTTATTGTTTATTTCTTTCTAGTTTTTAGAGAAAAAAAAAAGTCAGCACAGTATTTGAAAAAAAAAAGAAAAAGAAAACTTTATTTTTTCCTTTTTATTAGCGACTTCGGTCGCATTCTCTCGTCTTTTTTGGTTTGACTAGTTTGTTTTTTGTTTTGCATTTTTATTTTCTTTAGCGGCTTTGGCCGCAAACCTTTATTTTTTTTTCTGGTTGTAAACCAGACTTTTTCTTTTTCTTTCTTTTTCTTTTTGTACATTTTCGTGAATTTTTAAAAAAGAGAGAGGAGTTTCTGTTTTTGCTTTTTGCTTTCGGCTGCCTTTGGGCGCCATTTAGATTTTTTTTCCTGTTTAATTTTTGTTTGTCTTTTAATTTTCCCAGTTTACTTATTTTTAAAAAAAAAAAAAAGTTTATTGTCTTTGTTTCTCTTCTTTTAATTTACTGGTACATCCAGGCTTATTTGTTTAATTTTTTTTTTTTTTTTTTTTTTTTTTTTTTTTCTCCCTCCCAAAACTCCTTTCCCCAAATTTGGTGATTACATTTAAAAAGACCCGCAGGTGGTAGTCTCCACGTTTTTTAATATGGCCGACGGTGCCAGTCGGGCCAATATAAAAAAGGACCTTTTTGGGACGGCTGCTAAAGCCAACCCCCCTGATAATGCTGCCAAGAAGCGGGCTGATGGTAGCCCCAAAGCTGACCGTACTAGTAGCTCCAAGAAGGGAGAAGCTAGTAATAAGAGTATTGAGGTGCCAAAGGAGGCACAAAAGACAGCCGAGGAATTGCCCTCATGCTGGAAGTCCCCACCAAGTTGTATTCTGAACATGGCGGATTTCCTGGATAAGGCGAAAAGTTACGCCCATCTTGTAAATAAAGATGGGTTCGTCGATGTTGTCCAGGAGCTCGATGTGTTCACAAAAAGAATGGTGACCGTTTTTGTGGTGGACAAAAAAACCAAAAAGATTTGTCGCTCCACTAAAGACACAGTGATTAAATCACTTTTGTCCCTGGGGATAAAACCCCAAAGAGTAATTAAGGGTAGAGGGTTCTTCATGTGGGACATTCTGCTGCCCACACCAGAAGATTGCCTAGACATGGCAAAAAAAGAATTGATCACAAAAGATCTAATACTAAGAACGGAATATGAAGGCCGAAGACGGACCAGGGTGGCCGTGTTCGAGGTTCCTCCTCAAATTTCGGGAGAGCTTCTGGCTGCATTTTTTATGCAGTACGGCCAAATTTTAGGGGCTCTCTCCGACAATTTGAACGGGGGATGGACTTTTGATATCATGCTTGATCAAGAGGCCTTCAAGTCTGTCCCCAACTGTTTGGTGTTTGGTGACCGGAAAATGCCGGTCATAGTGACCGGTAGGAGACCAACTTGCTGGAGGTGTGGAGAGACTGGTCACCTTTCCTCCTCCTGCCCAGGGAAGAAGGCCCCTGGAGTTCCGGTCACAGTCGACCAAAATACCCCCTTGGCCGAGAAAGTAAAATCCGCGGCGCCTGTAGTGGGCCTAGCTGCGGGGCGTACTGTTGGGGAAAATCCCTCGGTTGGGTCCAGACCCACATTACCCTCAAATCCGACGCCTGCCACAAGTGTGGTTAAGGAGAAGGATGAGGGGGAATGGCGCCTCGTGGTTAGGGGCAAGGGGAAGACCCAAACAGCGGTTCCTCAGTCCCAGCATGACCCCGGGGACATTGTCACCTACAGCCCCATTCCCTCTACCAGCTCTGAGGGCGACGCCTCGGCGTCTTATGCTGAAACTGCTACTGCAGCCCAAAAATTGAACGAACCAAGTTGGCAGAAAATTTTGGACCTAAAAAAGTTGAAAGAAAAAGTGGAGGCCAAGCGGGCTAAAAATAAAAAATCGCTGGGGGTACCGGGCCCCCTATCCTCTGCCCCGTCTTCCCCCCCATCACTTAAATACAAATTCACAAAACCACCTCCGCCTAAATCTTTGACAAACTCTCCAGTGAAACCTCTTCGTTCCTCCAAACCTTCACCCGTAAAGACACCTTCCGGCATGACTCCATCAACTACACCGAGAGACACTCCTATGCATACACCCACTCACTCTCCTCAGAAAAAAAGAAACAGAAGTCCGGATACTCAATCAACTACGGACAAGAAAAAAAAGAAAATAAAACCACCATATCTCCCGGGGGAAGACGTCTGCCGCGTATCCCGGGATCAGGCTGACAGGGTCTTCGGGCAAACTAAGAACCCGATGCCCTTAAAAGTTCTCTGGAACTTCCGGCACATCAAGGGTGTAGATGTGGAGGTGCCGGAAAATTTTGAGGCCCAAAATCAACTAACCGTGGTGAGAACTGGCCCGGGTACGCGGGAGATATGGGGCATGATAGAGGAGGCTAAGGCCTCCTTGAAAGTGGTGCCCCCAGCAGTAGTTCTCCTTGAGGAAAACTTAGACGAAACGAAAAAGTGTAAAGGGAGGGTCCCTCTTTATGTTCACCCATCCCTTTATAGGGCTCTTAAGTTAACTTATCCCGCGGACATCGGTAGCTTGTCTCAGAGTGATACTCTCGATACTGAGATGATGTCAGGTTCGATGGGACAAGCTGTCGGTGTCCTCACCCCAGCCATGTTCTATCCTGAAGGACAACCCTAATTCGATTGACAATGTCTCTCTGGTTAGCTACGTTGAATGTCCGGGGCCTGAGGTCCGAGTCTCGCAGGGCGAGGCTCACTCGTGACCTTCAGCGCCTCGGGGTGAATGTATGTTGTATACAAGAGACCCGGTTTTCTTCTCATGATCGTGAGGACATACTGTCTAAGGGGTTTGCCCTTTATTCAGCCTGTTTTGATGGTCGTTCGAGGGGTGTCTCTTGGCTAGTGAGCAGGTCTTTGAAGGCTGCTTGTACCCTTGTCTTCGCGGATCCGGCGGGCAGACTTTGCGTGCTGGATGTTACCATAAAGGATAAGGTTCTACGTCTCATTGGGGTTTATGCGCCCAATACCCATTCCGAGCGGCCTGCTTTGTTTCGGCAGATCGCGCCGTTCTTGACGACGTCTCGTCGGGTAGTTTTAGCGGGGGATTGGAATGCCGTCCTTGACCCCGATATAGATCGTATAGGGCAAAAACAAGGTACTAACAACCCGGATGTGAAACCGTTTCGGGACTTTATCGATGAGTTTGATCTTGTCGATAAGTTCCGGAATGAACACCCTCGGGAGGTAGCATGGACTTGGACAACTAGTGGCAACTCGGCTCCCGGGACGCTTGCGAGCTACCTGGACCGGGTCTTAGTTAGGAGAGTCGACGTAGGGCTCTTAGGGTGTCCAAGTTTCCATTATATAGTTTATACGGATCATAGGCTTGTCCGGGTCCGTGTAAACTTAGATAAGCCTAAGGTTAGATTGGCTGGTTACTGGAAATTGAACTGTTCCCTTTTTGGTGATCAGGGTTTCCGGGACCAGCTTTTACTAATGATACAAAGGGAATTGACGGGTGCGGTTGTGGGAAATGCCTGGTGGGGCAAATTAAAATCTCAAATTCGAACGTTTGCTGCCGATTTTAGTCGTCGACTCAATCTAGATAGATTAGCGGCGCAAACTGCTTTAGAAGATAAAGTCGATCGGGCAGTGAAATCCCGTGTTAGTGGGGACATAGCTTTAGCTAAGGCAGAGTTGTCCTCCTTGCTTATCAAGAAGGATCAAGCTCTGGTAGTTAGGGCTAGGTTAAAAAGAATGTCTTCTGAGGCAACGAATATGGCCGCTGAACTGCGTGCAGAGGAAAATCGAAGCGCGTCTAAGCGACATATCGCATGCGTCACGTTGCCGGATAAGCGGACCGTGACTACAAACGCGGGCATATGTGAGGTGTTTCGGGACTACTTTCAGGATCTTTTCACCAGGGAGCCCGGTCTGAGCTCTGCTCAGTTCGACGCCTATTTAGCTGACTTTCCCTGCCTTTCGGCAGCTGAAGCGGCTAGGTGCGAGGGTCCCATAACAGAGTCGGAGATCTGGGAAGCGCTGAAGCAGGTTGGCCTGGATAAGTCTCCGGGACTAGATGGTCTTCCCTACGAAGTTTACTTGAGGTTGTCGCACGTTTTTGTGCCTTTGCTGGAGCTGATTTACAACCACTGGATGAAGCAGGGGTCTTTACCCCAACGCTTCACCAGGGGTGTGATAAAGCTGCTGCGTAAGGACAAGAACGGTGGGGATGGGTTAGGGAACTTTCGCCCTTTAACGATGTTAAATACGGACTTAAAGATTTTGGCGAAGATCTTAGCCAACCGTTTGCAGCTTGTCCTGTCTAGTCTGATTGGCCCTGAACAGACTTGTGCTGTGAAGGGGAGGACTATTCAGGATAACCTTCATATGGTACGCTTGATCTTAGAACAAGTCGACAGTGAAGCCGCGCTGATCAATTTAGATCAGTCCAAGGCCTTCGATAGGGTTGACCATCGATTTCTGGAGGCTGTCTTTTCGGCGGCCGGTTTCAGAGCCGACTTTCGCTCCTGGATCCGACTTTTGTATGCGACTCCCGGTGCGCTGGTGGAAGTGAATGGGGTAAGATCGAAGCCTTTCGTATTGTCTCGCTCCATTCGTCAAGGTTGTCCGCTCTCGCCTCTGCTTTACGTTCTTGCGTTGGAACCATTCCTTCGCAAGTTAAAGGCGAATCCGGTCCTGCGCGGAATTTCCCTGCCTGGGGCTTCCACCTCAGCCAGGTATTCTGCCTATGCTGACGACGTTTCGGTTCTTGTGTCGAGCAGAGCCGAGATTGACGTCGTCAGCAAAGAGATCAGTGGGTATGAGATGGTGACAGGGGCCAAGATCAACCGCGATAAGTCTTTGGGCTTGCGGTTGGGTGCGTGGAAGGGAGTTTCTCTTCCCGGACCTTTCCTCTGGACGGATGGGCCGATCAAGATACTCGGCGTCTGGTTCGGTCCTGATCTCCAGTTGGAAATGAATTGGTCGGAGGTGCAAGGGAAGGCCGAGATCGCGGGTAAACTGTGGTCTCGGAGGAGACTTTCCCTGAAGGGAAGGGCGGAGGTATGTGTTTCACACATATATCCGATCCTCCTTTACCGACTGTCTGTGCTTCCACTCCCGTATGCCAGACTAATGTTATTAGTCCGGACCTTGTTCTCTTTCTTGTGGAGAGACAAGGCCCCTATGGTGTGTCGCGAGATCTGTTGCCTTCATCCCTCTGAGGGCGGTCTGGGTATGCCTAGCATTGAGATTCGTCAATATATGCTTCGCATTACCTTTCTAGACCGAATGTGTCGCGGATTGGATGAGGTGGGCACCTTTTGGAAAGAAGATGTCCGAAAACATTTCCCATCCCTGAGAAGTGTGCACTCGTGCGAGGTGGAGGCTGGCCGTACACCTCGTGCCGAGTGCTCCTTCTACCGCGAATGTCGTAGTGCTTTGAAGCTCCTCTTGCGGACGACGGATGGCCTCTCCGACGCCCAGGCGTTGTCTCGTAAGGCATTGTATCAGTTGTTAGTTAGGGGGTCCGTTCAAGATGGTCTGATCGACGAGCTCGGTCTTACGAAGCAGGAGGCTCGCTCGATATGGCCTTGGGCGCCTGGGTTGAAATGTCTCAATAACGATGAGGCATCACTCACCTGGCTGATGATTCGTGGGGCCCTCTGGGTCGGCAAGAGACTTTGTTCAGCAGGTTTGGAGAAATATCCAAACTGTCGTCGCTGTACTGGCGAAGTCGAGACCATTGGTCACGCCTTTTTTCAGTGCAAGACGGTAGTGCCGTTGTGCAAGTTTGTTGAAGGCCTCATGGTTCGCATGCTGCAGGGAAAGTTCTTTGTCCTGGAAGCCAGTTCTGTTTGTAGCAATGTGGTGCCGCAATTGACGAAGGCTGAACACTATGTGTTCTGTTGCTTACTAGGGATTATGAGAGTCGTGATTTGGACGACGCGTCAGAAGGGATTCCATGAGGGCGAGAAGTTCACCTCTTCCCAACTGATCTTGTTCTTTGAGCATCAGCTTAAAGTCAAGATTAGGACGGAAAGGCGGCGGCTCCCTTCATCGGAATTCGGCAAAAGGTGGGTGAATCTTGCGCGAATGTGTAGAGTGAAAGGGGCTGACCTAGAGTGGCACTTGGATGTCGGTTAGGTACAGAATTTTGTCCTAACAGGGTTGAACATAGGCAACCCACCCAGATTTTAGGTTAGACTAGGTTTTCGATTTTTGAATCTTTAGTTTTCCCTTTTTTCTAGTAAACTTAGCTAGGGTATGCATGCGCATTGGTCCCTTTTATTTCTGTCCCTATTTTCCTTTTGTTTTAATTCCCCATCCCCTCCCTCGTTAGGTGGTCAGTGACTTCAGTTCTCTGGTGGATGCGGGGCGCCTTTCGTTTCGTGTGTGTGCTTTTTCGTATTTGTTGTTGTGTATGAATGTGTGTGTGTCTGTGTGAATGCTTGGAGGAATGAATGGTTTTTTTTTCTTATTTTTCTTAGCCCCGCATTGATTTCGTCTAGTTAACTGATTTTGCTGCCACATTTATGGTTTGTGGGGGGTTTTATTACTAACACAGTTTTGTTTAGTTCTTATTGTAAATACTTAAGTCATATTGTATATACTCATTTGGGGATCTTTTAAAAGTTGTTGTTTTATTGACCCTCCCCCCACAGACAATTTTTGTACATAAGGGGACTAGTTAAGACTTCATAGAGAATTTGAGGCATTATGGTGAACGTAGTAAGAAAGGTAGGAGTGAATGTGTTGTTTTGGTGATTGGAATATTGTTAGTTTGTTTGGGTCCGTGTCTGGGACTAGCTAAGTTTAGATTTAAGACAGAAGAAGACCGTCATTCCCCATCCCCCTTTTAGGCCTTGTGCCACATTTTATACACATTTGTATAAATAAATATTGTGAGCTTCGCGACGGTTTTGACCTTTTGTTTGATATTTTTGACTTGGGACGAACCTTTTTTTTTTGCTGCTAACGATTTTCCCTTCAGTGCTTCAAGAACTTTTTGGACGAGCTTCTGAGGATTTTTTCTGATAAGTTATTCTTTAAGTTTTATTTTTTTTGATTTTATTCTTCTATTTCTTTTTGTTTGTTTTATTTTTGGGGCTTCGGCCCTCATAATTTTTTTATTTTAGTCCGGTTTGACAAAGTCTTACCGGACGATTTCTTTTTTATTGTTTATTTCTTTCTAGTTTTTAGAGAAAAAAAAAAGTCAGCACAGTATTTGAAAAAAAAAAGAAAAAGAAAACTTTATTTTTTCCTTTTTATTAGCGACTTCGGTCGCATTCTCTCGTCTTTTTTGGTTTGACTAGTTTGTTTTTTGTTTTGCATTTTTATTTTCTTTAGCGGCTTTGGCCGCAAACCTTTATTTTTTTTTCTGGTTGTAAACCAGACTTTTTCTTTTTCTTTCTTTTTCTTTTTGTACATTTTCGTGAATTTTTAAAAAAGAGAGAGGAGTTTCTGTTTTTGCTTTTTGCTTTCGGCTGCCTTTGGGCGCCATTTAGATTTTTTTTCCTGTTTAATTTTTGTTTGTCTTTTAATTTTCCCAGTTTACTTATTTTTAAAAAAAAAAAAAAGTTTATTGTCTTTGTTTCTCTTCTTTTAATTTACTGGTACATCCAGGCTTATTTGTTTAATTTTTTTTTTTTTTTTTTTTTTTTTTTTTTCTCCCTCCCAAAACTCCTTTCCCCAAATTTGGTGATTACATTTAAAAAGACCCGCAGGTGGTAGTCTCCACGTTTTTTAATATGGCCGACGGTGCCAGTCGGGCCAATATAAAAAAGGACCTTTTTGGGACGGCTGCTAAAGCCAACCCCCCTGATAATGCTGCCAAGAAGCGGGCTGATGGTAGCCCCAAAGCTGACCGTACTAGTAGCTCCAAGAAGGGAGAAGCTAGTAATAAGAGTATTGAGGTGCCAAAGGAGGCACAAAAGACAGCCGAGGAATTGCCCTCATGCTGGAAGTCCCCACCAAGTTGTATTCTGAACATGGCGGATTTCCTGGATAAGGCGAAAAGTTACGCCCATCTTGTAAATAAAGATGGGTTCGTCGATGTTGTCCAGGAGCTCGATGTGTTCACAAAAAGAATGGTGACCGTTTTTGTGGTGGACAAAAAAACCAAAAAGATTTGTCGCTCCACTAAAGACACAGTGATTAAATCACTTTTGTCCCTGGGGATAAAACCCCAAAGAGTAATTAAGGGTAGAGGGTTCTTCATGTGGGACATTCTGCTGCCCACACCAGAAGATTGCCTAGACATGGCAAAAAAAGAATTGATCACAAAAGATCTAATACTAAGAACGGAATATGAAGGCCGAAGACGGACCAGGGTGGCCGTGTTCGAGGTTCCTCCTCAAATTTCGGGAGAGCTTCTGGCTGCATTTTTTATGCAGTACGGCCAAATTTTAGGGGCTCTCTCCGACAATTTGAACGGGGGATGGACTTTTGATATCATGCTTGATCAAGAGGCCTTCAAGTCTGTCCCCAACTGTTTGGTGTTTGGTGACCGGAAAATGCCGGTCATAGTGACCGGTAGGAGACCAACTTGCTGGAGGTGTGGAGAGACTGGTCACCTTTCCTCCTCCTGCCCAGGGAAGAAGGCCCCTGGAGTTCCGGTCACAGGCGACCAAAATACCCCCTTGGCCGAGAAAGTAAAATCCGCGGCGCCTGTAGTGGGCCTAGCTGCGGGGCGTACTGTTGGGGAAAATCCCTCGGTTGGGTCCAGACCCACATTACCCTCAAATCCGACGCCTGCCACAAGTGTGGTTAAGGAGAAGGATGAGGGGGAATGGCGCCTCGTGGTTAGGGGCAAGGGGAAGACCCAAACAGCGGTTCCTCAGTCCCAGCATGACCCCGGGGACATTGTCACCTACAGCCCCATTCCCTCTACCAGCTCTGAGGGCGACGCCTCGGCGTCTTATGCTGAAACTGCTACGGCAGCCCAAAAATTGAACGAACCAAGTTGGCAGAAAATTTTGGACCTAAAAAAGTTGAAAGAAAAAGTGGAGGCCAAGCGGGCTAAAAATAAAAAATCGCTGGGGGTACCGGGCCCCCTATCCTCTGCCCCGTCTTCCCCCCCATCACTTAAATACAAATTCACAAAACCACCTCCGCCTAAATCTTTGACAAACTCTCCAGTGAAATCTCTTCGTTCCTCCAAACCTTCACCCGTAAAGACACCTTCCGGCATGACTCCATCAACTACACCGAGAGACACTCCTATGCATACACCCACTCACTCTCCTCAGAAAAAAAGAAACAGAAGTCCGGATACTCAATTAACTACGGACAAGAAAAAAAAGAAAATGAAACCACCATATCTCCCGGGGGAAGACGTCTGCCGCGTATCCCGGGATCAGGCTGACAGGGTCTTCGGGCAAACTAAGAACCCGATGCCCTTAAAAGTTCTCTGGAACTTCCGGCACATCAAGGGTGTAGATGTGGAGGTGCCGGAAAATTTTGAGGCCCAAAATCAACTAACCGTGGTGAGAACTGGCCCGGGTACGCGGGAGATATGGGGCATGATAGAGGAGGCTAAGGCCTCCTTGAAAGTGGTGCCCCCAGCAGTAGTTCTCCTTGAGGAAAACTTAGACGAAACGAAAAAGTGTAAAGGGAGGGTCCCTCTTTATGTTCACCCATCCCTTTATAGGGCTCTTAAGTTAACTTATCCCGCGGACATCGGTAGCTTGTCTCAGAGTGATACTCTCGATACTGAGATGATGTCAGGTTCGATGGGACAAGCTGTCGGTGTCCTCACCCCAGCCATGTTCTATCCTGAAGGACAACCCTAATTCGATTGACAATGTCTCTCTGGTTAGCTACGTTGAATGTCCGGGGCCTGAGGTCCGAGTCTCGCAGGGCGAGGCTCACTCGTGACCTTCAGCGCCTCGGGGTGAATGTATGTTGTATACAAGAGACCCGGTTTTCTTCTCATGATCGTGAGGACATACTGTCTAGGGGGTTCGCCCTTTATTCAGCCTGTTTTGATGGTCGTTCGAGGGGTGTCTCTTGGCTAGTGAGCAGGTCTTTGAAGGCTGCTTGTACCCTTGTCTTCGCGGATCCGGCGGGCAGACTTTGCGTGCTGGATGTTACCATAAAGGATAAGGTTCTACGTCTCATTGGGGTTTATGCGCCCAATACCCATTCCGAGCGGCCTGCTTTGTTTCGGCAGATCGCGCCGTTCTTGACGACGTCTCGTCGGGTAGTTTTAGCGGGGGATTGGAATGCCGTCCTTGACCCCGATATAGATCGTATAGGGCAAAAACAAGGTACTAACAACCCGGATGTGAAACCGTTTCGGGACTTTATCGATGAGTTTGATCTTGTCGATAAGTTCCGGAATGAACACCCTCGGGAGGTAGCATGGACTTGGACAACTAGTGGCAACTCGGCTCCCGGGACGCTTGCGAGCTACCTGGACCGGGTCTTAGTTAGGAGAGTCGACGTAGGGCTCTTAGGGTGTCCAAGTTTCCATTATATAGTTTATACGGATCATAGGCTTGTCCGGGTCCGTGTAAACTTAGATAAGCCTAAGGTTAGATTGGCTGGTTACTGGAAATTGAACTGTTCCCTTTTTGGTGATCAGGGTTTCCGGGACCAGCTTTTACTAATGATACAAAGGGAACTGACGGGTGCGGTTGTGGGAAATGCCTGGTGAGGCAAATTAAAATCTCAAATTCGAACGTTTGCTGCCGATTTTAGTCGTCGACTCAATCTAGATAGATTAGCGGCGCAAACTGCTTTAGAAGATAAAGTCGATCGGGCAGTGAAATCCCGTGTTAGTGGGGACATAGCTTTAGCTAAGGCAGAGTTGTCCTCCTTGCTTATCAAGAAGGATCAAGCTCTGGTAGTTAGGGCTAGGTTAAAAAGAATGTCTTCTGAGGCAACGAATATGGCCGCTGAACTGCGTGCAGAGGAAAATCGAAGCGCGTCTAAACGACATATCGCATGCGTCACGTTGCCGGATAAGCGGACCGTGACTACAAACGCGGGCATATGTGAGGTGTTTCGGGACTACTTTCAGGATCTTTTCACCAGGGAGCCCGGTCTGAGCTCTGCTCAGTTCGACGCCTATTTAGCTGACTTTCCCTGCCTTTCGGCAGCTGAAGCGGCTAGGTGCGAGGGTCCCATAACAGAGTCGGAGATCTGGGAAGCGCTGAAGCAGGTTGGCCTGGATAAGTCTCCGGGACTAGATGGTCTTCCCTACGAAGTTTACTTGAGGTTGTCGCACGTTTTTGTGCCTTTGCTGGAGCTGATTTACAACCACTGGATGAAGCAGGGGTCTTTACCCCAACGCTTCACCAGGGGTGTGATCAAGCTGCTGCGTAAGGACAAGAACGGTGGGGATGGGTTAGGGAACTTTCGCCCTTTAACGATGTTAAATACGGACTTAAAGATTTTGGCGAAGATCTTAGCCAACCGTTTGCAGCTTGTCCTGTCTAGTCTGATTGGCCCTGAACAGACTTGTGCTGTGAAGGGGAGGACTATTCAGGATAACCTTCATATGGTACGCTTGATCTTAGAACAAGTCGACAGTGAAGCCGCGCTGATCAATTTAGATCAGTCCAAGGCCTTCGATAGGGTTGACCATCGATTTCTGGAGGCTGTCCTTTCGGCGGCCGGTTTCAGAGCCGACTTTCGCTCCTGGATCCGACTTTTGTATGCGACTCCCGGTGCGCTGGTGGAAGTGAATGGGGTAAGATCGAAGCCTTTCGTATTGTCTCGCTCCATTCGTCAAGGTTGTCCGCTCTCGCCTCTGCTTTACGTTCTTGCGTTGGAACCTTTCCTTCGCAAGTTAAAGGCGAATCCGGTCCTGCGCGGAATTTCCCTGCCTGGGGCTTCCACCTCAGCCAGGTATTCTGCCTATGCTGACGACGTTTCGGTTCTTGTGTCGAGCAGAGCCGAGATTGACGAAGTCAGCAAAGAGATCAGTGGGTATGAGATGGTGACAGGGGCCAAGATCAACCGCGATAAGTCTGTGGGCTTGCGGTTGGGTGCGTGGAAGGGAGTTTCTCTTCCCGGACCTTTCCTCTGGACGGATGGGCCGATCAAGATACTCGGCGTCTGGTTCGGTCCTGATCTCCAGTTGGAAATGAATTGGTCGGAGGTGCAAGAGAAGGCCGAGATCGCGGGTAAACTGTGGTCTCGGAGGAGACTTTCCCTGAAGGGAAGGGCGGAGGTATGTGTTTCACACATATATCCGATCCTCCTTTACCGACTTTCTGTGCTTCCGCTCCCGTATGCCAGACTAATGTCATTAGTCCGGACCTTGTTCTCTTTCTTGTGGAGAGACAAGGCCCCTATGGTGTGTCGCGAGATCTGTTGCCTTCATCCCTCTGAGGGCGGTCTGGGTATGCCTAGCATTGAGATTCGTCAATATATGCTTCGCATTACCTTTCTAGACCGAATGTGTCGCGGATTGGATGAGGTGGGCACCTTTTGGAAAGAAGATGTCCGAAAACATTTCCCATCCCTGAGAAGTGTGCACTCGTGCGAGGTGGAGGCTGGCCGTACACCTCGTGCCGAGTGCTCCTTCTACCGCGAATGTCGTAGTGCTTTGAAGCTCCTCTTGCGGACGACGGATGGCCTCTCCGACGCCCAGGCGTTGTCTCGTAAGGCATTGTATCAGTTGTTAGTTAGGGGGTCCGTTCAAGATGGTCTGATCGACGAGCTCGGTCTTACGAAGCAGGAGGCTCGCTCGATATGGCCTTGGGCGCCTGGGTTGAAATGTCTCAATAACGATGAGGCATCACTCACCTGGCTGATGATTCGTGGGGCCCTCTGGGTCGGCAAGAGACTTTGTTCAGCAGGTTTGGAGAAATGTCCAAACTGTCGTCGCTGTACTGGCGAAGTCGAGACCATTGGTCACGCCTTTTTTCAGTGCAAGACGGTAGTGCCGTTGTGCAAGTTTGTTGAAGGCCTCATGGTTCGCATGCTGCAGGGAAAGTTCTTTGTCCTGGAAGCCAGTTCTGTTTGTAGCAATGTGGTGCCGCAATTGACGAAGGCTGAACACTATGTGTTCTGTTGCTTACTAGGGATTATGAGAGTCGTGATTTGGACGACGCGTCAGAAGGGATTCCATGAGGGCGAGAAGTTCACCTCTTCCCAACTGATCTTGTTCTTTGAGCATCAGCTTAAAGTCAAGATTAGGACGGAAAGGCGGCGGCTCCCTTCATCGGAATTCGGCAAAAGGTGGGTGAATCTTGCGCGAATGTGTAGAGTGAAAGGGGCTGACCTAGAGTGGCACTTGGATGTCGGTTAGGTACAGAATTTTGTCCTAACAGGGTTGAACATAGGCAACCCACCCAGATTTTAGGTTAGACTAGGTTTTCGATTTTTGAATCTTTAGTTTTCCCTTTTTTCTAGTAAACTTAGCTAGGGTATGCATGCGCATTGGTCCCTTTTATTTCTGTCCCTATTTTCCTTTTGTTTTAATTCCCCATCCCCTCCCTCGTTAGGTGGTCAGTGACTTCAGTTCTCTGGTGGATGCGGGGCGCCTTTCGTTTCGTGTGTGTGCTTTTTCGTATCTGTTGTTGTGTATGAATGTGTGTGTGTCTGTGTGAATGCTTGGAGGAATGAATGGTTTTTTTTTTTTTTTTTTTTTTTTTTTTTTTTTTTTTAGCCCCGCATTGATTTCGTCTAGTTAACTGATTTTGCTGCCACATTTATGGTTTGTGGGGGTTTTTATTACTAACACAGTTTTGTTTAGTTCTTATTGTAAATACTTAAGTCATATTGTATATACTCATTTGGGGATCTTTTAAAAGTTGTTGTTTTATTGACCCTCCCCCCACAGACAATTTTTGTACATAAGGGGACTAGTTAGGACTTCATAGAGAATTTGAGGCATTATGGTGAACGTAGTAAGAAAGGTAGGAGTGAATGTGTTGTTTTGGTGATTGGAATATTGTTAGTTTGTTTGGGTCCGTGTCTGGGACTAGCTAAGTTTAGATTTAAGACAGAAGAAGACCGTCATTCCCCATCCCCCTTTTAGGCCTTGTGCCACATTTTATACACATTTGTATAAATAAATATTGTGAGCTTCGCGACGGTTTTTGACCTTTTGTTTGATATTTTTGACTTGGGACGAACCTTTTTTTTGCTGCTAACGATTTTCCTTTCAGTGCTTCAAGAACTTTTTGGACGAACTTCTGAGGATTTTTTCTGATAAGTTATTCTTTAAGTTTTATTTATTTTGATTTTATTCTTCTATTTCTTTTTGTTTGTTTTATTTTTGGGGCTTCGGCCCGCATAATTTTTTTATTTTAGTCCGGTTTGACAAAGTCTTACCGGACGATTTCTTTTTTATTGTTTATTTCTTTCTAGTTGTTTTAGAGAAAAAAAAAAGTCAGCACAGTATTTGAAAAAAAGAAAAAGAAAACTTTATTTTTTTTCCTTTTTATTAGCGACTTCGGTCGCATTCTCTCGTCTCGTTTTTGATTTAACTAGTTTGTTTTTTCTTTTGCATTTTTATTTTCTTTAGCGGCTTTGGCCGCAAACCTTTATTTTTTTTTCTGGTTGTAAACCAGACTTTTTCTTTTCCTTTCTTTTTCTTTTTGTACATTTTCGTGAATTTTTAAAAAAAGAGAGAGGAGTTTCTGTTTTTGTTTTTTGCTTTCGGCTGCCTTTGGGCGCCATTTAGATTTTTTTTTCCTGTTTAATTTTTTTTTGTCTTTTAATTTTCCCAGTTTATTTATTTTTTTTTAAAAAAAAAAGTTTATTGTCTTTGTTTCTCTTCTTTTAATTTACTGGTACATCCAGGCTTATTTGTTTAATTTTTTTTTTTTTTTTTTTTTTTTTTTTTTTTTCCTCCCAAAACTCCTTTCCCCAAATTTGGTGATTACATATAAAAAGACCCGCAGGTGGTAGTTTCCACGTTTTTCAATATGGCCGACGGTGCCAGTCGGGCCAATATAAAAAAGGACCTTTTTGGGACGGCTGCTAAAGCCAACCCCACTGATAATGCTGCCAAGAAGCGGGCTGATGGTAGCCCCAAAGCTGACCATACTAGCAGCTCCAAGAAGGGAGAAGCTAGTAATAAGAATTTTGAGGTGCCAAAGGAGGCACAAAAGACAGCCGAGGAATTGCCCTCATGCTGGAAGTCCCCACCAAGTTGTATTCTGAACATGGCGGATTTCCTGGATAAGGCGAAAAGTTACGCCCATCTTGTAAATAAAGATGGGTTCGTCGATGTTGTCCAGGAGCTCGATGTGTTCACAAAAAGAATGGTGACCGTTTTTGTGGTGGACAAAAAAACCAAAAAGATTTGTCGCTCCACTAAAGACACAGTGATTAAATCACTTTTGTCCCTGGGGATAAAACCCCAAAGAGTAATTAAGGGTAGAGGGTTCTTCATGTGGGACATTCTGCTGCCCACACCAGAAGATTGCCTAGACATGGCAAAAAAAGAATTGATCACAAAAGATCTAATACTAAGAACGGAATATGAAGGCCGAAGACGGACCAGGGTGGCCGTGTTCGAGGTTCCTCCTCAAATTTCGGGAGAGCTTCTGGCTGCATTTTTTATGCAGTACGGCCAAATTTTAGGGGCTCTCTCCGACAATTTGAACGGGGGATGGACTTTTGATATCATGCTTGATCAAGAGGCCTTCAAGTCTGTCCCCAACTGTTTGGTGTTTGGTGACCGGAAAATGCCGGTCATAGTGACCGGTAGGAGACCAACTTGCTGGAGGTGTGGAGAGACTGGTCACCTTTCCTCCTCCTGCCCAGGGAAGAAGGCCCCTGGAGTTCCGGTCACAGGCGACCAAAATACCCCCTTGGCCGAGAAAGTAAAATCCGCGGCGCCTGTAGTGGGCCTAGCTGCGGGGCGTACTGTTGGGGAAAATCCCTCGGTTGGGTCCAGACCCACATTACCCTCAAATCCGACGCCTGCCACAAGTGTGGTTAAGGAGAAGGATGAGGGGGAATGGCGCCTCGTGGTTAGGGGCAAGGGGAAGAGCCAAACAGCGGTTCCTCAGTCCCAGCATGACCCCGGGGACATTGTCACCTACAGCCCCATTCCCTCTACCAGCTCTGAGGGCGACGCCTCGGCGTCTTATGCTGAAACTGCTACTGCAGCCCAAAAATTGAACGAACCAAGTTGGCAGAAAATTTTGGACCTAAAAAAGTTGAAAGAAAAAGTGGAGGCCAAGCGGGCTAAAAATAAAAAATCGCTGGGGGTACCGGGCCCCCTATCCTCTGCCCCGTCTTCCCCCCCATCACTTAAATACAAATTCACAAAACCACCTCCGCCTAAATCTTCGACAAACTCTCCAGTGAAATCTCTTCGTTCCTCCAAACCTTCACCCGTAAAGACACCTTCCGGCATGACTCCATCAACTACACCGAGAGACACTCCTATGCATACACCCACTCACTCTCCTCAGAAAAAAAGAAACAGAAGTCCGGATACTCAATCAACTACGGACAAGAAAAAAAAGAAAATAAAACCACCATATCTCCCGGGGGAAGACGTCTGCCGCGTATCCCGGGATCAGGCTGACAGGGTCTTCGGGCAAACTAAGAACCCGATGCCCTTAAAAGTTCTCTGGAACTTCCGGCACATCAAGGGTGTAGATGTGGAGGTGCCGGAAAATTTTGAGGCCCAAAATCAACTAACCGTGGTGAGAACTGGCCCGGGTACGCGGGAGATATGGGGCATGATAGAGGAGGCTAAGGCCTCCTTGAAAGTGGTGCCCCCAGCAGTAGTTCTCCTTGAGGAAAACTTAGACGAAACGAAAAAGTGTAAAGGGAGGGTCCCTCTTTATGTTCACCCATCCCTTTATAGGGCTCTTAAGTTAACTTATCCCGCGGACATCGGTAGCTTGTCTCAGAGTGATACTCTCGATACTGAGATGATGTCAGGTTCGATGGGACAAGCTGTCGGTGTCCTCACCCCAGCCATGTTCTATCCTGAAGGACAACCCTAATTCGATTGACAATGTCTCTCTGGTTAGCTACGTTGAATGTCCGGGGCCTGAGGTCCGAGTCTCGCAGGGCGAGGCTCACTCGTGACCTTCAGCGCCTCGGGGTGAATGTATGTTGTATACAAGAGACCCGGTTTTCTTCTCATGATCGTGAGGACATACTGTCTAAGGGGTTTGCCCTTTATTCAGCCTGTTTTGATGGTCGTTCGAGGGGTGTCTCTTGGCTAGTGAGCAGGTCTTTGAAGGCTGCTTGTACCCTTGTCTTCGCGGATCCGGCGGGCAGACTTTGCGTGCTGGATGTTACCATAAAGGATAAGGTTCTACGTCTCATTGGGGTTTATGCGCCCAATACCCATTCCGAGCGGCCTGCTTTGTTTCGGCAGATCGCGCCGTTCTTGACGACGTCTCGTCGGGTAGTTTTAGCGGGGGATTGGAATGCCGTCCTTGACCCCGATATAGATCGTATAGGGCAAAAACAAGGTACTAACAACCCGGATGTGAAACCGTTTCGGGACTTTATCGATGAGTTTGATCTTGTCGATAAGTTCCGGAATGAACACCCTCGGGAGGTAGCATGGACTTGGACAACTAGTGGCAACTCGGCTCCCGGGACGCTTGCGAGCTACCTGGACCGGGTCTTAGTTAGGAGAGTCGACGTAGGGCTCTTAGGGTGTCCAAGTTTCCATTATATAGTTTATACGGATCATAGGCTTGTCCGGGTCCGTGTAAACTTAGATAAGCCTAAGGTTAGATTGGCTGGTTACTGGAAATTGAACTGTTCCCTTTTTGGTGATCAGGGTTTCCGGGACCAGCTTTTACTAATGATACAAAGGGAACTGACGGGTGCGGTTGTGGGAAATGCCTGGTGGGGCAAACTAAAATCTCAAATTCGAACGTTTGCTGCCGATTTTAGTCGTCGACTCAATCTAGATAGATTAGCGGCGCAAACTGCTTTAGAAGATAAAGTCGATCGGGCAGTGAAATCCCGTGTTAGTGGGGACATAGCTTTAGCTAAGGCAGAGTTGTCCTCCTTGCTTATCAAGAAGGATCAAGCTCTGGTAGTTAGGGCTAGGTTAAAAAGAATGTCTTCTGAGGCAACGAATATGGCCGCTGAACTGCGTGCAGAGGAAAATCGAAGCGCGTCTAAGCGACATATCGCATGCGTCACGTTGCCGGATAAGCGGACCGTGACTACAAACGCGGGCATATGTGAGGTGTTTCGGGACTACTTTCAGGATCTTTTCACCAGGGAGCCCGGTCTGAGCTCTGCTCAGTTCGACGCCTATTTAGCTGACTTTCCCTGCCTTTCGGCAGCTGAAGCGGCTAGGTGCGAGGGTCCCATAACAGAGTCGGAGATCTGGGAAGCGCTGAAGCAGGTTGGCCTGGATAAGTCTCCGGGACTAGATGGTCTTCCCTACGAAGTTTACTTGAGGTTGTCGCACGTTTTTGTGCCTTTGCTGGAGCTGATTTACAACCACTGGATGAAGCAGGGGTCTTTACCCCAACGCTTCACCAGGGGTGTGATCAAGTTGCTGCGTAAGGACAAGAACGGTGGGGATGGGTTAGGGAACTTTCGCCCTTTAACGATGTTAAATACGGACTTAAAGATTCTGGCGAAGATCTTAGCCAACCGTTTGCAGCTTGTCCTGTCTAGTCTGATTGGCCCTGAACAGACTTGTGCTGTGAAGGGGAGGACTATTCAGGATAACCTTCATATGGTACGCTTGATCTTAGAACAAGTCGACAGTGAAGCCGCGCTGATCAATTTAGATCAGTCCAAGGCCTTCGATAGGGTTGACCATCGATTTCTGGAGGCTGTCCTTTCGGCGGCCGGTTTCAGAGCCGACTTTCGCTCCTGGATCCGACTTTTGTATGCGAACCCCGGTGCGCTGGTGGAAGTGAATGGGGTAAGATCGAAGCCTTTCGTATTGTCTCGCTCCATTCGTCAAGGTTGTCCGCTCTCGCCTCTGCTTTACGTTCTTGCGTTGGAACCATTCCTTCGCAAGTTGAAGGCGAATCCGGTCCTGCGCGGAATTTCCCTGCCTGGGGCTTCCACCTCAGCCAGGTATTCTGCCTATGCTGACGACGTTTCGGTTCTTGTGTCGAGCAGAGCCGAGATTGACGTCGTCAGCAAAGAGATCAGTGGGTATGAGATGGTGACAGGGGCCAAGATCAACCGCGATAAGTCTTTGGGCTTGCGGTTGGGTGCGTGGAAGGGAGTTTCTCTTCCCGGACCTTTCCTCTGGACGGATGGGCCGATCAAGATACTCGGCGTCTGGTTCGGTCCTGATCTCCAGTTGGAAATGAATTGGTCGGAGGTGCAAGGGAAGGCCGAGATCGCGGGTAAACTGTGGTCTCGGAGGAGACTTTCCCTGAAGGGAAGGGCGGAGGTATGTGTTTCACACATATATCCGATCCTCCTTTACCGACTGTCTGTGCTTCCACTCCCGTATGCCAGACTAATGTCATTAGTCCGGACCTTGTTCTCTTTCTTGTGGAGAGACAAGGCCCCTATGGTGTGTCGCGAGATCTGTTGCCTTCATCCCTCTGAGGGCGGTCTGGGTATGCCTAGCATTGAGATTCGTCAATATATGCTTCGCATTACCTTTCTAGACCGAATGTGTCGCGGATTGGATGAGGTGGGCACCTTTTGGAAAGAAGATGTCCGAAAACATTTCCCATCCCTGAGAAGTGTGCACTCGTGCGAGGTGGAGGCTGGCCGTACACCTCGTGCCGAGTGCTCCTTCTACCGCGAATGTCGTAGTGCTTTGAAGCTCCTCTTGCGGACGACGGATGGCCTCTCCGACGCCCAGGCGTTGTCTCGTAAGGCATTGTATCAGTTGTTAGTTAGGGGGTCCGTTCAAGATGGTCTGATCGACGAGCTCGGTCTTACGAAGCAGGAGGCTCGCTCGATATGGCCTTGGGCGCCTGGGTTGAAATGTCTCAATAACGATGAGGCATCACTCACCTGGCTGATGATTCGTGGGGCCCTCTGGGTCGGCAAGAGACTTTGTTCAGCAGGTTTGGAGAAATATCCAAACTGTCGTCGCTGTACTGGCGAAGTCGAGACCATTGGTCACGCCTTTTTTCAGTGCAAGACGGTAGTGCCGTTGTGCAGGTTTGTTGAAGGCCTCATGGTTCGCATGCTGCAGGGAAAGTTCTTTGTCCTGGAAGCCAGTTCTGTTTGTAGCAATGTGGTGCCGCAATTGACGAAGGCTGAACACTATGTGTTCTGTTGCTTACTAGGGATTATGAGAGTCGTGATTTGGACGACGCGTCAGAAGGGATTCCATGAGGGCGAGAAGTTCACCTCTTCCCAACTGATCTTGTTCTTTGAGCATCAGCTTAAAGTCAAGATTAGGACGGAAAGGCGGCGGCTCCCTTCATCGGAATTCGGCAAAAGGTGGGTGAATCTTGCGCGAATGTGTAGAGTGAAAGGGGCTGACCTAGAGTGGCACTTGGATGTCGGTTAGGTACAGAATTTTGTCCTAACAGGGTTGAACATAGGCAACCCACCCAGATTTTAGGTTAGACTAGGTTTTCGATTTTTGAATCTTTAGTTTTCCCTTTTTTCTAGTAAACTTAGCTAGGGTATGCATGCGCATTGGTCCCTTTTATTTCTGTCCCTATTTTCCTTTTGTTTTAATTCCCCATCCCCTCCCTCGTTAGGTGGTCAGTGACTTCAGTTCTCTGGTGGATGCGGGGCGCCTTTCGTTTCGTGTGTGTGCTTTTTCGTATTTGTTGTTGTGTATGAATGTGTGTGTGTCTGTGTGAATGCTTGGAGGAATGAATGTTTTTTTTTCTTATTTTTCTTAGCCCCGCATTGATTTCGTCTAGTTAACTGATTTTGCTGCCACATTTATGGTTTGTGGGGGGTTTTACTACTAACACAGTTTTGTTTAGTTCTTATACTTAAGTCATATTGTATATACTCATTTGGGGATCTTTTAAAAGTTGTTGTTTTATTGACCCTCCCCCCACAGACAATTTTTGTACATAAGGGGACTAGTTAGGACTTCATAGAGAATTTGAGGCATTATGGTGGACGTAGTAAGAAAGGTAGGTTTGAATGTGTTGTTTTGGTGATTGGAATATTGTTAGTTTGTTTGGGTCCGTGTCTGGGACTAGCTAAGTTTAGATTTAAGACAGAAGAAGACCGTCATTCCCCATCCCCTTTTTAGGCCTTGTGCCACATTTTATACACATTTGTATAAATAAATATTGTGAGCTTCGCGACGGTTTTGACCTTTTGTTTGATATTTTTGACTTGGGACGAACCTTTTTTTTTGCTGCTAACGATTTTCCCTTCAGTGCTTCAAGAACTTTTTGGACGAGCTTCTGAGGATTTTTTCTGATAAGTTATTCTTTAAGTTTTATTTTTTTTGATTTTATTCTTCTATTTCTTTTTGTTTGTTTTATTTTTGGGGCTTCGGCCCTCATAATTTTTTTATTTTAGTCCGGTTTGACAAAGTCTTACCGGACGATTTCTTTTTTATTGTTTATTTCTTTCTATTTTTAGAGAAAAAAAAGTCAGCACAGTATTTGAAAAAAAAAAAAGAAAAAGAAAACTTTATTTTTTCCTTTTTATTAGCGACTTCGGTCGCATTCTCTCGTCTTTTTTGGTTTGACTAGTTTGTTTTTTGTTTTGCATTTTTATTTTCTTTAGCGGCTTTGGCCGCAAACCTTTATTTTTTTCTGGTTGTAAACCAGACTTTTTCTTTTTCTTTCTTTTTCTTTTGTACATTTTCGTGAATTTTTAAAAAAGAGAGAGGAGTTTCTGGTTTTGCTTTTTGCTTTCGGCTGCCTTTGGGCGCCATTTAGATTTTTTTTCCTGTTTAATTTTTGTTTGTCTTTTAATTTTCCCAGTTTATTTATTTTTTAAAAAAAAGTTTATTGTCTTTGTTTCTCTTCTTTTAATTTACTGGTACATCCAGGCTTATTTGTTTAATTTTTTTTTTTTTTTTTTTTTTTTTTCCCTCCCAAAACTCCTTTCCCCAAATTTGGTGATTACATATAAAAAGACCCGCAGGTGGTAGTTTCCACGTTTTTCAATATGGCCGACGGTGCCAGTCGGGCCAATATAAAAAAGGACCTTTTTGGGACGGCTGCTAAAGCCAACCCCCCTGATAATGCTGCCAAGAAGCGGGCTGATGGTAGCCCCAAAGCTGACCGTACTAGTAGCTCCAAGAAGGGAGAAGCTAGTAATAAGAATATTGAGGTGCCAAAGGAGGCACAAAAGACAGCCGAGGAATTGCCCTCATGCTGGAAGTCCCCACCAAGTTGTATTCTGAACATGGCGGATTTCCTGGATAAGGCGAAAAGTTACGCCCATCTTGTAAATAAAGATGGGTTCGTCGATGTTGTCCAGGAGCTCGATGTGTTCACAAAAAGAATGGTGACCGTTTTTGTGGTGGACAAAAAAACCAAAAAGATTTGTCGCTCCACTAAAGACACAGTGATTAAATCACTTTTGTCCCTGGGGATAAAACCCCAAAGAGTAATTAAGGGTAGAGGGTTCTTCATGTGGGACATTCTGCTGCCCACACCAGAAGATTGCCTAGACATGGCAAAAAAAGAATTGATCACAAAAGATCTAATACTAAGAACGGAATATGAAGGCCGAAGACGGACCAGGGTGGCCGTGTTCGAGGTTCCTCCTCAAATTTCGGGAGAGCTTCTGGCTGCATTTTTTATGCAGTACGGCCAAATTTTAGGGGCTCTCTCCGACAATTTGAACGGGGGATGGACTTTTGATATCATGCTTGATCAAGAGGCCTTCAAGTCTGTCCCCAACTGTTTGGTGTTTGGTGACCGGAAAATGCCGGTCATAGTGACCGGTAGGAGACCAACTTGCTGGAGGTGTGGAGAGACTGGTCACCTTTCCTCCTCCTGCCCAGGGAAGAAGGCCCCTGGAGTTCCGGTCACAGGCGACCAAAATACCCCCTTGGCCGAGAAAGTAAAATCCGCGGCGCCTGTAGTGGGCCTAGCTGCGGGGCGTACTGTTGGGGAAAATCCCTCGGTTGGGTCCAGACCCACATTACCCTCAAATCCGACGCCTGCCACAAGTGTGGTTAAGGAGAAGGATGAGGGGGAATGGCGCCTCGTGGTTAGGGGCAAGGGGAAGACCCAAACAGCGGTTCCTCAGTCCCAGCATGACCCCGGGGACATTGTCACCTACAGCCCCATTCCCTCTACCAGCTCTGAGGGCGACGCCTCGGCGTCTTATGCTGAAACTGCTACTGCAGCCCAAAAATTGAACGAACCAAGTTGGCAGAAAATTTTGGACCTAAAAAAGTTGAAAGAAAAAGTGGAGGCCAAGCGGGCTAAAAATAAAAAATCGCTGGGGGTACCGGGCCCCCTATCCTCTGCCCCGTCTTCCCCCCCATCACTTAAATACAAATTCACAAAACCACCTCCGCCTAAATCTTTGACAAACTCTCCAGTGAAACCTCTTCGTTCCTCCAAACCTTCACCCGTAAAGACACCTTCCGGCATGACTCCATCAACTACACCGAGAGACACTCCTATGCATACACCCACTCACTCTCCTCAGAAAAAAAGAAACAGAAGTCCGGATACTCAATCAACTACGGACAAGAAAAAAAAGAAAATAAAACCACCATATCTCCCGGGGGAAGACGTCTGCCGCGTATCCCGGGATCAGGCTGACAGGGTCTTCGGGCAAACTAAGAACCCGATGCCCTTAAAAGTTCTCTGGAACTTCCGGCACATCAAGGGTGTAGATGTGGAGGTGCCGGAAAATTTTGAGGCCCAAAATCAACTAACCGTGGTGAGAACTGGCCCGGGTACGCGGGAGATATGGGGCATGATAGAGGAGGCTAAGGCCTCCTTGAAAGTGGTGCCCCCAGCAGTAGTTCTCCTTGAGGAAAACTTAGACGAAACGAAAAAGTGTAAAGGGAGGGTCCCTCTTTATGTTCACCCATCCCTTTATAGGGCTCTTAAGTTAACTTATCCCGCGGACATCGGTAGCTTGTCTCAGAGTGATACTCTCGATACTGAGATGATGTCAGGTTCGATGGGACAAGCTGTCGGTGTCCTCACCCCAGCCATGTTCTATCCTGAAGGACAACCCTAATTCGATTGACAATGTCTCTCTGGTTAGCTACGTTGAATGTCCGGGGCCTGAGGTCCGAGTCTCGCAGGGCGAGGCTCACTCGTGACCTTCAGCGCCTCGGGGTGAATGTATGTTGTATACAAGAGACCCGGTTTTCTTCTCATGATCGTGAGGACATACTGTCTAAGGGGTTTGCCCTTTATTCAGCCTGTTTTGATGGTCGTTCGAGGGGTGTCTCTTGGCTAGTGAGCAGGTCTTTGAAGGCTGCTTGTACCCTTGTCTTCGCGGATCCGGCGGGCAGACTTTGCGTGCTGGATGTTACCATAAAGGATAAGGTTCTACGTCTCATTGGGGTTTATGCGCCCAATACCCATTCCGAGCGGCCTGCTTTGTTTCGGCAGATCGCGCCGTTCTTGACGACGTCTCGTCGGGTAGTTTTAGCGGGGGATTGGAATGCCGTCCTTGACCCCGATATAGATCGTATAGGGCAAAAACAAGGTACTAACAACCCGGATGTGAAACCGTTTCGGGACTTTATCGATGAGTTTGATCTTGTCGATAAGTTCCGGAATGAACACCCTCGGGAGGTAGCATGGACTTGGACAACTAGTGGCAACTCGGCTCCTGGGACGCTTGCGAGCTACCTGGACCGGGTCTTAGTTAGGAGAGTCGACGTAGGGCTCTTAGGGTGTCCAAGTTTCCATTATATAGTTTATACGGATCATAGGCTTGTCCGGGTCCGTGTAAACTTAGATAAGCCTAAGGTTAGATTGGCTGGTTACTGGAAATTGAACTGTTCACTTTTTGGTGATCAGGGTTTCCGGGACCAGCTTTTACTAATGATACAAAGGGAATTGACGGGAGCGGTTGTGGGAAACGCCTGGTGGGGAAATCTTAAATCTAAAATTCGAACGTTTGCTGCCGATTTTAGTCGTCGACTCAATCTAGATAGATTAGCGGCGCAAACTGCTTTAGAAGATAAAGTCGATCGGGCTGTGAAATCCCGTGTTAGTGGGGACATAGCTTTAGCTAAGGCAGAGTTGTCCTCCTTGCTTATCAAGAAGGATCAAGCTCTGGTAGTTAGGGCTAGGTTAAAAAGAATGTCTTCTGAGGCAACGAATATGGCCGCTGAACTGCGTGCAGAGGAAAATCGAAGCGCGTCTAAGCGACATATCGCATGCGTCACGTTGCCGGATAAGCGGACCGTGACTACAAACGCGGGCATATGTGAGGTGTTTCGGGACTACTTTCAGGATCTTTTCACCAGGGAGCCCGGTCTGAGCTTTGCTCAGTTCGACGCCTATTTAGCTGACTTTCCCTGCCTTTCGGCAGCTGAAGCGGCTAGGTGCGAGGGTCCCATTACAGAGTCGGAGATCTGGGAAGCGCTGAAGCAGGTTGGCCTGGATAAGTCTCCGGGATTAGATGGTCTTCCCTACGAAGTGTACTTGAGGTTGTCGCACGTTTTTGTTCCTTTGCTGGAACTGATTTACAACCACTGGATGAAGCAGGGGTCTTTACCCCAACGCTTCACCAGGGGTGTGATCAAGTTGCTGCGTAAGGACAAGGACGGTGGGGATGGGTTAGGGAACTTTCGCCCTTTAACGATGTTAAACACTGACTTAAAGATTTTGGCGAAGATCTTAGCCAACCGTTTGCAGCTTGTCCTGTCTAGTCTGATTGGCCCTGAACAGACTTGTGCTGTGAAGGGGAGGACTATTCAGGATAACCTTCATATGGTACGCTTGATCTTAGAACAAGTCGACAGTGAAGCCGCGCTGATCAATTTAGATCAGTCCAAGGCCTTCGATAGGGTTGACCATCGATTTCTGGAGGCTGTCCTTTCGGCGGCCGGTTTCAGAGCCGACTTTCGCTCCTGGATCCGACTTTTGTATGCGACTCCCGGTGCGCTGGTGGAAGTGAATGGGGTAAGATCGAAGCCTTTCGTATTGTCTCGCTCCATTCGTCAAGGTTGTCCGCTCTCGCCTCTGCTTTACGTTCTTGCGTTGGAACCTTTCCTTCGCAAGTTAAAGGCGAATCCGGTCCTGCGCGGAATTTCCCTGCCTGGGGCTTCCACCTCAGCCAGGTATTCTGCCTATGCTGACGACGTTTCGGTTCTTGTGTCGAGCAGAGCCGAGATTGACGTCGTCAGCAAAGAGATCAGTGGGTATGAGATGGTGACAGGGGCCAAGATCAACCGCGATAAGTCTTTGGGCTTGCGGTTGGGTGCGTGGAAGGGAGTTTCTCTTCCCGGACCTTTCCTCTGGACGGATGGGCCGATCAAGATACTCGGCGTCTGGTTCGGTCCTGATCTCCAGTTGGAAATGAATTGGTCGGAGGTGCAAGGGAAGGCCGAGATCGCGGGTAAACTGTGGTCTCGGAGGAGACTTTCCCTGAAGGGAAGGGCGGAGGTATGTGTTTCACACATATATCCGATCCTCCTTTACCGACTGTCTGTGCTTCCACTCCCGTATGCCAGACTAATGTCATTAGTCCGGACCTTGTTCTCTTTCTTGTGGAGAGACAAGGCCCCTATGGTGTGTCGCGAGATCTGTTGCCTTCATCCCTCTGAGGGCGGTCTGGGTATGCCTAGCATTGAGATTCGTCAATATATGCTTCGCATTACCTTTCTAGACCGAATGTGTCGCGGATTGGATGAGGTGGGCACCTTTTGGAAAGAAGATGTCCGAAAACATTTCCCATCCCTGAGAAGTGTGCACTCGTGCGAGGTGGAGGCTGGCCGTACACCTCGTGCCGAGTGCTCCTTCTACCGCGAATGTCGTAGTGCTTTGAAGCTCCTCTTGCGGACGACGGATGGCCTCTCCGACGCCCAGGCGTTGTCTCGTAAGGCATTGTATCAGTTGTTAGTTAGGGGGTCCGTTCAAGATGGTCTGATCGACGAGCTCGGTCTTACGAAGCAGGAGGCTCGCTCGATATGGCCTTGGGCGCCTGGGTTGAAATGTCTCAATAACGATGAGGCATCACTCACCTGGCTGATGATTCGTGGGGCCCTCTGGGTCGGCAAGAGACTTTGTTCAGCAGGTTTGGAGAAATATCCAAACTGTCGTCGCTGTACTGGCGAAGTCGAGACCATTGGTCACGCCTTTTTTCAGTGCAAGACGGTAGTGCCGTTGTGCAGGTTTGTTGAAGGCCTCATGGTTCGCATGCTGCAGGGAAAGTTCTTTGTCCTGGAAGCCAGTTCTGTTTGTAGCAATGTGGTGCCGCAATTGACGAAGGCTGAACACTATGTGTTCTGTTGCTTACTAGGGATTATGAGAGTCGTGATTTGGACGACGCGTCAGAAGGGATTCCATGAGGGCGAGAAGTTCACCTCTTCCCAACTGATCTTGTTCTTTGAGCATCAGCTTAAAGTCAAGATTAGGACGGAAAGGCGGCGGCTCCCTTCATCGGAATTCGGCAAAAGGTGGGTGAATCTTGCGCGAATGTGTAGAGTGAAAGGGGCTGACCTAGAGTGGCACTTGGATGTCGGTTAGGTACAGAATTTTGTCCTAACAGGGTTGAACATAGGCAACCCACCCAGATTTTAGGTTAGACTAGGTTTTCGATTTTTGAATCTTTAGTTTTCCCTTTTTTCTAGTAAACTTAGCTAGGGTATGCATGCGCATTGGTCCCTTTTATTTCTGTCCCTATTTTCCTTTAGTTTTAATTCCCCATCCCCTCCCTCGTTAGGTGGTCAGTGACTTCAGTTCTCTGGTGGATGCGGGGCGCCTTTCGTTTCGTGTGTGTGCTTTTTCGTATTTGTTGTTGTGTATGAATGTGTGTGTGTCTGTGTGAATGCTTGGAGGAATGAATGTTTTTTTTTCTTATTTTTCTTAGCCCCGCATTGATTTCGTCTAGTTAACTGATTTTGCTGCCACATTTATGGTTTGTGGGGGGTTTTACTACTAACACAGTTTTGTTTAGTTCTTATTGTAAATACTTAAGTCATATGTATATACTCATTTGGGGATCTTTTAAAAGTTGTTGTTTTATTGACCCTCCCCCCACAGACAATTTTTGTACATAAGGGGACTAGTTAGGACTTCATAGAGAATTTGAGGCATTATGGTGGACGTAGTAAGAAAGGTAGGTTTGAATGTGTTGTTTTGGTGATTGGAATATTGTTAGTTTGTTTGGGTCCGTGTCTGGGACTAGCTAAGTTTAGATTTAAGACAGAAGAAGACCGTCATTCCCCATCCCCTTTTTAGGCCTTGTGCCACATTTTATACACATTTGTATAAATAAATATTGTGAGCTTCGCGACGGTTTTTGACCTTTTGTTTGATATTTTTTACTTGCGACGAACCTTTTTTTTTTTGCTGCTAACGATTTTCCTTTCAGTGCTTCAAGAACTTTTTGGACGAACTTCTGAGGATTTTTTCTGATAAGTTATTCTTTAAGTTTTATTTTTTTGATTTTATTCTTCTATTTCTTTTTGTTTGTTTTATTTTTGGGGCTTCGGCCCTCATAATTTTTTATTTTAGTCCGGTTTGACAAAGTCTTACCGGACGATTACTTTTTTATTGTTTATTTCTTTCTAGTTGTTTTAGAGAAAAAAAAAAGTCAACTCAGTATTTGAAAAAAAGAAAAAGAAAACTATTTTTTCCTTTTTATTAGCGACTTCGGTCGCATTCTCTCGTCTCGTTTTTGGTTTAACTAGTTTGTTTTTTGTTTTGCATTTTTATTTTCTTTAGCGGCTTTGGCCGCAAACCTTTATTTTTTTTTCTGGTTGTAAACCAGACTTTTTCTTTTCCTTTCTTTTTCTTTTTGTACATTTTCGTGAATTTTTAAAAAAGAGAGAGGAGTTTCTGTTTTTGTTTTTTGCTTTCGGCTGCCTTTGGGCGCCATTTAGATTTTTTTTCCTGTTTAATTTTTTTTTGTCTTTTAATTTTCCCAGTTTATTTATTTATTTTTTTTTTTTTTTTTTTTTTTTTTTTAAAAAAAGTTTATTGTCTTTGTTTCTCTTCTTTTAATTTACTGGTACATCCAGGCTTATTTGTTTAATTTTTTTTTCCCTCCCAAAACTCCTTTCCCCAAATTTGGTGATTACATTTAAAAAGACCCGCAGGTGGTAGTCTCCACGTTTTTCAATATGGCCGACGGTGCCAGTCGGGCCAATATAAAAAAGGACCTTTTTGGGACGGCTGCTAAAGCCAACCCCCCTGATAATGCTGCCAAGAAGCGGGCTGATGGTAGCCCCAAAGCTGACCGTACTAGTAGCTCCAAGAAGGGAGAAGCTAGTAATAAGAATATTGAGGTGCCAAAGGAGGCACAAAAGACAGCCGAGGAATTGCCCTCATGCTGGAAGTCCCCACCAAGTTGTATTCTGAACATGGCGGATTTCCTGGATAAGGCGAAAAGTTACGCCCATCTTGTAAATAAAGATGGGTTCGTCGATGTTGTCCAGGAGCTCGATGTGTTCACAAAAAGAATGGTGACCGTTTTTGTGGTGGACAAAAAAACCAAAAAGATTTGTCGCTCCACTAAAGACACAGTGATTAAATCACTTTTGTCCCTGGGGATAAAACCCCAAAGAGTAATTAAAGGTAGAGGGTTCTTCATGTGGGACATTCTGCTGCCCACACCAGAAGATTGCCTAGACATGGCAAAAAAAGAATTGATCACAAAAGATCTAATACTAAGAACGGAATATGAAGGCCGAAGACGGACCAGGGTGGCCGTGTTCGAGGTTCCTCCTCAAATTTCGGGAGAGCTTCTGGCTGCATTTTTTATGCAGTACGGCCAAATTTTAGGGGCTCTCTCCGACAATTTGAACGGGGGATGGACTTTTGATATCATGCTTGATCAAGAGGCCTTCAAGTCTGTCCCCAACTGTTTGGTGTTTGGTGACCGGAAAATGCCGGTCATAGTGACCGGTAGGAGACCAACTTGCTGGAGGTGTGGAGAGACTGGTCACCTTTCCTCCTCCTGCCCAGGGAAGAAGGCCCCTGGAGTTCCGGTCACAGGCGACCAAAATACCCCCTTGGCCGAGAAAGTAAAATCCGCGGCGCCTGTAGTGGGCCTAGCTGCGGGGCGTACTGTTGGGGAAAATCCCTCGGTTGGGTCCAGACCCACATTACCCTCAAATCCGACGCCTGCCACAAGTGTGGTTAAGGAGAAGGATGAGGGGGAATGGCGCCTCGTGGTTAGGGGCAAGGGGAAGACCCAAACAGCGGTTCCTCAGTCCCAGCATGACCCCGGGGACATTGTCACCTACAGCCCCATTCCCTCTACCAGCTCTGAGGGCGACGCCTCGGCGTCTTATGCTGAAACTGCTACTGCAGCCCAAAAATTGAATGAACCAAGCTGGCAGAAAATTTTGGACCTAAAAAAATTGAAAGAAAAAGTGGAGGCCAAGCGGGCTAAAAATAAAAAATCGCTGGGGGCACCGGGCCCCCTATCCTCTGTCCCGTCTTCCCCTCCATCACTTAAATATAAATTCACAAAACCACCTCCGCCTAAATCTTTGACAAACTCTCCAGTGAAATCTCTTCGTTCCTCCAAACCTTCACCCGTAAAGACACCTTCCGGCATGACTCCATCAACTACACCGAGAGACACTCCTATGCATACACCCACTCACTCTCCTCAGAAAAAAAGAAACAGAAGTCCGGATACTCAATCAGCTACGGACAAAAAAAAAAGAAAATAAAACCACCATATCTCCCCGGGGAAGACGTCTGCCGCGTATCCCGGGATCAGGCTGACAGGGTCTTCGGGCAAACTAAAAACCCGATGCCCTTAAAAGTTCTCTGGAACTTCCGGCACATCAAGGGTGTAGATGTGGAGGTGCCGGAAAATTTTGAGGCCCGAAATCAGCTAACCGTGGTGAGAACTGGCCCGGGTACGCGGGAGATATGGGGCATGATAGAGGAGGCTAAGGCCTCCTTGAAAGTGGTGCCCCCAGCAGTAGTTCTCCTTGAGGAAAACTTAGACGAAACTAAAAAGTGTAAAGGGAGGGTCCCTCTTTATGTTCACCCATCCCTTTATAGGGCTCTTAAGTTAACTTATCCCGCGGACATCGGTAGCTTGTCTCAGAGTGATACTCTCGATACTGAGATGATGTCAGGTTCGATGGGACAAGCTGTCGGTGTCCTCACCCCAGCCATGTTCTATCCTGAAGGACAACCCTAATTCGATTGACAATGTCTCTCTGGTTAGCTACGTTGAATGTCCGGGGCCTGAGGTCCGAGTCTCGCAGGGCGAGGCTCACTCGTGACCTTCAGCGCCTCGGGGTGAATGTATGTTGTATACAAGAGACCCGGTTTTCTTCTCATGATCGTGAGGACATACTGTCTAAGGGGTTCGCCCTTTATTCAGCCTGTTTTGATGGTCGTTCGAGGGGTGTCTCTTGGCTAGTGAGCAGGTCTTTGAAGGCTGCTTGTACCCTTGTCTTCGCGGATCCGGCGGGCAGACTTTGCGTGCTGGATGTTACCATAAAGGATAAGGTTCTACGTCTCATTGGGGTTTATGCGCCCAATACCCATTCCGAGCGGCCTGCTTTGTTTCGGCAGATCGCGCCGTTCTTGACGACGTCTCGTCGGGTAGTTTTAGCGGGGGATTGGAATGCCGTCCTTGACCCTGATATAGATCGTATAGGGCAAAAACAAGGTACTAACAACCCGGATGTGAAACCGTTTCGGGACTTTATCGATGAGTTTGATCTTGTCGATAAGTTCCGGAATGAACACCCTCGGGAGGTAGCATGGACTTGGACAACTAGTGGCAACTCGGCTCCTGGGACGCTTGCGAGCTACCTGGACCGGGTCTTAGTTAGGAGAGTCGACGTAGGGCTCTTAGGGTGTCCAAGTTTCCATTATATAGTTTATACGGATCATAGGCTTGTCCGGGTCCGTGTAAACTTAGATAAGCCTAAGGTTAGATTGGCTGGTTACTGGAAATTGAACTGTTCACTTTTTGGTGATCAGGGTTTCCGGGACCAGCTGTTACTAACCATCCAAAGGGAATTGACGGGAGCGGTTGTGGGAAACGCCTGGTGGGGAAATCTTAAATCTAAAATTCGAACGTTTGCTGCCGATTTTAGTCGTCGACTCAATCTAGATAGATTAGCGGCGCAAACTGCTTTAGAAGATAAAGTCGATCGGGCAGTGAAATCCCGTGTTAGTGGGGACATAGTTTTAGCTAAGGCAGAGTTGTCCTCCTTGCTTATCAAGAAGGATCAAGCTCTGGTATTTAGGCTAGGTTAAAAAGAATGTCTTCTGAGGCAACGAATATGGCCGCTGAACTGCGTGCAGAGGAAAATCGAAGCGCGTCTAAGCGACATATCGCATGCGTCGCGTTGCCGGATAAGCGGACCGTGACTACGAACGCGGGCATATGTGAGGTGTTTCGGGACTACTTTCAGGATCTTTTCACCAGGGAGCCGGGTCAGAGCTCTGCTCAGTTCGACGCCTATTTAGCTGACTTTCCCTGCCTTTCGGCAGCTGAAGCGGCTAGGTGCGAGGGTCCCATTACAGAGTCGGAGATCTGGGAAGCGCTGAAGCAGGTTGGCCTGGATAAGTCTCCGGGATTAGATGGTCTTCCCTACGAAGTGTACTTGAGGTTGTTGCACGTTTTTGTTCCTTTGCTGGAACTGATTTACAACCACTGGATGAAGCAGGGGTCTTTACCCCAACGCTTCACCAGGGGTGTGATCAAGTTGCTGCGTAAGGACAAGGACGGTGGGGATGGGTTAGGGAACTTTCGCCCTTTAACGATGTTAAACACTGACTTAAAGATTTTGGCGAAGATCCTAGCCAACCGTTTGCAGCTTGTCCTGTCTAGTCTGATTGGCCCTGAACAGACTTGTGCTGTGAAGGGGAGGACTATTCAGGATAACCTTCATATGGTACGCTTGATCTTAGAATAAGTCGACAGTGAAGCCGCGCTGATCAATTTAGATCAGTCCAAGGCCTTCGATAGGGTTGACCATCGATTTCTGGAGGCTGTCCTTTCGGCGGCCGGTTTCAGAGCCGACTTTCGCTCCTGGATCCGACTTTTGTATGCGACCCCCGGTGCGCTGGTGGAAGTGAATGGGGTAAGATCGAAGCCTTTCGTATTGTCTCGCTCCATTCGTCAAGGTTGTCCGCTCTCGCCTCTGCTTTACGTTCTTGCGTTGGAACCATTCCTTCGCAAGTTGAAGGCGAATCCGGTCCTGCGCGGAATTTCCCTGCCTGGGGCTTCCACCTCAGCCAGCTATTCTGCCTATGCTGACGACGTTTCGGTTCTTGTGTCGAGCAGAGCCGAGATTGACGTCGTCAGCAAAGAGATCAGTGGGTATGAGATGGTGACAGGGGCCAAGATCAACCGCGATAAGTCTGTGGGCTTGCGGTTGGGTGCGTGGAAGGGAGTTTCTCTTCCCGGACCTTTCCTCTGGACGGATGGGCCGATCAAGATACTCGGCGTCTGGTTCGGTCCTGATCTCCAGTTGGAAATGAATTGGTCGGAGGTGCAAGGGAAGGCCGAGATCGCGGTTAATCTGTGGTCTCGGAGGAGACTTTCCCTGAAGGGAAGGGCGGAGGTATGTGTTTCACACATATATCCGATCCTCCTTTACCGACTTTCTGTGCTTCCGCTCCCGTATGCCAGACTAATGTCATTAGTCCGGACCTTGTTCTCTTTCTTGTGGAGAGACAAGGCCCCTATGGTAACTCGCGAGATCTGTTGCCTTCATCCCTCTGAGGGCGGTCTGGGTATGCCTAGCATTGAGATTCGTCAATATATGCTTCGCATTACCTTTCTAGACCGAATGTGTCGCGGATTGGATGAGGTGGGCACCTTTTGGAAAGAAGATGTCCGAAAACATTTCCCATCCCTGAGAAGTGTGCAATCGTGGGAGGAGGAGGCCGGCCGTAGACCTCGTGCCGAGTGCGCCTTCTACCGCGAATGTCGTAGTGCTTTGAAGCTCCTCTTACTGACGACGGATGGCCTCTCCGACGCCCAGGCGTTGTCTCGTAAGGCATTGTATCAATTGTTAGTTAGGGGGTCCGTTCAAGATGATCTGTTCGACGAGCTCGGTCTTACGAAGCAGGAGGCTCGCTCGATATGGCCTTGGGGGCCTGGGTTGAAATGTCTCAATAACGATGAGGCATCACTCACCTGGCTGATGATTCGTGGGGCCCTCTGGGTCGGCAAGAGACTTTGTTCAGCAGGTTTGGAGAAATATCCAAACTGTCGTCGCTGTACTGGCGAAGTCGAGACCATTGGTCACGCCTTTTTTCAGTGCAAGACGGTAGTGCCGTTGTGCAGGTTTGTTGAAGGCCTCATGGTTCGCATGCTGCAGGGAAAGTTCTTTGTCCTGGAAGCCAGTTCTGTTTGTAGCAATGTGGTGCCGCAATTGACGAAGGCTGAACACTATGTGTTCTGTTGCTTACTAGGGATTATGAGAGTCGTGATTTGGACGACGCGTCAGAAGGGATTCCATGAGGGCGAGAAGTTCACCTCTTCCCAACTGATCTTGTACTTTAAGCATCAGCTTAAAGTCAAGATTAGGACGGAAAGGCGGCGGCTCACCTCATCGGAATTTGGCAAAAGGTGGGTGAATCTTGCGCGAATGTGTAGAGTGAAAGGGGCTGACCTAGAGTGGCACTTGGATGTCGGTTAGGTACAGGATTTGTCCTAACAGGGTTGAACATAGGCAACCCACCCAGATTTTAGGTTAGACTAGGTTTTCGATTTTTGAATCTTTAGTTTTCCCTTTTTTCTAGTAAACTTAGCTAGGGTATGCATGCGCATTGGTCCCTTTTATTTCTGTCCCTATTTTCCTTTTGTTTTAATTCCCCATCCCCTCCCTCGTTAGGTGGTCAGTGACTTCAGTTCTCTGGTGGATGCGGGGCGCCTTTCGTTTCGTGTGTGTGCTTTTTCGTATTTGTTGTTGTGTATGAATGTGTGTGTGTCTGTGTGAATGCTTGGAGGAATGAATGTTTTTTTTTTCTTATTTTTCTTAGCCCCGCATTGATTTCGTCTAGTTAACTGATTTTGCTGCCACATTTATGGTTTGTGGGGGGTTTTATTACTAACACAGTTTTGTTTAGTTCTTATTGTAAATACTTAAGTCATATTGTATATACTCATTTGGGGATCTTTTAAAAGTTGTTGTTTTATTGACCCTCCCCCCACAGACAATTTTTGTACATAAGGGGACTAGTTAGGACTTCATAGAGAATTTGAGGCATTATGGTGGACGTAGTAAGAAAGGTAGGACTGAATGTGTTGTTTTGGTGATTGGAATATTGTTAGTTTGTTTGGGTCCGTGTCTGGGACTAGCTAAGTTTAGATTTAAGACAGAAGAAGACCGTCATTCCCCATCCCCTTTTTAGGCCTTGTGCCACATTTTATACACATTTGTATAAATAAATATTGTGAGCTTCGTGACGGATAACCAATTGCTAAACTACTCCACGTCACTCATACTTTTGAAGTTACAAAGTTAAATTTATTTAACACAAAACAACTCCAATACACTCACTCACCAACCTCTGAAATCACTCCTGAACTTTTACCAATTTTAGAACTCACAATTCCAAACTTTATTCTTCTAAATTACAAGTTCAATATTACTTTTTCTTAATATGAACTCCGGTACAACTATTACCAAATCAAAGGGACACGACTCTGTCCTACCTTTTCAGTTCGCATGCTTGTACATCAAACATTAATAAATCTAATTGTTGTTTTGAAATCATTCCGTTTAGTTTTGTATCTTATTCTATGTATGAATATAGAGATTTTAATGTTAGTGGAAATCGTTAATTTTCACGCAGCCTATTCTCAACAAGTATTTACCGATTATAATTAACACATCCACTACAATATTATTAAAACAAATATGTAGCCGTATAAAATGGCAAAAATCCTCAATTTTATTATTGATGTAGTCGTATAACAGAAACTCCCTATTAAATTTTTGAACTAATAAAAACATCAACCGGCCTTTCAGAATCCCTCTCTTCCAAATAGAGAGCCATGAATTGAGTGGTACACTTAAAAAAAAAATCTTATTTTGTTTTTTGGTCTTATTTCCCCGGGATGGTAAATTTATCTTGTAACACCCGAGCGCTAATAACCCTTCAAATTTTTCCAAAATAGTCTTAATTCCGTGCAAATGTATATGCTTTAACTCAAATCAACAAAAAACGAGCAATGTTTTGTTTTAAATACGAAGTTCTGTGTCCTGATCTTTTAATTACATCCTTAGTCGTTCTCCATAGTCTTTCAACTGTCTGCGTGTGGATAGTTTGATCTTTTGGATCTCCAAAGTGTTCAGAATGGTTGATTTGTTTGTGCGTGTACCCATGTTCCGTTATCCGCACATACGCCGACCAGCAATCACTGTAAATGATTGATCCTGGTCGGATGTGTTGCATAATCAAGAGAACAAGGCTATGGGCATCCCTGGCTTCTCCTTCCCCGCAATCGGACGTAAGTGGTACCATGAAGGTCTTCTTCGAGACCCTTTCGATCCCGCCAAATAGCCAGACCGTTTTCATTAGACGTCCTCGGTTATATTTTCGCCTTGCGATAACTGTTTCGTCGATTTCTACCTCGACACTGGGTCCACCCAACTTCTCCTGCACATTTTCCAGCCAAAACTGGCACACCTCACTGCAGAAGGAGCGCCAATTCACTGAAGTGACTTTCGTAATGTCCAAGTTTTCGAACATTATCCTGTGGCACCAGCTAAGATCAAGGAAATGTGTTACAAAAAGTAGCACTTTCCATGCAGGCAAGCGTGAGTTCTCCAAAAAAGTGTATTTTTCCTATCACTAACACTGACGCCAGATTCTGTTTTCCGGCTGTTAGGACGATTCGAACTGCTAGGACCGGAGACAGGTTTTCTGCAACGCCATACTTTCTGGTTGGCACGCAACGAGCAAGGTGAATGGCATCGAGGGCATTCCACGGGAGACGGTAATATTCCGTGTAGTCGAAGAAATTCTACTGAAGCCTCTTCATTCATTCGAAAGCGTTGAATTGCTTCGTACATGTTGATCGAACAATTTGTGCAAATCGACATTTCTGCGGTAGCGTGTAGTGTAGATGTGGATGTGGACAGTATTCGGAAGAGCAAATTAAATAGACTGGCGTCAACCCTGCTGACAGATGTCCGTATCATGACTGGAGACCACAAATCGCGACTTTTTATACACGCAAATTATTTGCGTGTATAAATTAGTATTATTTGCGGCAAATAACTTAGTTTTTTCACTTGTTTCAATTTCGCGAGCCTGTGCGAAATTTTTTATTGACCAATCAAAAAATTTAAAATTTAATTCAGTGGCTACGAGCTACAGAAAAGAATAGATCAATGCAAAGTTTCGCGAGCCTACGCGAAAATTTACTTTACCCGAGGAAATGGGGTTCAAGGGACAGAACGACTAATTATCTTTGTGGTTAGGGAGAGTGAAACTTTGCCGTAAAAATTTGCTAATTTTTTCTTTTCTCAGTTTGTAGGGAGCGGCTTAAAAACTGATAAAAGAAAAATTAATCGTTCTCTCACTAACTCCAAAAAGATTACGGCAAAGTTTCACTCTGTTTTATTTTCATATATTTGAAAGTACTTTGTTATTCTTTTTTGTCGATATTTTCTTGAAAGTACTTTGTTATTCTTTTATTTGTCGATATTTTCTTATATTTGAAAGTTAAAAAATTAAGTAAAATCTCTACACTTATCACTTATTTTCATACATTTGAAAGTTAAAAGTTAACTTTAAATTAAAAAGAAAAAATCGCGTATTAATTTCGTTAAGGTAGTAAATAGGCCAAAAAAATTGTATAAGTGCGCGAAATGGTTCAGCAGCGAATGTTTCTCAATTAGCCGGTAAGGGATGACAAGAAGAGCGAGAAGAAGTCCAATTATTTCTGGTCGTTAACATCCAAAAAGGTAGTTTTCTTCAATAATTGTTGATTTGAGTTAAGCATATACATTTGCACGGAATTAAAACTATTTTTGAAAAATTTGAAGGGTTATGTATGAGTGCTCGGGTGTTACAATATTAAATTTACCGCTGGGATAGTTTCCTTTATCACGGGATATTTAGCAAAAAATAAATTAAATTATTAAATCAAGAAGAATACATTATTTGACAAAAAATGTGAGCAAAAAAAACTGAAATAAATAAATAAAGGGAGATAATTCTGGTTTCTATTTACAGCTTAGGGGAATTCCAAGTGCTCCGAATTTCCAATTTCATAGCCGTTAATACCACGTAAGTGTTCTTTTGTTTTTTTTAACTCCTTTTAATATTTTTACGAAGACAAAAACTTTATTAACAATACTTTAGAATTGTTCTGATTGAGAAAATATCTTTGATTTGTAATTAGCCGTACCAGTATTATCTGTATCAACATTTCATTTAATTTTAACAATAATTTTAAAATTTTGTCAGTTAATTGTTGACTTCTCTTTCCGTCAAAGAAAAAAAAAGATACGAATTCTAAACTAACTGGGAGTTTATTTTAAATTTATTTTTATTTTCGATTATCCGTTTTCTTTTCTAGCGAATTCTATTATATCTTCGTCTATTTGAACAAGTCTAGGGATATCCTCCCTATCTTTCCGTATATATCCGCATGTCATGTATCTCTTCTGTAGCCTTCTACCTCGAGTGGCTCTTGAGTCTTGTACAGGGTGAACATCATTGCAAAAAAAAAAAAAAGAATGGATTTCTAACTACATTACACTCACAGTAAAAAAAAGGTTTGCTTTTTTTAGTTCTATTTAGTTCTATCAACAGGGTTCCGTTGGTTAGTTGTCTAAATTTTAAAAAAAGAGACAACCAAAGATGCTGATAGTCATTTAATAATTAAATGATTGGTTGTTTCTTTCACTTAAGTAACAGTGACAAGTGGTAGAAGATTTAAAAGAAAGATTTTTGGTAAAATTTTAATACTGGTAGTTTAAGTTAGGTATCGCTAAAAAAAAAAAAAAAAAAGCGTACGCACTTTGCTGGTGTTGGACACAAGGCATTGTAACGAGAAATCATTTTTTTTCTTTATTATTACTCACGGGACCTTCCCTGACTTTCAATTTTAGTAAAATTTATAAAAGAAAATTGTTTTGTTGATGTTCGTGATCTGTACTTCTTTTTATTCATATAAATTTTTTTTTTAAATTATAAAAATTTTGGCCATAGTGCCTACAGTTCCACCCGCACACTCTTTGGGGGGGGGGAAAGTAACTTACTCTCAGTTTGTTTTTTAAACTTATCAAAAATATGGATTTATTTAATTAATAAATTAAATTTTCTGTACTTATTTTTAGAAAACTTTGGATTTTTGTTGTCAATTTTACTACATTTGATTTGCGATATCGTTACGTTACTTTTTAAAATTTATTTGGGTGTGCGCCAATTTTTTTTTTTTTTTTATAATGACAAAGAAAATTCCCTGAAGATCAACTGTGGGCATAATTAATGATCATTCGTCCCGGACCTTACCAAAAATAATTAAAATAAAAATGCAAGTAGAGAGAGATTGAAATATTGTCGTTGGGCATTATATTCTTTTCAAAGAGAAAAAGAATGTCCCCTTCAATAAAGATTCAGTTACGAGAATCTTAGAAAATATTTAATACATAGAGAAAGTCCGTAGAAAATTTTGTGTATTAAGTTTTCGATATTTGTGTCCAGAAACGGAAAAAAAAGAAGGTCTAAAAAAAAAAGACACCTGCTGCTGAAATTGTTCATCCAAAAGAAGTGCTCCTTTATTCTGGAAGGACACTAACCTCAGATAAGTACTTCTTTGCATTCAGTCAACAAGTCTTTGTTTTAGGTACCAATAGATGCGTTTTTTTTTTTATTTTCCTAAAATGAAAGCAAAAAATCGTTATACCCTGTTTTAAAACTTTTATCAAAAAAATATTTGCCAAAAACTCGGAATTATTCGAACGAAATTTTCATTTTTTTTTTTTTTTTTTTTCCGATAATGAATGGTGATAATAGGTTATTTTTTTTTTTTTTAATATTTCCTCAAAGTTTTATAATAAAATAAAATTTTGTGGAAATATTATAGAAGGGGTTTCAGTCTCTACTTTCGATATGTCGTGTGGTACTTAATTTGTGTTCGTACAATTTCTTTTCTACAGTCATATGAAGAAAATTCCCTGAAGATGTTCATTTCATTCTGTAAAAAAACAAATATGCAATGAACATATGGAAAAAAAAATCGTCCCGAATTTTACCAAAGATGATTAATAATATTCATGGTCATGAGATCTGTTTTGATTTTTGAACAACAAAAAATATTAAGAATTAAAATTTTCAGACACACTGGGTTGTATATTAATTTTTTTTTTAAGCATTGCGCCCCGAGCAAGGCGTGAAGCCACTAGGATGCAGGGGGGTTGCAGAAGATTTGGAGCAAGAGCAGATAGGAGTGATAGAAGAAAGGATGAAGGGAAGGATAGTGTGTAGAGATCAAGGTAACTGGAGATGTCGATTGACATTTTGAATAGTTGGAGATCATAGCTATCAGGGAAACAGTAATTGGGAAGGGTGTTCCACAGGCGAGAGGTGCGAGGTATGAAGCTATTTTTTTTGTTTTATTATTTCAATTAGGTTCCTCGATTAGTTTCAACCAGCCTAGGAGAATGACCACCGTGAGTTCCTATTTCTGTAAGAATCTTACAGTAAGATTTATACTTGAAAAAGTCCTACAATTTATGTTTAAGAAGAAAGTTTCTATCTCCCTCTCCTAAGCATACATAATTCTATCAACTAAACCATTACTTTAATCTGAAGTCCTTCTCGGGGCTGAAATATGTATTTGGAAAAATCATTGTTATATAATTTATATTTATCCCCCAAATTGTTAATGTAATTAATTCAAATGCAAAAAATAAAATCTTGGCATTCTGTACAAGGCTCGGGGGTCACTCAAGGTAGAGGGTTACAGAGTAAGAGGCACAACTTATGCAAATACATGTGGAAGATAATCTGTTAAGTTTGTAGTGATCAAGAGTCGATTCCACAAGGCAGTTGTTTGTGGGAAGAAGTTGCTCAAGTGAAACTTACATCTCACTAAATGAATATGAAGAGAATGAGAGGGGTTCACTGTAATGTCCGTGGAATGCAGATTCTAGCCATGAAGGTTAGTACTGGTGGGACTAAGTGTGAACACTTTCCAAGGAAGTAGCAATAGAACAGAGAGGCTTGCATTTTTGCAAAACCTTGTCTTTGAGAAAGGGGTTGGAGGATGTACAAGTACGCAGAGACACTTTTGGACCCTATCAAGAATGGAAAGTGACTGAGCAGCTCCTGCCCATATATGGCAGCAATATTTCATTCTCAGCCTGTTTTGGCTTTTGTAAAAGTAGAGGATAGCAGGAGGAGTCTGTTTCTTGCTAGGCCAGTACAGGGAACTGACAATTATTTTCAGCATGTTGATGGATCATATATATGAGTTAACTTGAGGTCTGGGGTGAGTTTCAGTTCCAATCGATGCTCAAGGCAATGATGTAATGTTGCTAGTTGAATTTTTAGGTATTGAACATGACCAGCTAGTTTTTCCCTCCACTGAGCTGTTAAAGCTAGTTGAGCAGAGAGATCAGCTGCCAAGCTCCAGTCATCTAGGGCAGGGGTCAGCAACCTTTTGCTATGTGCTGACTTAGGGTTTTAAAATCATTCAGTGTGCCAACAGCATATGTATTTTTATACAAGTCAAGGTCCATATACCTGTTCTACAATATATTTTCTGTCCTGGGTATGACGATAAACTACATCCGTGTCCTGGGTAAGATGATAAAGTATGCCCAACAGCAAGGCCTTTAATCAGGAGGTTTTGAGGAGTGTGGAACCACCTCTTAATTGTTGGTGTTCCCAGGTCCACCCTGACTCAGGGTGGTAGCACCTGTTAGGGTCCCAACTATGGGCAAATAGTTAACCCCTAAACTGGGGTTAAAGCACTATGAAAGTGTAAAAATAGGTTTAATACTAGTAATAAATTTTTTTGAAGGATAAATTATTACAAACAATACATTTTTGAAGAAAATAGATATTACCAGCAATAAAAATCTTGTTGGCATTAAATGACCCATTGAGGCTGATATGCTGTAAAACAAACCAAACCAAACAATATATTTAATATAGTAATAGGTTGGTGCAAAAATAATGCCGTTTTCTCACATAGTAACATATGTGAGAATACAACATTATTTTTGCACCAACCTAATAGAATATATAAACTTTAGTATATATTAGGTTAGTGCAAAAATAATGGCGTATAATGTCGTTTTTTGACGTATTTTTTAACGTCAAAAAACGACATTATTACATCATTATTTTTGCACCAACCTAATATTAAAATTAAAACAGCCAGATATCTTCTTTGTGTTGTAGTAGTTATTGGCTCGGACTTCATGATGTTATTTGCAGCTTTGTGCTATTGGAAATTGCTTGGCATGCCACGCGTGCTGTAGGTTGCTGACTCCTGATCTAGGGTTTAGGTGGTGCACCTATATACCACTGTATCATCAGCATAGATATTCACAGATGATTGGAGTATACTTTAGACAGATCATTTATGTAAAGTAGGAAGAGGTTTGGACCGAGAAGTGAACCTTAGGAGACACCTGTGTTGATCACTTGGGACTTGGAGGACTGGCCATTAACTACCTTCAGTGACCTACAATTCAAAAATGTTTCAGTTTTAAATAAGCCACAAAGTGTTGATAAGCTATAAAATAAATAAATCTATCCCATTGTGGTTGACTCTCACAAAAAAGTTGAAATTCAAATGTTTTATCTTTTCTTACTGACCAATGTTAATATTTTTGTTGGAGTGGTAGTACCTGTTAGGGTCCCAGCTATGGGCAAATAGTGAACCTGAAACAAAAATCAACAATACATTTTTATTGTAAAATGACCAGTATGATCTACAGATTTAAAAAAAAAACATACCTTTTACTCTGAAAGTATAAAACTATGTACAAAATATTTAGATTTCGACATTAGCCTTTAGAACTCTGTAGGTGACTATTTTCACCAAGCAAAATGTTAGTTCTGCCAAAGTTAAATTTGAATTTCTTGTTGTCAGATCATTCTATGGTAACACCTCTAAACAATCTTGACTGAAATTGAGAGCCAGGCTACTGCAATTTTAAATATATAGAACTATTAGGTTGGTGCAAAATAATGTCGTTTTTTGGAGTATTTTTAATGTAAAAAACCGACATTATTTTTGCACCAACCTAATAACATATAAAACATTATATTTTGTGGGGATTCCATATATACAGTAAAAGAGGAAGTCATATTTATAAACAATGCAGAGTTCTAAAAATTAAATAACTCATTGAGGTGTTGATATGCTTCTAAACAAAATCAGCCACCTGATATCTTTGTAACACTGTATTTTATTTAATTATTCAAGGAATCATTTATAATTTGAACTTCTTATCATTGCAAATATTTTCAGTTTCACATTTATTTTCAGTTTATTTTGGGGGGGGGATTTTTTTTTTTTTTTTTTTTTAAAGTCTACTTCCTTTTTGAATTAACAGCCTGTTTTTTATCTTCTCTACTTGGCATTTTGTCTAATATAGATATAGAAATACCACATTTTTCACAGTTTTCCTATTTTAACTCATGAATCTTAATTTTTAAGTTAATGATTGGATAAGCTCATGGCGAGTTCTAGGACAGTAAAATATCTGTATAAATTCCCCTATTATAAATATGAATGCTGATTGTTATTTTAAGAAGTGGGTACAAATGAAAACATTTGAAATCGTTCAACTGTTACCATTTCATCAAAATGGATGTTAAACACTTTCTATTCTTTCTTCTTACTGAAACCAAGTTGATCTCTGATATATCTTTTCTGTCTTTCCACATACCCAAAATGGAATAGTCCATTATTTATGAGGCATTGGCAGGGTGTAATGGTTGTGCTAACTAAAGCACTAAAGGAGGGACAAGTAGAATTAAAATAAGGTTTTTCTTTATCTGATGCAGTTGAATACTTCATTTTATCTAAGTTTAGTCATTCCCATTATGAAATAATGACGATCAACTGTTGTGAACTTTATTACCATTCAGTTTGGTTAAACAATCTTAAGTGAATTTTGAATCATCTAACTATAGAAAATATAGTTTTCATACAAAGAGACTACCCCCATTCCACTGCCAGATGATGTGTTCTTGAAGACGTCTCAAAACTTTTTCCACTCTTATCACATTTATTTATTTGTTGAAGCAGCAAAGATTCTTCCAGAATTTACTTTTTTTACCTCTTCAGGCATATAAGGTAAGTAATATTTTCCATCTTATTGTTGCTTTTTGTGACAGCTTTCTTGGTTGAATACCTATAGACCCACCTGACTTCCACTTTATTTATTTGTTTATTAATGTCATGTCATGTTCTTTCAGAACATAGGCAATGATAGCTCTCCACAGATTCTTTTTCATTATTTTCTGGGAAATGCTATTCCTTCTTCGCAAAAGATAGTGGAGTGGTTTCCTGTTGCCTTCTCCAGATTCCTTTTCTTTTTATCTGTGAATTGCCATGACTTCTTGGGAAAGACAGTGGAGTGGTTTCCCGTTGCCTTCTCAATAGTTTAAAATTCAGACTGACTGCCACCTAAAGCTATACTGCTACTAAATTAATAATCAGGGAGGGAAGAGATGGATTCATGCCTTTCTCAAGGGCATTTATGTGAAAATGAACACAACTATCTATCTAATCGCAGTCTGTTCATATCTATCTATGTATCTAATCGCAGTCTGTTCATATCTATCTATGTATCTATCTAATCGCAGTCTGTTCATATCTATCTATGTATCTATCTAATCGCAGTCTGTTCATATCTATCTATGTATCTATCTAATCGCAGTCTGTTCATATCTATCTATGTATCTATCTAATCGCAGTCTGTTCATATCTATCTATGTATCTATCTAATCGCAGTCTGTTCATATCTATCTATCTATCTATCTAATCGCAGTCTGTTCATATCTATCTATCTATCTATCTAATCGCAGTCTGTTCATATCTATGTATCTAATCGCAGTCTGTTCATATCTATGTATCTAATCGCAGTCTGTTCATATCTATCTATCTAATCGCAGTCTGTTCATATCTATCTATCTAATCGCAGTCTGTTCATATCTATCTATGTATCTAATCGCAGTCTGTTCATATCTATCTATCTAATCGCAGTCTGTTCATATCTATCTATCTATCTAATCGCAGTCTGTTCACATCTATCTATCTAATCGCAGTCTGTTGTCATATGCCCTAGTCGATGAATGGGTTTATAAGGTGATCATACGCCGACCAGAAGATATATACATTATCATACCTGTGGTGAGATACAGGCTATCACTCTCAGATCATAACAATAGACAATTAGTAAACAAAAAAAATATTTTTAAGAACACTGTTCGATTAGGATAATCAAACAGTAATCTTTTCCCAGGTTCGTTTTGGTTTCAACACAAATACTGATCCACAATTCAAGGATGAACAATAAGGCTTACTGAATTTTGATATAAGAACTTTAATATGTACAGATATACAAAATATTAAAATCAAAGAAAATGTTGCGATATCAAAATTCGCCTAACTCCAAATGGATTCGACTGAACCCGAATGGATAAAAAATATAAGCATGAATAACTACGAATGCAGAAATCAATGCATAACCAAAAGAGATGGGATAGGAGTTACATATTATTATTTTGACATGTGGAAAGGTGTTTGTACGAACATAATATTTATGGATGCATGTGTATCTTTCTAACACGGGTCCAAAATATATGATTACTTATCTTTATATTCAGTTCTCTTTTTTTTTATCATTGTCCTTTCTTTTCTCTCTCACGTTTTATCTTTCTTTCTTTTCTTTTCTTGACACAAATATGATTTCACACACTGTCCAGCTGTAACAAATATATACACTTTCTTCCTCTCTCTGGTTTTCTTTTTACTTTCTTTCTTTCTTCTTCTGTATACAGTTCAGTTTCAAACACAATTCAACTGCAACAGGGATATATACTTTCTTCCTCTCTGGTTTTCTCTTTTCTTCAAACGCAGGCTGTATTCTCAGCGTACAAATTCCTCTGCGTCTTCTGTGATAAATAATGCGAGTTATCGTCTTCAATTTGGGGTTATTGAACAGAAATACATATTCTTATATTTCTTGTTCGGAGTTGCCTGGGATGAATCGGACAAGTTCCATCATTATCAAATGAGTCTCATCTTTCTGTTCATAAGTTATCAGCGCTTCGATTTCGAGTCTTGCACCTTCAAAGACAAGACAGCAACTGACTCCCAAGTAATTTTCTAACTCTCACGTGTCATGCAATTTGGCGTGAATTCCAGCATACATCAGTCCCCTCGGTAATTGGGTCTCTTGACTTGCTTTCCCAAAATGTCTCAAGACTTACATGTGACCTCTTCTGTTGCCAGGCGGAGATTAACCTTAATATATGCGTGTATACGTGTTTGGGCTATCTGCGTCCGTCACACTGTTCATATCTATCTATCTATGTATCTAATCGCAGTCTGTTCATATCTATGTAATCGCAGTCTGTTCATATCTATCTATATCTAATCGCAGTCTGTTCATATCTATCTATCTATTCCAGTATGTTTATATTTATATGTGCGTGACACACTAGCAATGATCACGTTTGGTTTGGTTTGTTTTATGGCATATAAACCTCAATGGGTTATTTAATACCGACAAGATTTTTATTACTGGTAATACTTTTTCCAAAAATGTATTGCTGGTAATATTTATTTTCTTCAGAAATGTATTGCTGGTAATAATTTTTCCTCAAAAAATTTATTGCTGTTATTAAAATCTATTTTTACACTTTCATGGTGTTTAATCCCCAGTTTGGGGGGGTTCACTTTTTCCCCATAGTTTGGACACTAACAGGTGCTACCATCCCAGGTCAGGGTGGACCTGGGAACACTAACAATCAAGAGGTGGTTCCGCACTCAAAACCTCCTGATCAGATGCCTTGTTGTTGGACATAGTTTATCATCTTACCCAGGACGCGAATGTAGTTTATTGTTTTACCCAGGACGCGAATGTAGTTTATCGTCATACCCAGGACAGATTACTTTTTGAAAAAATTGCCTAATATTTGTAGATTTACTCTCGCCATTCTCGCAAATCAAATTCTCAACAAAATCTTACACATTTATAAGTCTCCAATTTGACCATGCAGATAATATTGCTGCCAAATCTGGTCTGGTGCTTGTGCTATTTAGAGATTCTTGCTAAAACACAAAGAATCTGAAATGTTATTGTTCTGACCTGGCATCTCAGCTTCAGTCACTTTCTCACTACTGTAACATAACTTCCCTCTGCCTTTTCTATAAATACTTTCATGGTAATTATTCTGATGAACTTTCCTCTATGGTATCTAGACTTTATAAATTTAAGTGCAGTAGTAGATTGGCGGTAAAGTGTCTTCATTTTAGAGGCTAGATTTAACCATAAGTTTTATGCTAATAGTTTCTTCTGTCGCACATCTCAACTTCCGGGCTTCATGCTTTCCAGTCAACTTTGATCTTCAAAAATTTAAATTCAATATCAATTGTTATTCTATGTTCTTAATTCTTTTTCTCTTATTGTTCTCTTTCATTAATATTTTTTCTCATATTTTCTCACACTCAGTAACTCTTTGCATCTTAGTGGCTTTATTACCTTGCTTGGGGGTGAAATGAGTAAAAAACACTTAATTTTCTCTTTCGTCTGAATTTCTGGAATGAGGAGTTATCCTTACTTACATTTGAACTATCATCTTCATCTTTGTTATTTATACTATTTACATTGTTTGGACTGTTGTCCTCATTTTTATTGTCATATTCACAATGTTTCAGTCGTTATACACTCTGGCCTTCTTTGGGTAATATATGTTTGAATTCGGTTTATATATTTTGGAATTTCGAACCAAAAGGGTTCGGTTCAAAATTCCAACATATATCACCTGAAAAAAATATTAAATAGTTACAATACGTCATCTCAGAACTATTTTCTTCATCTTTGTTGTTGTTATCACATTTTGGCCTTTATCAGGTATCTGTCTATCTGGTTAATTTTCATGCCATTTCAAATTAAAACCTTTATTTCCAGAAGCTAGAAGTGGACAGCAGAACAAAAACAATGTATACCTGTAGATATTAGTTTTTATTTCAAATATCAATTCATTAATAAAATTTTCGTTATACACTTTAATTAACTTGGATTTTACAGATTCATTAAGATTCTTTCAGTGAGCTGGCAGCACCCATCTCCTCTCCAAACTCTTAACTGACAACTAAAGACTACAGAATATTGTCTGGCTTGTCCTCTGTTTGTACACTAGGCTCACAAGTTTTGTATTCAGAGTTGTCTTTCTCCTAGACTGGTTACCATCCAAGGCTGAATTCCAGTCAAGTCTGTTACTTTCACTCACATGCAAATACCCTTGTGAAAGGTCTGAATCTGTTATGATGGGCCTTCTTTGACACCTGTTTTTGGTTAGTAAAATATAACACATCTACATCATAACAACAAAGTGAGACATATATAGAAGTATTTACTATCAGAAGGATTTTGTTGTACTAGTTTGGTAGATATATGAAAGCTCTTGTAAAGGGGTTGTTAATAAATGTTTCTGATTTTTGAGTTTGTCTTGATGAATGAATAAATTATTTGCAAATAATAAGTCTATCATTAAAAGGTAATATCAACCATAAGAAAGTAATATTTGTGTAAAACTTGTCTGTGGTGTTCATTCCTGGAGCGGCTCAAATCCACATGCTCTCTTTATAAGAAACCAGTGAAAAAGAGGATGACTCTAAATTTCCCACCAGTAGGGCAGTTTCCTTTTTTCCTAAGGAATTATGGGAAATAGGGTGTGTTTTTTGGGTTTTTTACTATTATTATTTTCCATGCTTGCAAGATCTTCTACAAAGCCATCTCTTCTTCCATTAGCTACAGGTAAATAGCAGGGCAGACTGGGTCCTATAGCCTTGGATGGCAACCAGTCTAGAAGGACAGTTCTGAATTCAAATCCTCCAACTATGGGTTAAATATCCTTACCTGCCCACAGCTGGACAAGCGTGATGAGTATAACTTTAACCATGAAGACATGGTCAATCAGGCTGAGATTACTCCAACAGAAGTAAGACCCCCCCCCCCCACTATCCTGGATTTGGACTTAAGCTGTGACAGAAAACAAATATATCCCATCTCACAAAATTCAAAGAACTGTATTGTTGAAGTTTATGAATTGTTTATAAATTGTTTTTCCTTTTTCTGACAGATAACTGGTGATGGCAGAAGCTTCTTTAGACTTTAGTCAATTGAAAATTGAAGATGTGGAAGTGATCAAAATTGATGGTGGCTATCCACTCGAAATCTTTGAAATGGATGGAAATCAAGTGGACCAGAACTTTATTTGCAACATTTGTAAATTAGTATTTCGAGAACCTATGCAAAGAGAATGTGGCCATCGATTTTGTAAAATTTGCTTGGAAAAAACTGATGTGTAAGTGATATTTTTTTTTTTTTTTTTTTTTTTTTTTTGAACAACATTAAGCATTTTCTTTTCTTTGTTTCTACCAAGTTTGTATGATTTGATTGCAAAAGCAGTAATGTTCTTGTGGTATGTTGGGGGAGAGAACATTATATGAACTTACCTTCTATCCCAAGTTGTATACCTTCTATTGCAGTATTGGTTTCCTTGTTCCTGATGTTGAAGTGTCTTGGTTTCCATGTTCCTCCTGTTGCAATAATATGTTTCCAAAATGCTTTTTAAGTTGTCTTTTGGTACTTTTAACCATTACACATAAGAATTTCATATTTATTCAAAATTATAACATATGCATAACATCACTACGAAAATAGCCATTTTGTTTCAACACTTCTGGTGTCTTGTCAAATGATGGTGTTGATTGCAAAATAAAGAGTTTTAAGAGTTCAAAACTAACCAAACCCTCTCAATAGGGGAAACTATGATGACTACAAATATATGGTAATTCAAAATAACTTGACAATATACCTTAAGTACAATCTATTAGTGCATTAAAGTTAATATTAGATTAAATTAGAAATCAATATAACTAATTAAGTTTAAATTTCACAGTAAAATTCAAAATTACAAGTGTCACATTCTAAATTTAACTGAGCATCAAGTTTAAAATTATTACAAAAATATTCAGAAATGAAATGGCGGGGGGGGGAATATTTTTATTGTTCTTAGCGAAGTGCCAATTTATCAGCTAAGTTCAACGCTGATGTAAGAAGTATCTACAATCGCTGAGTGGTTAGAACATTTGCTTTCTGGCCATGAGACCTATTGAATCTCACCTCAATTTTTCAGGCAGGTGATTTCTTGATAGGGAGGTGATCCCAACCTGCGGCTCTGTTAGAAAGTGCCTGAAAACCATACCACAGGTTGATCCAAACCTTGTGAGTGAAATGGGGTAGACAGAATTGTTTATCGATGGTTATGTTAGCATGAAATTGCAAGTCATTGTGACCGATGGTTCGAGTGTAGTGGCCTTGTTCAAACTTTTGATTGTGTCTGATGTGATCACTACCCGAAACTGTAACTATGGTTCACTCAACATAGTTGCAGTATAAAACACAAGTGGGCTCTGAGGATGCTGAACAAACACAAATATGCCTGAGTAGGTTTCTACAACAATGATTGGCTAGCCATCCTATCAGACAGTAAATTGCTTTCTCCTTTAATTAATCAGCATTGTAATAAATTAGATGACCTTTTCTCAAGAACTGCTGCTTTATGGAACAGACTTGTGGATGTTATCAAGGTTTATATGTTTGTGTATATGTTTTGTATATGTTTTAGGTGAAAGTGAATGTTCAATAGGTAAACAAAGTGTGGAAGAAGCATATAAAAACTTGTATTTCCGTTTTCCTTTTGGTTCAGAAATGATGTATGAAAAGTAAGAATACAGATGGGTAAAGATGGTTGAGCTCAAGTCAGCCTTGAGCTGAGTTGGGATGACTGAACCTCTACTTCATGAGTAGACCTTCTGAAACCCGTCCATACAATCTCCTTGGAAAATGGAAAGAGCTCGGTCGACAGTGGACTAGGAATACTAACATTCCCCAGTGAGAATGCTATTACTGTGTGGTTTATATCTTGAAGCCAAGAGAAGAAACAGATTTTGTCCTATCCTATAGTGGCTCTATTTATTGAAGGTGGATCTAGCACAATAATTGATGTGGTTATCTTATTTAGATTATTAATTTTACTCCTCTTGCTTTTCTTTGAATTCATTCTTTACCACTGTAATTATCAGCACTGTACACGTGTTTATTAATTTGATTTTTAGTCAGCTGTTTTATTCAAGTCATCTTTCTCTTTTGCTTCCATGTTATGGCATGTTGGTTGTTGTACTCTCAGGCCTTCTTCAAAACATTAACAAAAAAGCAATGAGAAATTATATTTTTATTTAAACAAACTGACACAGAGTAGAATGATTTGGCGAAAGATATTCAGACAGAAATTTATTTAGTACTTATCCTAACTTAATATAATAGTATGGCAATATTAAAATAAATTTAGTAAAATGAAGATACTGCAGTGTTTATTTTTTTTGTTTATTTTTGGGTTTTTTAAGTAGGATTAACAAAAATAAGTTTCCCTTTAAAAATTAAAAAAAATGCAATAAACTTTCTATTTAAAAATAACTAAAAAAAAGCAACACACTTTCCATTAAAAAATAAAAAGAACTTTCCATTTTAAAATGTCTTTTTTTATTTAAATAATTTTTTTTTTTTTTTTTTTTTTTTTAAGAATTCTCTTGAAAAAGGTTTTTTTCACTTTTAACATGAATTTTTTTTTTTATTGTCTTAAATTAACTTCTTTATTGTTTTAATTTAGGAAAGCCACCTGCCATGATTGTTTACAAGAATCAGAAGATGAAAAGGAACATTATCCCACAGTTAGTATGTTAAACAGTGAGGTAAGCATTTCATCTATTCATTGAGATGATAACAAATTCATTGAAATCAGAGTGAGCCTTTTTTTGCTTTTTTGAACTGTCAATCAAGCAAAGGTAGTCAGTTATGTTTTCTTTTTTTTTTTTTTTAGCTCCTTACAGACTTAGTTCACTTTTAAATTTTATCAGTTTTAAGATAATTCAAATTCACATTCATTACTATCTATGCAAATTAACCTCTTTATACTGTATATATTTGTGTAGAATTAAACTCTACAGTCAAATTATTTTCTGCTGAATATCATGTTTTGCTTGTTACCATGGAAACCAGGTATAAGAAAATTGCTAAAATCTTAAAAACTATTATAAATATAAAAGGAGATAATAATACCGTCAATGGTACATGCATTTGTAGCACTGCCAGCGTTGTTGAAGTATAAGTTGTCATTGGAACTAAAATCATTTGCCCTTCAGCTCCAAACTAATTGTCACTAATTTCACTTTGTAGAAGCCGCAACATATCAGAAGCATTACTTAAGATTATTTTTGGTTTTATATCACTTCCATAGAAATTTTTCTCTTTCTCTATCCATCTATTTGATTCTTCCTTCTCTCTTTGTATGTCTCTCTCTCTCTCTCTACCTCTAGTTATCTTTCTATCTTCCTCCTTTTTCTCTTCCCCACCTTCTCTCATTGGTAATGATTGTAGTTTTTTATTGAATTAACAATTCTAGTATCCAGAAAAACATATTCTCTAATGCACAGCATTAGAAGTATTTATATACAGTGTGCCCTTGATTTGTGTAATCACAATAAACAGATGATACTTCGAAAGTACATTTATAGGACCAAGCAATAAAGACTCTGGGGGTGAGTAGCCATGGTCAAATGTAAAATAAGCAACAGAACTGTCCAAAAAACAGGATTGACAAAGTTTGTAATAAGCAATAATAATAATAAAAAAAAAAACAGGGCAAAAAATAATAGAAAGCAAGCAAACAATATATACAAGGCAAATTAACAGTAATAAAGACAAAGCTACAGTCATATGGCAAGTTTGGACAAGGAAATGTAATGTTCAGACTTCAAGACAGACTGCGATCAAGTCAGACGAAACCGAGATATTGCATATTTTATTGGCTAGGAAAAATCCCAGCATGCTTTTGTGTGCTTCTGTTTATAAATTGGAGGGGAAAATGTTTTGCAATCATTTCAGTATGGACTGAAAGCAACAGACTCTCTTTATTTTATCATTATTACTATTACTAGTTCAGTCCCTGTTGTTTCGCTGGTGAGGAAATAATCAAATTTTAAATCTAAATTGTTTGTCCTTTTAAAATACTACATCTATTAGAAAACATATTCAATTTAAATACAGAAAAGGTCATAAAAATGACTCCAAAGTTGTGGTTTATGTTCTTTTCCTGTTACTCAGAAGTTCCATTTATTAGATTTCTTTTTTTTTTCTAATCATTTCACCTTATCAAACTGGTCAGACTTATTATCAAGACAGGAGTATCACCAGCATAGATACAAAGTTGAGAACTGATGTCCTCGAGAAGGTCATTGATGAAGAACAAAGTCTGGCCAAGGATAGAACCTCGGGAGAGACCATCATTAATATAAAAAGATCTAGAAGAATGGCTGAATTCAGTATAACTTTCATTTCATGATTTGATAAGAAATATGAAATCAGTTCAAAAATTTTTGAATAAGACTGGTATGCCAAACCCTGTCAAATGCTTTTGAAATGTCCAAAGCAACATCCAGAGCTTCACCATTCTTATCTAAAATTTGATAGACTCTTTCAACAACAATCGTTCATACACCAACAGTTGATCTACAGACGCAAAAGACATATTGCTTATCTGAAAGAAGGATCTGGAATGTGAGATGCTTAACTAATTCAGAGTTGATTAGGGCCCCTAGTATTTTTGCCAAATAGGCCAATCCATAAGCAAGAAGTGTGAGAGAAGAATCTGTTAGCATAGAACTTAGGGTAACATCTAACTGTAAAATAGCTACCAATCTAGTACTGCACTTAATAATTTTGTGTTCAATGTGAAAGAAAGAAAACAAAAATTACTTTTTTAAGTTGGACTAGCCAGATTTTGTGCCAGCCAAACAGGTCTGATCCAAGGGCTTTGGGCTCCCTACTATTATAATACATCTTGATTTTCATAATATAGTATTTATATAAAATACAAATTTTATTGTAACCTAATTATGTACAATAATGGATAACATGCAATAGACGTGAACAGTTCAACTGGAAAAAATGATAATAAATACATTTTATCTAAATACAAATTAGAGACATGTCAAAATAAATTATTCCATCTTAAATAAATCTACAGTGTTTTGTGGCAATTTTTAACATCAACAAGATTTTTCTTGTTAAAAATTATAATAATTTTAACACATTCTACAATATGGATGAAAAATAGTGAATTTTATTAGGTCTTTTTTTGAGACTTAGTACAAGCAAAACAAATTCATAGATTTGCCCCCCCCCCAATACTTTAGAATGACATCCTCATCGTTGGAATGCTAACATTCTAACTACTCAGCCATTCACACATGCTATCAGTGTTGGCCAATAGAAACCTCAGAATCTATGTATATTTTTATCATTAATTTTGTTTCATTTCTTGTAGATAAATTATTCTCCTGACTATTTTCTTCGAAAAGAACTGGACCGTTTACCTGTACACTGTATAAATCCACAATGTCTTTGGAAGGGTAAATTCAAAGAGTACAAGGTAAAGTTAATTTTTATTTTTTATATATATATATATATATATATTTTATATATAGATATATATATTTATTTAAACACAAATTTTGTATCACAGAATTTAAATATGGCTTTGAAAATGACAGAATGTATTCTTTTAAAGGAACTTTTTTCATCCAACACTTCAGAAAGATTCATTTGAGCGACAATAATCAAAATGACAAAACTGAAAATGGTAAAAAGCAGCCACAACTAAAATAAACATATTCTTAAAAAACAAACAAATTAGTGTAAATAAGCTCCTAGTGAGTATAAGATATAAAAAAAAAATACTCACGACCCACCTATGAGACACAGAGAATGAAGAAAGTTCTCTTTCTGCTTTCATAAAGTTGGTTGATGCAACTTGCTGTAAACAGCTTCTAAAAACCATAAGTGTTTAACCAACCAGGCCTTGTGCAGCAACCTGAACATTCTGTCAACATATTTGGAAGCACAACCCGGGTTGTTGATCAAATGAAATCCAATCACTGACTCACAAACTGACTGAGTCAAGTGATTACTTTTACTAGCTCCACTATATTTTTATAGGCAGGCACATGTCCACAATTCTATTAATATTATTATACAAGGTACCTCCAAGAAAAAAAACAAAAAAGCCATGTCTGATGTTTAAAATGCATTTTAAAAAATGAAATTTCTTTCTGGAAGCTTTTATTTTAGTTTTAATTTCAAGTTAATAGATTAAATTTAATATTTTCAATAATAAAATAGAATTTTTTTGTTTTTTATAAATAAAATTGATAAAATCGGCCATATTGACAAATCTTTCACCATGAGATAATTTTCTTATTTAAAAAATAAAATGATCTAATGCTTAATTAATCTGAATTGAAACAAATACGAGATTCAAACTAGTACCATTTTGATACAACGAAAAGTGACATACCAGAGTCATTTCAATCTCATTTTTGCCTTGAAAAAGTCTGAAGACAAAACACATTCACAAAAAAAACTAAGATTTTTCCTAATTGTCATCATATACTATAAACATAAATACACACACACACACGCATATATATATATATATATATATATATGTATATATCTATAGGTGTCTATATATATATATATATATATATATATATATATATGTATATATCTATAGGTGTCTATATATATATATATATATATATATATATGTATATATCTATAGGTGTCTATATATATATATATATATATATATATATGTATATATCTATAGGTGTCTATATATATATATATATATATATATGTATATATCTATAGGTGTCTATATATATATATATATATATATGTATATATCTATAGGTGTCTATATATATATATATATATATATATGTATATATCTATAGGTGTCTATATATATATATATATATATATGTATATATCTATAGGTGTCTATATATATATATATATATATATATGTATATATCTATAGGTGTCTATATATATATATATATATATATATATGTATATATCTATAGGTGTCTATATATATATATATATATGTATATATCTATAGGTGTCTATATATATATATATATATGTATATATCTATAGGTGTCTATATATATATATATATATATGTATATATCTATAGGTGTCTATATATATATATATATATATATGTATATATCTATAGGTGTCTATATATATATATATATATATATATATATATATGTATATATCTATAGGTGTCTATATATATATATATATATATATATGTATATATCTATAGGTGTCTATATATATATATATATATATATATATATATATCTATAGGTGTCTATATATATATATATATATATATCTATAGGTGTCTATATATATATATATATATATATATCTATAGGTGTCTATATATATATATATATATATATATATATATATATATATATATATATATATGTATATATCTATAGGTGTCTATATATATATATATATATCTATAGGTGTATATATATATATATATATATGTATATATCTATATGTGTCTATATATATATATATATGTGTGTGTATATATATATATATATATCTATATATATGTATATGTGTGTGTGCCAATGAACACGACATATGGACTGAAGAACAGTGGGATTGTGTTCATTTCAGCGATCATTCAAATTTTAACCTGTTTGGTTGTAATGGGAGAAGGTTCGTTCAACGCAGTCCTAAGGAACAATATTCACCTTAGTGCACTAAAAGCAGCGTTAAATTTGGAGGAGGAAATGTGATGGTGTTTGGCAAGATTTCAGCTGCTGCTACAGGATCTCTTGTCAGACTGCACGGTAAAATTAACACAACTGCATACAAAGAAATATTGAAGAAACATTGTACCTCATTTGAGAACTGCAATCAATCAACCAGCTGTATTTATGCAAGATAACACGCTGTGTCACACAGCAAAGTCTGTTAAGACATTTCTTTTTGAAGAGGATGTTACTGTTATGGAGTGGCCTGCTCAAAGCCCAGACCTGAATCCTATTGAGAATGTTTGGAAGTTACTAAATGAAAGAGCTAAGGAAAAGAATCCAACAAACATCAAAGTACTATGGACTAATTTGAAAGGAGAATGGGAGAAAATATCTGTTAATGAATGCAAGCCATTAATTCACTCGTGTAGCAAAAGATGTCAAGCTATTATTGAAAGTAAAGGTTTACACATCAAGTACTAATGAATTATGAATGCTATTTTCATTTGGATATGATGTATCCATTATAATAGTATGATTTTGTTAATCGTTCTGATGTTTTTGATACTCTATTTAATATTCTTACCCTAAAAAATTTTCAATAAGGCAAAATAATTATTAAATTTTATGGGTTTATTTAATCATTCTGATGTTTTTGATCATCTATTTTTTTTGAATGTTATATAATTATTTTTGTAACTTTATCAAAATAAGTTTATTGAGCTTTATATTTTGGAATTGTATAATTTACCTTTATATCCTTATTTTTCCTTGATAAAATGTTCTATGAAGCTTTAAAATAAAAAGTTATTTCACATTTAGACTTTTTCTTAACATTGTTCTGATCTTTATGCTCACTACTGTGTGTGTGTGTGTGTGTTTATATATATGTGTGTATATATTGTGTGTATATGTGTGTGTATGTATATTACCTTGAAAAAGTAATAAAAAATATATTGTATATTTTATTGCATATTTTATTTTTGAAAAAGTAATAAAAATATATTGCATATTTTATTGGCTAGGAAAAAATCCCAGCATACTTTTGTGTGCTTCTGTTTATAAATTGGAGGGGAAAATGTTTTGCAGTCATTTCAGTATGGATTGAAACCAACAGACTCTCTTCATTTTATTATTATTACTATTACTAGTTCAGTCCCTGTTGTTTTGCTAGTGAGGAAATAATCAAATTTTAAATCTAAATTGTTTGTCCTTTTAAAATAAAATCTACTATATGTGTGTGTGTGTGTGTGTGTTTATATATATGTGTATATATGTGTGTGTATGTATATATATAAGTGTGTGTTTATATATATGTGTATATATTGTGTGTATATGTGTGTGTATGTATATATATATATATATGTGTGTGTGTGTGTGTGTGTGTGTGTGTGTGTGTGTGTGTGTGTGTGTCATGATATTTATGTGCATGTTTGACATTTGTATTATATTTGTATGTATTAGAAATTATTCTTATATATTTGTATTTGGAGGTACCATATATACAAGTGTATCATGCAACCTTGGAAAACCTAATTTTGAAGCTAATTTGACTACAGTAAATGGATAAGTAGTTTGGTCAACAGTGTAGCCAGAGTCAGTAGTAATTATGCTAATTTTATATTTTGTGTATGATGCGACCCCCTTAAGATTAGCTTCAAAATTAGGTTTCCAAATATTGCATGATATGCGAGTGTATACAATACTTGAAAATTGCCTTGATTGAGAAAAAGTCTTTTATTTGTATTTACTCATGCTAGTAGAATCTGTAACAATGTTTCATTTAATTTTAATAATTTTCAAATATTATTGTTGTATCCTTAAAGAGGTTACAAACAGACAAAGGTGGTACTCGAGTGAAAGGAACAGCAACACGGGTGTAGATGAATGAAAGTGAGGTTTATTGTAAAAGAGTATACACTACTGAAAGACAGGGAATTGGTTAGCAGGCTAGTAATTCCTGAAGCATGCGTATTTACCTTACCTCCCAACGAGGAAGGAAGTGGCACAAGACCATTTTTTTTATACAGTACAAAATTGAATCCGTAGGCTCAGGCAAAAATTCCACGTGGACCCTGTAAAAAATGGGTTTAGGGTAGCTGTCTACCACCCCAGGCAAGACTCTGCCCTTCGGCATAGCCTCGTCTGGGTTCCTCTCCACCCAAAGGCAGAGTTTGACCAGCTCAGCTGGAGACAAGTCCCCAACTAATTGCCGAAGCAAGGTTATTTACCTCACCACCCCGCAAGGCAGGATGTGGCACAAGGCTGTTATTTAATGCGGGATAAAACCAAGCACATGGGCTCGGGCAAAAATTCTCTGTAGACCCCGTAAAAATGAGGTTGGGTAGCTGTCTATCTCCCCAGATGAGACTCTGCCCTTTGGCACAGCCTTGTCTGGGTTCCTCTCTGCCCAAAAGCAGAGAGTTCGACTAGTTTAGCTGGAGACGAATCTCCAACTAATTGTTGAAGCAAGGATATTTGCCAACCGCCCCACACGGTCACCAAATTTAACATGGGGTATCTGAGCCCATAGGCTCAGGCAAAAGTTTCCCCATAGGCCTTGTAAAAAAACTGTCTACCACCCCAGACGAGACTCTGCTCTTCAGCAGAGTCTCGTCTGTGTTCCTCTCTCCCCGAGGGCCGAGAGTTCGACTAGCTTAGCCGGAGACGAATCTCCAACTAATTGTCAAAGCAAGTCTGCCAGGTATATTCTGTGCTTATTATATATATCTACTGATATAGTCAGTCCACAATAGGCAATAGGGAGAGTGGGACATTCCATTATTACAATTATTTTGTCAGTTGTTGACTTATTATTTTATAATTATTATAATATTTTATAATTATTATAATTATTATATTTTATAATGTCAGTTGTTGACTTATTTCTCCTTCCTTCAAACAAAGAAAGGGATACAAATTCTAAACTTACTGGGAGGTTTTTAAAAATTTATTTTTATTTCTGATTATTCGTTTTCTTTTCTAGCGAATTTTATTATATATTGTTTCATTGAACAAGTCTAGGGTCAACCTCTATCTTTCCCCACATATCTGCATAAACTGTACCTCTTACTCTGTAACTCTCTACCACGAGTAGCTCTAGCCTTGTACAGCGTGAATATCATTGTAAAAAAAAAAAAAAAAAAAAAAAAAAAAATGTTCTTTGTCAGTTACTGTCAGCCAGTGTGTGTATGGCCCTGGTCTCTCATCTAGATGTGGGCCTTACATTCTCAAATATTTTGAATAAGAGACAAGTTTGTTATATTCACTTATGTGCAAATGCTCTTGGGGGAAGGTATGAATCCATCACCTCCTCCCTAGCTATGGGTTAAATAGTAAGGCTTGTATCTTATATTGTTAATATAATATTCACTCAGAAAAATAAGTATTATTCTTACAATCCAGAATGTTTTGGCTTTAAAAAAAAAAAAACACAAGGAGTTGATAAACTGTAAAAGAACAAATGGAATAATCTATTACCTAAAGTTTACTCTTCAACTCTGTGGAAATTGTCTAACATTCACTGCCATATAGGAAGATTCATATCATATAGTTATTCAGAACTCTTTCTTTTTTTTTTTTTTTTCTTTTTTTATAAATATTCTTTGGTAGAACCACATCTATATAATTTTAAACCCCTTCGTAATCTGATTATCCAACATTCATATAGGAAATTAGATATTACATAGCAGTTCAACATATTTTTTTTTTTTTTTTTAAATACATTCTTGAGTAGAACCACATCTGCTTCAAGTCTCTTCACCTTTTTCTTCATTCTTTTTCCCACCTTTTTCCTTCATTTTTTCTTTCTCCTTCATTTTTTCCTTAATTTTTTCTTTTTCATTAAATTTTTTCTTCATATTTTTTCTTTTTCTTTCATATTTTTTTATTTTTTCCTTCATTTTTTCTTTCTCCTTCATTTTTTCCTTTCATTATATAAACTTCTGCACAAATGTTGAACATTTTTTCTCACTGAAGTATAAATAATTTTTGCTAAATATTTTGGCTAAATAGATTTTTTAAAACGAAATCTTTAAATAGAAATTCACCATATTTAATGATTTTAATTTTCTCTTCAGTTATCAATTTTTGTTTCCTATGAAATAATAAACTTTGTTTCTAAAATATTTCATCTATTTTTAGAAAATCAACTTTTCTTCTTTTTTTTTTTTTTTTTTTTCAGCAACATTCTTTAACATGTGAGTGGCTCTCAGTAGAATGCAGCCAATGTCATACAAAGGACATTCCTCTAAATATGGTAAATATCATTATAAATGTTTTGCTACTTTATGCACAAGCACTCCCCCAAACAATTTTATGTGGGCTGGAGGAAGGAAGCATACTGCCACATCAAAAGATAACTTCACCCTCTTACTGTGTCTGCTAATATGATCCACCTTGATGAAGACAGACTAAATGAAATCAACGAATTGCCTCTGCAGGGACATCACAAGGAGAACATCTACAAATTTAGATGACCAGAACCTCGCAGTTGATTTTTTCCTCTGGCAGTTTTTTTTATCATTTCATCCCAAGCAAGGAAATAAAGACAAGGGGTTACTGAGTGTGAAAGAATAATAAGCAAAGAAAAAAGATTATTGATGAGCGAGAACAGTAAAAGAATGATAATTGAGAAGATAATGATTGACATTGTATTTAATTTTTGAAGATCAAAGTTGACTTGTAAGCAAGAAACTGGAAGAGAGTTCCACAAGCAAGAAGTGTGAAAAAAGAAATTGTTAGCATAGAACTTACGGTTACATCTAGCCATTTCAGTTCCAATACTGCATGTAAATTCATATCCAATCCTAAAAAGGAAACAAGGGATAAACCTCTACTCCTGTTCAAAACTTGGGAGGTGTGTGAACAAAACAGTAGGTTTGCCTATTGTCCCGTTCATACTCCTTCCCAATTTTTTGAACAGAAGTAAAGGTTTATCCCTTATTTCCTGTTTAGGATTGGGTTTCCAGTTCCTAAAATCTTCTCATTCTTTTTCACTCCCAACAGCCCCTTACATCTTAGTGGCTTTATTACCTTGTTTGGGGTGAATTGGTTTAAAAGAAAAAAAAAAAATTCAATAAGTCTACCTTGTCAATCAAAACTCCATATTGTTGCATGCTCTTTATGTTGAGAAAGACAAACCAGCAAAACAAGACGATATATCCATGTACATTTTATCCATTTACAACCAGTGGTAAGCACTGCAAGAGTTTTATAATAATAAACTCCTGATTTCACCACCAGTGAGGAGTATTGGCTGTGTGAGTACAGATTTTACAAAGAATTATCTTCAAAACTTTGCTTTCTCCAACTACCTGTTTTGGTAAAATCACAGGTTTGCCTATTATCCAGTTTACACACCTCCCCGGCAGACAAATTGTTTGACACCAAAATTGATCTCTAAATTTGACAAGTCCACCCGTGGCTGAATATCTTGAAAAAGCGAAACTTTTCTGCAAAATATGTAGGATTAAAAAGGATCAAAATTCCTCCCACAAATAAAACAAGCACCGTAGACTTCTTTCACATCAGATTCCTTCATGGCCTACAATTTTGCAACCTACAGATTTTTAGAACCAATATCTGGAAATCTTCTTTCCTCAACAAGTGTCCAGTCCGACAAAACAATTTTGAGACCAGATAGAAACTGACGTAAAAAAAAAAATGGAGTAAATTTATTTCTCTTCATAATTATGCAGTTTGAAAAGTAAGTTTCCCACGCTATAAAACACGTTTTAGACATAATAGAATTCTGAAAGGTAAAAAATGCTAGAGAAAAATTAAAAGGAAACCAGGTGAAAGGAAAACAAATGTAGTTGGGTTAGGTCCTTCCTGAGTAGCCTTTGTGATTCCTACCTCTCCTACTAGGTCATTTACTCCTCCCAAACAAGCAAGATTGTCTCAGTGTCTGGACACTTCACTCGGGTTGTTTCTGATTCAAGATGAAGTTTCGCTTCTTTGACCCCTGGGTAAACATCATATTTTTTCTTTAGGTGGTATGCCTGTAATTTCTTCTCAGTCTCTTCATCAAGGGTACTGGAGGTAAATGCTTCTGTGTGGTGTTATCCTTCCCAAATAAATTAAGCTTACCTAGCAGTTCAAATAGTTCTTTGTGACACACTTTATGAAACACTTTTACATAATCTGTATTGTTCTTAAGAGGTTTTAATAGGAAACAGGAGTGGTAACCATGTACTATTACAACAGACCAAAATAAAATTAGACATCTTCATTTTCACAATGATTTAATTGGAGACTTAAATTGAGCAGTGTATAACTTTCCTAACATGCTTGTGTAAATAGATGGCAGAACAAGGATTAGAAGAGATCATAAAAAGTTAAACTTTACTAAGAGCAACAAAAAACAGGAAATTGTAGAGAGCCATAATCACCCACATCCTGAAGGGACACAACCCATAGAAGAATGTAATTGTCAGTTTTGAGTGATTTTATTTTTTTATTTAAAAAGACACAAATTTTCTGAATGCATTATTAATTGCTAAATGGATTTAAAAATTTTTTTTTTCAAAGTTTTATGTACTGCCTTTTCTTATGCATAATACGTGACATTTTGAACAAAAAATACACCTGTATAGTAAATGTTCAGAAGCATACTAAAATTGTTTGGTAAAAGTTCATTACTGATTCGTAAACTGACTTTGATGTAGTAAAAATGATATTAAAGGGAGGTAACAAATAACACTGACTTAAACAGCAGCTGCTGATGCTACTACCCTACTAAAGAACAAACTCAAACTTGACCATTGAAAACTATATAGAAAATACCAAAATATATCTTGTTCATAGGGATATTTATGTCTTATCTAGGAATGTGACCCATTTATTCCCAATTAGCCTCTTGTTTTTTTTTTTTTTGTTTTTATTTTTGCATATATCCTTTCATTATTTTTTTTTGGTCTCATATGTTGAAATAACTTTTTAATACTTAAAATCCTATATTGCTCACCAAAATTTTCAGTCACCCACTATCCGCCCAAAAGTTGAAATCACCCCAGTTGGGAAACCCTGGTCTCATGTATAAATTATTATTATTATTATTATTATCATTATTATTATGTTGATGATGTAGTTGTTGTTGTTTTCGTTTGTTTCTTTTTGTTTTTTTTGTTTTTTTTTAGAGTTATTCTATTATTTGGGGAAAAAAAGAGATAATTTCCATGCTGTGAGGTTGTTATATATTTCTCTGTTGACAGAAAGTATCAAGTTTGAAAACTTCAAATGATTAGAGCAAATGAAAACAAGAGAAGATAAATACATAAACCACGCCAACGTAATTTTAACACTATATACTGTATATTTTAGATTGTAAAATATTATGATAATTTATATGGATACAATATTGAGATTTTAATGAATAATATGCCACAAATTTAAACAAGAAATTTATATAGGCAACTGTACTATGTGGTTGTATTATACTCAAAGATGAAATTATACCCTGTATTTGACTTCAGAGAAACGAGGTCATATTATACACAAGAAAATACAGTATATAATTGTAAAGCAATGATAGTTTGAAAAAGTTTTATTAATTTTCTTTTGTTGTGTTCCAGTTGGAAGATCATCGGAAAGATTGTGCCACTATGATTGTCTGTCCTTTAGATTGTGGCAGTCAGGTAAGTAAAACACTTAATAGCCTTACTAGGTAGTATTTTTTTTTAAAAAATCAAAAAGACAAAAAAGTCATTTACAAATATCTATATATAAATTTTCTAAAAGAAATAAAAGTAGTAAGCATCAGTTTATCTCATGAGATAAAGATAACACTCTGTTTATTCAAAATTCAGTCCTTTGGTGTTAAGATGGGGGTGACTTCCAGAATCCAGGTGATGGTATATGGAGGTACTGCAGTGACCCGACTACATACCCTCACCTACTTTTGGCTGTACTGATAAGATCAAGAAGAATACAGGGTATTATATTTGGGTGTGCCTTGGCTGCAGGAGTTGCAAGGAAGTGTCAGTGTTAGCATAAAACAGACTCTTGTCTCTGTCTGTTGACTTTTATATCCACTTTTATATTTACATATGCTCTATCCTTAATATTGTGCACTTTATATCTTAGCCAAAACACTGAGATATTAGACAACTGTGATAAAAGCGCAATTTTTCATAATTCACTATTATATTAGAGCACATTCACTCATTCAGAATTTCTTGAAAGCCATATCTTCTCATGTATCTTGTATGTAAAATGTAAAATAAAAAGTAATTTCTAAATAACTAATGGATTTTTTTTTTAATTTAACATATTTTTATGACTTCAAATGCTATTTTTAGTCAATAGCTATATTTAAGTAGACAGTTTTTTTTTGGTTTTTTTTTTTTTTTTACTGTTTATTTTGTCTACTGGCCTGTGCACCCAATAAAACTTAGTAGACCCTCTGGATTAAGTTTACTAGAGTACACAGGCCGGTAAATGAAGTAAACACTTTTTGTTTTTTAAAGGGAGCGTATACTCAAATACAGATATTCACTAAAAATAACATTTGAAAGAATAAAAATATGTTGAATATTTAAAAAAGAAACAAAAGTCATTAATTTGTTAGAAATTGCTTGGTTTACATTTTGGATTCAAAACTGAGACGACATGGCTTTCAAGAAAATCTGGACAAGTGAATGTGCTTTGCTGTGAAGCTCTACATAACCAAGCTGTCAAAGCATGCCGGATCAGGTGGTGGTTTCTCCTACAAAGTGGGACACTGGTTTGACCCTGCCAGAGAACATATTTTTTTAAAGTTTTTGAGTGTGAAGGCCAGTAGATAAAATAAACACTGTTTAAAAAATGGAGTGAGTATCCACTAAAAATAACGTTTGAAGTAAGAAAAATATGTTGGACATTATATATATATATATATATATATATATATATATATATATATATATATATATATATATATATATATATATCCATCATGGGTTATAAATGTAGCAAAAGTGCTCTACTGTTTATCAGGAGCTAAATGATAAAATATAGTTTTAAGGTATGCTATATTTATGGGTTAGTGTTGTATCAGTTCTTCTCAGTTTAATCTGATTCTGCCTCTCCACTACCTTCCTTTATTTCTTTCTTTCATTTTCTCATTGAAATCAAGTGGTGTCTTTTCCCCCTCTTTCCATGTGATCAAAACTGAATAGTCCATTATAAAATAGGTATTGCCAGAGCATAACACTAGTGCAAACTAATGAAGATATATATAATTATAATATACTACATCTGTCCCATAATGGTTGATACATTTACTATATGAAATGTGTAGGCAAATGGATCAATTATTATCGAACAAAACTAGTATTATATAAATAAGAATATACTGCTTTTGTCCTATAATGGTTGATACATTTACTGTATGAAATCTGTAGGCAAATGGATCAATTATTATCGAACAAAACTAGTATTATATAAATAAGAATATACTGCTTTTGTCCTATAATGGTTGATACATTTACTGTATGAGATGTGTAGGCAAATGGATCAATTATTATCGAACAAAACTAGTATTATATAAATAAGAATATACTGCTTTTGTCCTATAATGTTTGGTACATTTACTGTATGAAATGTTTATGCAAATGGATCAATTATTATGGGGCAGAAGTAGTATTAAATAAATAATAATAGACTACCTCTCTCCCATAATTGTTAGTACATCTAGTGTATGAAATGTGAAGGCAAATGGTATAATTATTATGGGACAAAAGTATAGTAATTTTCATTTTAAATGAATCTATGTTCTATTTCGAAATTTAAAAATATGTCATATAGGTCTGTTTTGAATTGTTTGCTGGTTTTATTCATCATTTATATTATTTGACATATATCCCATAATAGTTTGAACATTTACGATATGAAATGTATAGGAAACTGCAGTGACTATTATAGAACAAAGATCATAGTATAAAAACTTAATTTTTGTTGCCCTTTTTTTTCTTTCTTAAAAAAACAAAAGTACATTTTCAAAATATACTTTAAGAATTCATCTTTTTCAGATTCCACAAAGGAAGCTTTCTGACCATATTCATCAAGAACTTTGTAAACATCTTCTACAAATGAAATCATTAATAAACTGTGAAAGAAATACAACTGAAAGTGAGTTACCAGAAGAATTTAAACAAAAGCTGAATAAAATTGACAAATTAATTGGAATTTTCCAGTCAGATATGATGAAATTTACACAACTGCTTGTTAATGAAATCAAGGAGCGAGAAGCTCTTGCAACAAAAGTAAATAAAATGACCCCAGAATGTTACGACGGAATTTTTGTTTGGAGAGTTGATGACTTTGAGAAAAGACGCCAGGATGCTGTAAGCGGAGCGTGTACGAGCATATATTCTGCACCATTTTATACAAGCAACTTTGGTTACAAAATGTGTTTGAGGCTTTATTTAAATGGTGACGGTATTGGAAAAGGCAAGACTATATCTTTATTTATTGTGGTCATGCAAGGACAATACGATGCTGTTTTATCTTGGCCATTCAAGCAAAAAGTGACTCTAATGATGTTGGATCAGGTAGAGTCAAAACATGTGGTTGATACTTTCCGACCTGACTCCAAAAGTAGCTCTTTTCAACGTCCAGAACATAAAATGAATATTGCAAGTGGTTGCCCTTTGTTCTTTCCTTTACAACAACTAAATGTACCAAACAATTATATCAAGAATAATATAGCTTTCTTCAAAGTAATTGTTGACACCACAAGTTTGGAAAAAATGCCTGTTAACATTATCCCTCCTTGATTAGTAACCACGAAAGTCACAAGAACTGGAGAGAGAGCCAAGGAAGACCGTGTTTCTGTTAAAACCATACCAGCATCAGTTGTTGTGGTCATGACTCCCCTTATATTCCATAAGGCATATATTCAGGGAAAAAACAATAATAAAAAAAAAGAAAAGAATTTTTTTTTTTTTTTTTTTTTTAACCTTTATCACACTGTATGTGACTTCATTTACTGTACAAAAGGTTTATTCTGTCACTGAAGGTGACTCTCATCGCTTAATTTGAATTTGTTTGAATTTCATACTTGTGTTGTCATATCCTGCTATGGCAACAAAAAACACCTTTGAATGAAATTAACATTAAGGTTACTGTAATTGAGAGGCCTTGAAAAAAAAAATGCAGTGGAAAGGGAAAAAATATTAATAATGCAGAATGTTAAAGGTTAAAAAGAAGAAAGAAAAAAGTAACATTGGCAAAGTATAACTGATATACCTACAAAAACAAGCCTGAATTGTCAAAAGATTTTTTTTTGGATACAGATGTTACTGTCGACTTACTCAGCAATTTTTATTGTTTTAAAACTCATCATATAAAATTGGATTATTGTAGTCTTTCCTTCTCGTATGATCACCAATGTTAAGCAACACTGATGCTGGTCAGTACTTGGGTGGGTGACCACTTGGTAATACTATGTGCAGGTTGGGTAATGATAATGGCATGGAATTGGAGAATGGAGAGTTGAGATCCAATTCTAGTCAAGTTCATTATGTTCACTTCTGCACAAATACCACATCACGTTGAAACACCAATTTCCATACGATCCTTGAAATTAAGCAACGTCGAGCCTGGTCAGTACCTAGATGGGTGACCCCTTGGGAATACTAGGTGCTATAAGCTTCAACGTGCAGGTGGTCTAATGGATAATGGCTTGGAACTGGAGAGCCAAGTTCTAATTCCAGTTGAACTCATTATATTCATTTACATGGTAATATCCTTGGAAATCGTATAAATCTACTTCTCTCCCTCGTAAAACTTATATCTCTAAACCATTATTGTCTCCAAAAATCTTTAAATAACTTGCAAAGTGTTGATAAGCAATAAAAAATGAATGAATCAATCAGTCAAAGGAATACTGATTAGTTACACAGGCATGTCTTTTAGATTTATTTACATTCTCTAGAATATAAATGTATAGAAATTACCGTGGCCACAAAGTGAGGGATCAGTTTTTATATTGATTGCACTATAGAATTAATCCCCACATAATTTCTTATTTGATTAGTGATGAATCCTCCTCTTCTCTCCCAGATATGGGTTAATTAGTAAGGCTTGTATTGCTAAAATCATCATCTTTATAAAATTTTTACAATCTATAAATATTTTCTGGCTTTAAATAACCTGCAAAAGGTTGATAGGCTGTAAAAAAAACAATTCAGTCACCAAAATGGGCTTAACTGCAATGTAATATTTGTTACTTACCCCTTTATAATAACTGAAAAGATGTTATTTATTCATAAATTTATAAAAATGCCTGTGCACTAAAGAACAAAAAAATTTAGATAAACATAACTATGAGTCTAATTGTAAATATTGATAAAATCCATTTTCAGAGTATTTCATTCATTTGTTTTTGCCATTTAAATTTACTAAAGTACTTTTCTAGTATCTGGAACCCCACCACCACCACACACACACACACACACACACACACACAAGAATTGCCAACAAAAACATTATTTAATTATTAGGCTTTGTTTACAAGAATAATGTTGAATTCTTTTGTCAATTCTTGAGAAAAAAAAGAGTCTGCATAAATCTGGCTTCATATGTTTCGGATTTCTTACAATTCTAAAAAACAATTTTTTAAAGTAATAAAAATTTACAGTAATAACGGTATCAAGAGAAAAAGCATCCTTTTGACATTTTTCTTTTTTTGTGTGTACATATGTCCAACTTTGCCAAAACATAATTATTGATATGAAAAATTATAATTTGAAACCTTAAAACAATTTTATGTCATAGGCATTTTTTTTTTCTAAATGTTTTTTCAAATTCTTCCCGTTTCAAAAAATAGTTTAATAATAATGCACATGGAATTTATTCAAAAATAATAAGCCATTAGGTTAAAATATAAAAAAAAAAAACAATTTTACAAGAAAACTTTAGAAATTGATGTTTCCTAAAAAAATTTTCCATCAATATTCATTATTTTTTTCTGTTAACTATATTGACGCTTGTTGTCTTACCAAGGATTGAACTCGCTATTCTTGGCTAAGATATTAGACTCCCACTTCTCAGCTTAATCGATGTGTTCTAAGCAGTAGCTGTAGCAGGATTGTCATCCCTTTCTGCCAAAGTGGATCTAACCATTAAGCCAGTGGTTCCCAATCGATTATGGGCCACGCCCCACTTTGGTATTTCTAAAATTCTGGTGCCCTCTTGTAATATTTAATTCTTACATATTCAAAACTTTACTGCAATTCTCATGAAGGAAGTTTAAAAGGCCATTAAAAAAGCCTCCAAAGACCATGGCTTCCATGAAAGAGAAAAATTAAAAAAACAAAAAGAAAGTAAAATATATATATATATATATATATATATATATATATATATATATATATATAGTTTCGAAACATATAATAAAGAACTGAAAGGCAGCAATATAAAATATTTGAATGAAAGCTTATTCTGTAATATACTTTGATCATTTCAATCATGAAATTTATTATGCAAAATGAAATTTTGAGCTCACGTTTGTATAGCAAGCCAAAGGGGGCACATCCTACACATACCCCACCAATGTGTCCCATGTTGGGAATCATTGCTTTAGGCATTATTTAAGATTATTGAAATTTATCCTTGAGAGATTTTTCTATTATCCGGTGCTGTCACTCAGTTTATTGATCCAGATCCTGTTTTATCAGTTTTTGTTTGTTTTTTTTTTTTGTTTTTTTTTTTTCTTAGGTTGGTGCAAAAATAATGTCGTTTTCTCACATATTAACATATGTGAGAAAACGACATTATTTTTGCACCAACCTAATAGATTCTTTTTCTTCTTGATAAAAAAAAAAAAAAGTTTTACTTTTATTTTTGTCAGATTGGTTTTGAAAAAATAAATTCCTGATTCTTTTTTTTTTTTTTTTTTTTTTTTTTTTGCAAAAATTGAATGCTGTATAATACATAACAATGAAAGAGCCCCTCAAAATAGAGCATTACAGAGTAAGAGGCACAGTTTATGTAGGGAAGATAATGTATAACTAGACTTGAACAGGCTAAGATTATAGGAATTGGTTCCACAAAGCAGTGGTTCATGCAAAGACACTGCTCAATGGAATAAAATGGGAATAAGGGTGGTTTCATACAATGGGTGTGGCATGGCGGGTCTTAGTGGAACTAAGGAAGGTAATTCATCTGAACACTTTACGTGGAAATAGCATTAGAGTATCACTAAGCTTATATCGTTTCCTCTATGGGAAAGGGTTGTAGAGTGGAAAATAATTCATCACCCATAAGGACACACACAATTGGACTCTATCAAGACTACACAGCTCCAGTTATATAAACAGCAGTGCTCTATTTTCAGCCTGACATGGCTTTTGTAATGGTAGAGTGCTGCAGGAGAAGTCAGGTACTTACTTGCACAGTGCAGGGAACCAACCATTTTTTCCAGAATCTTTGGTGATGGATTGTATCATATGTACGAGTTCCACTTGAGGTCTGGATTGAAATTCATCCATAGGCATTCAAGGCACTGGATATCCTTGGAACTTTTAGAAGAGAGGATGATTATCTGTTCATCAAACAATGCGTGTGAATTTTATCCACATATGTAATGTATATAGATGTGCATCTGTTATGCATAAGTGATTTTCATGTGCTTGTGACATTAAATATACACACCAGCATACATACACACAAATGAGTTTGAAATAAGACACTGGATTAATACATTGCCCTCCCATCAGTCTAGATAACCCCTACCTTTGCTGAGCATTAAAATAAATATAAGCTTGAAACAAGCAGAATTAATTTTTCTAAACTCTGGAAAAAAATTAGATAATTATGGGATTTTATTGAACTTTTTAAAAATTGTTTACATTATTTACATTCAGACTATTGCTATCACTTCTGTTGTTCTTGTCACAATGTTTCGGCCATTGTGCACTCTGGCCTTCATCAGATGTATATCAATCTGGGTAATTTACAGGGAATTCTGAACTGAATCCTTTATTGAGAAGTTATTATTATTTACATTCAGACTATTGTCCCCATTTTTATTATTGCAATGTTTTGGCCAATGTGCTCTCTGGCCTTCAATATTCATGGGACACTAATCTATTATCCTCATCTTTGTTGTTGTTGTCATAGTGACATTACAGGATGATAACCTAGTGGATTAAAGATTTTGTTCATGAATTTGATGACTGTAGTTGTAAGTTCAATCCCTGGTCCAGGTAGTGTGTACTTGGACTCATTGGAAACAGGGCAAGCAATAACTGAGCAGGACTAAAAAATAAGAACTAGATGAGATATCCCTAGACACATACAATGAAAAGAAAAGAGTGTGTCCTTATAGATTAAATAAAGGTTTCAGTTTGGAATTCCATATAGCTTACCTGGATCGATATACACCTGATGAATGTTAGATGGCATTGGCCGAAACATTGCAATAATCTCAAAAATGAAGACAACAGTCTGAATATAAATAGTGTAAATAATAACTCAGCCAAGAAATTCAGACAAACATTTTTCGAACTTATTTGGTAATAAATTGAATTATTCTTTAAAATGTTGTTTTATTTTTTTTTTAAATTTTGTTGATTGAGGGATTTATTTGTCTTTTTACAGCTTATCAACTCTTTGCAGGTTATTCAAAGCCAGAAAATATTTTTACATTGTAAAATTCATTTAGAGATAATAATTATTGACTGATACAAGTCCTAATTAACCCATAGCTGGGTGGAGAATAGATGGATTCATACCTTTCCCAAGTGTAAGTTAATATAATGAACCCAAATGGAATTGGAACTCGGCTCTCTAATTAATAATTCTGAGCCATTCTCTATTATACCATCCACGCATCCAAGCTTACAGCACCTGATATTCCCAAATGGTCACCCATAATGACTAGGCTCGACGTTGCTTAACTATGGGGATCATATGAAATTTACATTTTTGGTAGCAGGAAAAGAGTATAAGATAAAATATATGGCCTTATATTTTTTTATGACACCTGCATTTAAGTTGAATCTATTTTCTAATAAATTTAGTATTTTAAATGCATAAATTAGATTTGAAGTCTGATCATCTTATGATCAGACGTCTAAAAATAATCACACTGGAGATTTTTTTTTCTTAAACCTTTTGATGCGGAAAGCAAATATATGCACTCAAAGTTTTATTACCATTAACTGTGTAAAGTGGATTTATCCCACAACTTTGAAAAAGCCTATCCTTATACTGTGAAAATGTGTGTGTATATATATATATTAATTGTATGGATACAAAAGGTGATCATCTACCTTTGGTGGAGATAACTCATATTGGTCACGTGACAGCAGCTTAATGATTTCATTCCATAGAGTGACAAAAGCAGTAGTCAATTTCAGTTTGTTTACAGCACCCTAACAGAGCAGTTGATATTTTGAGGCTATGTTCACCTCCTCCAGCAAATTCCACAGTTTACAAGTCCATGGTGTCATTTCCCTTTGGGGATATATCTTTCTCATATAGGAAGAAACCCCAGCTTGCAGTCCCTAATTTGGGAAACGCAAAACTCGTCATTTCCAATTCGTGGAATATGTCATCACATGGAACATAATAGATGAATCCAGCCTGTTTGAATCTGGAGTCCTAAATATGGTTTCTCCAGACACAGGAGTATCTCCATATCATATGTAAGACCCTTCCTTTTTGTTTTCCCTTACAGTCTGCTGCTGTCTAGATATATGTAATATATTATTCACTGTGTGGTTCATGTGTATGTATGTACATATAGTTTTGTGTATGTCTTAGTGTTATAAAAGTCTTTCTGAGAATAAAGCACGTTTACCATTCCTTTTCATTTCAGCCATTCCATCTATGAAACAAATCTCATTGCTCCACTTAGAGCAAAGATTTTTAGTTTTGGTTAGGGTTTGTAGTAGTTTGCTTCTGTAGAAATTCAAAGAAAAAAAAATAGAGATTAAGAACAGAGTTAATTTGAATTGAAAAGTTAATCCTCTTTATATTAGTATATTTGTATTCATTACATTTACCGGCCTGAATGTTCGGGAAATTTCGTAGAAAATATGTGTCCTCCGACAGCAATCAAACCTGTATCCTATATGGAACTGTCATTTAGCCTGATACATAAAAGGATTGAGAATGCATATTTTCTACAGAATTACTTAAACATTCAAGACACTAAATGTAATTAATACTGTTTAATTAAAAAACAACAAAAAACTGAGCCTTTTTTTGCAAATACGTGTATTCATAAAAAATGTATAAACAGAAAATACAAATGTAATGAGAACGAAAAAAGCAAGTGACATTCCACGTGCAGCCTGCTTACAAACAGAATTGTTCATAACCATTTTGGTTCTCACCAGTCGAGGTGCAACTAAATGCACCGAAACAAAGTTGTATCTTTGTTGTGAGTAAATTTTTTTTGTCTATATGAAAAAATTATAATAAATAATTATTGCTCTACTATTGGTATTGGGCCCTTATTTGTATTAATGTTGTGAACGTTAAAATTTATATATTATTTTTGTTCTCATTACGTTCGGAGATATATATATATATATATATATATATATATATATATATATATATATATATTTGCTACAGTTCAAAAGTTTGAGGACAGTACCTACTAATTTTTTCAAATCGGCCAAAAAAGAAGTTATTTTGTACCTTAAATGGGAGAAAATTATTATACATGTTTAACAAAAAGTGAAACATGATTTATACATTCACTCTTAAAATGTACCTATTTTTTTTTTTCAAACAAGTAGAAAAAAGGAAGTGATGTTCCACATGTGGCCTGCTTACAAACAGAATCTTTCATCAACATTTTGGTTCTCATCAGTCAAGGTGCAACTAATGCACCAAAACAAGATTGCATTTTTGTAGTGAGTAAATTGTTTTTGTCTATATGAAAAAATTATAATATATAGTCTTGGGCACCTCAAGGCTGTGTAATGGTTAACAAGCTTGCCTTGCTAGAACAATTACAACTGAATAGTGAGTTTGATCCTCACTGGGTGCCCTATACATTTGGCCTTGTGCAACATCTAAGCTAAACTTGAGAAATCACTATATATAGTTTTCTAAACACAGCTGTAAAAGTATTTTAATATATGTATTCTAAATTGATCATGAGTCCCATAACTTATTAGCGTAGTAGGGGCACCATATGTGCTGCAGCCACAACAGAAGTAGTGTGTTTTGGGCAAGACAGCCTGACAGAGCTTAACTCTTTCCAGGTTTTGAATTCAGAGTTTTTCTTCTTCTAGATTGGTTGCCATCCAAGGCTATAGAACCCAGTCAGCCCTACTATTTATAATGAACTCAGTTCTATGATTCCTCAGTCCAAGCTGCAATTACTCCACCATTCTTCCTATATATTAATACACAATAAAATCCATAATCACCTCATATGGAGAAACCCCTTCCCTATAAACCTCTCTTCCAACCTCCCCTGACCATTGCCTTATGCCTTTCGTCTGACTGAAACATTGCAATGGATAAATCCTGTATTAGTTTTCTGACATTTTTTTTTTTTATAAGTTTCACAGTTAAATCTCTAATTCCAACACAAAATTCAGTCCATACCGGGGTTAAATAAGACTGACGAATTTTATTTTGTTGTCAGTTGAAATAAACTTATTCCTCATATGAGTTAATTTTGGATCTTATTGTATATTAATTTCTGCTCTGTAATAAATACATTGAGCTCTTTTTGTGGATCAGTTTTAATATTTTATTTTACCAGGATTCATTTGGATTATGTACCAACAGATTTTTACCTTTACTATATATATATATATATATATATATATAAGTATTTGTGTATTTAGGCAGCAATTTCTCTTTTAGGCATGTCTAATTGAATAAATTACAAGCATTATATCTACTTATTTTTATCATAATCCTTTTGTATTCACAAATATTTTTCCAGAAAAATATTCATGAATATGAAAAGATTATGATAAAAATAAGACATAATGTTTGTAGTTTATTCAATCAGACATATATCTTTTCAGTGTCAAACTAGAAAACAATAAGCCATAGAAATGCGTATATGAACAAGCAAGTTCATTTTATGTGAGAGGATGCTAAAAAAGTTATCTGCTCGATGAAGAAGCATTTTAAAAAGAAAACCTGAAGTTCAGTTCGATTTATGGAAATGTGCTGGGTCGATAAATTTACAACACCCCATTTCATCGAAATATTCATACTAACTACCACAAACCAAAACTAAAATCTTCGCTCCCAGTGGAATGTTGAGATTTGAGATAGGGGCTCTAGTTCTGGAGAAGAGAAACACTATGATGTAGTCTTAAATAAAGATCACTATGGTTACATGGTGCCAGTAGTTGGGGTCTTCACTTATGTATGCACCTTCTTGTATTCTTTGAGAAATTTATTGCAATTTTTCTTATATATGCACATCTTCATACCAAACACACCAGTCCTGAGTATGATGATAAACTTAATCCAGCAGCAAGGCGTCTGATCGAGAGATTGGAGGTTTTATGTAACATGGAACTACCTCTTAATTTCTGTTATTCCTAAATCTGCCCTGAATTGGGGTGGTAGCACCTGTTAGGGTTCCAGCTATGGGCAAAAAGTGAACACCCAAACAAAAAGAAAAAGTTTCAAAATAAATTTGTATTGTAGATTTTTAGATAAAAAAAACTAGCAACAATACATTTCATAGCAGAATGACCAACTGGGATCATCGCTTATAAAAATATACAAATTCTTGTATTCTAGCAGGCGCAATTACTAATGTCTTACATGTGCACATTTTTATATAATTATATAATTATTGTGTTTGACTAAAATAAGTGAAAGAAGTAATAAAAAATGTTCAAGTTATATATAACAACATCTATTTACATGTGCCTGCGTAAGAAGATATAGAGTATGTATGTCCCTGTTCTGGCATCTCGTCTACAGTCGCTCTCTCACAGATGCGCCGTCGCCTCTCTCTGTCTTTTTTACAAATACTTTCATGGCAATTACTCCGAGGAGCTGCATTCGCTGGTTCCCAGGCTTCATGAATTCAAACACCCTACGAGGCTGGCATCCTGCTCTCACCCTTTCACTGTCAAAACTATTAAATGTAGCCGTCTCTTCTACTCCAATAGCTTCATATCTCACACCTCTTGCCTGTGAAACTCCCTTCCCTATTCCAGTTTCCCTGAGAGCTATAATCTCCAACTATTCTAATGTAATGTCAATCGACATCTCCAGTTGCCTTGATCTATCCACTATCCTTCTCCTCATCCTTTCCTCTATCACTCCTATCTGATCTTGCTCCAAATCTTCTGTAACCCCTTGCGTCCTACTGGCTACCCGCCTTGCTTCGGGTGAAACAGTTAAAAAAAAAAAAATGTTTAATGTATATTAATTATTTAGCATTCAACCTGCCCCATAAATATCAGCCATCAATGTTCAACTCGCTATAAACTGACTTATGTATACCAAACCATAATATATGACTACATCATCGCAAATAATGCAGGAAGTCACACAGGAAACAGTGAGACATTTGAGTATGTTGAATGCTAAAGAGTTAAAGTACTTTTATAGTTGTTTAGTAACTGAAATATATATAAAGGGTGTTCCAATAACTTGGACTGATTTTAAATGTGAATTAAGTTTAAGCGTCTAATGATTTTTTTCTTTTTCTTTCAGAGTTGGTGGACATTTGGGCAATAATATTTTTTCACACATAATTGCCATGACTTAAATAATATGATCCAATAGAGAAATAAATAAAATTTTCAACAATAACACTTACTTATTTACTGCTGACTATGATCTGTCTTAATGAAACACCCTTATATATAATCTGTCTTAATGAAACATCCTTTATATATAATCTGTCTTCATGAAACACCCTTATATATAATCCATCTTAATGAAACACCCTTTATATATGCAGATTGCAATGGTTAAATTGCTGCCATTCTATATTTTTAATTTTGTGCATTGTTTTTGTTTTTGACTGCACAGTATAGTATGGTCAGTTGGTCAGTCTGTGAGAAAAAGAGTGCCATAACACAATTCACTCTGCCAGAAATTTGCTGTACTGCTTAGCATTCGTGTTGGAAGCTCCAATACCAACATTTCACAGTGTTTAGGTATCAATCTGAGAACATTGCAGAGCATTCAGAAAGAGTTGGATGAATTTAAAGGTGATTATGAAGGTAGGGCATTTTGGAAAAGTTGTTCTGATAAAAAAGTACTCCTGAATTTGTTGGTGAGGCCCTCAGACTCAGCATGGAGGCCTACATCAAGTGCATTGAGGACCTAATGCTGCCCTGAATCAAAAGGGTGGCTACTGCAATACCCTATGTCTGGCAACATGATGTTGTAGTATGGCACACAAGCAGGAGAACCCAGTCACAGCTGTAAGACAATTTCTGTAACCACATCACCCCTTACATGTGGCCATCTAACTCCCCAGGCTGCAAACCCTTGATTATTATGTATGTTGCAGTTAAGCAAAAGACCAACAAAACTCTTTGTAGCACCAAAGATAAACTGAAGGCAAGGATTATGGTAGCATTCACCAACATAAACAAGGAGACCATCCAGAAAAGTTGCAGGAGATTCT
>OZ010603.1:78842229-78889729 GCA_963932145.1 Acanthosepion lycidas
AAATAATCCAACCAGGTCAGAAGCTTCAGCAGAATCCAGAGAAACCATTGAAATGTCAAAATTGTCGTTGCAAGACTTTTTGGTCCACTGTTCATCCTTGTAGATCAGAACAGAATTTCGGCATTTCATGATAATGTCCACTTCACTCTCAGAAATATTAGAGTATTGCTGGGCGAAATCCAAGGCCAAAGTGAAAAGATACTTCGATATAGAGGGATAATAGTCAATAATATCGAACTGTATGAAAGTACAGTTGCCCTTATATCGGATGTTATTAAACCAGTTGATAACATCAGTTGTACTAATCCACTGTAGTAGTCCAAGGGTGTTTTTTATGGAGTGGTTGGTTCTTTCCAAGATAGTCTTACTAATTCTACCAATTTCTGGTCTAGTAGGGTTTATAAGCCTAGTAGATGTTTATCGGACCCATTGAGCGGCCCCTGTATCGCAAGGGGGTGACGAGGTCACGAGAGGCCCACTAGCATTTTCGAAGACATTAAATCTGACAAGGTGAAACAACATAGATGACAGAACGAGGATATATAAGATATAAGCTAATTTATTCTAGAAAAGTAATAAAGAAATAAAGGTGGTCGGAATGGTAGAGATGCAGATGTTCCAGTGCAGGCATTGATGGTCGATGTTGGTTGTTACAGGTGATCTCTGCTGGTCATGCAGATGATCGCTGTTGGTTGTTTGCAGTTGAAGTTGATGTTGGTCGTTGCAGTTGAAGTTGATGTTGGTAGTTTGCAGTTGAAGTTGATGTTGGTCGTTGCAGTTGAAGTTGATGTTGGTCGTTTGCAGTTGAAGTTGATGTTGGTAGTTTCCAGAATGCCAACTTGATGTGTTGGGAAGGAAAGAGGAGCTGGCATTGCGATGTTGTTCTGGCATGTCACAGGTCCAGTGCAGGTGTTACGTGTCTGCCGGTCGAGTCCGATATTAGTAACTTCCCGTAATAATTACAAACGTAGTGTACGGGAAAGGTTACAGATGACGTGCAGGCAGCCAGTAGGGATGGAATGCCAAGAATTGGCAAGGAGCCAGAAGCAAAAAGTGAAGTAGAGAGAGAAAGAATCGTCAAGTTGGCAGACTAAAACCAGCGTACTTGGATTTACCTACAAAAGAAAGTATGTCGGAACATTCTACAGCCGCGACAAATACCAACGTAAGTGAAACATTTTCTACACCTCCAAACACACCTAAAATCATTACCACAAGATCGGGTAGACACGTACACTGGCCTACTCATTTTAAAACATATATTAGATATTGAGAAATATTTTCAATATTTATCAATCTGCAGGGGGGTTTATAGGATACAAATCCTATATCATTCCAACAAATGACTAAAAAACACAAAGTAGATTTGCACACCCACAAAATTGGATCAAAACGACTAAAAACAGATTTCACAATAAGGTGTGAAATTAATTTTCTGACCAGTGAAAGGAGGTGACACATATGGTGCCCCTACTATGCTAATAAGTTATGGGATTCATGATCAATTTAGAATACATATATTAAAATACTTTTACAGCTGTGTTTAGAAAACTATATATATATATATATATATATATATAGTGATTTCCCAAGTTTAGCTTGTAATTTCAGTTGTAATTGTTCTAGCTAGACAAATTTGCTAACCATTACACGACATTTAGGTGCCCTAAATGATTTTCTATGCATAGCTTAAATTTGACACAAGGCTGAAAATGTGGAGCACTCAGTGATGATCAAACTCACTACTCAGTTGTAATTGATCTAACAAGACAAGCTTGCTAATCATTACACCACATTAAGGAGCCCTTTGCTTCCAGTGGAATGATGAGATCTGAAATAGGCCTGTGGTTCTGGGCAAGAGATGCACTATGACATGGCCTTTAGTAAAGAATCCTGTGGATTTTATTATTTTCACATTTCATCAAAGTAAAATATCAGAAACTTATTAAAAGTTGTAAAATCTACTGAATTGCATTCATAGTCATCATCTCTTCTCAGTGTAACCATTAAACCTGAAAGGTGGTCTATGTCCCCATTAACTCCCATAAGGCATCAGTGTTGATTCTGTCTTTCTCAGTTTAAACATCAACTTGCAGGGGTGGGAGGGAAACTATGATTCTCTCTCTTCTAATTAAAAACACCAGACATTAAGAAATAAGAAGAATTAGCTAACAAGCAGGCAAAAGTGGTATATATATACTTGTATTATATTTTGAGTTTATGGTAATTTGTAGTACCTGTTAAAATTTCAAGGTTTTCCTCTTTGAAAATCCCAAATATTGTAGTTTAAATAAGTCTGTATTGCTGCAACGTTACTTGTACAAATCAAAATACCGCTGGTTCAATTCACCGTCCTCACTTTCTGAATAACGTCACTATGTATAGCCGTCATTTCTCCCTGTTTTCACTGCTCCAGCCCTCTTTTATCAGGCCAACACCATAGTTCACCAGCCAATTAGTGTTCTTCGCTTTTATTCTCAGTTACACAGGCAAATTGCCTCTTCCAGTTTGACCAATCAGCACATGAATTGCTATTGGTGAAAGCATTCCAAACTGTCAAAAAACCCTCATCACTGCACATACTGCTAGAATGGCTGGACAGGAGAGTAATGCCATTTTTGTGGGGCAAACTTGCTGATTTCACATGCTGCATGTTAAGGTAAGACCCTTATTTTCCTATACACCAGATGCAAACCACTCTGGCTCGCTTGCTTCTACAGGGCTGTTCACCACAAATATGTAAACCATCTCCAATACAATATTTATTATTTAACACTAGCAGTAGAGCCTGGCATTGCCCGGGGATGTAACAGTAAGAGATAGATCAAGTATCGACCATCATAAAGACTGAAAAATAAAATTGACAAAGATTATTGTTTAAGGTTGACGGACACGCATGTCTTAATTAGTTTTTTTTTTGTTTTTTTTTACGAATTGGTCAAACCAAAACTCAAACAAAAACATTGTTTTCAATCATTATGAGTCTACCGATTGAATAGAATTTTATTACAAACAATTGTCTTGTAAATTTAATTTTTAAAGCATTCTGAATGTAAAAACAAAGAAAAAAGTGTGCAAGACAATAAGAAACACTACCTGCCAAAAAAAAGTGAAGTTTTGTTGAAATCGGTTGAAAAATGTAGGAAATCCGATCCCATATATAAACGAACACACACACAAACAACCTGGGTTTTATAATAATAAGTATAACTCGATAAGGGTTGTCCCCCTTTCATTCTGGCGACAGTGATGCCTCTTAATTGTGTTTTCAAATTGATTTTGTGAAAAAACAATTGTGTTTTTTCAATTTTTGGCACTGTCAGAACCACCACAAGGTAATTTTACGTAGTCCTGTGAAGTTTTGTTGAAATCGGTTGAAAAATGTAGGAAATCCGATCCAATATATAAACGTACAGACACACACACACAACCTGGGTTTTATAATAAGTATGATTTTAGAAAAATTTATTATTTACCATTTAATAAATGACTATGAAAACAAGTTTTTTATTCATAATGTTATAAAAAATATCAATAAATTGCTGCATGAATGAAATATGCAGAAAATGTATTTGTTTTCAAAATTTACAATTACAGTTACTCATTATCTGTTTATTTAAATTTTCATGTTTGACACATTTTTTATGAACTTATGAATAAAAAAAAATTGTTTTCATATTTATTTTTTTATAAATTGGTAAATGATAAACATTGCATTGTATTAATTGGTTCACATTTTTAGAACGTTGAAAATATAAAATTATTTTTTTAAATAATCCAATTAATTACTTAATTAATTAACAATCTAATCAACCAATTAATTATTAGGTTGGTGCAAAAATAATGACTGTTTTTGACGTTAAAAAATACGTCAAAAACCGTCATTATTTTTGCACCAACCTAATAATAATCTAATCAATCAATAGTGATTAATATTGTAACTTCTCAAGAACAAAGAAAAATGTATAAATTCACTTTTGTTTATTTGAATTTTATTAAAATTCTGATCATTGTTTTTAAAACAACGAACATTTCAGAGGAGTGAAGTTAGTTAACATAATAACGGTGTCAAGGGAAAAAATTTTGACACACTGTTTTATTTCAGGCATGAAAGTTAAGGATTTCCACAATTTTAATACTGTTTATCTACACTATATTCGTACTAATATCCCCTTTTTGCTACTATTACCATGTTCTTGGTTATTAACTTGGATAAAATAAAAATTTTCATTTATTAAAAATTATTAAGATACAATATCCCTACTGAGTGGATAATGACTTCAAATAAAATAAAATTTAATCAACTTATAATTGATGGAGAAAGATAAAATTTACAGTGTTTAAAACACATCAAATTATTAATCGGCTTAATTTAACTATTAAGTTATTAGAAATTTAATACTCTTCAAGTAACATACATTTAAAGAGAGCTAGGCAGTCAGTTTGTGTGATAGCCTGAGTAGCAGACGGATGTAACAGTCTGAGTCGATGTAGTAAGAAGTGTCTACTTTTTTTCTGCCATACAAAAATGTCTCCATAAGAAACTGGACTAAAAAAAAAGAAAACATTTTTTTGTAAAACAACTCAACTGGATTACTTCGATTAATGCTCTGTGTCCTTAAAATAATCCAGTGACATGACCCAAAGAGTTGTGAGTTCAATACTTGGCCACAGCAGAGGTGAACAAAAACTTGGAGAGTTGAGTTACTAAAAGGAAATAACTGAAACTGAGATATCCAGAAAAGGTATGGCATGTGGAACTAGAATAATCTACCCCTGTGAACTAAATAAAGGGTTTGGTTTGAAATTCCAATGTATAGAATGTCAGAGCATACAGTGACTGAAAAGTTGTAAATATGACAATAAAGATGAGGCGAATAGTCTGAACAATGTGAATTTGTGAAAAATTTGTGAAAATTAATAGTGTAAATAGGTACAATATCTCATCTCAGAAATATAGACAGATATTAATAAATGTATTAAAAAGACATGTTTAAAAAGGATAAAGAAACAAACGAATTTGAAGTTATGAACAGTTCAATACAATCTTCAATCTATGTCTCTATGAGTAGTTACATGCCTTATATCTATCAGAGTGTAAAAACATGTCTTGCCACTCCAAAAGTCAAAGGAAAAAGAGGAAGAGCCTTTGAAATATCACACTGCCTGTAATTATTGTTGGTGGGGGGTGTTCAGTAATCCAGCAAGAGGTATCAAGATATTTGCCTGACTTTAGAAGACAGTCACATTGCGATAAAAAATATAAGAAGGAAACTGCAGAGAATGCCTTTCTTCAGATTTGAATGACTGAGAAACAAAAAAGTAACAATGAAAGAAATATCACATACCACCCAATTTGAGAATACAACAATGTATGCAATTTGGATTCTTGTGTTAAGCTTGACAAGATTCTCTTTCTTTCAAATTCATCTTCATTGTAGCAGGTTTTACTCACTCCATAATTATCAAGAGATTTCTGATCCAGTTGTTTTTGGATACTAGCTCATTAACTTCACTAATAATACCTTAATGTTGCAGAAATGTAAAGTGTTATCATTTTATGCCTCCTGGTACATTTGTCCCACAAACCATATTTGGAGGACTCATGTGAGTCTGGGTAAAAAAAAAAGCCACAAAGTATGTAATTCAAACAAACAACAATTATTAAATCTATTAACAAAAAACTGTTATATAAGGATAAAGAAAGAAATGGAGTTTAAGTTATAAACAGTTCAAAACAATCTTTAGTGATGTACTTACATGCCTCATGTCTCTTGGAGTGAAAGGAAACATGTGTTGTCATTCCAAAAGTTGAAGGGAAAATAGGAAGAGCCTTTCAAATATTACACCACGTGTAACTATCATTGGGAGTGGCAATCCAAAAACGCTTTGAGGGTATGGCCTAATTTTTTATTTTATCAAATTATTAGGTTGGTGCAAAAATAATGTCGGTTTTTGACGTTAAAAAAAAATACGTCAAAAATCGACATTATTTTTGCACCGACCTAATAGATTAAATAAATCACTACACAGTAGAACTCTCCTAATCCGAACATAGCATAACCTAGACTTTCTTGAATTAGACTTCCTCAAATTTATACTCAACTTCAAATCCAAACTTTTGTATTGACATGAATATGAAGCCTTTTCTTCCTCAAATCAGAACAGTACCTTCAATATGAAACATCTCAGATGATCAGTTTAGAAGAGTTGTACTGTATATCCTTAATTTTGACTTCCTTTACAGATTGTAATTGTGTTTCAATGATAAATTTATAACTTTTATAAATTTTTAAACATTTCATAAAGTGTCTTAGTTTTTCACAAATTACAATATTTGTTTAGCACAAATTTTTTCATGACTATTTGTTGTCAATTATCTTACTTATTATAAAACGCAGATTGTGTGTGTATGTGTGTGTCTGTACGTTTATATATTGGATCGAATTTCCTACATTTTTCAACTGATTTCAACAAAATTTCACTTTTTTTTTTGGCAGGTGGTGTTTCTTATTGTCTTGCACACTTTTTTCTTTATTTTTACATTCAGAATGCTTTAAAAATTCCATTTACAAGACAATTGTTTATAATAAAATTCTATTCAATCGGTAGACTCATAACGATTGAAAACAATGTTTTTGTTTGAGTTTGGGTTTGACCAATTCGTAAAAAAAAAAGAAAAAAAAAAAACTAATTAAGACATGCGTGTCCATCAACCTTAAACAATAATCTTTGTCAATTTTATTTTTCAGTCTTTATGATGGTCGATACTTGATCTATCTCTTACTGTTACATCCCTGGGCAACGCCGGGCTCTCCTGCTAGTTTTTAATAAATTTATGTATTTAATCTACACTTTAAATAAAAACAAATCAACGTTACAAACTACCTTTTGTATCCTAAATTCTAAAACTTAATAAAAATTTTGAGCTTGTTACAGCAGCCTTTTCTTTCTCAAATCTGAACAGTACTGTCAATACCAAACATCTTGGATGTTCGGCTTAGAGGAGATGTACTGTATTAGTTATTTTGTCAAAAAAATTACCTATTTAAATAATATCTCAAAAATAAAATTTTTGTTAAGTTGTTTTCATCAAAGATTGCTAGAAAATATTATTTTTCATAGAATAAACTAGATTTAATTGTGAACCTTGATTTCTATTATAAATGGTTACTGAACAAATGTATATATTTTAATATATATATCTTTTAATTATAATTATATAAATGTATATATTTTAATATATATATATTTTAATTATAATTATAATTCATCTTTTCTATTATACTTTTCTATGCTGGTATGTCTGGGTAAATATTTTGTCACCATTATGTTGCAGCAATCAACAGTCTGTATAGTAAGTATTTACAGGCTCCTGGAAAATTTGTCCCACAAACATTATTGGCGGACTCAATGTGAATACAAGTAAAAAATGAGTAACATGAAACAATATGAAACAAATAACTCATTTCATGTATTGACAAAAGGAATTACAATTACAATAAAGGAAGAAAACATTTAAACTAGAGAATGTGTTTTTCATTTTGTGTATCTGTCTATATTTCTGAGATGAGGTATTATGTACATTATTCGGACTATTGTCCTCATCTTTGTCGCCATATTTATTACAACATTTTGGCCATTGTACGCTCCGGCCTTCTTCAGGTGGTTGGAATGTCGAACTGAACCCTTTATTTCGCTCACTGGGATAGACTGTTCTAGTTCCACATGCCATGTTTAATGGATGTCAGTTTTATCAGCATGCAATGATAACAGCAAAATTGCAATATGAGCACTGGTAAAAATGGTTGCTAAAGACATTAGCTTTATAATACCCAGAAATTCATACCCAGATGTTCTCAAGGACACATGGCACAGTGGATAAAGGTGTTGGTTAGATCCAGTGACAGGACCCAAAGAGTGTGAGTTCAATAGTGGAGAACTTACAGAGGGAAATTAACAGGAGATAACTGATAACAGACATCCATTAAAAATGGCATGTGGAACTAGAACTGTCTACCGCAGTGAGCGAAATAAAGGGTTTAGTTCGACATTCCAACCACCTGAAGAAGGCCGGAGCATACAACGGCCGAAATGTTGTAATAAATATGGCGACAAAGATGAGGACAATAATGTAAATAATGTGTTTTTGTGTGTGTGAAATTTGTGTAGGCCTATGTGATAGACAAGTGTGTGGAAGAGTTCAAAAGTCAAGAAAGAAAATTAAAACCATGAAAATGAATGTGCCCCAGTGAAGGACACATTTTTCCTTAAGTGTGACTATGTCAGAAGCTGCAAAAGAGAAAAGAGACCAGGCAGAAAAATGCATGATTTTCTATAGGCTTAAGGAGACTTTTTTTTTTTTTAGCTAAGTCAAGTGGAATAACCCACAATACTATTTTAAATATTCACTTCTATTGATTATTTAAAAGGAATTAAGGGAACATGAATTTTTTAAAAATCTTAAAATATCATATCATATATAATTCTGCTTAGCTTATCCTTCCCTAGTTCCTTAGCGCAATCATTACGTCTTCTTGCGGCTTGCCTAAATAATGAACTATTCCGTTTTGATCGCGTGGAAAGATAGAAAATGCATATCAGAGGCGCTATTTGGTTTCAGTGATAAAAAGAAAAGAAAAAAAATGAAAATAAGAGTGAAAGAAGACAAAATAGAAATATTTAACGTTTCCTGCCAATACCCCATCATAAATAATAGATTATCATTATTATTCCATTTTGATCGCAGGGAAAGACAAAAAACACATATCAGAGGCACTACTTCAGTGAAAAACTGATACATAGATCATAGATATTTAAAACGTCTGTTTCAGTGAAACGAAAAAGTTGTCAATTTCATTTTTACCCACTTATTACGTAAAATAACAACCAATATTATAATGATTATTATTGCAATATTTTTTGTTAAAGTTGTTAAGCTCAAATATCTAACGATGTAATAGGGGAATTTCTACGTATGTTTATTGTAGAACTTGCCATGACCGTAACCAATTATTTAAACTTAAGAATTAAAATTCATTAGAAAATAAGGAAACCGTAAAATTTTCATGGGTCTTTCTCTAACAAATAATTTAAACAATTATACAAGTCGATAATTTTTTAAATAAAAAATACCCTGTTCTGTTTCCTCGTTAAAAACAAACAAAAAAAAAAAAACATTCGGTTATTCGGTACTTGCCGGTTATTTGTCGTCACTTTTTTTAAATAGGTTTCTTGTGAGTTTTCTGCCACCTCTTAATTTGCATATTGGTGATAAAGTTATGATGTATTTAAAATGTTTTTTCTTCTTTTTTTAACCAGACTGCGAAATTAATCTTTGGGATAGTATATTTTTATGCCCCTGTATTTGTGAAAAAGTTGGAAAATTAATTTATTGTTAAAAAAAATTAAATAAAATCTATCCAGTAGTCTTTTAAAATTTAGGGAGATATTAAAAAAAAAGTAAAACTAAATTTTAAAAAGTGGCGACAGGTAACCTACAAGTACCAAACATTTTTATTCTTTTCTGCAAGTGAAAGGAATAAGTTAGGGAAATAGAAAAAAGTGATATGAAAATAAATTTTAATTCTAGTTTTCAAAATTTATTTTGAAAATAAATATGTGTTTATTCGTGAAGTTCATTATCCTTACCCTGATGATATTTTTCTCTCGTTTTACTTCTATTTATTTCCCTTTAAATATATCACTCTTTAACAACATTTTTGCACGGCATGCTGACAAACCCGGGTCAATTATGGTGTGTAACAGAACACATCATATCTTTTCTTTTCCACTAGTATTAATAAATCTTTGTTTTTATACACGTTCTTGATTAGAGAGGCCCATGAAGGTCTGTTTATTTTAAATAATCAGACAAAACCTCTCTATTTTTTTGTTTAACACACACACACATAAAAAAAACAAAAAAAAAAAACAAACTTTTATTTTCATCTTTCAACTTGAAAAGACTTTTCTTTCCGGAATTTAATACGTTTATTTTTACAACCAAACTAAATTTGTTTTGGTTTCTGTTTTTTTGCTTTCTTGTTTTGAGATCAACTACCTTTTTAGATTCAAGATGCTGAAACTAATATTACCTCAAACTGCCGTAAGTAATTAATTAGTTATATTCATTTATTTAACATTTTTAAATCCTTGTTTTTTTCTCTCTCATGTTTAAAAAAGCAAAAGTCGCTAAAATTAAAAGAAAACTGATTTGCCTAATTAATTACGTTCCTAACTTTTCCGCACCCAAAAAACATCTTGACAAACATAGTCTTTAAAAACTAATAAAAAAAGTAAATAGAAAAAAAAATACATAAAATGATTTTTCCTTTTGTTTTGAATTTGATTTAGTTAAAAATAAAATTAAACAATAATGTCTTTTACTGTTTATTTTAATTTTATTTTACACCTATTTTTGCGGGACTAAAAATTGTTATATAATTCAATAATTTAAGAAACAATTGTTTCGTTTTTGAACCGTTTTAGCAAAAATGTTCAATATTATTAAATAAAATTAATTTCAGGAATCCTTTTTATTTTTATGGGTTTGTTTCAGAAATAAATAAAAAATTAAAACTGATTTTTATGCTTAATTATTAAATTAAAATCAAAAAATATATAATTTAATAATCGTTTTCCTTTTTCGTCAAATAACCTTAACTTTTACTCCCCTTTTTTAAAAGTAAAGTAAAAGATAAATAAAAAAAAAATGCAACAGCTGATTGATAATTTTAAGGAAATATTGTTTTACTTTTGTTTCCTATTTAATTTAATTTAACTTTTTTTCTTTTTAGCTTTTCACTTAAGTCTTAAGAAAAGAATTGCAGAAAAAACTGTTTATGAACAAATAACTTGTCAGTTTTTTAATTAATAAAACAGTTTCCACTGAAATCTCTTTATTTTTAAAACTAAATTTAACCAAATTTTATTTTATTTAATTAATAATTATATATGCAAAACAATTGATTTAAAATTTAAATTTTACAATTTTTATTTTTCAAGTGTGCGGAAGTACATTTTTTTTTTTTTTTTTTTTTTTTGCTTTTTTATTTTTATTTTTCAGATTATTAATTTTAAGTTAAAATTCTCTAATTGATAATTGATTTAGATAAAAAAAAATTAAGATTTTCGTCTCCCAGGAAAAAAAAAAAACCCAACAAAACTCGAAAATTAACTTAAAATTCCCAGTAACATTTAAAAGATTTATTAACGAATTAAAAAAAATATTATTTATTGCTTTTTATGGTATTCAAAATAAATTAAAAAATATTTTGATTTAAAAGAAAAAATGATCGCAGCAATATTTGGCACATGCGGGTTGACCTTCATAGAGGTTTAAAGCACCTTTACTTTTTTCAACACTCACCTGTAATTACAAAGAATTGTATCTCTTCATATTTCATAAAAAAAAAAAACCCAACTATATTGTCCTTGAGTCTGTTATTTTTGTCATAATGCTTCGGCCGTTACATACTTCGGCCTGCCTTATGCTCTTTAAAATTGGAAAATCTGACTACCCAGAAAAATGTTTGTTTCTTGTTATTGAAAAATAACAACAAAACAAAACTTTAAATAAATACATTGACATTTTTTTTTACAATTATTTACGTTTGGCTTTTATGATAAAATGATTTTTAAGTAGTAAGTAAAAAAATAAAACAATTATTAATTTTCGACATTTTTTGAATAATTACACTTTTTTAGTTTTCTTCTTGAAAAATAACTCCGCTCTACAATAAGTTGTATCTGGAAAAATCCTTGTTATTCTTAAAAAAATTGTAAGTTTTAAAATGCAATAATATTCACTCGTAAAAAAAATGAATTATTCTTAAAATGAAAAATGTTTTAGTTTTGCTTTAGGTACCTTCCCATTTTTCGCGGAAAAATATATAGCATGATAAAAAAAGGCCCCAAACTCAATATTATAAAAACCAAGTTTTGTCATCAAAATGTTTTTATCATCATTAAGAAAGACCAAAGTATTTTTTAATTATTTTTTGAAATTTTTTAACCTTTTCTTCACGTTCTAAATTTTTGTTAAAAATCTTGTTTTTTTTGTTTTTTTTTTTGTTTTTCGTTTTAACGTTAACGATTGACGTATTATTTTTTAGGTTCATTAGTGTTTTTGCGCTTTTTTCCGGTGAAAAACACATTGATTTGGAAATTCTTGTAAAAATCAAATAATTGTTGGATTTTTAATGAAACTTTCAGGACATATTCAGAAATAAATGAAATTATTTTGGAAATTTTTTTATAAAATCTTGCTAAATAAATTTACAATCCACTTACTTAATTTCATGGAATTTCGAAATGTTCAGTTTTTACTTTTTAGGGCGCTTTTTTTTTATTGGTTAAAAGCAGGACTCCTTGGAGAATGTAAAATCATCAATTTTTTTTTTTTTTTTTTGTAAAACCCATTCACCAAAAATCTACTCTGAATTGTAAAATAAAAATTTAAATTTAAAAGACAAATGAAATCAATCTAACCATCCTGTAATAACCTTAAAAAAAAACTAAAATATTTACAATTTTTTTTTTTTGTAAAAATCTTGAAGAAAGTTGTTAAATTTAGTATTTCAAGCCTTTTTTATATTTGCCCTATTTTTATTTTTTTAATTAGTCCCATATTCTGAACCCTTAAGAATGAATGCTGATTCTTAACATCATCAGGTCAGGTATATCACCAAATAATGGGTGAGCTATGGAAGAAAGGAATATTATTTGCACCTGCGCCCCATACCATTATGGACATTATATCCATGATATAATAACACTTTAATATACTGAATGCAGTAGCTGAAAAAAAAGGAATGGCAAACATGCTTTATTCTCAGTTTTATACCACTAAGTCATATACAAAATTATAAACTCATTTACATTTGTCCCATGTAAAGAAACTATAATGCATGTCTATGCAACAAGCTGTGTGAAAAAGTAGATAAAAAGATAAGGTCTTACTTTTAATAATTCCCAATGCAAATTGGAGCCGATAAAGGTTCTTCTGTGTTTCTGGAGAATTTATTTAAAATTCCAGGTTCGAGTAGGCCAGATTTATCTGCTATGTCACTTGTGAGGACATATTTTGCAAACAGGAAAGAATGAGTCATGGGTTTTCCCAAATTGAGCTGGAGATAGTTTATTTATATATATATATATGTATATATATATATATATATATTAACTTGTAAGCTGTTCATCTGAAAAGTTGGTTGGCCTGGGCAGAGGAGCGCAGGCCTATGCTAAAAAAAAAATAAAAACTAATTACTCGGTTTGATTCCTGAAAGTTGACTGATGGCTGGCCACATGTCATTCTATGAAATGATGTCACCAAGCAACCACCATGTAACCCATGTGACTTCATCTCAACCAAAGGGAGATAATCACGTTTTGTATCCCTATAATTCAGTTTGTCATACAAAAATCTTTTTGCAACAGTAATAAGATGAAAAAAACAACAAATAATGTGATAATAACCAAGAATTATTGCTGTCTTAAATGAAAGAAGAATTTATATCTAGGGAAACTGTTTCCTGGAGCCCAAATAACAACAGTACTTTTTTGTGTCTTTTTACCTGTAAATTAAAACATATCTATGAAATTTTTGGTACTAGTATACTTATGCACCTCCGAACCACTTTAATCCCCTGAGCCTGTCACCTAATTCAAGAACCAATGCTTTAATTCAAAAATACTACACTGGCTGAAGGCATCACTATTGAGAGAAGCATTTTGGTGTTGCTGATGGCCTTGTTAAGCTTGCCTGCCTTGGGATCATTCATCAATGCCAACCTGGTTAGATCTCCCTTTGGGGGTGAAATCAGCATGGGCTTAGTGGCTCAGAAATGGCTGCTGTGAAAACTGCATTGGCCTTTTTCTGATTGTAGAATTTTTTTTTTGTATTCTGGACATTGGTGTGTAGAGCTGAATGAAATTAATCTGTTTTTGTCATATGAGCTGTGGATGTGAGGGCTTCTCTTTGAATTAAAGCATTGGAATTCTGATGGTACAACGGTACATTTATACTAACAAAATAAAAGGGACACCATTTCCATTATTTCTCTTCTGCTATGAACAAAAACTATAATTTTGATCTATGCTTTAGATCAATGTTTCCCAACCTTTTTTCAACTAATGCCCACTTTGGGCACAAACATTTTTGTCACCCCCCCCCCCAACCTTCAAATTAAATTTTGAACATTATACTGAATTCATCTTTCATAGTCAGATAATACTTAGGTATTAGTGCAAAAATGTTTTTAAAATTGTTTTCATTTCTATTATAAATGCCAATGATTGATATGTTAAAAAAAATTATTTGATAGCTTATGTCAATGTTTTCAGTGCAATGGTTGACTTTGATGCTTACTGCCTAAGGCTCTTCCTCTAGGTTCATTTGGTAGCTATCTCAAGGTTTCAATGTGATAGTCGACTTTGGTGCGTACTGGCTAAGGCTCTTTAGTTTCATTCGAAAATTTGAAAAAAAAAATGGATAAATGCCCACCACAACCTTGAATAATGAAAGGAAAACTCCCAGTGCCCTCTTTCAACATAACAGAGCTCACAAGGGAACGCTAGCACTCCTGTTGGGAAACACTGCTTTAGATCATAAAAAATTGATAGAAATTTTTGTTGATGATTTTTAGAATCTGACACATGCTTCTGATTACACAAATTTTTTTCATGTTATACTTTTTACTTATTTCTTCATACACCACTCCAACAACCAGATTTGGTACCTATTTTTATATAATGCAATAAGAAATTTGCTAAAAATCAATATACCTATTCAGGTTAGATTATTATTATTAGCAACCATTTATTTATCATTGCAGTAGAGGTTTCTCTTACTGTTTTGCATTTGCCAGCTTGCAACTCTATCAGTATTTAAGTAAAACATCATGGATGTTATATTTTTTGCCAGCATGCAACTCTATTAATATTTAAAAAGAAAAAAAATGGTCTTGTCATGATTATGGCTCTGTACAGATTCCATTTTCTTATCTGGGAATCACTATGGCTTCTTGAGAAATATAGTGAAATACTTTTCCAATGTCTTTTCCATGGTTTTAAATTCTAAGTTTGCCTTCTTTTAGACTAGTTGCTATCTGAGGCCAGGGAATTCTGTTTAATCTACCATTTAACCCATAGGTGGAGGAGGAGGAGGAGAAGAGATTCAATATTAATGACTGATTTTAAATAAAAACAGATTCAATATTAGGGCCAAAGACTTGTGAGTTCAATACCAGGCTACAGCAGTGGTGAACCAAAAAACTTGAAGAGTTGAGTTAAAGGGAAATAACTGAGATATCTGGAAGTGGCATGGCATGTGGAACTAGAACAATCTAACCCAGTGAATGAAATAAAGGGTTTGGTTTGAAATTCCAATCACCTGAAGAAGGCCGGAGTGTACAACGGTTGAAACATTGAATATGGCAATGAAGATGAGGATAAAAGTCTGAATAATGTAAATGTAAATATTAATGATAGTTTTGAAAAAAATTGGTATTAGAGATTTATAAAAAAAATCTGGTTTTATAGGTTTCTACTTATAACCTATTAGTGCCTAGTGTCCCATTTCTAGGGCAACTCTGAATTCAAAACTATAGGTAGCCTTTGCAAGGCACATACTAATGAAAGGATCATGGAGTTTACAATGACTATCATCTTGACTATGGTTGGCCTATAATGATTTACTTCTAAAATCTAGGACTCTCAAAATGGTCATTCAATCCAGTAGTAATCAATTGCAAACCTGTAATGTGTTAAAAAAATGGTATCGCAAACTTGCTATTTAATCCATAGTTTGGGGGAGAAGAGGTTCGATATTAATAATAGGTTAAAAAAAGATTAAATATTAACAGTAGGTTTCAGAAAAAAATAGATTTGGTATTAACAATACGTTACAAAAATAGTATCATATTTTATCTATGTAGATTTATAAAAATCTCATATAGGTTTCTACCTATAATCCATTAATTCCTACTGTCCCGTTAATGTTATTGGCGGTTAATCTCTTATCTGATCTAGTTCTAACATCTTACTGGTAGGGTGTAAAACTGGCTGGTTATGTTCAATTCGTTGAAAATCACACTAGTTAAACTCCATCATTGCCAATCAGACCCTGAACTACTACCATTCACAATGAATGAATGTCCCCTTGGGGAGGTGCTATGCAGGAAACTATTGTCTGTACTGTGTACTGCTCCAGTAAGTACCTGACTCCTCATGCTATCCTCTACCATTATGAGAGCCAGATCAAGCCTAAAATGGAGTACTATTTTTCATAGCTGTCCAGTCCTCTCTTTCCAGTCTTGATAGAATCCAAAAGCCTCTCGGCATCCTTGTGGGTGACAAATTATTTTCCACTCTGCATGCCTCTCTCACAGACAGGATGTGGCAAACCTCTTACTGCTCTGTTGCTACTTCCATGGAAAGTGCTCACGAACTGCATTCCTTGGTTCTTCACAGTTAGGACCTGCCATGCCACTCACATTGTAGCAGACCATTCTGATTCCCTCTGTATTCCATTGGTGAGAAATAAGTCTCACTCAAGCAGCTTCTGCAGAACCAACTGTCAAGGGAGATGTTTCCCCCAAATGCTACAATCTTAACCTGTTCAAGATGAGGGTTGACCATTATCTTGCCCACCTATCTACATCAACTATATCTCTTATTTTGTAACCCTCTACCTTGAGTGGCCCCCAGGCTTTGCACAGGGTGAACCTCAATGTAAAAAAAAACAAAAAAAACCCTGATGATATGGCAATACCACTTTCTCAGAAGAATGCCAACATCCCATCCCACTCACATTGTAGCAAACCACTCTAATTCCCTCTGTATTCCATTCTGTAGAACCAAATCCCAACGGGATGACCCCCCCCCCCGATCACTACAGTCTTAACCTGCTCAAGATGAAGGTTAACCATTATCTTCTCCACCTATCAACATCAACCGTGTCTCTAATTCTGTAACCCTCTACCTTGAGTGGCCCCAGGCTTTGTACAGGGTGAACCTCAGTGTAAAAAAAAAAAAATGATGACATGGCAACATTACTTTCTCACAAGAATGCCAACATCCCATATTAAACATCACATTTCATGAAAGATCACTAAAATTCTTCTAAGGTCCATAAACAAAATAAAAGGGAAAGTATTTGCATTATTATATCCATTTTCCATTCTATTAAAAACAAAAAAAAATTTCAATCATAAAAAAAAAAAACTCTTTTTGTAGGTGATCTTTGAATCGAACTTGTGTTTGATTGTACAGTTATCTGAGTTGTTATCAAGTTAGTTTCTAGTCAGGCAGTCCAATAATATGAATTTTTCACCTTGTTACCTGTGTAGCCTAATTTCTAAAACTAGCTTTTTGTTTCACAGTTTTCGAAGGGCCATTGAGTATTTTTATCTATAACAAAATATTTTCAAATTGCTTTCAAGATAATCACCATCAATTTTTTTTTTTTTTTTTTTTAGTTCATTCAGAATATTTCAAGAAACGTCATAAAAAAAAATGTAATGTAAAATTAATATTATGAATGACTTTGCTACAGGTTTGAAATTGATTACTATTGGATTGAATGACCAGTTTGAGAGTCCCGGATTTTAGAAGTAAATCATTATAGGCCAACCATAGTCGAGGATGATAGTCATTGTAAACACCATGAGCCTTTCATTAGTATGTGCTTTGCCAAGATTACCTATAGTTTTGAATTCAGAGTTGTCCTCTTCCTAGACTGGTTGCCAACCAAGGCTGAAGAATACAGTCTGTTCTAATATTTAACTCATAGTGGTGGGGGTTCATGGCTTCCTTCCTTTCCCAATGGTAGTTATGTGAAAGTGAATGTAATCAAACTTGACTGGAATTTGAACTCTGCTTTTCAATTTTTTTTTGTTCTGAGCTGCTACCACCCAATCATCCATTAAGGAATAAAACATAATCCTAAAATCAACATTTATCTTCTAAGATATCTATCTTTATTTATCTTCTAAGATATCTATCTTTATTTATCTTCTAAGATATCTATCTTTATTTATTTTCTAAGATATCTATCTTTTTTCTTGCATGTTAAAAAAAAAAAGCATCAGGTATATTATAAATATGTACTAACCTTACCTAAATTTATTAATGGCAGTAAAAAATTCTATCATACAGTGTTGAGTCATAGAACTGGAATGATTGAAATTTCCATCATCCACAGTTTGCACCTTGGATAGAGCAGTTTGAAATTCACTTTTATCATCCTCCTTCAACCTCCCTATAGTTGGTTGGAACTCCATTGACAATCACTTTTCACACTCTTTGGTCCTGTACTGCTGTCCCCAGTTCCCCAATGTTCAACCTTTAGTTCTAAGCTATGGTGTTTGGGAAAGTCAATTTTTGTGAGAAGACACTTTCAAAAGGATGCCATAGAAGTAAGGATGGGATGTCTTCTCTATCTGCATGGTGGTAGTGACTGGCAAACTGTAATCGTTTTTGTTTGAGCTTAAGAGAGATTGGTCTCAGTTCTCTGTAAATTGTGTTAAGCGTTGCATGGGATCTCCAACTGATGTTCTGGACTTTTCTAAATAGATTTGTATATGTTCCCTCTTTAAGACAGTCTTTGAAAATTCATATTCCAAGCTGGTGTCTGATGCAGGATAATTCACTTCATGGCTTGAAAGAAGTTTTTAGCCTTGGGTGGCAGTCTTTCTAGAGATGGTGTCTTGGCAAAAACACCTGGATGTAGAGTTGGCATCTCACATTTTGTATCAGCTACCAAAAGAACTATCATGACGTTAATTCACTTTAAATATTCATCTATATTCAAGACCCCAAAATCACTCAAGGCAGAAATTTGTTTTATTAGATATGTGGTTTGTAGATGATAAAATGTGTTGTTGGTAATAATTGTTTAGTTTTTTTTTTAATAAAAATCTATAGTTGATAATTGCACTACAAAAATATATTATTGGTAATATTTTCTAAATATACATTGCTGGTATTTCACTATAAAAATGTAATTTTGTGCTTTCCTAGTATTTTTGTTTATTTATGGGTTCATTATTTGCCTATAGCTGGGACCCTAACAGATGCTACCACCCCCAGGTCAGGGTGGACCTAGGAACAACAGTAATTAAGAGGGGATTCCTCACTTTTCAAAACCTCTAAAGGCCTTTATGTAGTTTATCATCATTCAAAGTAGAAAGTTACTAAATGTTGATTTTCTAATCACAGCTTAGATGCGGCACAAGGCCAAAAGTGTGGAGCCTCCTAGCTTGTTAACCATTACACCATGTTGAGGTTCCCAATGAGTTACTGAATGAGTTATGTGAAGTAGAAAGAGAAAATTATGAGAATATGGCTTATAAATAATGAGTGACCCTAAACATGAAGAGGTTAAGCTTGTGGTGGTTTGATTTGTTTGTTTTGATTTACGGCATATCAACACCTCAATGGGTTACTTAATACAGACAAGATTTTTATTTCTGGTAATATTTTTTTTCAAAATTTATTGGTAATAATTTCTTTCTTTTTTTCTTTTTTAATTTTTTCATTTATTTATTTTTTCAAAAAATGTATTGCTGGTATTTTTGCTATAAAAACCTATTTTTACACTTTCATAGTGTTTTGACCCCAGTTTGGAGGTTAACTATTTGCCTATAGCTAGGACTCTTACAGGTGCTACTACCCCAGGTGAGAGTAGACAAGAGAACAACAGCAATTAAGAGGTGGGTCCAAGCTTCTCAAAACCCCCAATCTCCCAATCAGAGGCATTGCTGCTAGATGTAGTTTATCGTCATACCCAGGACGTGGGCTAAGGTGTTATGAACCATTTGCAACATTGGATTTATTAGAAGACTAGCTGAGGTACCTGGTGTTGCCTGGGTGTACATTGCTGCAATTGTACTGCTTGTGTCCCTGTTTGCATGCATCATCCATTGGTGTACTAAACTACTCCACCCTCATCTTTTTTATGGTATGTTCTTTGCAAGTGTTTATTCTTGTGGTGAAAATTGTGAAAATGGCCTACCTCGAAAACGCCTGCGAATTTGTGCATCATGCAAACTCCGATTGTTTAGCAAGAAAAAGGACCAAAATTGCGGTGCCCATGTTTTATGGCGGGCGGTCTCAGACAGTTAACGCAAAGTCTCATTGTCTCATCTTTCGCATGCAAATTATGGTCGTACCTCAGCTGTATAAAGCAGGCACGTTTTTGTTTCTGGGCACTGAGCTTTTTGCTCGGGAGAACGTTGGACGTGTGACACTGTTTTGTTGATTACCCTCCTCGCGTTTCTTATCTGCTACTATCAGTTGAGTTGTTTCTTTGCCACTACAGTTCTTAATAAAGGAATTATATAAAACCTTCTTGTGTGGCCATTGCTCGGGGTTAAATTTTCAATGTCTTAGATAATCAGTAGATTTCCCATGGCCATAATAACTTTCAAATAGTACGACATTGTTCATAAATCTAATAATCAAACAAAATCTGGGATGAAGTGTCAGAGCTAAGTTCAGTTGCAAGTGCAAATGCATGAACGCCCCCTCCCTCCTTTGCACATTTACTGTAAAGCTGGGGGTTAATAAGAGGCTGTGAGGAACGAGATGACTCACCTACCGCAAAGCGAATTTGCATGGCATGTCAGGTCTTGTTGAAAGATTATGACTGCCATTAAAAGTGAAATGGATTATTCTGAAATTCCTATTTCACATGTAGACATACAATGAAAAAGACTAAGAATTCAAACCAGCTTGAATTTATAAAATAGGAAGTCTTGAGCAAATGAGAATTAAGTCTCTTATGTAAATATTAGTTCCCGCTGACGCAGACATAAATAATGAGTCTGTGAGGAGGATAGGGAGAACTTTCATTGGCATGACGTTGTACAGACATATGAACCAGAGAAGAAGGAAGAGGTCACTCGCTTGAAAGCAAGCACCTTAATCCATTTCAGTTATTGCAAACGACTGGCGAACAAAATTAACCACAGAGGTTCTTCAGGAATTTTTCCCTTTTAATGCTTCAATAATCATTCTCAACAGTCTTTGTATCAAAGGTTGTTCAAAAGAGATTTTTGGCTAAATGGCAAAAGCCGATTTTGGACCTAGTGTGTGACAGATTTTGTTCACTTAACTGAAATAATCTAAACCAAACATTCACACAAGATAATTTGCGTGTCGTATTTACATGTCAAATTTGGACAGCATCAGATGAAAAACCTGGGAGTTATGGTAAAAAAACGGGCTTTTTGAACAGTTTTTCATGGTTTACAGTTATATATCAGTTAACAAGTATTGCTATGTAATTATAACAATTTCAGTCTTATATAGAGGAATATATAAAATCTTTGTACATTAGACTGTTTATTAAATAAGCTAACTCTTCTTGTTATGACTAGTATCGACTTTTATGTATTAGTTGCATTTCATTCTATCTTTACTCAAGTTGTCAGTTTATGGAAGTGAGATGATGCTATAGAGGAGAAATAAGTCACACTTCACTCAGATTTTACTCGCACACATCTTTTTTTGTCTACAATGCCTGGTTGAATGCAGAAACTGCATTAACTGATCAAGCTATGGTAAAAGACAACGAAAAAATAAGAGTAAATACTAGTCAAAAATTAATAATAATGGTTGACAATGCTTCATCAAATAAAACATGATCATGAAAATAAATACTAGTCAAAAATTAATAATAATGGTTGAGAATGCTTCATCTAATAAAAAATGAAGATGAATGTAAATACTAGTAAAAACATTAATAATAATGGCTGACAATGCTTCACCTAAACAAAAAAGATGAAAGTAAATACTAGTCAAAAATTAATAATAATGGTTGACAATGCTTCATCTAATAAAATATGATCATGAAAATAAATACTAATCAAAAATTAATAATAATGGCTGACAATGCTTCATCTAGTAAAAAATAAAGATGAAAGTAAATACTAGTCAAAAATTAATAATAATGGCTGACAATGCTTCATCTAATAAAATATGATGAAAGTAAATACTAGGCAAAAATTAATAATGTTTGAAACTCCTTCATCTAATAAAAAGATGAAACTAAATAATAGTCAAAAATTGATAATAATGGTTGACAATGCTTCATCTAAAAAAACATTAAGATGAAAGTAAATACTAGTCAAAAATGAACTATTCAAAATTAAAATATATATTAATTGCTTGAAAAAGAATTATTTTGCTTTGTCTGTAAACTAGAGTTATCTTCCTTGAATTGGTGATGGCAGCAGAGGTGAAAAACTAGACTGTGAGAGAGAGAGAGAGTGAGAGAGAAAGAGAGTCCAACAACATTTGCAGAGAGAAAGAAAAGTATATTTAAAGCCTGACACGTGAAAGCCTAATGATAGTAAAGTCTTTTTAAAATCAGTTTGAGGTCATTTTTTGCAGCATAAACTTGTCAGTATCTCATCCAACAATTAAGTATTGAAAAAAAAAAAAAAACAACCAAAAGACGGATAAGTTCAGAGAGAGAGAGAGAAGAAGAAAATCAGGACGACCAATGTTAGTGAGGGTAAAAATTATCAAGCTTGGCAAAAGTTTTTCATTTTATAGAAAAACATAATTTTTAACCTCTTAAACTATTTTTATCTTCTTATAAAAAATCAGGGGTAATTTTCATTGTAAGCACCAAAAGCCTCCGTTATTGAGAATCTATCTTTCTGGTGTGAAATTGCCTGGTTATTTTGAAAGAGGTTGAACTTACATTGATGATAAATCAAAAATGGTAATTGAGTGTAATGTTTTAATGTCATTTTCGAAATAATCAGGCAATTTCACACCAGAATGGTAAATTCTCAGTACCAAGGTCTTTTGGTGCTTTACTACAAATTAACCAAAATCAGAATATGTTTCTGTAAACATTTTGTCATTTTCTTTTCAACTTTCTTTCCTTAAATTTTATTTTTAAATAAGTTAGTTGTATTCCCAAGGAAAGAATTATATATATATTTTTTTTAAATGTCTTGTTTGATAGTAATCATAAGTTTTTTTAACATTGAAAGGTAAAGAACAAATTTTGCTTATCTAATAGATTAAAGCAACCTTAAAGTGTTAGATAAGAAATTTGTTTTGTGTTTTTGTTGATGTATGATAAAGTTACTTTTCAGGGAACTCTTTTTTTTTAAAACTGACTTTTGGTTTTATAGCTGTTCAGACAGCTGCTAGGGCTGATTGATAAATAAATTCTCAAATCTTATAAAGCAAGTTTTAGACCATATAGAATAATGAAACCGGTATTAAAATCAAGGAAATTTATTTCTCTTCAAAATTATGAGGGTGGATTGATAAGTAAACTCTCCAATCCTATAAATTTTGAAATTTATTTCTCTTCAAAATTACGAAGGTTGATCAATAAGCAAGGTCTCCAATCTTATAAAACAAGTTTTGGACCAGATAGAATAAGGAATCTGGTATCAAAAAGGAAATAAATTTATTTTTCCTCAAAATTACAAGTTTTATTTTTCAACAGTCACCATTTACTGCTATACATTTTCCCAAACATTTACATTTTCATTCTGCCCACGAAGAAAATCTCTGGCATATTTTTGATCTAATTATGTACAGTGACTTCATCTTTGGCGTTAGATACAAAATGACTATCTTACAATACCTCTTTGAATTTTGGCATCAGCCAAAATTCTGAGGGTACCAAATCACAGTTGTACGCAGTTTGTGCAACACCTGAACTTCAGTTTCTCATTGATTGCACCTGCAATGTGGCTTAGTGCTGTCATGAGGAAAAAAAAATGTTTTCTTTTTTTACTTGCTTTACAGATATGTTCTTCAAGTGCTTGCAATGTTTCATTACTCTCCTGCATGTCAATTGCAATTGGTATGTGACCAAATGTCAACATTTCTATTACTAATTGCTGTTTAGTATGTAACACTGACATTCTACTTATGACTAATGGATGCTATTAGTGCTGTGACATGGTAAATTCATACTAAGTCCATTAGAAAAAGACTTTCTGGGGATAAGGCAAACTGGAAAAACTAGTTATTGACCTTCTGGCTGTCATCATCATTTCAAGGAAGATAACTCTAGTTTCATCATTATCATTGACTGCCCATCATATTTAACAAAGAATTGAGATTAATTTATGTCTAGCCTTTTGAATCATGTGACAACCATGTTTCTGCGTGGATGCTCACTTGTAACTGGCCAGTCTCGATGCTTCAATTGTTGCTACTCCAGTATGAAGGATTCTGTGCCATGCCGAGTAGGGGTCTGTCTGCAGCCAGATGTTCTTGGTTGTTTACATTGATCTGCGTCGCTTTCCAGTCCCTCTTGATGCAGTCTCTATGGTGGAGTCTTTGGCTGTCTTGGTGTGGTTCACCATACTGAGCAATTTTTGGCAATCAAGAATCATCCAAATGGTAGACCTTGCTAGACCTGTAAATGGTAGACCTTGCTAGACCTGTAACTTCTTGACAAAGTAATTCTAAAAGCTCAGTGTTTCAATCTTTACAGTAGTTGCTCCTCACCCCCTCCCAGGTTGGAATGAGAGACAAACCTATGAGTGGTAAACAGTTATTGGAATATGGGGAAGAGTTAATAAAAATTTTTATCAAACATTGCAACCAGATGTTGATTTTCATACAGAAGTTAGTAATGTTTCACAGTTGTCTACAATCATAAACCAAGGTTATCTACAAATATCATTGATCATTGCAAAAATATTAGTAGCACAGTGTGGTATACAAACTAACAGAAGAAAAATGTGATCTAATTGGAGTGGGCTAAATTTCAAATCCAGCAGATATTTGTGGCTTCCACATGATCTTTATTACCTTTTTCCCTATACATGTGTTTGTCTCTCATTCCAGACTGAGAACACCTACTCTCACCCATAGCTGAATAGTTTTTTCATTTTGTCATTCCATTAGTTACCTTCATATTCCATTTGTAAGAAGTAAGTTCCATTTGGACAGCTTCTTCCCAAGAACGGCTGCTTTGTGGAACAGACTCACGGCAGGATGTTTTCCCAATCACTACAATCTTGATCTCTTCAAGTCTAGGGTTAACCATTATCTTTTCCTTTCGTATTCCTATAGTAAGAAGTAAGTTCCATTTGGACAGTTTCTTCCCAAGAACGGCTGCTTTGTGGAACAGACTCACGGCAGGATGTTTTCCCAATCACTACAATCTTGATCTCTTCAAGTCTAGGGTTAACCATTATCTTTTCCTTTCGTATTCCTATAGTAAGAAGTAAGTTCCATTTGGACAGCTTCTTCCCAAGAACAGCTGCTTTGTGGAACAGACTCACGGCAGGATGTTTTCCCAATCACTACAATCTTGATCTCTTCAAGTCTAGGGTTAACCATTATCTTTTCCTTTCGTATTTCTATAGTAAGAAGTAAGTTCCATTTGGACAGCTTCTTCCCAAGAACTGCTCCTTTGTGGAACACACTCCCGGCATTGTTTTCCGAATCATTATAATCTTGATCTCTTCAAATCTAGGATTAACTATTATCTTTCTTGCATAACGTCATGAACTGCACTTTTTGTCTTTTCTTATGCTCATACAACACCACAAAGTAACCCTCTATATTGAGTGGCACTTGTGCCTTGCATTGGTTAAACATTAAAATAAATAACCTTTTGTTTGGATATTATTCTGCATTCTAGTTTACCTAAAAGATTTTGTATACTGCTGAATGCATTACCATTTCTACGTGTTAACTAATCCCTGTTGAAGATGCCTACTCAGTCACACTTGTATTTGTTCAAGGCTCACAGAGCCAACCTGTTGTCATGAATGCAGAGCAGACCTTAGTTACAGTTCCTGGGAGATGTGCATAAGCTGGTTTGATGAGTAACTGAACAAGGCTAGTACACTCAATCCTTCAGTCACGATGACATGTAGTGATATGTTAACACATTCATTGATGACTTCCAAATAGTTTTGCCCATCAAATTTCCCTCAAGACATGGGTCAACTGGTCATATGGCTTTTTAGGCACTTTCCAATGGTGCCGCAAGCCAGGATTGTCTCCCCACTCCAATATTATCAAGTCAACTCCTCCCAATAAGTTGACCATAGTGAGATTTGAACCTGTATCTCCTGGTCTGTAATGTCTTAACAAGGGCTCAAGATTAATGTTCTGGAGACAACAAAATATTAGTTTGGGATCATTTTAATTTTTTTGTGATTACAGAATGATACAAAACTTTTAACTAAAATTCTTTTACATTTATTCTAAAAGCAACTAATTCATTAACATAAAATGTTTTGTTTTCTGCTTGTCATAAATTAAATTGAAAATACAAGAATTTTTTAAGAAATCATATGCAAACAGAAAATTTAGTCATGATTCAAGGGAAATAATTGTGAATGAAAGTTTTAGAAAGTGGTAATTTGAATTTTAAAACCTAAACATATGAAAGTGAATTTATACATTTTCTTTGTTCTTGAGAATTGACAACAGAAATAATAAATACTATTTATTTATTAGATTATTAATTGGAATGGTTGGCAAAACATCGGCTCATTGCCAATTGATTCAAACTTTATAAAATGATAAATAAGGACTTTTTATCGTTGGTTTATGTATTTTAAAAATTTAGTAAAAGTTTATAAATTTATGAATAAAAAATTGTTTTCATATTTATTTCTCTATAAATTGGTAAATGATAAGTATTGTATTGCATTAGTTTCTAGATGTTGTAAATATAAAATTATTCTTGTAAATAAACAATCTAATAAATAAATAGTGTTTAATATTTTTGTAAATTCTAAAGAACGAAAATATGTATAAATTCACTTTCATCATATGTTCAGGTTTTGTTACAATTCTAATCATCACTTTTTAAAACAAAAAACACTGTTGAGGAGTGAAGATAGTTAAAATAATAGAGGAAAAACAAACCATTTTGACATTCTTTGATAAAGATCTCAAAAACTTGTTATTAGGAATAGTTTGAATGCATTAATATTCTTCAGAAAATGAATGCCTTGAGCACAATTCTTAAAGTTTGATAAAAGTTACTCGGGGCATGGACCTTAATAAGAACATTTCTGTACAAAATTATTCAAGGTGATTTAATCAAAATTTTTAACAGATCAGTGAGATCATTTTTAACATCTATCAGAGAGATGAAATTTAAATTTTTATTATTGCATTATTACCAAAATTTTAACACATCAGTAGATAGCTATTAATGACTGCAAATAGTTATTAATTAAAAAAAATAGTAATTAATTTATAATATTATCCATAACTACATGTACAAGAATGTTATTTTTAACAAAAGTTAAAAACTAACCATAAATGTTAAAAATGTGTATATTGTTGAAAATCCCTTTTCCCACAATATAGCAATTTGTGCTGTTATAATGCTTTTTACTTAAACAATAATAATACTGAATAATTTTTTTAAATATTAAAGTATATTTAATCACATCTCTCTAATAGCTGTCATGATCTGTAAATATGCCACATTGTGATAATGGAAGATCTGCCATGAAAGATGAAATGTAAGAGCCTGGACGCAAATTTACTGTGGATGATATAGCAATTAAAGCACTTTCTATACACTTTTGTCTTAGCAAATTCCTTTCTCTTTTAATTATAGTAACATTTTTAAATCAAAATCGAACTTATTAAGCTGAGTAACTAATGCAGTGAGTGTATTGTTTTGTAAAAGATTCCTTTTGTGTTCATATAATTTATTTTAATTCCTCAAGGTTTCTCCTATGTACTGCTTGTGGCAATCATTACAGGTAACAGTAAATTCCTCCTTCAAATTTTAACTTATTATTTTGTTTTGTATTAATTAAGTATATATAAACAATGCATATATTGTCAAAAATTCCTTTTCCCACAATATAGCTATTTGTGTTATGTTATAATGCTTATTACCTAAAAAATAATAATAATAATATTTTTTAAACATTAAACTAAAGTATATTTAATCACATTTCCTTAATAGCTGTCATAATCTGAAAATAAAAAGAAAAAAGTTTCCTCCAGAGGATAGCACAGCAATGGACATTGGTAAAATTATTATCCTGAGAATTTGGCATGTTTTTCAGGCCACAGAACATCTGGTAAAAAGTCCTCCAAAGATAACTAGAGCTATGATATTCAATAAATCATGAAAATTTCAAACTTACTGGACTTATTTCACTGACTCCAGAGTTTTACACCAAAATGCTTGTCAGTGTCTGATGTTCAATAAATTTATCAAACATCTGAACATTTACTTTTTTATTAACAGATCACGACATCGATCAGAGAGATGAAATTTTAATTTTCATTATTGCATTATTCCAAAATTTTATCACATCAGCAGATAGCTATTAATGTCAATAATTGAGCACAAATAGTTATTAATTAAAAAAATTAGTAATTAATTTATAATATTATCTATAACTACATGTACAAGAATGTCATTTTTGACAAAAGTTTAAAAAATAACCATATATACATTAAAAATGCATATATTGTCAAAAATTTCTTTTCCCACATTATAGCTATTTGTGATATGTAATAATGTTTATTACTAAGACAATAATAATACTGAATAAATTTTTTTAAACATTAAAGTATATTTAATTACATCTTCCTAATAGTTGTTGTGATATGTAAGTAAAAATAACGGTCTGATGTTTACCAAAATTACAGTAAAATTTTACTGTGTTTTTGCATTTATTCATTCTTAAAACTAATTGTAATGAAAACTCTGAGTCTAGTTTGGCTTAATGTGCCTTTATTGAAGTATCTAAAGAGTCTTGCAATTATGGCTAAAATGGTATGACTTATTTATACAAATCATAAGACAGGGAAGGTAATCTGGTTGTCTTACCATTAATAAGTTAACTTTTTTAATTTATTTCTTCAGCAATTCAATGGTATTTTTATTATACTACTAAAAACTATAAGTTTAAAACATTTTGATTTCAGGATGATTTTAAAGTTTTTTCTAGACAGTTGATGGTGAAAAAAGTTAGTCTAAAATTCTGGTTCTAACTATTTTGCCACACACCATTTAACCTTTTATGCAATCATGAAATTATTTTACAAATGGAATTTCTTTTTATTCTCTCTAGATTCGGGCAGTAAAACAAATCTTTGCTGTTAAAATGGACAAGAATTTTTCTACATATTGTCGGCTTTTGTCGTCTCAGAAGTTCACTGTTCAGGATTCATTGCCTCACTTGCCTGTACCGCCGTTGGAGCAGACCTTGCACAAATACCATCAGTCTGTCCAGCCTTTGCTTGATGAAGAAGAACTTGAGCACACAAGCAAGGTGCGTTTTATTTGCTACATTTTTTTTTTTTTTTTTTTTTTTTTTTTTTGTCTTTACTACTACCTGAGTATGTAAATCATGATATCACTGGTGGGATTCCTCTAATAACACTTTCATTCTAATAGTTAAATGCATCAAATATAATTTTGCACTGACTGCATTTAAACCCAATATACTTATAGTTCAAGATCAGCATTGTAAAGTTTAGGCTCAACTGAATTTCTCTCAACTTTGGTCTCAATAGGGATGTAACAAGTTTCTATCTTATTGTCTGTCTCGTTCTACATCTTTTATGCTGTCCTGTATCTCTTCACTGTCTCTCTGTGACTCCTTCCTTCATTTTCCTTCATTTTCCTACTTTTTACTGATTTCATGTCTACAGGAAAGTAACAGCCATGAAAATTTTGATTTTTTTTATCAGTAACACTTGTGTGGCGACAAAGAAAACCAGCTTTTATCTTAGAAAAAGGGTTTGTGTTCTCTGGGGTGAAATGTTGAAAAAGAAAATCAGAATCCAGATTGTGTCGACTTTAGTAGGTCTTGAAATATGGTAATTGTTTGCACTTCCTTACCAGTCTCAACCATTCACAGCCTTTCTTACTCCAATAAAAGAACGTTACTTTGGACCACAGGATGATTTTTTTTTTTTTTTTTTTTTTTGAGATATTTTTGGGTGAAGAGGTAGTTGTGCTGCAACATTAGTTGTGATGTGAATTTTTGATCCTTTGGTACCTATGCCCTCATCATTTTTCTGATCTTGAACATGCAAGACTGATTTGTTGTTGTAAAAAATGTGTATGGTAGAACCGAAGAATAGATGAAACAACAGTAAAGTATTTTTTAACAGGAAATAAATGCTATCTGTATTTCCAAGATGAAATTTATGGCAATAAAGATAAGAACAACAGTCCAAACAATGTAAATAATGTAAAAAAAAAAAGGAAATAATTTGTTGCTCATGTTAAAAAACAATAAGTAATTATTTTGCCAACAATATTTTTCTCTAATGAAGGGTTGGCTAAAAGATTCTTAAGGTAATTACCACCCTTTTTTAGTATTAAGATGTTTACATCAGCTCTATTTAAGACAAGAAATAATCCCACATATATATATATATATATATATATATATATATATATATATATATATTTTTTTTTTTTTTTTTTTTGAACAATAAAAAAATATTAAAATCTTCAGACACACTGGGTTGTAGATTAATATTCTTCCGTTTTTTTATTATTATTTCATTTAGATTCCGAGGCTAGTTTCGGCCAAAATGGCCATCGTCAGGAGAAGAAATATTTCTGCGTGCTGGTAGCAGTAAACTACAGAATTGAATGTCTTGATGGGGAAAATGAACTTTTGTCTGTAGTTTTCATTTGTTTTTTTATTTTTTTATCTTTTTAACATGAATCTTTTAACATTCCTTGTGTTGGTCAAACAGTCTCTTTTAAGTTGTTATTTGAGATAAGAGCTGGATGGATCTATGCTTCTCTGAATTCCCTGGGTCAGTTTGACAGTTTTATTGGTCCTGGAGAAGGGATGTGTCTCTGTTAAGTGTTTGTGTGTGTGTTATTTGGTTCTTAGGGAGTGAGTGAGTATGATATGTGTAAGCGTGTGTATTGCTGTGGGTGTGTGTTATCATTTGACTCATTAGGGAGTGAGTGAGTATGTGTGTAAGTGTGTATATTCGTGTGGGTGTGTGTATAAGTGTGAGGCCTCAACACCTCCATACACATGTCTGTCTTGTGTGGGTGAGAAATGTGGGTAGGTTTTGATTTGTAAAGTTATATATTAGTACTATCTATATTGTTAAATTTATGGTTTAGTGTTTTTAGACGTTTTATCCACTTATTTTCATGGAACTCCAAAATCTTTCTAATGTTATCTACTCTGAATGTTTCTATTCTCTTAATTATAGTGTATTTGGCATGGGTTTTGAAATCGTGTTTTTCCAGGCGGAAATGTTGTTCTACAGGTAATAATTTTTCATGGGGAGTCGACTTAATTCGATTGCGATAATTATTAATTCTGTAGTGAAAGGGCCATTCAGATTTTCCTACATATTGTTTCTGGCATAGTGTGCATTCTAGGAGGTAAATTATGTTATGACTTCTACAGTTAGAATCGGGGTAGATTTTGAAAGTAGATTTAGTGATTGAGCTAGTGAATGGATTCGTGTGTTTAATATGGTTGCAACATAAACTTCTTTTGTTGTTACATGGTTGGAAAAATCCTGTTGTTTTTGTTGTTAGTTTATTACGGATTACCTTGTCCCCTGAAATGTGGTTACTACCTATGATTTCTTTTAGGTTCTTAGGTCTACGATATGCTAGGAGACCGAGTTCCTTAAACAATTTTTTTAGGTCTGGTTTGAGATGTAGTATTTCCCAGCGACGTTTGATTATTTGGGATAGTGGAGGGAGAGTGGGGTTGAAAGTGGTTACTAGAGGGATGCGGCTAGATTTATTTTTAATCTTGTACATTAGGGTGTCTTCTCTTGGTGTGGAAATTGCTTTATTTATTTGTTCCCTGATTAGGTGTTGTTTATAGCCACGTGTTGTGAATTGATGCCCCAGATTTTCAATGTGTTTATTTAATTCTTCATTGTTGGAACATATCCTTCTAAGTGCTTGTGAATAGGGAAGGTTCTCTTTGAGGTGTTTAGGGTGGAAAGGCTTAAAGTGTAGATAGTTGTGGGTGTCGGTGATTTTAGTGTGTAGTGTCGTTTGTAGTTTCCTGTTTTCATGTATGTAAATGCGGGTGTCTAAAAATGTTACTGATGTTGTGGATTTTTCATAGTCAAATTTAATTGAGTCGTGCACTGTGTTTAGGGTCATAAGGAATTGGGTAAGTTTGTCATCACTACCCGTGTATACAAAGAATATATCATCAATATATCTTGCATAGAATACGCAGTTGCTACCAATGATGGGATAGATATGGGTCTCCTCAAATTTTCCCATGAATATTGTAGCATATGATGGAGCTGCATGGTGCCCATGGCACAACCTCTTATTTGAAGGTAGTGTGCTCCATTGAAATTAAAAGTATTCAATGTAAGGACATGCTCCATGAGTTTTATGATGACTTCTGTGGGGGGGGGGGGCTTGTTTTCTTCTTTTAGTAAGTGCTTTCTGAAGGGCGGTTAGCCCTTTGCTGTGTTTAATGTTTGAATAGAGTGACCTAACCTAATATATATATATATATATATAGTGACCTAACCTAATATATATATATATATATATGTTTAATGTTTGAATAGAGTGGCCTAACCTAATATATATATATATATATATATATAGGTTTATTTATTGTCATGTATCAAAAAGATGTCTACTTTGTCTACACGGAAAAGTGGCAATAACAAAAGGAATTACTAAACCAAAGATTGGAAATAATTTCAAAATGCAGACACAAAAATAAATGCCTATTATCACATTTCATACCAAACGGATAATACCTGCAACAAAGCTGAACAGACAGGAATGAAACTACAGAAGAAAAAAAAAATGGTGAAACACTAAAACGCAAGAACACTAAAACCACCATAACCTAACCTTCTACACCTACCATTATCACCACCTGCACCATCACCAAAACTACAACTACACCCACAAACCACCATTATAACAATTAACAAAGACCAATAAAATCATCGCCACCATTACCTACACCACCATCACCCTGGCGAACATGGCCACCACCATGACAGTTGGTGCAGCCATCAGAGAGGATAAATCTATTAACACTCCAAATTATTATTATTATTTTGTAACAACTACTACCACCTTCATTATTATTATTTTTGTCACAACTTTATATAACTACTACTATTATTCCCACTATCAATATTGCTATTACTCCATAACCATCTCCACTACCATTAGTACTGCTTTTTAACATTGTTTTTATTATTATTATTGTTATCAGTATTATTCATCATCATTATCATGGTCACGACAACTATTATCATAATTAAGTTTGCAATTATTGCCCCCAACTTTTTTCTATACGTTTGCTTCCATTATCATTAAGGCTAAATTTACCGTTAGCACGTCAATAACTATCATTAACATATTAATAATAATTAATACCACAGTTATCATCACTATCAGCATAATCAAAATTGTCAATAATGCATAGGCAGTCAGCATTGAAAATACAAACATCATCACCATGTCCACAAACAGAACCTAATTTGATCAAAATGTATGTGTGTGTCTACCCATGTGTGTGTGAGGGAGTGTAGGTTTTTCTGACAATGCAGACAGTGAATCTGAAAAGCGTCAAGTATGCCCCTACCTGCTCCTCATTGAAAGGAATATCGCTACACATACAATCATGGTCCTGACAACAAAATAAAATTATAATTATGTATGTATATAAGTATGCCCGAACACATGGATGTGTATCTGCACCTAACCCCAGATTGTTTATGCATTTGTGTGAACTTAGATGCGTACACCTGTATGTAAGTGTGTCTGTGTGTATGAGAGTGTCATTCCCCCTCACACCACCAAACATAGTCAAACAAACATAAATAGATCCAACTTTGAAAAATAAAAGTTTCCATGTGACACATTAGCTGGTATAAATATACGATTCTACTTAAGAGCACTCAGAATTTGCAGCCCTCAGTATTTACATGAAGAGGAGAAATACGTTGCAAACACTTTCAAGCTTCTTTAGTACCCTATTTAATTTATATTCACTGCAAAACAAAAGGCGCGTTAAATATTCCAAAATAGAAAAACAACCCCATCTGACAAACCCAATGAACCAAAAAAATATATTGTCTAACCAACTAAATCTATCACAAATACCCTTTAAAAGAACTTACCTAAACTGACCATAAATGTAGTTACTAATAAATTTTAAACAATAAAAGACTTACCTTATTTTCTGGCTTACAAGACACTGCGGCTTGGAAGATGCACCCTAATATTGGAAAGAAATTTCTTAAAAAAGTAGTCATTCTCATACAACAACACATTCACCATGCATCCTTCACATACTGGCGACACGTTTACATTAATCATTCATCCAATTTTGTTTGTATGGCTGTGACATACTAGTCAAGAGCAGAGAGGCTCCCACTGCTGCTACTAAAGAGAGCATGTTTAAGCTTGTGGCTCAGCTCCAGGAAAGTTTATAGTCTTGGAAATACTTGTAACAGCTAAGTACTGAAGTTTTATTATATAAAAGGCTGAATTACATAGCTAACATAGTGTAATGACTCAACATATAAATCCACATCCCTATCAGTCAAGCCAATTAGGTGATCATCCAAGCTTACTTGAGCCTGGGTGTTGCGTTACATTCATCTTGGAAGACACACATATATTTTTCAGGAAAAAAAGTGTCTTGTAAGCTGGAAAATATGGTAATCAATATTAAACAAAACAATAAGCAAAAACTTGAAGGAAGAATTTACTTGATTGCCTGTATTTATTGTTGCAAAAAATACATGGGAGAAACCTCAAGGAATCTAAATAAAGGATTATTTAAATGTAAAGAGGATATTTTATAAAACAATACATTAAATGTCTTAGTTGCTCACCATAATGAGACTGACCACAATTTTTATATAAATAATGCTACTCTGATCAAAGGAGAAAGCAATTCACTATGCCAAAAATGTTTTGTAAAGTTGTCCACAGTAAATTTGTGCCTTGACTCTTACAACATTTCATCATTCCTGGCAGAACTTTATAGCAATAATGTAGCAAGAAGATTGTGATGTTTCGTCTGTGGGAAAGAGGTTGTAGGGTGGAAAATTAATTCATCACCCAAAAGGACATGTAGACACCTTGATCAAATGGATGGAAGAACATGTATCACAAAGACAAATATTTTACAAATATTGCTGAGAGCAACCGAAGAAAAGAAGCTGTGGAGAGTCATGATCACATGCATCTTGAAAGGGCATGGAATATAGAAAAAAAGAACCTTTATGACAAGTAAGTGCAAATAGATGCGTGTATTACAAAGACAAAAACAGCTCAGGTATTGTTGAGAGCCGTTATCACCTACATCTTGAAGGGACTTGGTACATAGAAAGATAGAATTTAGATGACAAGTAAGAGGAAATGGACTGAGGAACATGCATCACAAACAGGGTTCACACTTGAACAGAGGAGTAGGCAACTCCAGCAGTGCTTCATTTTTAGTTTGATCTGATCCTTGAAAAGATGGAGCTTAGCAGGAGTCCACTAGTTTCTGGAGCTTACAAACTAAAAGCTAAAAATTGCTTTGCAACAGATACAAACTCTAGAGATACAGTAGAATTTCTTATATCTGAATGTCCTAACAGTGTGGGATATCTACTAACAAAAGTGATGGAAAGAAAAAGAATATAAGTAAAAGATCATATACCCCAAAAAACAAAAATTGTCAAGTTCCCAGCATCCTACATTCACACCAATATAACTATTTAGTCTGATAAAATCCTAAAAGATGAAACACTTTACATGAAAACTTTTTCGATTAGGTCATACATTTTTTTCTCTCTCTCTCTCTCTCTCTATCTATATATATATATATATATCTATATCTATATATATCTATATCTATATATATATATATATATATATATATATATATATATATATATCCATAGACAGACTGTTTCGCTGTATCACTGCTCTTCAGTGTGGCTAGACATGTGATTGCTTCAAGCTGTGATCGAAACTGTACTGATTTGATACCAGTCCCTAGGCTATTGGTGCACACTATGGAGAAAGGGAATTTTTAACGCATTATGTATGTGATATAAACATTATCAGCTGCCAGAGTGCTCTATTCATTGCAAAGAGTTTAGCATTATAGCAGCAGCAGTCGTCAAATACCCTTTCTTCCAAAGTACTCAACCAATGAACGGAAGCGTATACAGTCATCCACAGACAGACTGTTTCACTGTATCACAGGCCTTCAGTGTGGTTAGATTCATACACATATACACACTGGGTGTTCCCCAAAAAATGTTATCACTTTTTGACTTCCTATAACTTCTTGAAAGTGGTAGTCATTTTGAATATTTATAAACATGCATTTAATTTAATCTAATTAATTTAATATTTACTGCATATATTTGAGTATAGTGTGACTTTTATGTTCAATTTTTTTACACAAAATATGGGGTGGGTGCACTAATTTTTTTTTTCTGGAGCGGTTTAACATTCATGCAGAAAATTCAGGAGTCACATTATACATGAAGTGGGCTTATGCACAAGTATATATGGTAGAATCCCTGACAATTGGACTAAGAATGCCTTCCGGATATGAGGATTGGTTAAAAAGTCTGGATATCAGGGGTTATATTTAGATTAAAATAAAAGAACTGAAATCAGGTTTAACATTTATTTTCAATGTTTTATAGTAAACAAAATAAGCTAATGGTGAGTGAAATATAATGGAATTGATTTTAAGGAAAAAGAAATAAATTATGTAATGTTAATGAAAATTCATTAAATTCAGTATGCCACGTATGCAAAACAAATAATGTAACAAGGAATTTTTTAATCGCTGTTGCATAATGATTCTTTCTCTTCTAATGTCATTCTCAACTTTTTCCTCATTTCAATTTGCTTTTCTTCTTGAAATTTTTTAAATGAAAGATACTTTTTAACTCTGTATGCATTATTGCAATCATCATAGATGAATGCTGGCTTTCTTTTCATAAAACTGATAACCTTTTCAATAGCTTTTTCAGTTTCAGTCCAGGCTTCATTACAATCCTGTTTTTTATCTCCTTGTTCATCGTGACAGCGTGAATGCTGTAGAATAGTTTCTTTGGAAGATGTTATACAATGTTGACTTTCTTATGTTGAATTCAGCCATTTGTTACAATGAACTTTCACTAGCAGGTAGTCTGTTTAAAATTTCCACTTTTTGCGATAACTCCAAAGTTGTTCTTTTCCTCTTATTTTCATCATCTTTTGCACCAATACAAGCCATTAGGGTGAAATAAGCATAAGCAATTATCCAAAGTAAATTTTTTGGAAAACAGAAATTTCAAATCAGTTACATATCACCCAAATAGTTCAAATATACACATCAAAATCATGTTTAGATATGTGGCACTATAGATATGAAGGATTCTACTGTATATGTTTACTTAAACCATTAATCTTCTTTGTAGTTCAATAAACATTAATATTTCTTAATTTTAACCATTAATTTTGTTTCAGTTAATTGCCATGTGTGATGAACATCTGTGGGAAATCATATCTCTTTCAATTCATCACTGACTAGGCAGAAGATTTTCCTGCAGTAGGTTGCCACTTCGTTCTGTAGTAGACTAGTTGCCAAAAAAGCCTGGCTGTCCTGCTGTTCAACCTATAGCTGGGGGTGAGGGAGTGATGGATTCATACCTTTCCCTTAGGTATTTGCTCATAAGTGAATGTGACAAGCCCAACTAGAACTTGACTATCTGATTTTTCATTCTATGCCAATAACTATTACACCACATAAACACTGCATTTATTGTTGATTAAAGAGTGACTACAATTTTGGCGGTGGACACTTGTATATATAAATAAAATAATATTTTTACTTATAATGCTTAGCAATCTTTGATTATATATTTAAATATATTGATGTTACAGGTTATTGCAAAATTTAAGACCAAACAAGGCCCTCTGCTTCAGAAATTACTGGAAGAAAGAGCAAAAAAGCATGAAAATTGGGTAAGTGTTCAATGTATTTTATATATGTTCAGGTTGTGATGGGTAAATTGTCGCCATTTTATATTTTTAATTTCATGCATGCGTACTGTTTGTTTTGCTGACTGCGCAATATAGCAGGGTCAGTTAGGCCCTCTGTGAGAAAAACAGCAGCATGATGCAATGGCAGCTTGGAAAACTCAATCTGATTGTTCTAATATGCAAAGAACTCCCAATTTTTTTGGAGTGGGCCTCAAACTCAACATGGAGGCCTACATCAAGTGCCTTAAGAAGGTAGTGCTGCCCTGAGTCAAGAGGGTGTCTACTAGAAAATCCTATGTCTGGCAACAGGACTCTGCACCATGCCACACATACAGGAGAACCCAGTCATAGCAGTCAGACAATTTTTGTAACCGCATCACCCCTTAGATCTGGCCACCTTGCTCCCCAGACTGCATCCCCCTTGATTATGTGTGGGGCACAGTTGTGTGTAAGGTAAAAAAAAACCCTTGTAGCACCAAAGATGCACCTACAGCAAGGATTATGGCAGAATTTACCAACTTAAACAAGAATATTGTCCAGAAGAGTTGCAGGAGATTCCAAAGTTGTCTGGAGGTGCGGTTTGACAGCAATGGTGATTTTATTGAATAAATTTATTTTTTAGTATTTTGGGATATTTTTGTGTCATTTTGGTAAATGTGTTGCGGACCCGGTGTGTGAATGTGACTAATGCAGTGCTGGCGTACGAAAAAGGTGGCCTTGTGCCAGACACTACACACGACTACCGGATCCACAAACAAAGTATTAAGGAGAAGAGAGAAAGAGGAATATTATATAAATATTCAACACGTGTTCTTTCTCATACTAAATTTCACAATCTCCTGGATGTTAAAAAGGAAAAAGGAAAAAGGGTCATATCAACGTGCATAAGAAGGAAGAAAAATTGGTAGGCACAAAGAATGACTGAAGCAAGACTTGCAGATAAACACAATTACAATTTTATTAAATATTCAACAAGTAGATTGTCTCGTACGTGGAGACAGAGATTAAACTGTTGTAACTTGCAAAAAGACTATGAGGCAGTCAAAAATAGTTCATCCGATTTTTGCGCCAAAAAAGAGGAAACAAGATGGCTTTGGCGGGAACAGTTTCTCTGTGAGAAAGTTCTGGAAGGATGTCTGCTTGAGTAATTGGAAACATGAATAATATTGCAAGGAATAAAAAATACTCACTGCGTAATTTTGTGTTAATGTGAGTGTATGTGAATCTTTTTAAGGTAACTGGTTCGTAAGTTCTGTGCATCAAGACGAAAGTTAGTCTCGGAAAGGTGTGAGACGACGTATTGGAAATTATGGTCGTGAGTGTAGGAATGCTCGTAAGCTGTTCACATCAAGACGAAAGTTAGTCTTGGGAAGGCGTTAAATATCCCAGCTCGTTTATGGTTAAGAGCGTGGGGTAATTGTGTCGTTTCAGCTTCGAATCAGAACAGCAACTGATTTTGAAATCAAAACGCCGGTCTCTCGTGACGTAGAACTCATCGCGCGGGGAAAAAAAAACAAATTTCAAACATCAGTAGCAGCAATCCCGAGGGTGTCGGCAACACTATCAACAGCAGCTGGCTCACCGACGATTACTACTATATCTAGCTACACGAGAAGGGAAGGGATGCAATCCGCGCATGCGCACGTCTAAATATTGCTGTGGAAAATGTTAGGCGTTCCACAAATGTATCTGTTAAAATGAGATGTCAGTGTTATTTTCATTTTTGCATAATTTAGATGACAATTCATCCAATGCACCCTATATATATATATATATATATATATATATATATACACACACACACCTTTTTTTTATATTGCATACACAAGTGCATTTCATCTGTGTTAAGGGAAATTGGTAAAAATACATTGTCTCATCTAGCATTTACTATAGTATTTTTTCCCAAAGTAATTGGATGCATGGGTCGTATCACAGTAAGTGGAATGTAGGAACTGTGTTCAGATTATTAGGGATTTAAAAAATGAAACCAAAAATGAACATTTTAAAAGTATACTAGGCCACCTATAAACCCATTGGGTTTCTTTTAAAAACAGTTCATGATACAAAATGACACAAAATATTATCAATTTTATTATTAATTGCACATTTAAATTTGTATTAGGTTGGTGCAAAAATAATGACGTATTAATGTTGTTTTTGACGTACTTTTTAACGTGAAAAAACGACATTATTTTTGCACCAACCTAATATTTAAAAACAGCAAAAGAAGTTTTACTGTTACACTGGGTTTCATAGCTAACACATTGTGTGAAAATTTGAAGTAATAGTTTAAAACAGGTGTAGTCTTTTTGAAAATAATAAGTATATTTTTTTTTATTAATTATTAGTTAATAATAAGTATATTTTTTCCTTCCCAAAAATGAATGAAAAGAATTCAAAACACCTTAATGCAAATATATCCTGATTTAAAGTATGAAAATAAATTATTTTATAATATCAATAGATATTAGTTTTTCTTCTTTACATTAAAAGAGAAAATTCTTCCATAAAATGTACTTTGGATATAAAATTAATACTGAAGACAGTAAAAGAAGTTTTACTGTTCCACTGGGCTTCATAGCTAACACATTGCATGAAAATTTGTAGTAACAGCTTAAAACAGGTATAGCCTTTTTCAAAATAATAAGTATATTTTTTTTATTGTTTCTTGCATTAATTACAAAATATGTAATGGCAGCAAATCAACTTGCATCTATTTATTTACCATAAAGTCATGCGACACATATTGCCTCTTTAAATTTTTTTTTTTTTTTTTTTTTTTTATAAAAAAAAGTTGTAGTGTAGTGAATTGCATAAATATGTTGTGGTATGTATATTTAAATTTATGTAAAAAATGTTGTTATAATGTATTATGCATGTTTATTATTTTTTAACATACATAACTGTTGGAATATAATATGCAAGTGTTTGTTTATATATGCACATTGATATAAAAATGTGTATCAAAAACAAATGCTGAATTTCCTATTAAAAATACTGTAAAAACAGAAAAACAACCTTAGTTCAATAACCTCTCTTCTAATTTTAATGAAATTTTGCACTGCACTCAGCAAGGGTTTCAAGGTGCAATATGCTCTTAAATTGGTTGGGGTATTATCTATTATTTAAGCTGTATCTCAGAAAAACACATGCACACACACACACATATATATATATATATATATATATATATATACACATACATATGAGATTAGAGTTTTAGTATTATATAGATGTAATATATATATATACAAATATGGAAGAATGTTATATATAAATTTTTATATATCAGAATAATGTTGGGTAATTGAATGAGAAAATAGAAAAATTCTATGTAACATATTTCATCCTCTAAAATGGACTTCATCAGACTAAAGTAATATTCTTATTGGTGGAACTATATACATGCAGTGTAAATGTAAAATGACTTCATTTTTACTTAAAAGAGAAAGTAATTTCCTAAGGCAAAAAAAATGTATAGAAAGTGCCCTGATTTCTGAGATTTTCATTGTAAATTTGCATTCAGGTTCTTAAAACATTTTGTCTTTCTTAACAAATCTTCTGTTGTCTCAGTTTTTGGACATTTATAGAAACAAAAACATTGAGAAAGCAAATGAGAGCTGTGTGTCTAGACATGACCAATGCCAGAAATTTAAAATTTAGTGGTGCTACATCTTCTGTGTTTACCCTCAGCACATAATTATAACTGATGTTTCTACATTATACCTCCCCCTCTCTCCTCTCTCTCTCTCTCTCTCTATATATATATATATATATATATATATATATATATATATATATATATATAATTTGCTCAATAAGAGCATTACTTTAATCTGAGGAAGTTTATTTTAGAGGACAAAATGTGTTAAAATTTTTTACATTTTGTCATTCATATGCAAATATATGGAAACAAAGTCTGACGGCGACAAGGATAAGCAAAAAAATTATTCATTGTGAAGTGGTAGATAAAAAAATATAAAAAAATCAAAAGTAAGGATGGATCATCACATAACGGCTAAGATTTATCGATGACAGGATTATAGCCATATTACATTGAAATAATTGGTTCTCATATGATTATTGAAGTTAAGCAACATTGAGCCTGGTCAGTTCCTAGATGGGTGACCATTTGGGAATACCAGCTGCTGTAAGGTTGGATGTGTGGGTGGACTAATAGATAATGGATCAGAATTGATAATCGGAGAGCCGAGTTCTAATTCCAGTTGGGTTTGTTATATTCACTTACACACAAATACCCTTGAGAAAGGTATGACTCCACCCTGGACTAAACCATTATGATCTCCCTCACCACCAAATTCTTACAGTCTAAAAGTATTTTCTGGTTTTAAATAACCTTCAAAGGGTTGATAAACTGTAGAAAACAAATAAATCAATCAAATACCGATTAGCTATGCAGTCATGTCTTTTAGATTTATTTACATTCCCTGGAATATAAATGTATAGAAACTGCCGTGGCCACAAAGTGAGGGATCATTTTATATATTGATTGCAATATAGAATTAATCCCCCACATAATTTTTGTTTGTTTATGAAATTCTGATTAGGTATGAAATTACCTTTTCTCCCCAGTTATGGGTTAATTAGTAAGGCTTATATAACTAAAATAATTATTGCCTAAAAAATAAAATTTTACAATCTATAGATATTTTCTGACTTTAAATAACCTGCAAAAAGTTAAGCTGTAAAAAATGAATCGATCAAGAAAGCTTCAACATTTTTTTTTTTGTAAGCTAAATATTTATGTTTCTATTTCTTGTAAAGCTTAAAACTTCAATAGTTTTGTGGTTTCTGTTTTATAATCAACCTAGTCATAATGTAAGAATTTTCTAGAAGAAATTATTATTACTAATTTTTGAGTCATCTTATTTGTTTCTTTGCATATAATAGACATAATAGTTGTCTGAATTCTTTGCAATTAATAATTTTTGACACTTTTTTCTTTTGTTTCATTTCTCTTACTTTTATTATGGTCATTCAGTCTTCTTCACTATTTGCCATCCATAGTGCTTGATTAATGCTCTTAGTTTTGGGGGAAAGATGTATGACAAAGTGGAAAAAACTTAGTCTGATGAAGTCCTAAGGACAAAACATGTCAAAACGAAAAAATTTTCTATTTTGTCATAAATCTTTCCCCCCAAATTGTTCCTGATGTATAAAGATTTATATATTGTTATCCCACAATGCTCTTAATATAATGACCTGAGCATTGCAAAGGAAAGAAAATTTGCAAAAATTAATACCGACCACTCCCCAATTCATCTTCTTTGGTTGCTTTTAATTGCAGATTTTTGCATATATATATATATATATATATATATATATATATATATAAAATGTGAAAAACAAGCTGAAATTTGAAATAAAAATGAGAAGAAATACTAATTTAAAAAATGAAAATGTAATTACTAATTCTAAACTAGTGACGTGTTAATTTTCAGCAAGTACATTTCTTAATTGTGATCTTGTTTTCCATGTAGCTTTCTGACTGGTGGAAACATCATGCATACTTAAATTTTCGATCTTCAGTTGTTGTCAACTCCAACCCAGGAGTGCTGTTACCCCGACAGAATTATGAAGGCGTTGAGGGTCAGCTAAAGTAAGTAATTAATTTCAGACAAATCTTTCTGGCTCACTGTTTTGTCTACATGGCTTATCCATTATGATTTCCTTCCATTGTTTATATTATTGAATGCCAAATAATGATTTATAATTAACGAGGCTGATTTTTTTTTTTTCTTCTAATGCTAAAGTTCAGTTAATATGAGGCTTGAGAACCACTCAAGGTAGAAGCTTACTGTTATAATGATTTTGCTGAATAAGGTGTATGATATGAATTAAAGAAGAGATAAGAAAAAGTGAAGATTATGACAACAGATAATGATTGACCATCGATTTGAAGAGGTTAATGAAGTAATGGTTAGTGGATCAGATTGAGGAATTGGAGAGCCAAGTTCAAATTCCAGCCAAGTTCATTACATTCACTTATGTGCTAATACTGTTGGGAATGGTATGAATCCATCTCTCCTTCACCACAACTATGAATAAAATAGCAGGGCAGACTGGGTCCTAATGCTTTGGTTGGCAACCAGTCTAGGAGAAGGATGACTCTGAATTCAAACCACTTGCTGATGGGTAAATAACAGGGCAGACTGGGTTCTGTTTCCTTTGGTAGCAACCATTCTAGGAGAAGGAAAACTCTGAATTCAAGCCACCTACTTATGTGGAAATAACAGGACAGACTGGGTCTAATAGCCTTGGCTGGCAACCAGTCTAGAAGGATAACTCTGAATTCAGTCCTGATGTCTTTTAGTTCCTGCCTTTTTAGGCAAAGGCTAGAAGAAAGTAACTTCAAAAACAAATCCAACTCTTAGAGGAGGGACGTGGGAAACCTCAACATCCCTGGTGCAAAAAAAAACCAGCAAGCCATTGTGAGATGGAGTGGAGTGGTGACCACAGTAGCATGAAATACGCTGAATAAAATGGTGAATGAAAATTATAATGTTTAGGAAAGCATTTATACAGGAGTCTGTGCCACAAAGTAGCAACTCTTAGAGGGAAAAAAAGCTGTTTGAGCAGAACATTTTCCTTACTTTTGGTATATGGAGGAAATGAGGGTGATTCAACTCTGTGGATGTAACATTGTGTGCCCTAGCTGTAGAGCTCCGAACTGGTGACTGGTGCTCATCTGAACATCATCTGGTTGACCTTTATGACTGAGTAGTGTGTTTGATACTTACTGGGTGTCTCCATACAGAGTTCAGCAGTAAACAACCCAGAAAGGGTTGACATGCTGTGAAATCAATGAACTTGATAGGTTAAGCAATGTTGGGCCTGGTCAGTACCTAGATGGGTGACCACTTGTGAATACCAGGTGCTGTAAGCTTGGATGTGCAGATAGTGTAATGGATAATGGCTAGGAATTGTTATTTGGAGAGTCAAGTTCAAATTCCATTTGTGTTCGTTATATTCAAATACTCTTGGGAAAGTAAGACTTATCACTAAATCATTATCATTTCCCCAAAAATTCTTACAATCTAAAAATATTTTCTGGCTTTAAATAACCTGCAAAGGGTTGATAAACCATAGAAAATGAACCAAATAAATACTGATTAGCTACACAGGCATGTCTTTTAGAATTATTTACATTCTATAGAATATAAATGTATAGACACTACCATGGCCACAAAGTAAAGGATCGTTTTATATATTGATTGTAATGCAGAGTTGATCCCCCACAGTGATAAGATGGAGAAAGCTGTTCAATCTAACTAAATAGGTGTAATATAAATACATTTAAATTTTTGAAGATCGAACTTGACTGGAAAGCAGGAAGCAGGAAGAGAGTTCCACAAGCGAGAAGTGTGATAAAAGAAGCTGTTAGCATAGAACTTTTATCTAGACATTTCAAATCTAAAATGACAAAACCTTGCTGCCAGTGTAGTACTGGTCAGTTGCAATAAAAAACAATTGAAATTAAAACGAAAGAAATACAAGTCAAAAATTAATAATTTAGAATTCATGATAATTATTAACAAAGCAAACAATATTGTTACAGTAAAACTTTTCTTTTTCAATACTAATTCTAGCAATTAAAAAAAAAAAATTTCATTTGCTTTTCCAGATTTGCAGCAAAATTTATTTCTGGAATTATTGATTATAAATTTATGTTGGACGAGTAAGTATGAAGCTTTATTTTTCTATGTGTATGTGGAGAGAGGATCCCCCCATTTTTTTTCGAAATCCTGTTACAACTCTGCTTGTTCCTCTGTTAGTAAATTAGCATATGCATTATATCCTGCCATTGCCTCAGATAAATAATGGACCATTCTGTTTTGATTGTGACGAAAGATGGAAGGAAAAGATATATCAGAAATGCTGTTTGGTTTTAGTGAGAATAAGAAAGCATACATAATGATAAGGAAAGGAAGATGAAGCAGGTGTTAATGATCTTGTGCGTTTAACATCTGCTTTAATGAAATGGAATATCTTGTTTTTTTTTTAATTTGTACCTTCTTACTTCTTTGAATAACAATTTGCATTCATATTTGTGATTGATAGAATAAAGAACAAATAGGAAACATAAATCTAACATGTTTCAGTTTTATTAAAGCTTCATCAGGGAATGAGATATGGAGAAATTATGAGATAATTTTTATTTTGGTGTTTGATTTTCTTTGGTTAAGCAGTATTCACAGGCTTTTTTATTTGTTAAGCAGCAAGTATATAAGTTAGGACATTCTGAACTTGAAGAGAGATAATGAGGCCTTTCAAAGCTCCATAAAATAACTGATTCCAATGTTAACTGAAAAAGCATAAATATTGCTTTATGTATGTAGATGTATTATAATTCTAGTTTGTCTATATAGGATTTGGATGAGAATGTATATTGCTAAGTGTGTATGTGTGTCTGGTAGGCATTATTTATGTTTGGTTGTCCGTATGTTGATTTGGGAATGTTTTGATGTAAACACCAATACAATAGATGAATATCCATGGATATTTTTTAGTCATGGAAGTCACAAGGAACTTATTCAATCATTTGATTAAAAATTGATTCATCAGAGATTTTATAGCCATGGAACTTGGTTTTGGTTTGTGATATATATAGTTGGATTGATGTGAGTTTGTGACCCTGGGTTTCACACTTTTGTGATCATCAGACAAACTAATTAATTTTTATTTTTTATTTTTTTTGTGAGCTCCGGTGGTTGAGTATGTGTCTGCATATGTCAATGAGTGTATGGGCGTGTATGTATGTTTGAATAAGTATGAGTGGCGTCCTGATGACATTTTTTCCTCCCACTTCCATAAAAACACCAATATACACAACCCTATATCAATGCAAATTTTTTAAAAATTAATCAGTTTGCCTGACAATCACAAAAGCGTGAAACCCAGGGTCACAAACTCACATCAATCCAACTAAATATGTTAGCTCTATCTCTGATATTGAGAGCTTTCTAATAAGTACCATGCATATGTAATATATAAATAATATATATAATAAATTGCATATATATATATATATATATACACACACGCACACACACACATATATGGGAGAGAAAGATATTAGATATGTGGACCAACTATTAGGAAATCCTTATTCTTTATCATTTATAATAAAGTTTTAATCGATTGTTGTGTTCATCTATTTGTATGGTACATAACCTTAGCATTTTTCAATTCACACGTGAAAATTTAATTTTCAGATGAACACAGCAATTTTGCCCTAGATTGTAATAAATTTTCTGTTTCTACATTATTTTTATAGATACAAATATTTAAGTAAATGCTTGGTTTTTATTTTTTTTTTTTTTTTTATAATAAACAGTATTAACTACATTTACCAGCCTGAATTTTTGAGAATTTTCATAGCAAATGTGTCCTCTGACATGAATTGAACCTGTATCCTACATAAAACTGTCATATAGCCTAACTTCCTATATCATTTAGCTACAGTGGAGGTGTCTGGTTAGCAAAGTCAAATTATTGTTTTTAAAC
>OZ010603.1:78913890-78991390 GCA_963932145.1 Acanthosepion lycidas
TCACTGGATTACTTCAACTAACGCTTATATTCACTGGGCCATGTGTCTTTGAATATGACAATAAAGATGGAGACAACCGTTTGAACAATGTAAATAGTGTAAATAGTTACAATACCTTATATTGGAAATTTTTGTGATATCAACAAATACTCATTGTCACTTTTGTAATGCTTGTTGTAGTAGAGACTTTGTAATTGTAGATACAACTATAGTAACGCCGTTGAACAATACTAGTGTCAGATCCCTTCGAATATCACTCGCACTGATAGTACTTGCTCGATCATACTTGCTTGAATAGTAATCCATATAGTGATCTGAATGGAGAAATAGTGTAGAGGAAGGAATAAAGAAAACCGGTCCATATAGTGATAGAGTAGAAATGGCGATCCATATAGTAATAGAGGATAGGCTAGAAATAGTGATCCATTAGACATCACATGACTTCCTACTTATGCATTTCTCTCATGGTCACATGATCCACTTAATTCAATAAAGGGATCACTTGTGTTTACTCACTGGCAATCTATGTTCAAACTCGAGTGTCGGCAGTGACACTATATTGCAGAAATATAGACAGATCCTGAAAAAGGAGTGTACAACAGCCAAAATATTGTGAATATGACAATAAAGATGAGGACAATATTCTGAACAATGTAAACAGTGTAAATAAGCCCACCAGAGTATGCAAAAAAAACATACGTTATATAGTCTTGTTCATCATCTTTCATCAGATTCAAACATTTCCACCTCTTGTGAAACAAAGATGTCTTTTTACTAAATAATTCACTTAATATATTTACTGCCTCGGTAAATGTCAACTCGCTAGTTTTTTTGGTAAAATGTAGTTTTACCAATTTGTTATGCTCAGCGGTTCCTAACTTGCTTAAAAGAAGTCTAACCTTCTTTCCTTCAGACCAAGAGTGGCAGTCCTCGTTATACACATCTGTATATTTTTTATAATTCTCCTCAAAAGTTATCTCTTCATCTGGACTGTACTTGAATATTTCAATTGAATTCCATATTGTATTCTCTGGGAAAGAATCATTTTGTAGATTTTTCTCTTTTCAGTTATTTCCAGAATTTTGTTTTGAAACTCCTTATGCATCTGGTCCATTTCTTGTTGAAACTGCATTTGTCTATTAAAAATTTCCTCCTGTAGTTGCATCTGGAATGTCTTCTTTTGCTCTAATATTGTCATCTGTTGTTCTGTCTGGAACTTAAAAAAATCCTGGAATATATTTTTGCATTCCTCCATCTTTGCAAAAGTTTACACAATGCTTAAATATTGTAGAGGGGGGGTCCTACAAATTTGCAATTCGTGACCTATTTGAGCAAACTGTCTTATCGAGAAAAAAAAATTCTTTTCTCAGTTGAGAATACGACTGATTTTTTTCATCACTAAGTTGACGTCTTGTCTTTCAAAAAACTTTGCCAAGTTTTTTTTATTTTTTAAAAAAAATGTGAATCCGAGATTTTGTCGCCAAAATAATTGTGACAAGCAAATTTTTTCTTTTTCCTCTGTATGAGTACGAATTTCGTCACCAAATGTTGTGGCGAGCAAATTTTTTTTTCTTCCACTGTATGAATCCAAATCCCTTTGCCAAATTTGTTATGGCGGGTGAATTTTTTTTTTCTTTCCTCCGTATGAGTACGAATTCTCGTGGCCAAATTTGTTATGGTGTGTGAATTTTTTTTTCTTCCACCGTATGAATCCGAATACCTCATCGCCAAGTGTGTTATGGCGAATGAAAAGTTTTTCTTCCTCCATACGAGTTTGAATCCTCGTCGCCAAGTGTGTTATGGAGTGGTTTCACAGTGGAGGCTTGTATTTGTACTAAGTCGGTCCTAAAATAGGTTCAACGTACAAAACTTTAGGAACTTGATATAATAGGTAATGACGCAGAGAAATCTAGTTGTGGTCGCTGATACTTTAGTATCCGACTAATGGTAGTCCGGCATCGACTGACTGACCGACCCACTGAGCGACTCCCTCCTACTCCTACTTATTATAGGTGGGAGAGTCTATTAACTATAGAATAGGTGTGTTCCATATAACATCAGGTATTGGTCAGTGACAGTGAAACAAGAACAGTCGATGCCCATTTATTAAATAAAGGATTCAGTTTGGTATTTCCTGAAGGTTACTGTTGTACCCTAGGAAGGGGTTACTGAATGAGGAAAAACTAAAACAGAGGGTGGAAATGGTAATCTTTATAACATCAACAAAATACAATACTCACCAGTGGCATGAAGTAGGTAAACCACTGCTAGTGGTGGACTACTTAGACAGCGTATTACCCCCAATTATAATAGTGTCCAATGTATTCATGAGGATTGGGGCATACCCATTTGTGTTCATAGGTACGGTATATAACAGTTACCCAGGTTGGCATGCACATAATGAAGACTGAATTGCACAGCTGAAATGTGATAATTACAATGAAGATGAGGACAGTAAGCTGCATGTATATAGTGTGAAAATTAAGATTCTTAGCTATTTTGACAGAAATTTTCACCATGAGTTATATAGTAGTGGGCATTCATTTATCTTGAAAGGTAGCAGTAGTGCCCTGTCCTGGGTATGATGATAAACTATATCTGGCAGCAAGGCCTCTGATCGGGAAGTTTGAAAAGTGTGAAACAATCTTTTAATTGCTGTTGTTCCAAGGTCAACCTTGACCTGGGGTGGTAGCACCTATTAGGGTCTCAGCTATAGGTAAATAGTTTCCCCCTCTCCCAAATTGGTGTCTGAATACTTAGAAAGTATAAAGATGGGATTTTATAATAAAAATAGCAGCAATACAAATTGCAATATATAAAAGGAACATTCACAAAACTGATTCCCAAAAACTGCAAATTCCCCTCAATGGGGCTACCCATTTACCATGGGTGGTGGCCCATGATGCCTGGGGATAGAGTCCTGGTGACTGAGTGACTCCTGATCCGGTATAAAATGATCAGGAGTGTCCACAACACCTCACTTCAGTCCCTATCTAGGATAGATGGGCAAATGGAATAGCACAATCCATTCCAATCGGCTAGTCACATAGTGGCAAGGGCTAGTTGGGATGATAAATAATAGGGCCAACATGGCTGTGAATCCTTACACCATATCCATATCCATATCCTTGGGTAGATATGGCAGAGGAATGCAGGTGCTTGTATCCACTTTCATCACAACTATGCTGTCTGGTGGATCAGGGTGAATGGGATTAGTCCCCTCCCGCCGATAGCGTCCCTTAAGAAGGAACTCTGAGGTGGGTGGGGAACATAGACGGTGAATATAAAAATCAAAATTATGTGGCTATCTATTATAAGTGAACCAAGAGACTGCATGAGACTTCTGAAAGTGAAAATGAAATATCAGAAAAAAAAACAATTTCCAACTTTCATAGTTATAGAATCACTAGATGACGAAATATCAAACATGTCTCCTTTTGTGTTGCAAAGGGTTATATCAGCCATGACCAAACCAAAATCTGTAAAAAAAAAAAATAAATAAATAAATAAATAAAAATAATACACTTTTAATTCAAGTAAAAACCAAAAAATACGTAGAAAAAATACTAAAAATCAAACAAATAGACAATAATAAATTAAAGGCTTATCCCCACCAAATTTCTTAATTCACCGAAGGGAGTAATAAAATGCCCACAGCTGTCACTCTGCTCACCAAAAGAAATTAATAATGATGAAACCCTAAAAAAGCAAAGAGTAACAGATGTCAAAAGAATTCAAATAAAGAAAAAAGAGTAAAAAGAAATGACACATTAATAAAAACAAATCCATACATTTTGAAATTCAACAAACCTACTCTTTAAGTAAATAAATAAAGATAGGATACTCAATAGCCAAGGTAGAGCCATATATTTCTAATCCCCGTAGATGTCACAAATGTTAGAAATTTGGTCATCTACAAAATCTTTGTGTGAGAGCATCAGTCTGTCAAAAGTGTGGGGAACTTGAATATGATCGTAAAGAGTCACCGTGTGAAAGGCCTTTAGATCCAGACTGTTAAAAAAAAAAAAAAAAAAAAGCACTCAGCAGATTCTAAAGAGTGTAACATCTGGAAAAAGGAAAAGGAAATAATAAGAATAAAATACATGCTAAACATCTCATTCCAAGAAGCCAGAAAATAGGTTGAATTGTATTCACTTCCAAACATCATATGCAAATATTGCTAAAATATCAAATCACCAAAATGACATCCAAGAGAACAATGTAATATGAAGCCAAGATCTTACAACTCTAATAAATGAATTAAAAAGTCTAATAGGACTAATAAAATGTAGTATATCACACTTAAATCAAATTCCCATAGACAAAACAAATCCTATCCCGTCAACCGAAAACAAAAAAGAAACTATAAGTACAAAACAACTCCGAAAATCACAATCCAAAGTACAAAAATCCTTCAAGAAATAGAACCTTCTAAACATTCCCAAGAGAATCAAAATGGGCATAAAAGTTAACACAACCCAGTACATCATTGAAGAACCAAGCAAAATGGACATAAATGAAGAAAATTCTATCCCATCTCAAACAAGGGAACAGTCATCATCCAAACAAAGATCGTCAAAAGAACCTAATAGAAAATCTAAGGAAACAAGATCAAACAAACAAGAAGAAACAAAAGACCTTCAAAAACAAAACATGACAAGAAACACAAGCACTAATAGACTGGAAATCATAGAAACTATGGACACGTCACCCACTAAACATAAATTGGACAAGCAAAAACTCTTAACACCTGGAGTCAAAACACTATGAAAGTGTGAAAGTGGGTTTTTTCATAAATACTTTGAAAAAAAAAATTATTAGCAGCAATAAATTTTTGAAGGAAAAATTATTACCAGCAATACATTTAAAAAAAATATCTCCAGCAATATATTTTTGGAAAAAGATTACCAGCAATACATTGTTAAAGGAAGAAAGTATTACCAGTAATACATTTAAAAAAAATATATTATCAGTAATACATTTAAAAAAAATATATTATCAGTAATACATTTAAAAAAAATATATTACCAGTAATACATTTAAAAAAAATATATTATCAGTAATACATTTAAAAAAAATATATTATCAGTAATACATTTAGAAAAATATATTACCAGTAATAGATTTTTGAAAAAATATAACCAGCTATACTTTTTTGAAGGAAAAATTTTACCAGCAATAAAAATTTTGTTAACATTAAATAACCCAGTAAGGTTGATATGCTGTAAAATCTAACCAAACTAAACCAAATAGTAGTGTACTTTTGGTCAAAATTGAGTCCTTTTGTGAGTAGCATCCGGACTGACTTAACAGTCCGAGCTTTGCATGCCTTTCTCTTCTGTAGGTATGGCAGATGGAGTTGGAATATTGAATAAATGTCTGAGATTGTTCTCTCCGCTTCCTGCATCGTCTTCTGATCTCTAACAGTTGGTTTCACTATGCCCCACCCCACCCCTCATGACTCCTGCTTGAGTAGCATGGTGCTACCCACTGCAATGGTCTGCCAGCTGTTCCCAGCAACTAAACGTAGTGCAGGATGGCCTACTGGAGAGTAGTGTACCATGGCCAGATTACCTTACGTGATGTTTTCTTGGTATATTTTGATCTTTTAACAACTTAAAATTCTTGCTACCATTCAGGAAAAACAAAAGAACTTGTAAACCCCTTTAAAAAAAAAAAAGAGTATTTATTTATTTTCGTTATATTGATTTCTGAAAGTTCTGAAACTTAAAAGTTTGTTAATCTATTTATGTGTCAAAATTTCACAAATTTCATATTTAATTATTTTTTTTTTTTTTTTTTTTTTTTTAATATGTCTTGATTTTTGACTTTTCCAGTTTTTTTCCCTGAATGTTTATGGGAAGAAATGGAGGCCTTTGAGTGTAGAGCAGATTTACCAGCAACTGAAAGTTATCTATTCAAAATCAGAAGAACCTGCACCACAAATTGGAATTCTCACCACAGAAAGTCGAAATGAATGGGGAAAAATCTACAAGAAATTGATTAAAGGTCAGTTTGTCATCTCTGTTAACAATGGCATTTTTTTCAGTTGACAAGGCCTCTTTTAACTTGTGGCATCAATAACAGAACTAGATACAGGTTTGAAAAAGTATTTGGTTGTGTAGAAAACCCACCTGATGAAGGCCAAAGGGCCCAATTACCAAAATGTTCTGATAACAACAAATATGAGGACAGTAGTCGCATGTAATTAGTGTAAATAACGAGATTTACTGTAACCCATCTTAATTTATCATGACAAACTAATTAATATAGTACTTAAAGAAAATAATATGAAAATAAATACTGGTTAAAGATTTTAATTCAGCAAAGTTAAGCAATCTTGAACTTGGTTAGTACCGAAATGGGTGACCACTTGGGAATACTAGGGGCTGTAAACTTGGTTGTATGGGTGGTGTAATGGATAACTGCTCAGAATTGTTAATTAAATAGCAGAGTTCCAATTCTAGTTAAGTTCATTACATTCACTCACGTGCGAATACCTTTGGAAAAAGTATGAATCCACCTCTTCTCCCCCCAGCTATGGGTTAATTAGTAAGACTTGAATAACCTCCTGCAAAGGGTTGATAAGCCATAGAAAATGAATGAATGAATCAATGAAATACGGATTATCTACACAGGCATGTCTTTTAGATTTATTTACATTCTTTGGAATATAAATGTATAGAAACTACAGTGGCCACAAAGTGGAGCATCAATTTATATATTGATTGTAATATAAAACTGATCCTCCATTTTATATTCACACTATAAATTTTTTTATAAAATTCTGTGTAGGTATGAATTTACCTCTTCTCACCCCCTGGTATGGGTTAATTAATAAGACTTGTATCATGCAACCATTATTACTTCCCCCACCCATGCAAAATATTTTCTGGCTTTAAATAACCTGCAAAGGGTTGATAAGCCATAAAAAACAAATCAATCAATCAATTCTATACTTTATTATAGATTGTATTTTTAATTATGTTCATTTTTTTTTCTTTGCTGTCACATGATAACTTTTATTTATTTTATTTTCCTTTATCAAATCACAATAGCTACATTTTGTTTTAATATCAAATCTGTTTATAAATATCATTGTGTTTATTTATATTTTTAAATTTTATTAACTGTTAAAATTTTTCAAATTGACCAATGATTTTTTTTTGTTTTTTTTGTTGCTTTTTTTGTTATTTTTTTTTTTGTAGTTTTTTTTGTTGTTTTTTTTTTTGTTTTTTTTTTTAAGTAGCAATGTTTCCATGATAACAAATTTATCCTTAGATTTTTTTCACATGTTTTGAAAATGCTCATACAGCGTAAAACGTTAATAAAGAAATAAAAATATATCAATCATTTCTCATATTGAAATCGCCAATTTAGATGAGAAGCCATTAAAAATTTGCCTGGTGTAGCACTTGAGTATTATTATTATTATAAATGTGGATGTGCAGGTGGTGTAATGTTTAATTGGTTCAGAATGCGAAATCGATAAGCTGACTTTGAATTCTGGATGAGTTCATTGCATTCACTTTTGTGCCAATACTCTTGGGAAAAGGTATGAATCCATCTCTTCTTCCCTGCCCCAGCTATGGGTAAAATAGCAGGGCAGACTGGGCTCTCTAGCCATGGTTGGTAACCAGATTTGAAGATAGACAAATTAGAATTCAAAACCAAGCCGCCTGAAGTTGAACTAAAATGATTAGATATGGTGTGCTAATGGTAGTTTTAGTTGATTCCTTGTAAGGAAACATTTGGTATTTATTGACTGAGCAGCCATTGCTGCTCTTGGTTGAAATTTATAAAATCCCTCTGAAAACAATCTTTTAGGAAAATATATATCTCATGTAAAATAGCTGTTATAGCCCTTTCCAGTACTGACGAGCATTTCCTTTATAACCTTTTATTTGAAGTACTGTGGAATGTTAAGATCTTGATTGCCATTATTTTTTTCATTGAGTTTCATGTGATATCAATTTTAGATGTTGAAAGTCCTCAAGTGATCTTCCTGTTATTGAGATACAGTTTTTTGTGGCTTATGGCCATATCATGTTGAAACATTGGTTCCCTTACGATCACTGAAGTGAAGCAATGTCAATCCCGGTCAGTACCTAGATGGGTGACCACTTGTGAATATCAGGTGCTTTAATCTTGGATGCACAGGTGATGTGATGGATAATTGGAGAGCAGAGTTCCAATTCCAGTTGGTTTTGCTATATTCATTTGTGGGTAAATACCATTAAGAAAAGTATGAATCCACCTCTTCTCCCCCCAGCTATGTGTTAATTAGTAAGACTTTTATAACTAAAACCATTATCTCTATCTATAAAAGGCAGGATGTGTGTGTGTGTGTGTGTGTGTGTGTGTGTGTGTGTGTGTGTAACGAATGCACGGCCGCAATTTTTGATGGATTTGCACCAAAATTTACATGCACATGCTTCAAGTTAGCGGGAAGGCCAAGACTGACGTTGCATTTCCTAACTCCCATCGATAGTGAAAATAATCGATTTTTTTCATGCTTCTACAGCAGTTTTCATGTAGTTTGCAGCCATTTTCTACTGACCAGAGTGAGAGCCTATAGCTGGCTGCCATAAATAGGCAGGAAGATTCTATTGGACAGCGTGAGAGCCAACAGCTGACTGACACGAATGTTAACTAGCATGCTAGCATGCAAAAGAATCGATAGCTGCATTCGTCACAAGTGGGAAAAATTTAAATCTGCATGGCACTTTACTCCAATTGGCTCATTCGCTTGCTTAAACTCAACGTTGATTCTGATTCCGCAGAACTGGGTTGGATGTGAAAAAGTATTTGTTGTTAACATTCTTTTTTCGTTCGTTTTTTCCAGTTACAAATCCTTTTTTAAGGGTGATCGTTTTGTGTTCATTTTGTTTAGTTCTTTTTTTGTAACAGATTTAATGTTTAGTATAGAGCTTAGAAAAAATTTGCAGTGTGAGATAGGCAAGAAGTAAGGCATGTAGCAACATCAGCATGGCAAAGGGCACTCCTTTAAAGGCAAGAAAGGGCAAAAATATTTTAAGTCAAGTGATAGCAAGTGCTGTATGAGTATTATGATTTTTGAATCAAGCACTGGCAACGCCAGGCCATGCTTCTAGTTATCTAAAAAAAAAAGTAAAAAATAAAATTGGGGACAAAATATTTAGATTTTGGCATTAAATAAATGATAGCTGCTGCTAAACAAAAAAAAAAACCCAACAGTTCTTTGTTGGTGATTATGTAGTACAAATCCATAAATTTCAAAGAAGGATGATCTTTACCAAAAGCCATAGGCTTCATGCTTTGGAACATCAGGTGCTGTAAGTATGGATGTGCGGGTGATGTAATGGATAATATTAGATTCATTTATGCGCAAATATCATTGGCAAATGTATGAATCCACTTATTCTCTCCCAAGCTATGGGTTAATTAGTTTGGCTTGTAACAGTAAATCATTATTATCTCAAAAAAACTTCTTACAATCTGAAAATATTTTTTGGCTTCAAATAACCTTCAAAAGGTTGATAAGTCATAAAAATCAAATCGATCAAGCTATCAAAGGCTTCACTTATTCAAAGGACTGCTATTCGAAAATATCATGCTTCTTCTCTAGTTCATTGATATTTTTATAAAATTATGAATAAAAAACTTTTTTTCATACTTATTCATAAAATGGTAAATAATAAATAAAGCATTTTAGTTGGTTCACATATTTTTATGATCTTGTAAATAAACATTGCTGAGGGAGTCAAAAGTGTATACAGTAATTGTACTGTTAAGGGAATAACCATCTTTTCTACATGTCATTTTTTCTTTTTTTTTTGTAAGTTTAAAAGTTAAATATTGCTAAAATTTTAATCTGGGTTGGATGAACATCTACTGTCTGGAGTAAGGACATTTACCTCCATTATTTATTATTGAAGGCTAAATAAGACAACTAGTTGGTGTGTGTGTGTAATATATATATATATATCTATATATATATATATATATATATAAGTTTGCAATCCTGGGTTTCACACTTTTGCAATCATCAGACAAACCCAGTATGTTTCATTGCAAAAACATGAAACCCAGGGTTGCAAATTCATATCCATATAACTAAATATGTTAAGCTTTATCACTGATATTGACTGCTTTCCAATAAGTACCGCACATATATAATATATATCGAAATTTTATATATGTTATACATACATAAATGCACACACACATATGTATGTATGTATATGTACATACATATACATATATGTATGTATGTATGTATATATATATATATATATATATATATATGTGTGTATATATATATATATATATATATATATAATATTAATAATAATAATATTTATTAACAATTACAACAAAACCACTACTTAAATGCAATCAGGTTTCAAAACTGTGTGCTTTCTTAGGTGGTATTGCTCAACTAGAGAATAGACAGTCATTTTATGGTTTAAAAGTAGCAATACCCTCAATGGGGCAGGGTGGGGGGAAAAGGAATTAAGTTTTTAACATGGGGGTGGCGGGGCAGATTCAGGTTAACAAATCAGACGTTGGGCCTGTGATGAGTTCAAACTTCTGTGTTGGATTTCTGTTGGCCGTACAAGTTATTTAGTATCTCATCTAGATGTTAATAGGGTATCAAGTTCATAATATTCTTTGGTCAATAAACTGACATAAGAATGTAATCTATTATGATAAAATCAGAGGATAAATCCTCCTTATAAATCTGTCAATGACCGATATCAACATCAAGGTGGCAAGGGAGAAGGAGTGGGGAGAGGGTAGAGAAGGAAAGTAGTGAACCCTTAGTAGATGAAATATATAAATATAGTTCCAAACAGATACATATATACATTCATACATCCACACACATACATACCTACACATACACACACACAGACACACTCACACACACGTGTGTGTGTGTCTGTGTGTTGAATAGCCAGAAAAATTACTGTACCAAGAAAGAGACCTAAAAAAAGTGCTCAGTGCAGCAGCTTAGAAAAACAAACCTGCAGGGTAAGCTGATACAATAAAAAGAGGTAAAATACTGTATACTACCAGTGTCGTATTATTGAATGGGAGAACAGAAATAATGTCTAAATGTTGACATGTAAGCAAGAATGTTCTCAGCCTGTATGACCCCAGATGAAGAAAAATAAATTTTTTTTCACTCACACTTCCTCCTCTTCTCGGCTTCTGGTGCTGTAGCATGATAATAGTGGTGTGGTTTGAGGAATACTTGATGAGACCTATCAGTCAAAACCACTGTAGTGTGTTGTAGTATACAATGTTTTACCTCCTTTTCTTATGCACACACTCTGTTTACATTGTTCAGAATGTTGTTGTCCCCCTGTTTATTGTCATATTAACAACATTTCAGCTGTTGTATGCTCCGGCCGTCTCCAGGTAGAAGCTGGAATGTGCAACATCTAAAACGTGAATATGACAATAAAGGTGAGGACAACAGTGCAAATTGTGCAAATATAGTTATAACACCTCATCTCAGAAATGCTCACACACACACACACACACACACACACACACACACACACACACACACACACACACACACACACACACAGACACTTTAAACGTTATTTTTAGTTGATAATTCTATTTGAGTAGACACTTTGTTTATTTATTAAACAGCATATCTGTTTATTTTCATTTGTATGTTCAAGAAATCTTATTAAAACTGAGCAGGAGCATTTGTATCCACTAAAAATAATTGCACAGTTATAAAAATATCTGTCAGATTAATAAAAATACATTACATTCACACACACACACACACACACTTTTTTTTTTTTACAAGTGGAATTAAAACACCTTTAGTTAATGATCATTTTACCTATGAATTTTAATTTTAAAATTTGCGGGATTTTTCAAACTGTTTATGGCATCAGTTTGTAGTGGATACTGTTTATTTGGAGAAAGAAACAGAGAGAGTATGTTATAGGGGACTTATTGGGAGATATGGAGAAAAGGCATTGTTATTGGAGCCTGGGGAGGGGGAGACTAATGAGCTGACCTACATCCTAATGATCACACAGCCAAAATTTAATCTAACAAAAACGGGAAAAAACAATCGAGAGGCAACTTTAGTAAAGCACTCTTTTGTGAGTTTGTTTTAATATATTTCAAATTCTATGTTGTGTTAATAGGACTTACCTGGATTATATGAATGGATTACCGTGTGTATGTATATATATATATATATATATATTGTTTCTTCTTTTTCAGATAAACAGAACAGAGGTTCACTTGAATCAATACATCACAGCATTTTTGTGGTTTGTCTTGATCGATTGATTCCCTCAGTTGCTGCTGATACAAAGCAAACAAAATCTTTGATGGCTGGTCGGATGCTTCACGGGGGTGGAAGTAATTCCAGTTCGGGCAACCGGTGGTTTGATAAAACTTTGCAGGTAATTAATTTCTACGTTTATAAACATAAATCATTATAGACATTTGTTCTGACTGTTATCCTTATCGTGATTATTTTTTTTTATTTTTATTTTTTTCAATTGAATTCACCTCAAGCAAGGCATTAAAGCCACTGAGACACAAGGTTTTCTGGATGTAGAAGAATTAGAAAACAGAAACATTGCTAAGGATTGAGAACAATAGAAGAGTAATCTGGAAGACAGTAAGATAGTGATTGACTCTAATGAAATTAATGGTATATAGAAGTTTTTTTTTTAAAAAAAAATCATGTGAAAATATTAATATTAATGGGGGTTTTCTTCCTAACCTTTTCTTTGAAGTAGTGTGGAATGCCATCAACATTTTGATTGTGCCACTATCATTTCTTCAATTTATATGTGATATTCATTTTAGCTGTTGAAAGTCCTCATGTGATATGGTCTCTTTATTTGGTACAGTTCTTTGTGATTCTGTTAGCACCAGTCCGCAAGGTTTGAAGAAGTATGTTTGTCACCCAGACCCACAGGCTTCACTTGTAACAAGGTAACTTGTTTGTTAGGGAAGTGCATTTTATAGTTCTGGTTTCTGGTGGTAGCAAGTTGGAACAGAAAAATTTGTAAATCAATTAATTTATCTTACCCTTGAAGAGTGAACTGTATCTGTGAAACCCAGTGTTAAGACATAAATCTTTGACCTTTTTATTTACTATATTAATATTCTATTTCTTAATATTCATATTAATATTTTATTTCTGAAATCTGCTTGCCTGAAAAGTAGGTACCTTCAATAATTTTGAAGGTACTTAAAAATACTTTTGTAATATACTAATTGACATTTTTTTCTATAGTTTTTTTTTTTTTTTTTTTTTTTTAAATCATTTCGCTTTAAGCATAGCAATAAAGCTGCTAAAACAGAAGGGGTTACTGGGTGTGAAAGAATCTTAAGGAGAAAGGACAATAAAAGAACAGGAATTAAGGAAATGTTGTATTTGAATTTTTCAAGATCAAAGTTGACTAGAAAACAAGAAGCAGGAAGATTCCACAAGCAAGAAGTGTGAGAAAAGAAACTGTTAAGATAGAACTTATGGTTACATATAGCAAATGCAACTGTAAAATAATGAGACCTAGCTGCCAATCTAGCACTGCACTTAAATTTGTAAAGATGAATTGTTAAAGGGAAAAGCTGATCAGAAAAATTACTGTGAAAATATAGAAAATATGCAAGGAAGCCACATTTTGATAGTGGAGATGTGGTCAAAGATGAGGGGGAATCAATCTTTGATTGATTGATTTATTTTATATATATATATATATATTTGAGAGAGAGAGAGTTAATGAAGTTATTTGGTAATCCGTATGGATAATTCCAAGGAGGATGTAATCCAGAGACCTCAATGTGAAAACCGAGCAAATAATAATTATATTAAGAAGCAGACAACTTTAAGGGTATATGGGATTATAATTTATTTCCTTAGGATCAAGATTTTGGTCATAATTCAAGAGATCTCCATTTTCATACAAAAATATGGGTGGCAAATTTTTCTAGGCTTAAAAACTTACATATTATTATTTTTAATTTATGCACTCGTGTGTTTGAGGAGGCAGTTTTAAGTTGATATAAGCTGATAGGAAGAGGAAGAGGAGGAGGGAGACGATAGATATGTGATCAAAACTAGAGAGGGAAAGGAGAGATAGGAAGATATTCATATCTGTCTTTATTAAGATAAGAGACTAGATATGTCGACCTATTTATCAAGTCTTTTCACAGGGGAAAAAAAGGGAAGGAAAATAGACAAAGAAAAGTAGGTGAAGAAAAGAGATAAGATATTAGGTTGGTGCAAAAATAATGACGTAATAATGTCGTGTTTTGACGTTAAAAAATACGTCAAAAAACAACATTATTACATCATTATTTTTGCACCAACCTAATAGAATAGACAACAAATAGGGTAATAGGAGTGTGGAGGGGATAGAACAAATTATCATAAAGGCAGGACTCCAGCGAAATTTAAGATTACAGATTAATACAATTTACAATTAAAACACTAGATATTATTTTAAAGAATACCAACGATAATAAAAGTAACACAAAACTAATATTATTAATATTATTATTAACAACTAACAATTACAAATTAAAATTTCAAATTTTTTTTCCAAAAATCCAAATACTAACAACAATAATAATAATAAAAGTAAAAATAATGTTTTGTAAAATTGTTCTAAGAGAAAATTACGTGAAATAAATTTGAAAGAAAAATTCATATATACATATGTATATACACACACACACACACACACATTCTATTAAGAGTCAGCAAAATTAATTGACAGAAAATATAATTTTTCAGAGGTAGATAGTAATACTAATACAAATGAAGGAAATAACAATAGAGTAGTAATAATGAAAATAATAATACTGGATCAGTTATAGCATATTCATTCATATATACCAGTACACACACACATACACACACACACACACATATATATATATATATATATATATATATATATATATATATATATAATATATATATGCATGCACGTACATATACATTCCTAAATACATACATATACATACATGTCTACATGTACATACATTTCAATTAAAAGGTGCAATTATAATTTATAAATTCATGAATCATTCATACAAAAAACAAATATAGAGGTTAATGATTTAAATGGCGAGAATACATCGTCGCAAACAATATAAATAGGATACATCAACCCCGAACCTGTATATGAATGATATGATCCCCGTTTATAAATTCCAGTTGCATAAGGTCTTTTTAATTTTTTAACTGGAATTTATAAACGGGGATCATATCATTCATATACATGTTCGGGGTTGATGTATCTTATTTATATTGTTTGCGACGATGTATTCTCGCCATTTAAATCATTAACCTCTATATTTGTTTTTTGTATGAATGATTCATGAATGTACATACATGTCTACATGTACGCATACATTCCTAAATACATACATATACATACATCTACACATACACATGTCTAAATACATACATATGCATTCCTAAATACATAAATAGACATACATATCTACACATACATATACATTCAAATAAATACTTTATTTTTATATATTTTGTTTTGACTGTTTAAGTTGTATTTTTATGTTGTTTTATGTTTGTGTTGTTTGCCAGCCTCTCAAGTTTTGTGATGTTTGATTTTGGGCAACTTGGCTTTATCCAGTATTTGTCTCGCTTTCTATCTTAGCTCATCTGCCTGTGCTTGAGAAATGTTCAAGGCTATTTCCTTGATTCAGGAAATGAAGTGCAAGTATGGTATCCTCTTGATGGTTGTTGCAAAGTTGAGACCCTTGTTTAGTACTGACTCTTCAGAGGCACTCAGCTGGTGTTTACTGACATTGAGTTGTGAGTTCAGTACAGCAGAGGTGAACAAAAAACTTAGAGAGTTGAGTTAAAAGGGAGATAACTGATACTAAGATATCCAGAAGAGGCATGATGGAACTTGAACAATCTATCCTGATGGATGAAATAAAGTGTTCAGTTCAAAATTTCGATCACATAAAGAAGGCCAGAGCATACAGTGGTCAAAACGTTGTGAATATGATATCAAAGATGAAGACACTAGTCCAAATAATGTAAATACTGTAAATAAATCTTCCTTGTTGCCATAGTTAATGAAAGATATTTAAAAGAAAGGTTGTTGCCCAGATACAACAACAGTTTGTTTCATGCAATCTTCATGGCCTGAATATTGTGTTTAAGCATGAAACAGATTGTCACCATTTATTCTTGATATCATTGTCCACACTTACATTTATGAACATTTTATCCTGGATAATGAGTACTTTTACTCTATAAATATAGAATACTTTAAAATTATATATTATCTCTCTCACGTGTATATATATACACACACACACACACACATATATATATATAATGGAAATAAAAAAGACAAGACCAACTTTACTGTTCATGATTTAAAAAAAATAAAATGACCAATTTAGGAACATTAAATAATAGACAGATATAGTAAGTACTAAGCACAACTAAAAATATGAATGGACAAGATACATTTTTATTGAAATTTTACTAATCTTAGAAAAGAACATATTACATTAATAATAATCCGCATTTATTTCCAAACAATTTTCATTTTAAAAATGAATAATAGGTATCCCAAACTAAAACTTTATTTTTAATCTAAAAACTTTTAATACAAAGAGCTTAAAACATAAAAAAAAAAAAATGGCACTAAATTTATCTTAGTAGTTCAATTAGCAAACGAGGTTATGACCAAGATGTTAATTTTCCATTTCATGCACTATTGTGGCAGAAGCCAAATTTAACAGCGTATAATTAAAGATGTATGTTTCAAACAAGTGAAGACATTATAAATGTCATATATGTAGTCTTTATAAAGATAATACTAATGGAATCAATAATTATTAAATCAAACTGGTCTAAACATTGGGAAAAAATTATGTTCTCAAAAATTAAATAATTAAAAAAAACTGACAGAAGGGCAATTCTGGCTGCCCATAAGTTTCATCCTCACACAACAGAGTTGGAATCGAGGGAATAAATGTTACAATATAAAATACATGTATTAAAGGCAGAACAATCAGATTGAAATAATGTCAAGCCCTAACAGGCATTCCCTCTGTTTACAGAGGGAGGGCTGTCTGGACCTGACATAGATTGTGTCTAATGCCTTCAAATGTAAGAAAGAATGAGCACGACTAAGGATGGTAAAAGAGTCAATACTAAAATTGGTGACACAATTTGGATTATTTATAAAATGCTTCACGATAGCAAAACCATATGTATTGTTGATCATGTCAACAATTTGGAATGTACCATTTCTAATTTTCCTAGGTATGTGCTGATGTATTATCTTGTCTAGCTGTAGGATAGTTCTACCTATGTAGTCGGCTCCACAACTACATCTAAATTGATAAATCACATTGTTAATATGGTGGGTGGGTAGAACATCCTTTCAAGTAGGCATCCATGCAGACCTGGTAGAAATGTACATTAGCCAAAAAATAATAATTTTCAACTACAGAGCTAATCCATTTGGCAAATTTCCCACTGATTGTACGCAAATAAATAGGGCACATAGTAGCTGTACTCGGTTTAAGTTTAGAAAAATTAGAGATTTTCTTATTCATAACCAACTTAATTATTAGGTTGGTGCAAAAATAATGACGTAATAATGTCATTTTTTGACATTAAAAATATGTCAAAAAACGACATTATTACGTCATTATTTTTGCACCAACTTAATTACATCCAATAGACAGAGTACAATATAGATAGACTACATCCAATGGGTACCACTTATTAACAAAAGTTTTAGCAATTGTTTTTAACTCATCATCTAATTTAGATTTTCAGCAATTCATTAAAGATCTATGTGTTAGGGTACTGATTAAGTTTTCTTTTTTTTTGTTTTGTTGGGACAGAATGCATCCCACCGAATGTATAGTCCAATAAAGGTTGGTTTGCAGTAAATTGATGTGATATACCCAGATGGAGTTCTAGTTACTGAAGCATCCAAAAAAGATAATGTAGAAGTGGTTTCAATTTACACTGTATAATTTAATGCTAAATATTAGGTTGGTGCAAAAATAATGTCGGTTTTTGACGTTACGTCAAAAACCGACATTATTTTTGCACCAACCTAATATAATAATTTTACTAATAAAATTTTGTCTAAGATGTGTTTGTGGTGTTTTCAGGTTTATGGTTAAGAATGATAACTTATTTTGTTCTAAAATTCCTAGTTCTATGTTGATTTCTTTTAGGTAATAATTGGTCCTGATGGCATGTGTGGATTGAATTATGAACATACATCGGCAGAAGGTCCTCCGATAATAACTTTGTTGGATTATGTTCTTACTTATTGGTATGTATAAATAACTAATTTTTAACTAAAATTCTTTTTTAGTTTTTATTAGTAGGTTTTTTAGTTGGAAAGATTTTTTATTTTTGTAAAGAATATATTGCAATTTTATGTGAGTGAATTTTATCACATTTTTTTTTTTTTTTTTTTTTTTTTTGTCTTTAAATATTTTTTCATCCTTTAAATATTTTTTTCATCCTTAAATAATATTTTTTTCATCCTTAAATAATATTTTTTATCATCCTTAAATAATATTTTTTTTATTCATAATTAATTTTTTCATCCTAATTTTTTTCATCACTAAATAATATTTTCATTCTTAAATAATTTTTTCATCCTTAAATAATTTCTTTTTCCTTTTTTTGAGTTGAAGTATTGTCAATATATTATATTTTTTTTTCTAAAGAAATTTTTTTTCTATTTTATTCTATATTATATTATTCTATATGATTATTATCAAAATTATGTTTTTCATCCTTAAATAATTTTTTTTTCTTCCTTAAATAATTTTCATTCTTAAATAATTTCTTTTCATCCTTAAATAATTTTTTTCATCACTAAATATTTTCATTCATAAATAATTTTTTTTAATGCTTAAATAATTTCTTTTTCCTTTTTTAAAGCTGAAGTATTGTCAATATATTGCATCATTTGTTTTTTCTAAAGAAATTTTATACTATACAATTGATTATTATCAAGATTTTCTTTTAACTCCTTAAATAATATTTTTATTCATAAAAAAATTTTTTCATCCTTAAATAAATTTTTTTTTCATTTTTAAATAATTTTGTCATTTTAAAAAATATTGTTTTTTCATCCTTAAATAAATTTTTTTTTCATTTTTAAATAATTTTGTCATTTTAAAAAATATTGTTTTTTCATCCTTAAATAAATTTTTTTTTCATTTTTAAATAATTTTGTCATTTTAAAAAATATTGTTTTTTCATCCTTAAATAAATTTTTTTTTCATTTTTAAATAATTTTGTCATTTTAAAAAATATTGTTTTTTCATCCTTAAATAAATTTTTTTTTCATTTTTAAATAATTTTGTCATTTTAAAAAATATTGTTTTTTCATCCTTAAATAAATTTTTTTTTCATTTTTAAATAATTTTGTCATTTTAAAAAATATTGTTTTTTCATCCTTAAATAAATTTTTTGTCATTTTTTTTTTGGATTGTCAATATATTGTTTTTTTTGGTTTTTTTTCCTAAAGAAATTTTATACAATACGATTAATTTTTTATCAAGATTTTATTTTCCTCTTTAAATATTCTTTTTATTTTTTTGAGCCAAGGTATTTTCAGTATATTGATTTATTTTTTTAACATGTATATTTTGCTTCTATACTGTACAATTTATTTTTATTAATATTTTCTTTTTCATTCTTAAATATTTTTTTTTGATGAGTCAAATTTTGATGTCAAAATATTGACAGTTCCTCACCTAAAATAAAAAAAAGTTCACACTGGATCTGAAAGCTCCCAAATGACAAAACAAAAACACTGATGTGCTTTACAATGACGGTATAGTTGATATAGGTTTTCCTTAACCAGAAGTTACTGTCAATTAGTGGTCATGAGTTCAATCCCTGTGTAAGATAGTGAAATTGACAGGAACAAATAAGAAACAGTATCACAGGGTCAATAGTAACAAAATAATCAACACATACAATAGGTCCAATATTACTAAAAATAATGGATAATGATGATGGCCAGAGGGTACTTGGTTGAAATGTTGTATATAGTAACATTTATAATAGTCAAAGATGAGAATTGAATAAATATCACCTTTAAATAGGCTTAACAATTTTTTTTGTTAGTTTAAACTAGTCTCCTATTCTTTTTTTTATTTACTATGAAGAAATATTGCAAAGCTGTAATCTGTTCAGACATTTTCAAATTGGATATGACGCATTGTGTATAGAACAAGGGTGTGTAAATTGCAAACATGTGTAGTGATTTTGCACAGTTGCAAGAGTACAACAAACAATCTATTTAGATGCTTGTGAAAAAATTTAGGTATTTTTTGGTTCCATATCGTACAAAATAATAATCTATTCAAAACCAAGAAAAAACAAAACAAAACAAAGACCGAAAGCATTTATATTTAATAGTGAACTCCGAGTCTCAGTAAAATCATGTCTTAAAAAATCGACATATCGTATTATGCACAATCACAGGCAATTAGGTTACTACATCTTATACTGTGTTGATATCATTGACCAGTCATCGGCACAATGTAAATTGGTATATGGATCTAGGTGCCTGTGTGTACGGGGTGTTCTAGGTGCCTATGTGTACAGGGTGGGGGGCTAGTTGAACATGAGAACAAACTGACACACACACAGAATTCATGGTTGCAATCTAAACAAATTCCTAATGTTCCCAGGCAGTAAATTAATAAAAGTTGGTTTATTATCTGTTAAAATACACCTGTCTTTTATTTTCATACGTTTTGTTCATCCCAACAGCCTGGGATGTAACAGTACCTCAACAGTTTTTCTCACCAAAATCTGTCTTACACTTTTATAAGTGTACCATTTGTCCATAAATTGAATATTACTGTCACATCTGGACTGGTGATAAAATGCTGTGTTATCAATTCTGATCTGGTATCTTGGTTTCAATCACTTTCTTCCTGCCATACCTCAACTTTAGGAATTTAAGTGCTGCACTAGATTTTCAGCTTAGTTTCATCATTTGACAGTTGAAATTGCAAGATTTAACCATAAGTTCTCGCTGTGGAGCTCTCTTCTAGATTGTTGCTTTCCAACCAACTTTGATCTTCAAAGATTTAAATGTAGGTACCTCCACTTTTTTGCTGAAAAACAGCATAGCATGATGAAAAAAAGGCCCTAAACTTCATGAAAAAAAAGTTTTATTCTCAATGTGTTTGTTATTATTAAGAGGAAAGACTAAAGTATTTTTTAATTATTTTTAAAAAAAATTTTTAACCCTTTCTAGCATGTTTGAAATTTTTGTTAAAAATTTTGATTTTTTTTTTTTTACATCAGCAGTTAACATTAATTTACAATTAGCATTTTTGTACTTTTTCCGGTGAAAAACACAAAATAAAAATAATTGTTGGATTTTAATTAAATTTTCAGGACATGTTCAGAAATGAATTAAATTATTTTTGAAATTTTTTTTTAGAAAATTTTGGTAAAAAAAATATTTTTTTTATGTATGTTACTTACTTTCATGAAATTTTGGCAAATTAAATTTTAATCCCCAAATTTGTTTTATTACTTAAAAGCAGGACTCCTTGGAGAATGTAAATCTTTTTTTTTTTTTTTAACTACTAATCATTTCCCAAATATCTGCTCCAGACATAAAATAAAAATACACTAAAACTATGATATTATTTAATTAGAAAAACTTTTAATTGTTTTATAAGTAATATTTATTAAGGACATTATTGTCTTAAGAAAAAAAAAATTTTGATGAATAATGAATTTTTACAAGAATCGTTTCCATTTTTTAAAATTATAATTATAATAATTGGTAATATTATAAATCATTTAAAATTCTGCATTATTCAATCCGGTTAGGTGATATTGTTATTAAGTGAAAACTATATTTACGAATCTAAATATGAAAAGCTCAATAAAAGTTGTTAATGCTCAATATTTTTCTTTTTTTAAATTTTAATTTTTTTATGTATTCGTAACGTGCCCCTGTTTTAAAGATGGTGACCATACATGATATTATCAGAAAATAAGAGCAACTGAGTAAAAAAATAAGTAAAATATGAGGGATTATTAAAATTACACTTTCTCTTGTTTTACTTGAGTAATCTGCAAATACCAATTTATTTTTCAATTAACAAACCCCCATTTACAATTTCTCATCAAGTTTATATGGATGGGTGTTCCTGCATGTATTAGGTTGGTGCAAAAATAATGACGGTTTTTGACGTATTTTTTAACGTTAAAAACCGTCATTATTTTTGCACCAACCTAATACTTTTGGTGGACAACCCCCAAGCTGCATATATGACTTAGACACCTTTTGGCCAGTTTGTACTGCCAGAGAAGATGTACAGTGATAATTATTTTGGCCTTTTTCTCCTAAAAACATAATTTTGTCCTCTCTCCTTAATGTTTTCCTTTTCTCATATTCTCTCACACTCAGTAACCCCTTGTGTATTTGTGGCTTTACTTCCTTTCATGCAGTACAAAATAGTAATCTGGAAAAAAACAGAACAAACCATATATATGTAATACTCATTTTATTTTCATTAACCAAAAATCCCAAAATAGATCCCCACCAAGAGATTTGCATCTGCAGTCTTATGTATATCGATGAGTAAACAGAAACCTGAATGTGGAAAATTTGTCGAAGATTCCTTTCGCCTCCACAAATCTTATTAATAAATCATAAATGTATTAATTAAGAATTTCATTAAAAACAAAGAAAAGACTACTGAACCGTTACATAATGTCAGTCTTTTGGCAGTGAATGCTGAACAATCGCCTCTGCTTCAGTCACTTTCCCACTACTGTAATGGAGCTTCCTGTGCCTTTTCTGAAAATACTGTAGTGATATGCAAATTAGTATAATTTGCATATGAGCAGGTAGCTCATATGATAAACGGACACCAACTAGAACAGAGGTCGAACGCTTACTTAGCAAGATACACGACACAACAATGGCGTCGCCGATAGGATACTCTCTGGTCCTTGAAGACCCAGAATACGTAGATACGTGGATTCGCTGCTTTGCTGCTAATACAAGATGTAAAAAGTTGAAAGACAACAAAAACAGAGGAGGGGAAAATGAAATCATCGACTTGTTTATGGCTACCGCTGGTTGTGAAGCAATTATGAAGGTTGCTACAATGGTTTACCCTCGAGAACTAGAAGAAATGACTTTCGAAGAAATAAGTCAGGTTATTAAGGGAAACATGAGGCCAAAGAAAAGACTGGTGATTGCAGAAAGAACCAAGTTTATGGCAATGAAGCAGGAAGTGGATGAACCGATAGTAAAATATTTACACCGGTTAAGAAGTGCGAGTAAATACTGTGAATTCGAAAAACTAGGAACAGGAGAGCAGACAACGGAAGAAGAATTAATCCAACTAAGATATGCATAATTCAGCACATAGATATAAGTTAATGGTACAGTTACAACTTACAAACATGCCTTTGAATATGTGTATAGAATTTATACAACAGCAGGAATTAATACATACCTACAACCAAAATAAAAATAAATCCTACGAAGAAATAATGGCTGAAACATAAACGGTACAAACAAAAAGAAAAAATTGTGCGTACTGTGGAAAAATTCATGAAAGGAAAAAAGAAAAATGCCCAGCCTTTGGAAAAACATGTTCAAAGTGTTTAAAAAAAAATCACTTCAAAGAAGTATGTAAAACGAAAAATGTGGAAAGAGTAGAGGATGAAAATAGACAGATTTTTAATGTAAAAAAGGATAATATACAAAATACTGGATCTAAGAACGGAGATACAAAAATAAAAGTGAAAATCAACGACTGTATTGTCAAAATGCAAATCAACACAGGTAGTGAGGTCATGATAGTACCCAGAAATTTGTGGGGAAAAAATGGGAAAACCGTTTTTAAAAAAAAACAACATACAATTATGTTAGTTTGATGGCTCAATTATAGCAATTATGGGTTACTTTGAAGATTCAATAGAACTAAAAGAAAAATATGAAATAGTACCCATTATAGTTACATATTGCCGAAAAACGCATGGACTACTGGGGAATGACGTGTTAAAAATAAATTCAATGAAGTTGACTAATGAGATAGAAATGGAAAAAGCAGGAAAATTAAAAAATTATGAAGCTAGCCTGAAATTAAAAGAAAATGTTTCCCCCTCCTACTATGAAGCGAGAAAAATACCAGTGCATTTATTACCGTTGGTAATAGCTAAATTGCGAAAGCTAATAAAGGAAGACTTATTAGAACCTGCCCCTCCAGGAGGAAGTAAATGGGCATCACCCATTGTGGTATTGAAAAAAATGATGGTGACTTGAGAATTTGTGGAGATTATAAAATAGGGGTGAACCATAAAGTTTGTGCTGACTCGTACCCTATTCCGAATGTGGAAGTAGCTTTACATAAACTTGCTGGAATGAAAGTATTTTCGAAGATAGACCTAAAATCAGCTTACCACCAAATACTGATAAATGAAAATTTTAAAGAAGTGACGACCATAAACACACCTATAGGCCTGTTAAGGTGGAAAAGAATGCCGTATGGCATAAAAACGGCAAGTGCAATTTTTCAAAAAGCTATTGAAAAAGTAATAGGAAATGTTGAAAATACCATCTGTTATCAAGACGATATATGTGTTGGAGATTTAAATGAAGATGATTTAAAGAAAAAAACTGAAAATATACTGAACCAGCTAAGAGACACTGGTATGACAATAAATACAAAAAAGTGTGTAACCAACAGCAATGAAATATCATTTTTGGGTTACTCAATATCAAAGGAAGGGATCTCTCCAGATAAAGTACTAATAGAGAAAATTCTAAAAGTTGCTACACCGAAAAATAAAAAAGAGTTGGAGTCCTTCTTAGGTTTGGTAAATTTTTATAGAAAATATGTACCAGAATATAATGAGTTGACAGAACCATTTGCTAAGTTAAGAAAAAAAAATGTGGAATTCATTTGGTTAGAACACCAACAGAAAGCCTTTGAAAACTTAAAACAGATTCTGGCAAAAAAGCCAATAGTACAAATTTTTGACCCTGAGAAGGACATAACTCTAACTACTGACGCTAGTGAGCAGTCCATATCTGGTATTTTGTCACAAGATGGGCATCCCATAATGTACTTATCAAGGAGATTAACAACGACTGAATACAATTATTTGAATATAGAAAGGGAGGCACTAGCCATAGTGTGGACAACGGATAGAGCAAGACAGTTCTTGATGGGAAAAAAATTCTTGTTGAAAAGTGATCACAGACCACTGGAATTTATTTTCAACCCAAGAAAAGAGCTACCGAAAGTTACAACGTCCAGAATATTACGTTGGGTGATTAGACTGATGGCGTTCGACTTTGACATTGAATATGTTAAAGGGAATATGATACCGCACGTTGATGCCTTATCTAGATTGAGGTTTTATAGAGAGGAGAAGGACAAAAACGACAAGGAATTTGAAGACACATTCTTGCACCTTGTAGAAACCGATATAATATCTGTAGATAAAATGGCTACTGAAACTACAAATGACCCAGTGTTAAATAGAATAATGTCGAGGATAAAACAGAATTGCTGGGGAAATTGTTCAATGGCTGAAAGACCATTCAAAGAAATCAGACATAAAATGACTATATAAAACTGGATAATATGTAATGGAGACTTGGTAGTTCCCCCAGAAACACAGAGGAGACAGGTTATAAAAAGTGTACACGATGACGTACATTGTGGAGTGGCAGCTACGCAAAGAAGATTAAAATTGGAAGCCTGGTGGCCGGGGTACTCAAGAGACGTAGAAGACTATGTAAAAAGATGCAAAAAATGCACAGAACTCAGGAATTTTAAGCAAAACAAAATACATGTATGGCCCCGAGAAGTAGAACCATGGAGCAGAGTACACATGGACCATGCCTATGTCAATGGGATAGGACTATTATTAATATTAGTAGACACATATTCAGGTTGGCCTGAAGTGGTGAGATGTACAGTGATAATTATTTTGGCCTTTTTCTCCTAAAAACATAATTTTGTCCTCTCTCCTTAATGTTTTCCTTTTCTCATATTCTCTCACACTCAGTAACCCCTTGTGTATTTGTGGCTTTACTTCCTTTCATGCAGTACAAAATAGTAATCTGGAAAAAAACAGAACAAACCATATATATGTAATACTCATTTTATTTTCATTAACCAAAAATCCCAAAATAGATCCCCACCAAGAGATTTGAATCTGCAGTCTTATGTATATCGATGAGTAAACAGAAACCTGAATGTGGAAAATTTGTCGAAGATTCCTTTCGCCTCCACAAATCTTATTAATAAATCATAAATGTATTAATTAAGAATTTCATTAAAAACAAAGAAAAGACTACTGAACCGTTACATAATGTCAGTCTTTTGGCAGTGAATGCTGAACAATCGCCTCTGCTTCAGTCACTTTCCCACTACTGTAATGGAGCTTCCTGTGCCTTTTCTAAAAATACTGTAGTGATATGCAAATTAGTATAATTTGCATATGAGCAGGTAGTTCATATGATAAACGGACACCAACTAGAACAGAGGTCGAACGCTTACTTAGCAAGATACACGACACAACAAATACTTTCATGGTAATGGTTCTGGTGAATTTTCTTATATATAAACTTTATGAATTTAAGCGCAGTACTAGATTGTCAGTTAGGTCTCATCATTTTGCAGTTGAATTGACTAGATGTAACCATAAGTTCTTTGCTCACAGTCTCTTTTCTCACACATCTCGCCTGTGTAACTCTCCTATGACTTCTTACTTTCCAGCCAACTTTGATCTTCAAAAATTTAAATGCTATGTCAATCATTCTCTACTGTCTTGATTCTTCTTCTTTTATTTTTCTTGCTCTTTAATGTTTTCTTCTTTTTTTTATTCTCTCCTACTCAGTAACCCTCTTGTGTCTTAGTGGCTTTATTGCCTTGCTTGGGGGTGAAATGATTTGAAAAAATCAAACAATAAAGAACTTATACTTAACATCAGGAAGAGATAATTGAAATTTCTAGGACACATAAGGAAAGAAGGCTTGGAAAATCTGATACCTACAGGACAGGTTGAAGGCAAGAGGGACAGAGGAAAGCAACACATAACATGCTTAGTGAGCTTGAGTAAATGGATGGCAGAACGAAGTTTAGCATAACAAAAAGCAAAATTTATCAAAGGACAAGAAATTGTGGAGAGCCATGATCACCAACATTCTGAAGAAGCATAGCACATAGAAGATGAATGTCACATACATTTGTGCAGTCTGTTCACAAATTATAGTTAATAAGCAAATAAATTTATTTTATATTTAATTTTTATTAACAAAATGAAAAATAGTTCTCAGCCAACAGATTTGAATCTGCAATTTATCTTGTGTACATCTAGACTGATTATTACTAAAATTTAGAGAACCTGGCTATTTAACCCTTAATGCTTATTTCACTTTGGAATGTAAGCAGTGATAACTCTCCACAGTTTCCTTTTTCTTTACTAGAACTTTTGAAACATTCTGATGTGGGTTGAAATCCTTGCAGTATTTAGTACTGTTGAAGTTATCATTAACATTTTTTTGCAAACTCTGTGTTTCATTCAATTTTGCAAACCAGTTGAAATTTGAATAAGCTGATATGTTTGGACAAAAATCCTACTTAGCAGTTTAATAATTTCTTTAATTTAATTTAATTTTATAGGATTTCATGGTAAAACATATTTTTTAAGAAAATTTCTTTTTTGCCTTTTTTAACAGTGAAGAAGAAATTCTAAATATTTTTTACCCTTGAGCATGCAACATATAACTGGCCATGCATAAATATTCCTTTCTGGAGCTGAATTCAAACTTTTTGAAGCATTTGGCCTTGTGATAGATGGACAAATGGAAGTAACAGAATTTTATATATATATATATATATATATATATATATATATATATATATATATAAGATAGGTTATTTTGTTGCTACTTGATGTGAACGAGAATGTTCATATTTGCCAGTTTTTCCAATGGGAATAGGTAAATTTCAGAAATATCATTATCCTCACCATAAAAGTAAAATTTGAAGGAAATATTAGTCATTTTTTATGTTTTCTAGGTATAAGTAAATAGGAAATAACAATTGCCATCCAAGGACAAAAATCATGTTACACAGTGTAATTAATGTAACAGTTATTGTTTTTTTTTCTTCTTCTTTTTTTTTTTTTTTTTTTTTTTTTTTAGAAGCTTATAATTAATATAGGAATAATATAATAAATACTGGATTTTATGGTGAATATTATTTTTGTATTTCAGTTATGCAAATGAAGAGAAAATTCTTCCTGCTGTTGGCATTCAAGAACCAGTGAGGTTGAAGTTTAATCTTGGAACCAAAATTTTAGAGGCAATAGAAAATGCAAAGAAAAATGCTGACTCGTAAGTAATTCTTTTTTCTTATCAGCAGAATTAAAGATTCTTTTCTTTTACTTCCTTTATAAGACATCAATCATTTTTTTTAACTTATTTTGTGGAAACCTACATTTAAAATGGTAATATTTAACAAAACTAGTTTACCCAGGCCGCCCAAAATGATGGCATATTTTGTTTAGTCCTTACTATTATTAGAAGGTTTTCCCATGTGAGTCTTTAAATATATAAATATACTAGTTTACCCAGGCCGTCCAAAATGATGGCATATTTTGTTAAGTCCTTACTATTATTAGAAGGTTTTCCCATGTGAGTCTTTAAATATATAAATATACTAGTTTGCCCAGTCCGTCCAAAATGATGGCATATTTTGTTAAGTCCTTACTATTATTAGAAGGTTTTCACATGTGAGTCTTTAAATATATAAATATACTAGTTTACCCAGGCCGTCCAAAATGATGGCATATTTTGTTAAGTCCTTACTATTATTAGAAGGTTTTCCCATGTGAGTCTTTAAATATATAAATATACTAGTTTACCCAGGCCGTCCAAAATGATGGCATATTTTGTTAAGTCCTTACTATTATTAGAAGGTTTTCACATGTGAGTCTTTAAATATATAAATATACTAGTTTACCCAGGCCGTCCAAAATGATGGCATATTTTGTTAAGTCCTTACTATTATTAGAAGGTTTTCCCATGTGAGTCTTTAAATATATAAATATACTAGTTTACCCAGGCCGTCCAAAATGATGGCATATTTTGTTAAGTCCTTACTATTATTAGAAGGTTTTCACATGTGAGTCTTTAAATATATAAATATACTAGTTTACCCAGGCCGTCCAAAATGATGGCATATTTTGTTATGTCCTTACTATTATTAGAAGGTTTTCACATGTGAGTCTTTAAATATATAAATATACTAGTTTACCCAGGCCATCCAAAATGATGGCATATTTTGTTCAGTCCTTACTATTATTAGAAGGTTTTCACATGTGAGTCTTTAAATATATAAATATACTAGTTTACCCAGGCCGTCCAAAATGATGGCATATTTTGTTAAGTCCTTACTATTATTAGAAGGTTTTCACATGTGAGTCTTTAAATATATAAATATACTAGTTTACCCAGGCCGTCCAAAATGATGGCATATTTTGTTATGTCCTTACTATTATTAGAAGGTTTTCACATGTGAGTCTTTAAATATATAAATATACTAGTTTACCCAGGCCGTCCAAAATGATGGCATATTTTGTTAAGTCCTTACTATTATTAGGTTTTCACATGTGAGTCTTTAAATATATAAATATACTAGTTTACCCAGGCCATCCAAAATGATGGCATATTTTGTTCAGTCCTTACTATTATTAGAAGGTTTTCACATGTGAATCTTTAAATATATAAATATACTAGTTTACCCAGGCCGTCCAAAATGATGGCATATTTTGTTAAGTCTTTACTATTATTAGAAGGTTTTCCCATGTGAGTCTTTAAATATATAAATATACTAGTTTACCCAGGCCGTCCAAAATGATGGCATATTTTGTTAAGTCCTTACTATTATTAGAAGGTTTTCACATGTGAGTCTTTAAATATATAAATATACTAGTTTACCCAGGCCGTCCAAAATGATGGCATATTTTGTTATGTCCTTACTATTATTAGAAGGTTTTCACATGTGAGTCTTTAAATATATAAATATACTAGTTTACCCAGGCCGTCCAAAATGATGGCATATTTTGTTAAGTCCTTACTATTATTAGGTTTTCACATGTGAGTCTTTAAATATATAAATATACTAGTTTACCCAGGCCATCCAAAATGATGGCATATTTTGTTCAGTCCTTACTATTATTAGAAGGTTTTCACATGTGAGTCTTTAAATATATAAATATACTAGTTTACCCAGGCCGTCCAAAATGATGGCATATTTTGTTAAGTCCTTACTATTATTAGAAGGTTTTCACATGTGAGTCTTTAAATATATAAATATACTAGTTTACCCAGGCCGTCCAAAATGATGGCATATTTTGTTAAGTCCTTACTATTATTAGAAGGTTTTCCCATGTGAGTCTTTAAATATATAAATATACTAGTTTACCCAGGCCGTCCAAAATGATGGCATATTTTGTTAAGTCCTTACTATTATTAGAAGGTTTTCACATGTGAGTCTTTAAATATATAAATATACTAGTTTACCCAGGCCGTCCAAAATGATGGCATATTTTGTTCAGTCCTTACTATTATTAGAAGGTTTTCACATGTGAGTCTTTAAATATATAAATATACTAGTTTACCCAGGCCGTCCAAAATGATGGCATATTTTGTTAAGTCCTTACTATTATTAGAAGGTTTTTACATGTGAGTCTTTAAATATATAAATATACTAGTTTACCCAGGCTGTCCAAAATGATGACATATTTTGTTAAGTCCTTACTATTATTATTATTGTTTTCCAATCCCCCTCCACACATTTTTTTCTTTTCTAAATTTCATCAAGATACTCTTTTCTTTGCATTATTCATTCAATCAATCCACACTTGTCTTACCAAAATTATGCCACAAGGCATTGGTAGTGCAAAAGAATTAACTGTAATTACTTGCTTTGGTCTGGCAACATTAAAAATCAAAGAACAATGCAAATAATACGAATATATCTGATCAAAAAGTGCCTGTCCTTTCATTTGTTGCATGATGCAAGAGTCCTTGAAATCTAATCAGTAAATGTCTAAGGTTTTCAGCAAATACATTCAGTAACGGTTTTCAGCAAATACACTCAGTAAAGGTTTTCAGCAAATACACTCAGTAAAGGTTTTCAGCAAATACACTCAGTAACGGTTTTCAGCAAATACACTCAGTAACGGTTTTCAGCAAATACACTCAGTAACGGTTTTCAGCAAATACACTCAGTAAATTCAATTCTTTCATCCATTTACCTCAGATTGGCTACTGTTCTGCTTGCAACCAGTTTGGCTGTTAGGTTTCTTTTATTCAGTCAATGTTATTGCTCCTTTTTTTTGAATTAGACATTCATTCTATTTGTAGCATTACACTCAAGTTTACCCAATCAATTCTACAGAGAATTAAATTCCTTGCAGTGAGGATCCTGGTGGCTGGGCATCCATGATTTAGTTGAATAAACAGTCATGTGAAATGCAACACTACTTTAGTTCCTACTCTGGTTAGGCAGGCTGTCAAGAAGGCCTCTTCTGATCAGTCAGCTAGTCGCAGCCATCCTTAATGCTTGTCTACCCCTACTCAAATACTATCACAAAGTAGACATATTATCACCAAAACTGACTAATAAATATACACACACACACACACACCAACATACAAAGATAAGTATTAGAAGGTAGTGTCAAGGGTCGTTCAGCAAACATAAGAAGCAACATCAATTTCCACTTATCTCGGACGGGGGATAATGATAGAACTCGGAGACGGATATTATTGATATCCATATAACATCCTTGTATCCTTGAGATGGATAGGCAATTGTGTGTCCTTCCAAAACATCTATGTTCGACCTCCAGAAATGTAATCGGCATAAAAATAATAACTATTAAAAAAGATGGGGAGAACATAAACACAAACTCGTCTTGGATACATCTGGCAGCAAGGCCTCTGATTCAGAGGTTTTAAGGAACAGGGAACCACCTCTTAATTGCTGTTGCTCCAAGGTTCACCCTGACCTGGGATGGTAGCACCTGTTAGGGTCGCAGCTATGGGCAAATAATGAACTCCCAAACTGGGCTCAAAACACTGAAAGTATAAAAATACATTTTTATAGTAAAATTTCCAGCAATAGATTTTTATAGCAAAAAAAATAAATCGAGGACTCTATTTTAATAGTAAAAAAATATTCTAGCATCAGATTTTAATAGTAAAAACAAAATAATTCCAGCACTAGATTTTAATAGTAAAAAAAAAAAAATTCTAGGACTAGATTTTAATAGTAAAAAAATAAAAATCAAGCACTCTATTTTAATAGTAAAAAAAATTCCAGCAATAGATTTAATAGTAAAAAAAATTCTAGAACTAAATTTTTATAGTAAAGAAAAAAAAATCGAGCACTCTATTTTAATAGTAAACAAAAATTTAACACTTGATTTTAATAGTAAAAAAAAAAATAACCAAAGCTCCCCAGAAAACTAAATTTCAGCATTAAATGTCCCAGTAGGAGTTGATATGTGGTTAAACAAACCAAACCAAATTAAACACAAACACTTTCAATATCCCCAAACCACTCTTCAAAATAAAAAGGGCTTACGGCAACATCATATTGAAACAACAGTTCTCATATGATCACTGAAGTTAAGCAATATTGAACCTGGTCAGTACTGAGATTGGGTGACTCCTTGAGAATACCAGTTGCTGCAAACTTGGATGTGCAGATGATGTAATGGATAATGGCCCGGAATTATTAATAAGTGTTTGTTTGTTTGTTTAAAACTTAACGACCCATCAATCAGCAAGAGATCATTTAAGGTCAAACAGTTGTTTTTTGTTTTTTTTCTTTTTCTTTAAATAAGGTTGAAATGCTTTCAAAAAGACTTTCCCTTCCCTTTCCTTCTTTTTCGATGTTGTCTTGCTTTTTTTTTAAAAATTCACTGTTTTCGGAGGTGCGTTGTTCTTTGAAAATTTCTCACCTGGCAAGTATCAAATTTTCTCCTTTCATCATCAGACACCAAATTGGAATTATATTTTATTATATAGTCCAACTTTTCATAAGAAAGGTCAAGATCAAATTGGGGTTATTAATAAGAGAGCAGAGTTTCAATTCCTGTTGGGTTAGTTATATTCACTTCTGCGCAAATAACTTTTAGAATGGTATGAATCCACCTCTTCTCCCCCAGCTATGGGTTAATTATTAAAACCTTTATGACTACAAATATTATCTATGCAAAAACTAAAATTATGTTCAAAATATTTAAATTTTGGCATTAAGTAACCCATAGAGGTGTTGATATGCTGCTAAACAAATACAACCAACCAGTTGCTTTTGTGAAAGGCACCCCTCCTCATTTCGTTCTGCCAACCCACCACACAAACTCATCAGTTCAGTGGCTCAATGCCTTCTCCTATCTCTCTTGATCTCAGTGTATTCTGTGAGTGTCAATTTTTCCAAGCCCTTCTTCCTCATTGTTTTCAAGAAATTTCAGCTGTCTTTCTGAGTATAAGTGTTCTTTCCTGTTTCTGAGTATAAGTGTTCTTTCTGTTACCATTTTCTTTCAGACTGCCTTGTTGCATACTAGCTTTGTTCGTTTCATAGAATTCTCAGTATCCTTCTGTAGAACCACATTTCTGTTGTCTCCTCATCTGTGGGGAGCATTCCCAGCCATATGAGGATGAATATCATATAGCAATCCAACATACTTTTCTTTGTTTCTTACAAAATGTTTTTGTTTTTATTTTTTTTACTTATTTATTTATTTTTTTTATGGCATCATACACTGCCCACAGTAACCAGGCAAGTCTGTGGTTGATTCCAACGGCCAGCCTTGGAGTTGGTCACCCCATACCCTCAATCCCACCCTTCTCACATTGTGTTTGTTTTAGATCATAAGACGGGTGAAGGTCATGTGTTGCTTTCCCTTGTCTCTTTTCCTTGTCTCTTTTCCCTTCTATATGACCTGTGAGTATCAGATTCTCCAGGCCCTCCTTTCTCATTACATGTCCCAGAAATTTCATCTGCCTCTTATGTTAAGTATAAGCTTTCTCCTTGTTTGCATCCTCTGCAAGACCTTATCGTTGCTCACATGCTTGCTCCATGATATCCTTAGCATCCTTCTGTAGAACCACATCTCCGTTACCTTGAGTCTCTTCTTAATCTTTGAGGAGACCATCGAACATTCACTGTTGTATGGGAGGACAGATGTCACGTAGTAGCTCAGTACTTTTTTCTTTATCACCTAAGAAATCCTCCTGTCTCACAGTACTCTACCTAGCTTTTGGAATGTATCTTTGGTGTTACCAATCCATCTTTGTATCTCAGTGTCACACCTACCGTCCTCTGTCAAAACACTTCCCAGATATTTAAACTTTCGCACCTGCTTGAACAATTCTGAAAAAAATAAAGATTATTTCTGGATACAGTGCCCATTGTACAATTTACTGTTTTTGATTTACATTGAACTTTTGTAGCATTAAAGAGATAAGCTTAAGACAATGACGAATATCTTGTACAAAAAAACAAAATATATTTCTCTTTCTGCTGGAGGAGAATATTTAACTGAGAGAGAGTTGACATAATATTCTTTCACACTGATCAATTTTCTGGACCAGTTAACAATTTTTATTGATTTATATGCAGGCTCTTGTCCAAATCTTTATTGTAGTTATCATGTTTTTGTTGTGGTGCCTTTTGGCCTTCATCAGGTCCTTGTTGATCCATCCGAGGGAATTTATTAAAATTTTTTATTAAATCCCTCATTTAATTGATGGGAGGAGATTGCTCTTCTTCTGCTGATCATATTCTTAGAGCTCTCTTTCATATATATATATATAATATATATATATATATATATATATATATATATATATATGAAGAAAAATATACGGAAAAAACAAACAAAAATCCTAATATGCAATTATGTTGTTTTAATGTTAATATAATGTCAACGTCAGACGTTTCGGTCTAATAGACCATCTTCAGGACATATTCATAAAACATAATTAACATTAGACCATATTCAATTCAACATGAAAAAGACGATGGACATAAAAGCAAGACCAATCCAAACAGATAACTGAAATCTTTTATAAGATCAGCGTTCCATTTAAATATGATCACGTCGTCGTCACGTGGGCAATGTTGTGAAAATGTATTCCTAAAATTTGAGTATTTTGAATGAAAAACGAAAAGAATTTTATTTTGATCTAAAACTTATATGTACGTTTGTCAAGCATTAATCTTGCTAGAAAAGGGGAAATATTAAAGAAGCCAGGTCTAGTGTTCACCGTGCATGAGATAGATATTATGCCTGCTTCATAAATCCGCCTAAGATTTTTATTATGAAAATATTTTAAAATCTTCACAGAATCAAAATCAAAATCGAAATTATGATCAGCTTTAGTTGTGTGTACAACTAAAGCATTGTTTAAATTTCCGAGGCGAATATCTCGTTTATGTTCGAAAAAATGAGATTTTACGGACCTACATGTTTCACCCACATATTTTAAGTCACAGTTGTTGCATGAGATTTGGTAGATGCAAGCATCGGATGTAATATGTTGTTTGCTGGTGCTATTTAATAAACTATGGATAGTTCTAGTAGGTAATATTGTAGTTTTAATTTTTAGCGCATTTAAATTATTGGAGATACGTTCGGTCAGATGGTTATTTGGTAGAAAGATGCGACCAAAAGAATTATCAGGGGCAGCTGAAAGTGTGCCTTTGACTTATGTAGTTGTAGTAGTGGCCTTCAAGGTGTCATTTTGCGCTGATGAATGAATTTTCAACGCTTTATTTTTAGCTCTCAGTAATAATTGTCTCGGATACGAAAGATTTGAAAAGGTACCCTCAATATATGTGAATTCATCATCTAAGTATTTTGCTGAACAGATGCGAAGAGCCCTTAAGTAGAATCCAATAATAATACCCCTCTTAGTGTTAGTATCATGGTGAGAGTAAAAGTGTAAATAGTCGTTTTTACATGTGGGTTTACGATATACTTTGAATTCTAATTTATTTTTATTTTTAATGAGTAGTATGTCTAAAAATGGTAAAGAATTATTAGACTCAAGTTCATAGGTAAATTCTATAGTAGGTTCTATTTTATTTAATCTATCAGTAATCTCGTTTAAATCATGTTTATGTGGATAGATAAATAAAATGTCATCGATGTATCGGAAGTAATGTGTATCACGTGGAATGACATCTTTAAAAGGTCCAGATTCAAGAAATTCTAGAAATATGCATGCTAGGAATCCAGAGAGAGGACTCTCCATTGGTAAACCAAATTTTTGTTTATAATAAATATTATTATACTGAAAGAAACAATGTGAAGTGCATAGGATGCATAATTTGATGCATTTCGAGATAGTGATAGGTAGCTTAAAGTCAATTTTCTTAAGGTGGTTCTCTAATCGTTTAATACATTTATCAACAGGTATATTGGTAAATAAAGATTTAATGTCTAAGCTAGCTAGGAATTTGTTTCTTATATCAATATTACTCAACTTATTTAGAATAATATATATATATATATATATATATATATATATATATAATATGTGATCTTTATAATTTTTTTTTTTCTTTTTGGTGGATAGATTATGTAAAAACTATCCAATTGTTCTTTCTTTCTGTGTGTTTATATAATTTATCCTCCGAAAAGAAAACAATTATAAGATCACATGAGAAATTGTATAAAAAAAACTAAATCAAAGCAATTTGTCTGTTATATTCAATGAAACATACATGAAAGTTGGGTTGCTGCCTAAATACACAAATATACATATATATACATATATATATATATATATATATATATATATCGTAAAATACATCTATTGGATGCTTTAGTACACATCATCATTGATGTTTCTATCCGAGGTTCATTAGAGGTTGCTGGTCTTTCAACATCATACTCCCTCTCCACGGTGACCCAGTCGATACTGATCGGGTATCAAATTGTGTACCTTCCGTCAGCTACAACTTTTTCCATCTTCCAAAGTGCACATCATACGACTCTTCTTGTCAATTGATTGTCCAATTGCAGATGACTTCCGGTTCACCAGCACATCCTGGTTGAATTGTTGCCATTCTTCCTTCTAGTGTGCAGTGGGCCATTTAATCCACTTTCTGGTCACTCTCTCTTGATTTTGAGAGACCGACACATGGAGGGTCCCGGCTCTTTGGTGTGTATCCTGGCCATGCTCCTCCTCCGTCTCACCAGGGAAATTACCTGAGCATTGCAACTGCCTCTCCCTCTCTCTCTCTCTCTCTCTCCAAACATTACATCCTGTTTGGGTGGATTTTAAGACCACATGGGTTCTTGCATACCTTTCCACAGATGCATTTCGCTTTTGTAATCCGGGTGTAATTCTTGGTCAAAAGCCCTTTGCCCATCCTGATGGAGATCTCATTCTCCCCACCACCTCTCCGGATCCCCTGAGGTATGTATTTGCTGTAAAACATGTAGCCAACAATGGTTTCTTCCTAGTTGAAAATATATATATATAATATATATGTATGTATGCCCTGTTCTTATTTAACAAACACGAGAACAACATTTCTTCATCATGTATGCTCGTTTTGTTTATTGAATTCTTGGTGAGCTCTCACTCTCATATACATACACACACATACATATGTGTATGTATGTATGTGTGTGTGTATATATATATATATATATATATATATATATATATATATATATTACCTTTTTAACCAGCCTTCCCTGATGATCCACTCAGGTGAAACCTTGGTAGGTTTGTCTGGCTCTCTAGGTTTAACTAGGTCTGCTTTACTTACTGTGTCAAGTATTTTATTTAGTTATTTTGCCTACTCGTATTGATTGGGGTTTTTTCTTTGGGCTTTGGACTTGCATGCTAGACGATTATTTTCAGCTAACGTACATGTTCTTGGTTCTTTCTTTTTTTATACCTTTTTTTTTCCCTTTGGTATTGGTTTGATTATTTGCAAATCAAAACACTGAAGTTTTTCCGAATGAGTATAATTTCTTATACTTATAAGATTACTACTAATAAATAAATATATATATATATATATATATATATATATATATATATATATTAGGTTGGTGCAAAAATAATTTCGTTTTCTAACATATGTTACTATGTGAGAAAACGAAATTATTTTTGCACCAACCTAATATATATATATATATATATATATATAATTTAATTCCAGTTTCATAAAAAAGGATTTATCTTTTTTTTTTTTTTTTTTTTTTTTTTCAGCTTAATTGATGATTTTGATTTAACCATATCTCAGTACAGCTTATTTGGGAAAGAATTCCTTAAATCTGTGAAACTCAGTCCTGACGCCTTCATCCAAGTCGCGCTACAACTTGCCTATTACAGGTAAGCTTATTTCAAGGAAACTGCAGCATCTCCCAAGTAACTTTGAGAACAACCCTGGCAGATAGAACCAAAATATTACACTTGTCCTTGTCTCAGAAATTCATTATCTGTCTTAGGAAAATATTTGTTTTCTCTGCTATCATATTGTAAGAAAAAAAAACAAAGAAAACATTGATGACTCAATTATGGGGTCCTTTGTCAGCAAGACTGAGAATATGCCTAGTACTTCCTCTACAGGAAGGGATAAGATCTCCCTTCTCCCACCAAAGGGGTAACCTTTTTTGTAGATGCTTGCTCTCATATAAATCTGGCTAATGTTTGCTTTTGATTCAAGTACAAACCTGACTAGATGTTTATCTTTAAACTCAGCTCAACAAATGTTTACATTTTTAACTTGAATATAATAAATAAAAATAACAATGATAGATTTTGACATTAAATAACAAAACAAGAGATGACATGCCATTAAATTAGCCAATATTCACTTTGCATATGGGGGAGAGGTTTGATCGTTGGCTTTCCATCCATTGTGATCTAGGTTCATATCTCACTGTGGTCGATTTGTCAAGAAGGTGACTTATTGATATTATCAGCCTGGGGAGGCAATCCCAGCGTGCGGCATTGTTGAAAAGTACCTTATTGACGAAATTGGGTAGATGGAACTATTTGGGAGCCGTCAGTGGTTGAGCTTGCACAAAGTCATGAGTCATCGTGACCGAAGGTTTAAGTGTACTGGCCTTGTTCAGACTGTTCATCACACCAATTAATGTGCACTCTCCCAAAAACTGCAACTAAGGTTCATCAGCATGATTGCAGTATAAACCACACCTGGGCTCTGTGGATGTTGAACAAACACTGTGTCTGAGCAGGCGTCTGCAACAGGGATTGGCTAGCTGCCCTAGTAGACAGGCATACTCAGACATGAGTGGCCATTATTATTATTCATTTTGCACTAATGAAATGTCCCTATACTCTGTTCAGTCATTGTTTGAAACCAAATTTAACCACTAATCTGTGAAAATGCTTGTATACAGTTGATATAGCAGGGGCTCTCAACCAGGGATAGAATTCTCCCAGAAAAAAATCTTTTACTTTATTTTGTTTTTAATTTACAGAATTTGAAGCCCATCATGAGTGTTAAAAAAAAAAAAATATGTGTGACTGATTTTTAAAAATAATTTTATTTAATTTTTGGAAAAATAATAATTTTACTTTATAAAAAATACAGTGTGAATGATTTTTTATGTTAAAACGAACATATAAAATTAAGTGAATGCTCCCTCTTGCCTGGAAGTAAACAGGTAATAGTCATACCAATAGTCCAACATATTGCTGCTGAAATATTAGGTTGGTGCAAAAATAATGACGTAATAATGTCGTTTTTTGACGTATTTTTTAACGTCAAAAAACAACATTATTACATCATTATTTTTGCACCAACCTAATATTTGGGTAAAATTAACTTTGAAATGCTAATTTGAGGTTTTTAAAATTTTTATTTTTTATATTTAATTATTTGAATGAGTTACTTCATTTTTATTTTATTTAGTTTGTTTTTTAAAATGATTCTGATGTGTTGAACATATTTAAAACAAAACTTGGAATTATTACATTTTAAAAAAAACAACTATGTAAATAAGATTCTTTTTTCTACATTGACTTAAAGAATTTTTTCTCTGATTCTAAAGTTTGTTATTGAAAATTAAAACTAAGATATTTTGGCTTACAGCCATACCACATTGAAACACTGGTTCTTTTATGATCACCAAATTTAAGCAACGACAAGTCTGGTCAGATGGGTGACCGCTTAGGAATACCAGGTGCTGTAAGTTTGGAAGTGCAGGTGGTGTAATGGATAACAGCTCATAATTGGAAATCGGAGTGCTGACTTAGAATTACAGTTGTGTTCATTATATTCACTTACACGCAAATACCCAATGGGAAAGTTATGAATCCACCTCTTCTCCCCCAGCTATGGGTTAATTAGTAGAACTTTTATCTCCAAAATTTCTTGCAATCTAAAAGATTTCTGGCTTTAAATAATCTGCAAAAGGTTGATAAGCTGTAAAAAAAAAAAAAAAAAAAAAAATATTTTCAAAATTTAGAATTAAATTTGAACTTTTCTTTTTCTGTAAATTATTCAAAATTAAAATTTGTTTATTTTTAAAAGACTCAAATTACTGAAATAGGTGATAACTTACCAAGTGTAACAGCAAAATTGTCCAATTGTTAGATTAAGCTTTGAACCATTGTATCTTGGAAATGATTAAAGATATCTTACTGGAATTCTCAGAGGTTTTTATAACATGATTAGGCTACTTTAAAAAATAAGAATGTATTTAGCTCTAAGTTGAAATGATGATCCCTCTTGCTGCTGTGACCTCCTGATCCAGTTTTCCTCTCTACTGCTCCCTCTTTTTTTTAAACTTATTCATTATTCTCTTGATGGTTCTTGAATGGACTTTGAAGATGGAAGCCAGTGTATGAATGTTGGTACCATTACTGAAGGCCTGAATGATCTTTTGCATCTACCATTGCTCAGCTGAGAAGACAGTGGGGCTGACACAAAATGATTTTAACTTGTTTTCTTTTTAGCTGAATAACTCAAAAGGTTTATCAGTGATTCTTACGACAAATGGTGTCAGTATGGCTAATCGTCTTATCTGAAAACCCAGAAAAAAAAGAAACTATTAGTTAAGTGGCTTTTTAGATATTAAATATTTTATGGGATGTTCAATTATGCACTAACATGATTTGGACAATTTTGCTGTTACATCTTGTAGATTATATAAACAGAAAATTTGTAAAATGTAAATTTTTGCTGATTGTATACAAAACAGATGATCAAGTTACATCACTAAAAACAAATGTCTTCACTTTCCACTCTTGGCTGTTTTCTCTTTCTATGTATAGACTATATAAAGAGCCATGTGCTACATATGAGAGTGCATCTCTTCGCCGTTTCAAATATGGACGAACAGAAACCATTCGTTCTTGTACAGTTCCATCCTACCTCTTCACATGTGCCATGGATGACAGCCGAGTGCCAGCCATAGAAAAAATCCAGTTCTTGCGCCAGGCTGTTCAAGTGCATAAAAACATTAGCAACGATGTAAGTAATTTTCTTAAATAAACAATTTTACATGTTGACTTTTTGGCTATGTTTTCACTGAATTTCTGGGACATTCTTTGCTTTCAGCCCTTATGCCATCCAGCCTTCTTCAGCCAATCTGGCTAACCTTCAATAAATTTCAAACTAAGCCCTTTATTTAATCTACAGGGATGGAGTGTTCTCATTATTTACATTCAGACTAATGTCCTCATTATTTCAACCCTTGTGTTATCCAGCCTTCTTCAGGGAATTTTAAACTGAACCCTTTATTTAATTTATGGAAATAGATCTTTCCTGTCAGGACACCCCAAGGATCAATTCATATATATTATTGTTATCCTAGTAATCTTCACTTCCTATCACTACCTCATTCATCATAACTATTTTGGCAGTAGCCCTCCATTTTTTTTTTTTATTTACACTGAATTTCATCCAAAACAAGGCCTACACTCAACACACTTTGCTTCCAAGCTTTGCTATAAACAATAGAAGTGAGCAAGTGTGTTATAACTTAATGCAATAGTGTTCAAGTTGAATCTTTGCCAATTGGCTTCACTCTGCATACCTTAGCTCTGTTACTATAGCAACAATGCTGATACTTTTTTGATCAGACCTCATATATAGCAATTCACAGAGAAAAAAAAATATTTGATAAAAGTACATTTAAATACAAAAACAGAGCAAAGATTAAAGGGAGATAACCATGGATTTGAAGTCAGAAAATTATCATTGATGACTCTCTCCTTCAATTTGCAGACTGTAGTTACTATATTCTTTATACTTGATATAATGCAAAAATATCACACTGATAAAATCGGTCATTGATTATTTATAACTATTTATATTGTGATTCATGCATGTAATTACAAGTAATCCATAATATTTTAAATTTTGAAATCATATTTATTTTTGGCATATGATTTTTTTTTTTTTAAACTGTTTCTAGATCTTTGTTGTCTTTCAATCATTCTGCCTCACCTGCTATCCTCTTTCGTCACGCCGTTTCGGAACCACTGCTACAGAGAGACATGAGAGTCTAAACATACAAGACCATCGGCCAATCTTTCCACTCTCTCTATGTTGTGTCGCCATTCTTGCACACGTAGGTGTGCACCAAAAACTGGGAAGTGGGTGATGCACATTCACATAGTAATGTAGGTAGAAAAACAAAAAACACTTTGAGGAATGAGAACACAATTTTTGTTTCCTATATTCTTTGTCCTGGTAGCTAGATCATTGATACTCAGGACAACATTTGTGATGTTGGTCCAACAGTTAAGCTCTTCCCTTCACCCCCTGCTCATCTATGATGTATGGCAGACAATAGAAATGAGTGTTATTGGAACTGTGTGACGGACAAGTCTGAATTTTGGAATTAATGGCACCATTTCTTTGCATTGTCTTTCAACTTTTACAATTTTGGATTTATTTCTGTTCACAGGCAATCAGTGGTCAAGGTATTGATCGACATTTGCTTGGATTGAAGTTGATTGCTATTGAGAATGGGATGGACATCCCAAAACTCTTCATGGACACTGCTTACACAAAGAATATGCACCACAAACTATCTACGAGCCAAGTATGTTTCTTGTTTTTTATTCTAACCTTTGACCTCTCAAATAAAAATGGTGGGAATGCTTATTAATACATCATCAATTTTATTTGACCTCCCGCTGACCTTTTTATTAAAATTCCATGACAGTATACAATGCATGTTAGGAAATTTTGTCAATTTTAATTGTGTACTACTTGCTAGATGCTGGACACCACTTGGTAAGGCCAAGCTCCAAATAAGAACGTCCTGGAAAAGGTGGGAATAGTTTAGCTTTATTTTTTTATTCATTTATTTTTTAATCATTTTCCTTCAAATAATAAGGCAATAAAGCCACTAAGATACAAGGTGTTACTGAGTGTAAGAGAATATGAAAAAATAAAAACATTATTAGGGAGGGAGAACGATAAAAGAATAGAAGTTAAGGAGACAGAAAATAAGGATTGACATTGCATTTAAATTTTTGAATGTGAAGCAAGAATTCAAAAAAGAGTTCCACAAGCAAGAAGTGCAATAGAAGGAACTGTTAGCATAGAACTTACAGTTAGATCTTGCCATTTCAACTGTATAATGATGAGACCAAGCTGTCAATCTAGTTCAGCACTTGAATTTGTAAAGTCAAGGTACTAAAAACGAATGCTCATCAGAACAGTTACCATGAAAATATTTATAGAAATAGCAGAGGGAAGCTATATGGCAGCAGTGGGAAAGTGACTGAAGCTGAGATGCCAGGTCAGGACCAATAACCTTGCAAATTCTTCTTCTGATTTTGTCAAGAATCTCTAGATACATAGCAGAAGCACCAGACCAGATCAGATGTGGCAGCAATATTCTAAGCATGGATGAATGGTAGACTTATAAAGAGTCAAGAGAGATTCTGCCAATACAAATAGTCTAGAATGATACAATGAACCAACTCTTCCTAGCAGCAGACCTAGCAATTAATCCAATAATTTGCTTTCCCAAAGACATTTGCACTGGCCTTGTCATCTGCATGCTGAACTACCATCCACACACATGTACACACGTCCCTTTCTCTCTTGCTACATATATATATTGAAAATAGATCATTAATACTATATAAACAAAGAACTTTTAAATATCAATTTTACCTCAACTTAAGTTTCCTGGTAAGATTTCTGTTCTTCAGTGGGGAAATAATAATTAATTGGAAATGTAATTTAAAACTGAACCCCCTGAAGAACAGAAATCTTACCAGGAAACTTCAAAGTCAGTGTAAAATTGATATTTAAAAGATAAGTAATCTTTATATATATATATATATATATATATATATATATATATATATATATATATATATATATGCATGTTTCATTGAATATGACAAACAGGGTGCTTTGATTTAGTTTTTTTAATACAATTTCTTACAATAAGTGGGGTCATAAATCAAATTAAATTACCTTAGCTTATCACCATCCCATGTCTGAAGAGTGTCTGTTTGCTTGTTTTTGATTTGTATCTATATAAGAGCCATTTGGTATTGTTGGATTTTAAATCGGGGATTTTTTTTTTTCTGGACATTGTCTTTCATTATAATCTGAGGAAGGGAAAGAGAATGTACATTCTCCAGCAAAACACTTGCTCTCATCATCTTCTCACATATACATATATATATATATATTATTTATTTATTTTTTTTTTTTCTTCAGGTTTCAAGTAAATATGAAAGCATAATGTGTTTTGGTCCTACAGCACCTGATGGTTATGGTGTGTGTTACAACCCTCAAAGTTCCAAGATCGGATTTGCTGTATCTGCCCTGGACACCAGTCCAGAAACCTGCTCCAAGAAAATGACTGCTGCCATTCACCAAAGCCTTTCAGACATGCAGAAGCTGACATTAGAATTTCAAGTGTCGAAATTATAAATAATTGACAGTGTAAATGTTTTTTTGCTTAGCTATTATATTTAAGCATAACATTATTCTGCCCTTTAATAATTGATACATTTAATGTATGAAATATGTAGACAAATGTAACAATTATTATGGGACAGAAGTAGTATTATGTAAATAAGACTACCTCTGTCCCATAATAGTTGCTACATTTAGTGTATGAAATGTGTAGGCAAATGGAACAATTATTATGGGACAGAAGTAGCATTATATAAATAATGATAGACTACCTCTGTCCCATAATAGTTGATAGATTTAGTGTATGATATATGTAGGGAAACGGAACAATTTTTATAGGACAGAAGTAGTATTTTATAGATAACAATATGCTACTTCTGTTTACAGAAATTTTAACTCTGCTCCTTATATACGTTAGTGAAAATTTCCCTTTTTTGGCTGTTTTTTCTTTAAAGAGAAACTCTTTAAATATCAACTCAACACAATTTGTGTGTTTGTTGCTCCCCTACACACACACTATTTTTTTTTGTTTTGTTTTTTTTCCTTTACACAAATTTTAAGAGAAAAAAAAACAATCAAGTAATTATATTGCTGTTAACAATTCTGTCTCAGGCTTTAAAAAAAAAAATAATAATAATCACCCGGCAGTCTTTCATTTCTTTCTTTTTCTACAATAATGATTTTGCTACAATAATGGATTTTTTTTTTCTACAATAATGAATTTTTTGCTACATTAGTGAATTTCTTTTTCTACAATAATGATTTTGCTACAATAATGGATTTTTTTTTTTCCTACAATAATGAATTTTTTGCTACAATAGTGAATTTCTTTTTCTACAATAATGATTTTGCTACAATAATGAATTTCTTTTCCTACAATAATGAATTTTTTGTTACAATAATAAACATTTTTTTGCTACAATAGTGAATTTCTTTTTCCACAATACTGAATTTCTTTCCTGCAATAGTGAAATTCTTTTTTTGCTTTAATAGTAAATTTCTTTTTTTGCTATAATAGTAAATTTCTTTTTTGCTATAATAAATTTTTCTACAATAATAATTTTTTTTGCTACAATAGCGTATTTTTTCTTTCTACAATAACAATTTTTTTTTCACATTCTCTACAATAATAAATTTCTAATTGTCTTTGTTAATTAAACAACATCATCTACAAAGACAGCTTTCCTGTGTTAACCATTCAATTTGTTTTAATGGATCTGAAAATTTCCAGATATAAATGCTCTCTATCCAAAAGACCTCTCATTAATTCATTTATCATCATCACAACTTCAGACTGGCATTTATTTACAAGTGTTATCTATTTGTTTCTTTTCCATATAACCATTTAGAAGTTTATAATTAGCTTTTAGCACTCTGCGATATTTTTAAGTATTTTATCCTCATCCATTGGCTATAAGTGGCCACAGTTAGTCATTTTCTTGTTGCCATAGTAGGATATGACAACACAAGTGTAAAATTCAACCATAATCAGAATTGCATGCAATGGTTGTACAAACATTTTGTTTGAGAAATGAAGTCACCTATATACAAAGTGCTAAAGGTTAAAGAATTTAAATTTGTGTTTTCAAATGAATAACTCAAGTGACATTACTGATAAATCTAAAAAATCTCCCAAACTAACCAGAGATTTTTCTTGTGCCATACTTGAGGATGTTAAAAATTTTTTTATCTAGATCATATTTTGGTTCTAGATTATCAAGTTTGCCAGACATTAATGAATTTGTCTTTTTCAATTTTTTTTTTATCTGAAAAAGCATAACTCAGATTCACTCAGAGTATTGTCCTCATCTTGATTATTTTAGTCACACTGTTTTGACTACTGTAGTCTCCAACTTTCTTCAGGTGTTTGTCATATCTGGCAATTGTACAGGAATTTCACACTGAATCCTTTTTATTTATTTAATTTTTTTTTTTTTTTTCAATCGGATTCACCCTAAGCAAGGCAGTAAAGTTACTAAGATGCGAGGAGTTACTGAGTGTTGGGGAATATTAGAAAAATAAGGTGTAAGAAAATAGAGTAATTATGAAAACAGTAGATAACAATTGATATTACATTAATTAAATTTTAAAAGATCAAAGTTGGCTGGAAAGCATGGAGCTGGAAGAGAGTTCTGTGAACACGAAGTGCAAGAGAAAAAACTGTTAGCATAAAACTTACGGTTACATCTAGCCAACTCAACTGTAAAATGATGAGACCTACCTGCCAATCTAGTACTGCACTTAGTCTAGGTATGAAAGAGGATCATTTACATGAAGGATATGCTGAAGTAGAGTATATATGATATGGCCACATGCTTAGAACATTCACTATCTGATCATGAGTTACAGGTTCAAATCCCACCATGGTTGATTTGTCAGGAAGGTGACTCCTTGTGGGTAAAATTGGGTAGACGGAACCCTCAGGAGCTGTCGGTGGTTGTGCTAGCATGAAGTCACAAGTCATCGTGACTGAGAGTTTGAGATGCTGGTCTTTTTCAGACTATTTATCATACTAGATAGTGTGCTCTCTCTTAGAAAGTGAAACTGAGCTTTGCTCTGCATAGTTGCAGTATAAAGGTGGGCTCTGTGGGTGTTGATCAAACAAATATATCTGAGCAGGTGTCTGCAATGGGGATTAGCTAGCCACCCTAGCAGACTGGCATCCTTGGATACGAGTGGCTGTGCCATTTATATTTAGAGTAGTGATTTTCCAAGCGTAGCTCAGATGTGGCACAAGGCTGAAAGTATGGGGCACCTAGTGAGGATCAAACTCACTACTCAGTTGTAATAGTTCTAGCGAGACAAGCTTGCTAACCATTACAGCACCTCGAGGTGCCCACTTTATATTTAGAGTATATATGACTTCTTTGACACTGTGATTGAACTCACAACTTCTGGGTAACTAGATTCACTAAGCCAATGGTTTTATTCACTGGGTATTGTGTCCTTGAAACACTTGAAGAAGGTTGGCCAAAATATTGTGTTTATTGAAAAAAAATTAGATTTCATCAGACTAGAATCCTGAGCTGGGTTTTTGTAACAACTAAGATGAGGATACAGCTCCACTTAAATAGACTAGTGTACTCATAGATCAGTATTATATCATATCAGACATTTCTCAAGCCACAGAATTTGTTAGAATTGAAAAATAATGATTTGTTTCTTGTTTTTACTTGCGTTATTTGGACTGTTATCCTCATTGCCATATTCACAACGTTTCAACCATTGTACACTCTTCAGGAGATTGGAATTTTGAAACCAAAACCTTTCTTTTGTCCCCCCCCCCGGGGGGTGGATTGTTCTAGTTCCACGTGCTATGCCTCTCCCAGATGTATCAGTTATTTCCCTTTAACTCAACTCTCCAAGTTTTTGTTTTACCACTGCTGTGGCCTGGTATTGAACTAGCAACTCTTTGGTCTAGTCACTCAATCTAACCAATGTCTTTATCATCTAAATTCATCTAAATGTCCTTGAGAACATTTGTATATGAATTTTTGGGACTTATAAGCCTAATGTCTGAGCCGCAATTTTTTTACCAGTGCTCATATTGCAATTTTTTCTGTTATCATTTTTACCAGAGCTTATATTGCAAATTTTGTTATTCATTGTTTTTCTCTAGCAATCCTTATTACTTGTTTCACATGTTTTATTCATTTCTATGCTTGGTCAGCTCAGGAGATTTTTATGTCCTAACATATGTGCTGATTCTTAAGTTTTGACCAAAATAAAGAGTTTGGTTCACAATTCCAATCACCTGAAGAAGGCTGGAGCGTACAACCGCCAAAATGTTGTGAATATGGCAATGAAGATGAGGATAACAGTCTGAATAATGTAATAATGCAAGTAATCATAATAATACCTCATCACAGATATAGACAGATATTTTTTTCTTTTTTTTTCTTCATTTTAGAAGGGGGCCCTGTTCATAATATAAATATGCTGTTTTTACTACAGGCTGAGTATCCTTTATCCGAAAATTTTTCAGATGCCGACATGACTTGCCACAAATGGAAAAATTCAGAAAATACTGGGAAGGTTCCTAGGTGATGTGCAGCTGTTGGGTGTGACCTCATCTGTCCTGGGTGAGGATTCTCCAGCCCAGCTACATAGCCTATGTTGGTACCAGTTTTTTCTTAGTGATTGTCTCAGCAACACTTTCATTTGTGGATTACTTATCAGGTGTTTTGTGCTCTGTAAAGATATTATTCAAAATGTCAAAAAGTCCCAAGTTTATATATTTTTTGTAAGTAGTGATCGTGTGTTTTTGTACACGTACAGAAAGTACAAAACATTATTTTTATGTGAAATCTTAATTTCACAACTTAAAAATCCGTGTGAGCATTACATGACTAGTATCAATACTTGTATCTGAAATGTACACAAAATTTATTAAATTTTATATAAAACTACTTTCAGGGTATTTGTTATTTATATAAAAGTACCTTCAGGGTATATGTATAAACTGTTATGAAATGTAATGGGATATTGTGTCTTATGCTTGAGTTCCATTCTCAAGCTGACCGATTTTATAGTAGCTATATGCAAATTAAATAGCCTGTATTCCAAAAGCCAAAAAAATAAAATTGAAAAACTAAAGTACTTCCAATCCCAAGAATTTTGGATAAAGGATTCTCAAACTGTATCCATATTTGAGTAGACATTTCATTTTATTTTCATAAATTTTTACTTTGCTTAAAAAAATCTCTTATTTGAAATAGCAAGATTGCTAATACATTCAGTTAGGACAATAGATAATAAAAACACAAAGTAGGAATGCATTGATTGATAACAATGATTTACAAAAGATATTTGATATGTCGGCCATATTTGTTTCTCTCTTCATTCTTAATGAAAGACAATTTTTTTTTTTTTTTCGTAGTTTATTACTATATAAAAATATAATAAATTCATATCAAACAGAAAAGTATGATAGATTAATTAACACCTTAAAATGTATTACTGGGTATGACATTAGCACCTTTAGCTGAAAATTTGAAAAATAAATTGCGAAATGAAAATTAGGAGAAGAAACAATATATGGCTAAACATCTAATTCATTTCTATTCTTTAATGTATCTTATATCCATCAGTCTCTAGAAACCTTGGATCTGTGGCTAAAGAGTTATGCCTCAGCTGCTGATGGTGGTGTAGCATCTGTTATGGCTGTACTGGTCCACACAGGAGTGACAGTCTCACATGAGTTGCCAGAATGATGTTGAACATAACATCGGACTGTCTTAGAGCACCATCTCTGGATTTGTCCTCAGGGTTTACTCCCAAAGCCTTTCCAATAATTCCTTCTCATATATCCACCCACATATATTCTTGTCTGTCTGCTTATCTATCAAAACAATACATCGTTTTACTTTATAAAAATAAAGAAAAAAGGGAAATAAAACAAATGTGGTGTTCATAAATTTAATATCATTTAACAGTATGATACTTATTGAAGTATTTTTATTTTTTCTAATCAAATCACCCCATGCAAAGCAGTAAAGCCACTAAGACACAAGGAGTCACAGAGCGTGAAAGAATAAGAAAAAAAAAGAAACATTTATTAAGGAGCAAGAACAATAGAAGAGGAATCAAGAAGACAGTAGATAAAGAACAGGAAATGGTGGAGAGACATGATGGCCAACGACACGAAGTGACACGGCAAATACGTCTTTTGTTGTTTTTATTTTAATCATATTACCCTATGGAAGGCAGTAAAGCCACTAAGACACAAGGACTCACAGAGCGTGAAAGAATAAGAAAAAAGAGAAACATTTATTAAGTAGTGGGAACAATAGAAGAATAATATATTCTGTGTTGCATCTGTCGTTCTTGAGAAACCTTGGATCTGCACCCAAAGAGTCATAACTCAGCTGCTGATGGCAGCACAGCATCTGTTATGGCTGTACAGGCACACATGGGAGTGACAATCTTGGTTGCAATGAATGCCTATAAAGATGCTCCCCCCCAATGTCTCCTTGTTTTCTTTTTGTCGAGCACGCTTCTCCCTGACAATAAGCATTCATTTCTCCTCTCTTTGCTTCAATCCTCAGTGTAAATTGTGTCTCCATCGTGAGTGATCATTGGCAATGTCTTCCCACCTCTTGATGTCTATGTCCATCACCCTTGTGTCCCTTTTGCAGACGTCCTTGGAGCTTGTCTTCTTGCCAGTAGTCAGTTCCCTGTACATAAGGACCTTTGGAATCCTCTCATCCGGCATACAGGGTACATAATGGAGCCAGTGCTATTGAAGAAGGGTATATAGGCTGGGTAACTGAGCACGTTTGAGGACTACGGCATTAGTGACCCAGTCAAACGAATTGATGACCAGAATGCTTCTCAGATATTGAAGACAAAAGATGCTGAGGTGTCTCTCCTATCTGGAGTAGAGGCTCCAAGTCTCTCTGCAATTCTTTAATATTGGTAAAAATTAAATATTCTAGTAGAAATATATAGATAATAGGGTAAAACTTAAAAAAAAAAAAAAAAAAAATTTACATAGGGATGGCTGTACTATGGGGTTGTATTATTTTCTTTTTACCTTCAGAAACACAAGGTTGTTTTATACTGAAGTTGTGTTATACACATGAAAATATGATATTTAAAGAAACTTCTTGTGAAAAAAAAATTTTGTATACAGAACAGCTAAATCCAGACAAAAAGAACAAAAACTTGTAATTCCAATAGATAACGTGTTAAAAACAGATATTTTCGGAAAGCTTTTGCAATCCTTGATCACTCTTGAGAAATAAATGAAATGGTGACTAAGCTACATTGAATATGTTATAAATTCAAATTAACAAAAAAATTTCAATTGGATTGTTCACAAGATGTGCATAAGCTGAAAGCATGAGAATTGCTTAAAGAAAAAAAATGTCATTTCTAAACCAGAGTCATAGTTTTTTTGTATTTTTTGTTGAAGTAATCCAAGGATTGCAAAAGCTTTCTGGAATATATCTGTTTTAACAATAAATTATCCATTGGAATTACAAGATTTTGTTCTTTTTAATTCAACTTCACCAATGGAATCATGCGTTTTTACAGCTAAATCCAAATAACTGTAAAAATGTTGGGATCAATTTTACACTGTATATTATGAACATGACCCCCTTTTAAATCAAGGTGCTAAAAAAATTTATATATTTTTTTTTAATGTCAGACTTTGAGATAAGTCTGAGGAATGCTAATCTACAAAAGCCATTTCCAAAGAAATTTTCTTTTATTTTTTATGAAGCGACCAGACTACTTAACTGGTGCTGAGAATTCTGGTCTGATTAAATTTGGGCATGATATTTTTTTTTTCTTTTATCTTTGGTTTTTATTTTTTAAACATGCTCATTCATTAGATGTTGATTGATGGCTGACTTTTATTGAAAAATTTTTCAGATATTGTAATCTCTTCTTTTATGCTTGATTTGTTAACACAATATTTTGACTGACCCTTTTTCCAGCTCTAACCTGGTTGTAATTCTTGTGAGAAAGAAAAGAAATTTCCTTCCTCAAAAAAGAAAAAAAAAATTCTAATTGAAGAGATTCAAGTATTTGAACAATTGGCTATTTTAATGACCTTTTTTCCCCCCAAAGTTATTGATCATGTTAGCTGGTTACTTAAAGGCAGTGCCTTCCATCTATAAAAGATAGCATGTACAATTATATATGCTGGGGACTTTTTTTCTTTTTTTTTTTAAATTTAAAAAAAAAAACAATTTATTTTTTTTAATTTAAAAAATTTAAAAAAATTTTTCGAAACTATTATTAGTTTAAAAAATGTTTTTTTAATTTTATTTTTAATTTTTTAAAATTTTTTAAAAATTTCAATTTTAAAAAGAAAATTTATTTATTTTTTTTTTTTTTTAATTTTTATCAGTATTTATTCACTGTGAAAATATTGTAACAAAAAAAAAACTGTATTTGGTGCTAAGAAGAATTTTTGGAAGTTTTGAAATTGGAATTTGTAGTACCTTAGTTAATTTCATATTTTGGCAGAATTTTTGTATTTTATATAAATACAGATCTAAAAGTTTAAAAAATAATTTACATTTATTTCATTGATTAGGTCTCAGCATAAAATAAATTCCATTTTTGCTTATCAACTTTATTCTTCAAAATATTGCAATTGATTCCCATAATTTGAAATTACTTCTAACTCAACCTGACAGTTGCAAAAAGAATATGTGTGAAATGTCTGAAAATTTGCATTATGAAAATTTGCATTATGAAAATTTTAATTTTTTTTTTTTTTTTTATGTTATCCATTAATCCTGTGTTAGTCACATGAGGTGACTTGTTACCCCAGAATTTTTAAAGTACTTGTAATTCCTAGTTGAGAAATTGTCTCTTTTGCTCCCTCTAACTATTCTCCTGACTCAGCATTTCATGTGACACAGTTGTAGCTCCATTATCATGCAAGACAAATGCCACTTTATCTTATCTGGGGGTGTCCTGTCACCCCACTTGACTAGCAACAGTAACTTTTCATAATTTATATTTTTTTTACACACACATATTTATATAAATAGCTGCACATTTCAACCAACGTAACTATAGGATTGATAGCAGTAGATATATCTTTTAGTGTCTCTATTTAAATGCCAACAGGAATGGCAAAAATCCAAGTTAAAAAATACATATTATATATTGTTTTCCAATTGGAAAAATATTTTTTGAAAATTATTATTTTCAAGTAGTGTATTTCAGTAAAAAGGCTCATCTCTCTCTCTCTCGTGCACATACACACACAGATATAATAAAGGATTCACTTTGAAATTTTGTCCTATAGATTGAATAAAGGACTCACTTTGAAATTCTATCCTATAGATTGAATAAAGGATTCACTTTGAAATTCTATCCTATAAATTGAATAAAGGATTCACTTTGAAATTTTATTTTATAGATTGAATAATGCTTTCAGTTAAAAATTCTACCCTATAGATTGAATAAAGGATTTACTTTGAAATTTTACCCTATAGATTATATAATATTCAGTTTGAAATCTACTTTATCAAATATGCACATTTAAAATTCCCTGAAGATTATCCAGATCCTTAGACACTTGCAGGGCACTTTCTCCATAACCTTTTAGTATCTTCATTTAAATACCAACAGGAATGACAAAAGTCCGAATTAAAATACATTTTTAAAATAGGTTCACATATTATATCATTAAACAATGATTTAGGCTTAATCAGAGGATACAAAAGCCTTCTACAATCCTAATCATGGCAAACTACTAGCCCAAAACTATCAACTCTTTCAACACAAAAAAACAACAAAAAAAAAACACATTACCATGGAAAAGTCAGACCTACTTTATTGTTTATTTCTTGCCTCTTTGATAAAGGATACAGGCATATCCGAAAATTCCAATTTTAAACTCATTATGTTTCCATTTAGTGAAAAGGCCTACTAATATAAAATAAATATTATTAGTCTTATTATTAACAATGTTATTATTTTTGTTGTTTTTATCGCTCAAATTTCATTAATCAGCCTATTAAATTCCTCCCTATACACACACACACACGCATGTATATAAATATAAAAGTGGACATTGAAGTCAATACCTAGAGGCGATAGTCTATTTCATGCTAAATGCAATTGTCAGGCACTGACGATTGCGTTTAGTATGAAACAGTCTCTTACCTCTGGGTGTTGACTTCAATGTCCACTTTTATATTAGGTTGGTGCACAAAATAATGTCGTTTTTTGACGTTCAACTTCAAAAGAAAAACGACATTATTTTTGCACCAACCTAATATTTACATATGCTTTATCCCTGATATTGAGCACTTTAACCACTAAATATAGCATACCTTAAAACTTCACTTTCTCATATATATATATATATATATATATATATATATACTACACTTCAAAAGTTTGAGGCCACCCCTGGTAATTTTTTTAAATTGGCCCCAAAAGTAGTTGTTTTGTACGTTAAATAAGAGAAAATTATTATACATGGTTAAAAAAATGTGAGACATGATTTTTTATTTGAAATGTTATGACAAAAAGAAAAGAGCATTTTATGATTCAATTTCTTGTCAAAATATCCTCCTTGATTATGGCGGCACAAAATTTTGGCATTTGTTGCAAATGTTTCTCAAAGTTTAATATCTGATTCCATTCTCTTTTCAATGACTCTAAATGCTCTTTTTCTTTCTTTCTTTCTTTTTCTCTTTCTTTCTTTCTTTCTTTCTTTTTCTCTTTCTTTCTTTCTTTTTCTCTTTCTTTCTTTCTTTTTCTCTTTCTTTCTTTTTCTCTTTCTTTCTTTTTCTCTTTCTTTCTTTTTCTCTTTCTTTCTTTCTTTCTTTCTTTTTCTCTTTCTTTCTTTTTCTCTTTCTTTCTTTCTCTCTTTCTTTTTCTCTTTCTTTCTTTCTCTCTTTCTTTTTCTCTTTCTTTCTTTCTTTCTTTCTTTTTCTCTTTCTTTCTTTTTCTCTTTCTTTCTTTTTCTCTTTTTCTTTTTCTCTTTCTTTTTCTCTTTTTCTTTTTCTCTTTCTTTTTCTCTTTCTTTCTTTCTTTCTTTTTCTCTTTCTTTCTTTTTCTCTTTCTTTCTTTCTTTCTTTTTCTCTTTCTTTCTTTCTTTCTTTTTCTCTTTCTTTCTTTTTTTCTTTTTCTCTTTCTTTCTTTTTTTCTTTTTTCTTTCTTTTCACTCTTCTGTCAAGTTCATCCCATGCTACTTCTGGAGATAGCATCAAACTTTTGAACTGTTGTTTGTGTGTGTGTGCATATATATATATATATATATATATATATATATATATATATATATATATATATATATAAATGCGAGAATGCTGGAAAAAGCTAAAAAAAGTTAAATTTTCCTTGTCTGTCATATTCAACGAAACATGTCTAAAAGAAAGGTTGTTGCCCAAATATACATTTTATATATATATATATATATATATATATATATATATATGATTAAATAAATTATAGATATTATGTATGCTTATTTTTAGCATAATTCATTCATATTCTGTTATTACAATCAAATGATGTCCTATAACTGAAAATAAAAGCTATTTTCACAGTTATAGCGCATTCTGTGCATTATTTGACTGTAATAAATGGAAGGTTATCTGCCAGTATGAACAAATTATGGTAAAAATAAGCAGACATAATATCTGTAATTTATTGAATCAGACATGCCTAAAAGAGAATTTGCTGCCTAAATACACAAATATATATATATATATATATATATATATATATATATATATATATATATAAATTTCTCAGAATTAACCTGTAGAAAAAGATATGTATTAAGGAAAAAGACAATAGGAAAACTGTATTTTTAGCTGACATGTTTTGTCCAATGTGAACTTTTTCAAGACAAAAAACAAAATGAATTTATTGGAACAAAGTATCTAACAAACAAAATGTCGTTAGCAACTAGAAGAATTTAGAAATGCTTGTATAGTCATATGGTCAACTGAAAAACTACATCATTTACTTTAATACTTTCTTCAAACACAAAGTAATTGACATAATTTTTCAGTTCATCATATGAATATACAATAGAGTTTCTAAATTCTTCTAGTTGCTAATGGCATTTGTTTGTTGTTTATAGATACTTTGTTTTAATAAATTCATTTCGTTTTTTGACTTGAAAAAAAACATTGGACGAAATGCATCTAAAAATACAGTTTTCCTATTGTCTTTTTTCTTTTATTTTTATATATCTATCTATCTATCTATCTATCTATATATATATATATATATATATATATATATATATATATATATATATATATATATATATAAAATTACACTTTCAGTCCTGTAATTATGAGTTTTGTTATTGTAATAACTTTTCTTGATTATTATTTTTTTTTTTTTTTTTTTTTTTTTCACCAACAATTTACAACACATATTTATGCAACAAATTTATTATAATTTTCATTTTTCTACATAATTGTAACACAATAAGAATTTTGTATTGGGGTGTGTAAACACGCCAAGGGGTTATCCATTTTTGAAAATCCAAGGTATACAGCATTAAAAAAAAACAAATAAAAAAACCATGACTTTTATTATGAAATAAATCTTTGGATCGTTTGAAAATTATTTCTTTAGTATTTAAACTGCTGTAGTTTATTTTTTGTAATTCTTATAAAGTAAAACTTTTCACTCAAGACTTTCTGCAATCCTGGTTTCGTTCCTACATTTGTAGTAAATTTATTCATAATTATTTGAATAATTTAATTTCTTAATACAAAGATTAATAACTTAATGTAAATACTGTACATAATACCTCTTCTCAGAAATATAGACAGACTCTGAAAGATTAATAACTTCACACCTTAACAAAACCTAACACAATTGAACGTTAATATTCAAGCAGTACACATAGCAAAAGAATTTCTCAATGTTCCTTAAATTTCTATTTCTGTTGATTTTTCTTTCGTATTTGTTCATTAATTTTTTTCTTTTGTTCAGCTACTATATTTACAAAATGGCTTTATTCTCTCTGTTAATAATTGGTTCATTTAGTTTACAAGATTTATATTTAAATGGAATAATTATTATGGGACAGTAGTCGTATTATAGAAATAATAATAGACCTCTATCCCATAATACTTGGTACATTTTGTGTATGAAATGTGTAGGCAAATGGAACAATTATTATGGGACAGAAGTTGTATTATATATATATAATAGATGCCATCTGTCCAATAATGGTTCGTACAATTAGGGGATGAAATGTGTAGGTAAATGGAACAATTATTATGGGACACAAGTAGCATTAGATGCATCTGTCTTATAATAGTTGCTACATTTAGTGTATGAAATGTGTAGGCAAACGGAACAATTATTATGGGACAGAAGTTGTATTATATAAATAGTAATAGACTACCTTTGTTCTATAATACTTGGTACATTTAGTGTATGAAATGTGTAGGCAAATGGAACAATTATTATGGGACAAGTATTATATAAATAGTAATAGACTACCTCTGTCCCACAATAGTTGGTACATTTAGTGGATGAAATGTGTAGGCAAATGGAGCAATTATTATGGGACAAAAGTAGTATTAGATAAATAATAATAGATGACCTTTGTCCCATAATAGTTGGTACATTTAGTAGATGAAATGTGTAGGTAAATGGAAAAATTATTATGAGACAAAAGTAGTATTAAATAATAATATACATCTGTCCCATAATAGTTGGTACATTTCAGAAATGTATATTGAGTTTAGATCAACAACTGTTGTTGCTTGCTACTATCTTTACCCAAAATGATAGCAACAAGTCAATGAAAGACGTGTGAAATCATATCTTAATGAATGTGGAAACCAAATTAGTAATTGTCATTGGACATAAAAAAAATTTTTCTGTTTGCTGATCTTGTAGAACGTACCAAATTTGATTATAGCAAACTGGGCAGACCTAATTAATATGAAGGTCAAAAGGGGGAGAACAACTGTAACAATTTAATATGAAACAAGAAATGTTAATAAAATTAAAAAAAATAATGGGTTATCGCTCCACACTCAACAGAACTCAATTGAGGAAAATGACATTCACATTTTTTTTTTCTCTTTTTTTTTTCTCTCTTCCTTTTAGATTACTGCCGTTATTCCCCCCCCCCTTTATACTCATGTTTCATTTTTGCTCATCCTGTTTGTTATAATAAAGTTTTTTATTCTTTAAAGGAGGGTACTGCAAAAATATACAAAAGGTGTGGCAGAATGTTTACAGTAATATCGCACATTGCAGATGTTCTAAAACTTAGGGTCATTATAACATAGACTAAGAGAACAGAGACTGCTTTTAAGTATAGTGATTTTCCAAGCATAGTTTAGATGTGGCACAAGGCCGAAAGTAGGGGCACCCAGTGAGGATCGAAATCACTACTCAGTTGTAATTGTTCTAGCGAGACAAGCTTACTAACCATTACACCACCTCGAGGTGCCTGCTGCTTTTAAGTATATGAGCTGGGGAATAAACAGCAAATTTTCCAAGAAATTTGTGTTTTATGTGTGGGCATCTGCAAATATGTGTCATAGTTTCTAACATGTTAGCATTAGTGCTGTCTCATTGAAAATATTATGCCAGTAATCATTTTAAAATATATTTTGTTGGTGAGCCTCAGCTAGATTGTAGTAATTCTCTCTAAGTTACTTTCGAGAGATGGTCAAGTAGCATGGGTACTTATCAAAATCAAAATGGTCCATTAACCAAAGTTTTTACTAGATTCTTCTTCAAGCTGTTTCATTATTATTAGTGTTTTCAGAAATATAATGTTACTAAAATTATGAAAATATTTTGAAAAGATGCTGGTGTATTCTACCAACATGTGTGGGTATTACCGTATTCTTAAATGCGTAGGGCTATTGCTGTATTTTTCAAATATGTATGTGTGGGTATTACTATATTTTTAAGTGCATAGGGCTATTGCTGTATTCTTCAAATATATATGAGTGTACGTGTGGGTATTACCGTATTTTTAAAAAATATATGGCCTTATCTGTATTACTGTATTCTTTGAGTGTGTATGGCTATTACTGTAACCCTTCAACTGTATATAGGTTTATGTATGGGTATTACTGAATTCTTTGAGTGATAAGGTTATACTGTATATTTTAAATGTACATGGTTGTAAGCATAGATATTACTGTAGTCTTTAAATGTGTATAAATATTACTGTATTTAAAGTGAGTATTGCTATTACTGTATTCTTTAAATGTGTGGGCAAGTATTACTGTATTCTTTAAATGCATCTACTACCAGTATTCACTTCCTGTTGCATCATATTACTCTTCATTCAGACATATAACAATTCCAAATTTATTTTAAAGTGTCCAATGCTCTGTGTACAGAGTTCGTTTTCCTGTTGGCAAATGTTCTTTGCAAGGTTAAGGGTGACTTTGTCTTGTTTTCATAAAGAGAAAATTGTCAATCTTTTATGCAAAAGAAAAAACAGTCTTGTAAAAATTCTGTCTTTGTCAAATTGTTTCTTTTAATTCAAGTGATAATTTTATGATTTAAAATTTTTAAAAAATAAAAAAACACAAACAAAGCATTTATGGTGAACAGGTATAATTGCACCATCAAGAAAATTTACTTAACATCTAGTATTTTGCAACAATGGTAGTGCCTTGGGTGACATACCAATAAAATTTTATAATTTTTAGATCTCTCTGAGCTCATTATATACATTCGTGTAAGTCAATTTCATGCATAGTGAGACCCTTAAATTGTTTTGTGAAAAACCTGATTTTTTTTATATCTTGTGTATAATTCACCTCCAGCTTCTGAGCAATACTAGTAGGCCTACTGTAGTCAAATATTGTGGTACTGGGTATCGTCCTGGACACATTTTTTAACAAATAAATGGTGTTCATTCTTTTTGTACAAAGCTACCTCAAAATGGTTAGAAAAACCACTTACCGTAAAATATCTGATAAAAAAATACTGAATTTTTGTTCTCGTTCATGTCCGACATTGGTTGCTCCTTTACTCTAGGCTTGTCTCCTACATCGCTTAAGTTGCTTCCCTTTTGTCACTACATGAAGAACAAAACCTCATCCGCTATATATGCCACTTAAAATCAACAAATACCTTATATCAATGAAGAATTAAGAGATTTTTTATCACAAATTTTCATATAGTGAATGATTATCTGCTGTTCATGTAGCAACAAAAAAATAGACTCTAGGTTACATGAGGCACGCTAAAAGAGCTTACCTGTACTGTTAAGGTTAGTCAAAGATACTGTGAGAAGTTAGATCTACCACATAGGTTAGTCACTGAAAATGTGTGAACTTTAACCTCTCTAGTACAAAAATTTACCTGTGTATAGTGCAACCAGTTAGCAAAAATGCTTGATTTTTAACTACTTTAAGAAACTGATCTTTAAAACTGGTACTATACTTAAGTATATATGCTAATGAATTTTACTATTCAGTAGCTGAATTATCTCATAGTTAAATTATAGTTTTTGTTCCTGCTGCTGATTGTCCTCGTGTGAAAAAAAGAAAAAAGCATGTTACAACTTCTTCATGCTGTTGGGATAAATTTAACATGAGTATTAAACCATTAACTGTAGCAGGAACTTTCATTGCAACTGTAAAGACAACAAATTTCAGTTATCTGCAGTAAATGGTTAGCCCTTAAATGGTGGGATATGGTTGCATGAACATGCACACTAAACTGGTAAAAAAAAAAAAAAAGGGTTGGTTATTATGCATATTTTCACTTTGATTATCTATAAAAACTTTAAAAAAAAATGATACTCTAATTCTTAGACAAAACAAAAAAACAAATGCTATATTCATAAGTTTAATATTTTGAAACATTTTATAGACAATGGAGGCTTACAGCTATAACATGTTGAAACATTGGTTCCTGTGCAATCACTGAAATTAAGCAACGTCAAACCTGGTTAACAGCTAGATGGGTGACCACTTGGAAATACCAGGTGCTGTAAGCTTGGATATAGAAGTGGTGTAATGGATAATGGCTCTGAATTATTAATCAGAGTTCCAATTCACATTAGGTTCGTTATATTTACTTACATGCAGATACCTTTGGAAAAGGTATAAATCCACCTCTTCTCCCCCTTATAGGTTAATTAGTAAGGCTTGCATTACTAAATGATTGTTATTTCCACCCACCCTTCAAAAATTCTTACAATCTACAAATATTTTCTGGCTTTAAATAACCTGCAATGTGTTGAGAAGCCATAGAAAACCAATCAATCAAATTAGCTGCACAGGCTTGTCTTTTAGATTTATTTACATTCTCTGCTATATAAATGTATAGAAACTACCGTGGCCACAAAATGAGGGACCAGTTTATATATTGATTGTAATATAGAATTGATCCCCCATTTTTTATCCACATAATTTCTTGTTTATCAAATTCTGACTAGGCATGAATACACCATTTGTGGGTTAATTAGACTTGTATCACTAAAACATTATCTCCAAAATAAAAAAAATATTCCTACATTCTAAAAATATTTCATGGCTTTAAATAACCTGCAAAGGGTTGATAATCTGTAGAAAATGAATGAATCGATCATGGACAATAGAATTCTTTGCCCCAAGCTGTCACCATTGTCTATTGGGACTCAAGCTCTACCTAGACCTCAGGTGAAACTCGTATATCTGATCTCTTGCCAGAAAAATGTTCAGTTCCTTTTACCGCTCTAGTAATTATCTGACTCCCCTGCTATACTGTATCTTTACAAGAGCCAGATCAGACCAAAAATGGTGTAGTGCTGCCATATCTGGGCTGAAATTGCCTATCTTAATAGGGATTAAACTCATCACCTTATGGGTAATGAATTATTTCCCATCCTACAACCACTTTCCCCAGAGACAAAATGTGAGCCTCTTGCTACTATTAGTTACATTCCTTCATTTCATCACCTCTGATCTTTACAATTGGAACCCACTATAACATGTACACAATTTCAACATATCAACATTTCATGCTGGAAATCTAGTTTCATAGTCATTTTCACTTATATGTAAAGACTATAAAAATGATATTTTAATGTCTTATTCCAATGTCATATTTTAGCCATAGTCAAGTTATGTTTGTGTGTGTGTTTTTGTGCATGCACATGTGCAGATTAAAATGCACAAGTCACTCCAGCAAAACACAGCTCTATGAATATATGTTTATAATTTAATTGTTCAACCCAGAGTAGGTGTTGTCCAGACTGAGTTGAAGGAGAATGTGTTTAACTGTCTTAGCCAAATTGTGTCTACATTAAATGACACAATCACACATAAGTCACACACATATAAACATTACAAACATGTATGCAACATCATACCAAGAGATAGTGATTGACAGACAAAGATTCAGATCTTCTTTAATAATATAGATTTCTACCAACACTGACAATGGGAATGTCCGTTGTTTTATCCACTGTCAATTATACGAGTTATCCATTTCAGATTCTCATTAAATAAACGAAAGAATATTTATGATAGCTTTCCTGTTTCTAAAGGACTGCTTCAATAAATTTTCTGATAAATAATACATTTTTTCACACTATTTATATTTGGACTATTGTCCTCATCTTTGTTGTTTTTATCACAATATTTCGGCAATTGGGCACTCCGGCATTTATTAGGTGTATATTGATCTGTGTAATCAACAGTGAATTCTGAAATAAATTCTCTATTGAGGAATTGATGTTATTTAAACTGTTTATATTCTGACTATCGTCTTCATATTTGTTGATGTTATCGCAACGCTTTGGCAGTTGTATGCTTTGACCTTCCACAGGTGAATACCAATCTGGGTAACTGAACAGAACCCTTTATTTAATCTACAAGGGTAGACTGTTCTTCTTCTAGGATATCATCTAGTTCTTATTTTTATTTAGTACTGTTCAGTTGTTGTTTGTCTGTTTCCACTGAGTGCAAATATACACTGCCTGACCTAGGGATTGAACTCACAACTACTAGCTAGTGCTCTTCACCCAACTAATATTGTCACGTCATATATATATATATATATATATATATATATATATATATATATATATATATATATATATATATATATATATATATATATATATAATAACTTTTTTTTTCCAGATAATTCCTTTCACTGTTCTCCAATTATGTTATTTTAAATATTTTTATTTTTTTAATTTAACTTTTTAAAATTTTGAATTTCACTAGAAAAGTAATATCCCACATTAGCTAAAAAGAGGCTTTATCAGTTTTATTGCAATTTTCTATTTCTTATTTATATGAATTAGGCTTCTCAACCCTAAATAACATAAAAAATAAGAAAGACTACACTCAACTGAAGAAATGATGGTCTGCTTATTGCACATTTGACCAAACATTGAAGAAATCATAAAAAAAAACACCAGGCACAGGTTTCCCGCTAAATATGCTGCACAAATAGTTGAATAGAAACATTGAAGCAAAGTTCATATTTGTTTGTGTATTTTTTAAATCTATGGTTTTATTTCATAACATACATTTTAAAAATTTTGCTAAGTGTGCTATAATATTTTCATTTGCTCCTCGGTGTGCTGTTGCTTAAAAAGGTTGAGAATCATTGCAATAAGCTGTCGTTCCATTCTCCTCTTCCAAGAAATTCAGACAGAAATAATCCATTTGTTTTCTGGTTATTTTCAGAGTTTATTTAACAATGGGAAGTGGTTTCACAAATCTGCATACTAAATGCTTTCAGGAAGCTATTTTCAGACTTCTGCCTTTAATTCTGAAGTTGATAATTATGTTGCTGCATATTTCTATTTATAAATATGACATTTCTTGCCCTATAACAGACAGCTACAATCTGGCAAAGACAATTTAAATTAGTAATATTCAACTAAGGATGCCTCCATATTTCTAATGAGTAGCTACTCTTGTTTTCCAAGCACATGTCTGCTAGGGTAGAAAACTATCTTTCCCTGTCTCAGATGCCTGCTTAGGCTCATTTGTGTTTAAGTTTTACTTACATTAGATGAAAACCTTGGTATAGTTTAACAGATGTACCCCCACAAAAGAAAATGGTGTATCAAAAGGACAGTTTTTCTTATGACACCACTATTACTGTATTATATTTATATACAGTTATTTTTAATGTTTTTAAAAAGCCATTTTCATATGAAACTGGATTTATAATTGATTTTTTCCTTGGTAATTCACAACAAAAATATTAAGCACTATTTATTTATTAGGTTGTTTAATTGCAAGAATAATTAAAAATTTACAAGTTTATAAAAATGTTTAAACAAACTACATTGCAGTATTTACTATATTATAATGAAATAACTGAAAGAAATATTTATAGTCGTAAATTTATAAAAATATCTGAACAGCAGAAACAGAAAATTTTAATAGACACATAACAATGAGTAATTGTAATTATGCTTTTAGAAAAATATATTTTCCAGGAATTTTTTTTTTTTATTTGCCCTTGCCTTGGAAATTCACTAAAATAGGTTGTGGGAATCTAGATTCATGCATTTATGTTTTAGAGAACTGACAGCAAAAATGTTAAATACTATGTATTTATTAGATTGTTTATTTACAAGTGGCATCAAGAGTTAGGCTTAGGCGTGCTAAGACCATCCTTCTTGAGAACATTGGTTATTTTTTTCTTTTTCGTTTTTAGGGGTATGTTGCATAAACTTTAAAACTTTAAAATTTCCTTACCACTTAATAATGAAAATAAAATAATACTGAACTACATTCACAAATTTTCTCTCAATGTGCCATGTCCTTTCAGGATATAGGCAATAATGGCACTCCACAGCTTTCTGTCTTTTGTTTCTCTCAGCACTCAGCAATACTTTTTCCTGTATGACATTGTCTTTGTTATACTTGCTTCTCCATTTGTTCAAACTTGCTTTCCTCTTACCTTTGGTGTACATTGTAAGTGTTAAATTATCCAAGCCTTCTTTCCTCACTGTTTGGTCCAGACTGGATACAAATTGAATATATTAGCTAAGCCTGATGACTTATATGTTCAAATAATTATTGAAATCATCTCTTTATTTTTCACTTAATTTTTTTTTAATTTAAAAGACAAAATTTTTTAAATTAAAAAAATTTTAACTCTTAAAATTTTTTTTTAAATTTAAAATAATTTTTTTAAAATTTGAAATTTTTTTTAAATTTAAAGATTTCTTTATTTGAAAAATGTTTTCTTTTAATTTTGAATGTTGTGTTTTTTAAATTTAAAAATTTTTTTAAATGTCTCATTTTCAAACATTTTTAATTTTTTTTTTTTACTTATATACATATCAAGAAAATGGTGAATCCCGAAAATAATGAAATAAGTCTGTGATATATGGTTGTTATGATAACATCCTGTGCCCTGATGTTTACGGCAGTTGTAAGAATATAATGCTTTGATAAAAAATGTAAACTTGAAATTTTGTTAAAGGAATCTGTTAAGATAATATTGTTAGAAAACATTTTAGTTTTACATTTTATAATCAAAGTTTTTATATATTAGAATGAAGTTCTAGATTTTAACTCTATTAAAATTAGAAGCTTAAATATAATACATAAAGGGTTAATGGTCAGAGTTGAATCAGACCAAGAAATAGTAGTATTAAAAAGTGCTCAATACATTTGTGAAAAAAATTAAATTAAAAATAACGTGTAAAGCTTTTAACTTTAAAAGTCAGGAGGTTAATTGAATCTGTTTACCTTCGTTTCAACCTTACTGTATCCTCAGGTGATTTTTATCAATTGACCTCTTAATGCTTTATTTTAAAAAAAAAAACAAAGAAAACTAATAAACACTATATTATATTTTTTTTAAATAAATAAACAAATCCACAACATTGGGTATAATAAAAAGAGAGGTGGAGGATGTGAAGGAAGGAAGGAAGAAAAGTAATGTATTAGTGTGTTGGGGGGGGGGGGTAATTGAAATGTACATTTTTTTTTTTTTTTTTTTCCTCCAGCCTCATATGTGCTTAAGAGGAATTTCCTAATATGTATACAAGGTCTCAAGCATCGGTTTTCTGGTTCAAAATTTTTTTTGGATCCAGAAATGTCATAATTGTAAATTTTTCCTGTTGGCAGAGGTTGCAAATATAGTTGTGGACCACAGGCAGGTTAAAAAAAAAAATGTGCATTTCAATTACCCCCACACAACACAACACACCAATAGTTTTATAATACCCTTAATTTTCTTCTCTTTCCCCTTCTTCTTCTCCTCCTCCTTCCACATATTACACCCAACATTGTGCATTTGCTTATTTCTTTTTTAAAAATAATATAGCGTTCATTAGTTTCTTTAAAAAAATAAAGCATTAAGAGGTCAATTGATAAAAATTGCGTGAGGATACCGTAAGGTTAAAAGCAAGGTAATAGATTCAACTGATCTCATGATTTTTTAAATATATATATATATACATATATATCCAGGTAAGATGAGAATAAATAGAGTACAATTCCAATGTTCATTGCATTTAATTTAAAAGAGGGCTCAATACAAAGTGGAGCAATATACTTAATTTTAGGATATTACATCAAAAATGTCAAAATCGCTACACAACTGCAGTCATGTTCCAATGCATATCCATGCACCTCATCAGGCGATTCTAAATTACTAGCAGTCGATTTTGACATGTTTTTCAATGTAATATATATATATATATATATATATTACTTAAACATTATTTTTAGTGAATACTCATTTTAACACAGTATATTTATTTATTTGTTTTTGCCTACTGGATTTGAATATCCAAGAAATATTATTAAAGAAAATATTCTGGAGAATGCATAATTTCTAAAATATTCAAGCCAGTTGATGAAAAAAAATGATACCATTTAATAAATAAATAGTGTCTACTCAAATATACATCCTTGTGCAAATTGAAAAAAAAATAAAACAATAATTCCTTTATTATTTACTTTTTTTTTTTTCATATTTTTCCGATGAAGCATGACCTATTGCACATGTTAGTACTTTGTATATCCATTCCACAAAGTCATTCCTTGCAGATTGACAACAGATTCTCGATTGGATTTAAATCAGAAGAGTGTCTGGGCCAGTCTATAGTACTTTGATTTGCTCACTGGTAAGGTTTACTATTGTGTTCGTGCAGCATTACAATTTTCGTACGCTTCTTTGGAGTAACGTCCATTGCAGACAATATACTTAGGGCAACTAATTGATAGTCAAGACAATATTGTCTGGGTAGGATAAAAATCTGATGCAATCACAGATGACGCAATATTTTTCAAGCCCAAACAAATTTCATTATACACCCCGAAAATAGATTCATATTACTGCACACCACTGCAAATGACCTAATCTGAGGTCAAAATAGAAATCGATTACACACTGTCACTCCAGTGGGTCTAAAACTGACCGTATGATGAAAGAAAGGAAACTAAAGAGGTTGTTTCAATTAATTTACACAAGGGTTTATATAATGCTTTTGTAAATACCTTATGAGTACATTACAGAAACTATACATGAAAATAGATTCATATTACTGCACACAACTGCAAATGACCTAATCTGAGTAGAAAATAGAAATCGATTACACCCTGTCACTCCAGTCGGTCTAAAACTGACCGTATGATGAAAGAAAGGCAACTAAATCGGTTGTTTCAAAAATTTGCACAAAGATGTAGGTCACAACTAAAAATAACAAAAAATAATAAAATAAAAACGTAATAAAATCTGCTGCATTAATAAATAGAAATCCATCACTTTTTTAATACATGATAAAATACAGTTTTAATTTATGTTATATATATGAGATAAAGTGCTCAATATCAGGAACAGAGTGTATGTAAATATAAAAGTGGACATTGAAGTCAACACCCAGAGGCAACAGAGTGTTTCATGCTGATAATTGCATTTACATGAAACAATGTCCTCATATATATATATATATATATATATATATATATATATGCACAATGAATTCACATCACAAGAACCACTGTAGGTGAGTCTTCCCCATTCCTCTGTTTATTTCTTGCACCATTGATGAAAGACAGGCATGCCCAATAATTCCAGACTAATAACATTAATCTCTATGCTTCCTTCCTGTCTTGTGATTAACAATATATAATAAATTCTTTTTGCACTGATCACATTGGTAACTTTTCATTTTCCCTTGTTTTATTAACCAACCTATCTATTTTAAATACTACAAGAAGCACATGTGGTCTCTTTCTTCTAATATATATATATATATATATATATATATATACACATATATATTGAAATGGTAAATGATGTCAACACCAATCTGTGACAGTTTCATTCTTGAATGAAATCTTCAAGTCTGAAGATTGTGTTTAAGCATGAAACAGAACGTTGTTCCTGCTCAAAGTTCATCTCAGTGTCCACTTTTATATTTACATATGCTCTATGCTTGATATTTGAGCAATTTTAGCATACCTTTAGGAAACTTCTTATAGCCAATGTGTTTCAGCCTCTGATGGACTTTATCAAGGCAAATGCCATCATAGCCTGACAAGCAAGGCCTTTGATGTTTTACTATTGCCTCTATTCATATTGCTCTTTTACAATATTTTACTAATATCTGAAATTTTACACACACACACACACACATATATACATATATATAGTATAGGTAATATATCCTTGGTATATAATCCAGGTGGATCCTAGTAATATCAAATATTAAAACTGATCCACAGAGAGCTCAATGTATTTATTATAACAGAGCATATATATTTTTACAGCAAAAATCCCAAATTACCTCATATGGTTATAGTCTATTTCAAATCAACATTGTTATGCCAATCTGAAATAGACTATACCCACATGAGGTAATTTTGGATTTGTGCTGTTATATATATATATATATAAGAGACATATTCAGTTTTGATTTTATTCCTAATCCTAAGTTTTGTTGTCAAGTGAGGGAAGACTATAAAATGGCTCCACTGTAACAGTGAGGAAGCTAGTGAAATGAGGATAGCCTCAGCCTATGCCATTGAAAAAAAAATCCTTTATTTTTATTTTTTTTATGCTATCTCTGTCCCATAATAATTGGTACATTTATTGCATAGAATGTTAATATAAATGTACCGACTATTATGGGACAAGTATCAATTATGGTATTCATTTGGAAATCTGAAAATATTTTTGTTAGTTCTATTTACCATTTTATACATTTTTTGTACTACATCTGTGTCCCATTTAGTGTAGGAAATGTGTAGGCAAATGGAACAATTATTATGGGACAGAAGTAATATTATATAAATACCTTTGTCCCATAATATTTGGTACATTTAGTGTACATAATGTGTAGAAAATGGAATAATTATTATGGGACAGAAGTTGTACATAGTTTTTAATCATTGTAAACTTTCTAAAATTAATTTCACTATTTTTCTTTCTCTTTAAATGATGCTAAGACTTTTGAAACAGATTCCTGATGTTTTGAATACACCATTCTTTTGCTCTCTGTCATTCTTGCACGGAACCTGGAAATAAATTGTAAAACTCCAAAGCTAAGATTTTAAAATTTTATTGTAATGAAAAATATAGACTTTTGCAGATAGGAATTAAAAAAAAAAAAAAAAAGAAAAAAATCCTGTTCAGGTTATTAAATTAAAATTTAAGTAAATATCACTGCGATAAAATTGAGATATAAGTTATTGATAAAGGCATGTTTCTTGAATAATTTAGATGTTTGAATTTGTTTCTTTTCATGATTTTTCATTTAAACAATTGTTGTTTCTCTCCTTAGGATTTTTAGTACACAAATTCATGTTCTGTACAAAATCATATTTTTTCTTCCATTCTCTTTTCCCTTTTCTTCCCTTTTTCTTCTTTCTTATTCACATTTGTTCTCCCTTTTTCTACATTTTCCTCATTTTCTTTTTCACATTTTTTCTTTTTCACATTTTTCCTCTTTTTCCTATTTTTTTTCTTTTTGACATCTTTTCTCTTTTTTTGACATTTTTTCTCTTTTCACATTTTTTTCTCTTTCTTTTTCACACTTTTTGTCTTTTTCTTTTTTCTTTTTCACATTTTTCTCTTTTTCTTTCTTTTTCACATTTTTCTCTCCCTTTTTCCACTTTTTGAAAAATAATTAATGAAAATTCAAAATTGTTAGATTTGTAAGAAAATGTTAAAATGAAAGTGAAGTGTATTTTTTGTAAGTTCTTTTCTGTTTTTATCAGGTAAACAAAATAACTTGTGTTAAATTTCTGTCACTTATTTGAACTTTGACAAAAAAAAGAAAAGAAAAAGAAAACTGGCAGCTAATACAGTTTGTAAAATAACTTTTATTCAATGAAATTTGTTTTCAAATGTTTTGGAAAATATGCTTCTCTAACCAGTTTATTTACCCTACTAGGGAAGGGGTTTTTAACTCATGGACAATTTTAAAGATTTATTAAAATGCAAAAGAATCATTATTCTGATGTTATTTGTTTGCCTTTCTTGTCGTTTCATAGACAGCACAAAATTATATGAGATAATGATATATATATATTTTTTATCAAGAACAATATTGGGGAAAAAGGTTTTCTAGTGTCCAGTGAGGTCCTAAAGGATGAAATGTGTCTCAAGAAAACCTATACATTATATATATATATATATATATATATATATATATATATATGTATATGAAAAATGTATAGGTTTTCTTGGGACACATTTCATCCTTTAGGACCTCACTGGACACTAGAAAAAATTTAATAAAAAGATTAATTGCAGTACCTTGCAGTATCATATATATATATATATATATATACACACACACACATATATACATATTGCTTATAAACTTCAACCTTGCCAACCGAACGATCCTTTGTGGCCGAGCGGTTAGGCACGTCAAGCTAAATGACGGTTCCATATATATATATATATATATATATATATATATATATGACTTTCATTGAAGATAACTGACAAGGTACTGCAATTAAGCTTTTTATTAAATTTTTCTTATGATTTTACAAGTATTTATTTTCTGGATATAAAGTGTAAAAACTGTTCAAATGTTGCATGCAATTGAGAGCTTTCGGCTAATTTATTGAGTATTATTATATGTATATATTTATTTATTTTATGGCAAAAACCAAGATTACCTCAGTATAAAAAAGTCTATTTATGGATGATCTGAGCTCAGCTGTCTTCAGCTCTTAAATATTTGTCTGGAATGGAGGGATTAGAATTTAATTTCAATATCAGTTCCCTTCCAAGAGACGACTTGTTTATGATAAGGGGCTTGTGTTAGTGAGGGTAGTGGGGGCTGATATATGCTCTGTTATAATTGACCTCTCTGTAGTTCATTTTTGATATTTGTTATTACTAGGATTATATACCAACAGAGCTATTACCTGTACTATATATATATATATATATATATATATATATATATATAATGTGTGTGTATATTTTGGTAGTATGTTTTCATTGAGACATGTCTTGTTGAATAATTTAGACATGTTATGACTACTTATTTTCAATAAGATCCTTTCATATTCACAGATAAGATTTTTGATATCATTATTGAAGGACGAGAGAAAATTGCCATGTTGAAACGTATTTCTTTTATTACTGAGTACTTTCGACATAGCAAGGGTATTGTTTTTTACAAGATAAATATTGTAGTTTTCATTATTGTCAAAGACAAAATTGTTGTGTTCATCTGAATGTTAAATTTCTTACAAGTGGCGTGAGTAACGCTGCATCAGTGTGTGACCACTGAAACCGTCTAAGGGGAGGTAACTAAGTATGGTGTTGAGAGTTTTTTACAAAATGAGTAGTGAAAAAAGAAACTATTAGTGAAAATCTAGGCATTTCAAACTATCTGTTGTACACATTTTAAAACATTTGTGGAGTATTCATAATTAATTTTATTAAGGCTTGGTTTCAATTTTTTCTCTCACCCTTCAATAATAATACCAAAAAGCTTATCCATGAATATGAAAGAATCCTATTAAAAATAAGGAGACAGAACATATTCAGATTATTCAACAAATCATGTCTCAGTATATATATATATATATATATATGAGAATGTTTTTGGTTTTTTTTTTCAGTTATTATCCTTATTTATTTATTTAGCTAATCACACAGGGAAAGCTACCAAAATCTGTCTCCAATGTACTTTTTATGGAAAATATGTCCATAATGGAAGCATTAATAATATAAAAAACAAACAAACAAACTGTCAATAATATCAATTTTACACATGTCTGTGTTCACAAATTAAGAAATTAATTAAAAAAAAACATTATCATCCCTAAAGATACATATATATAAAAATCTACATATTCAGAAAAAAAACAAAACATCCCTGATGACAACAAATAAATTAGACAAAAGCACTTGGATCTACAAAACATATGGACAGTTTTTACACACTCTATGTCTAGAAAAGAAAATACTTGAAAAAATGAAAGAAAAATTGAAGAGAAAGTTTAACTGCAATACCTTGTCAGATATCTTCAATAAAACATGTATAAAAGAGGGATTGCTACCCATATATATATATATATATATGTTTCATTGAAAACGACTAACAAGGTGCTGTGATTGAGTTTTTTTATATAATTTCTCATGTGTTTGTATAATTCTTTTCTTTTCAGGACATAAATTATGTAAAAATTATCTGGATGTTTTCCAAGCACTTTAGGCTATATTTTAAGCCATTATCAAGGATGAATTTTATTTTATTTTTAACTCAATATATGCATTGTTTTATGTATTTATCTAAAGTTATAGAATAGTTTTATTTTACACAATCAACACATTGTGGCCAATGTTCATAGTTGATATTATTGAATGTTGGCTTTTTCTTTTATACAAATATCAACTATGATTCAATTTTTGTCATTTCATATTTTAAACTGGAGGCTACATTCCTTAAGCTCTAAGAACGAGCGGATAATCCTTTCCCTTTTGATTTCGTCAATACATAATATATAATGCTGAAAATTAAAAGTAAATGGTATAATTCTTTGTATTATGCCTTTCACAGATTTTATCCTCTAAATCTGTGTTTCTCAACTGGTGTGCCCAGACACACTAATGTAAGCTCTAAGTTAACAGCTGAGTAATTTGTTAACTATTTTTAGATTTAAAAATCTTTATTTTTAAAAAGTTAGAGACACCTATTTCATGCCTAAGTAATTTGTTGTGTTAAATTGAATGCTAAATTCCTTAATCTTTAAGGAGGAGTGGATTATCCTTTCCCAACATGAATCTGTATGCTTCTGCTCATAAATTGGGGAGGGTAAAGTATTTTGCAGTCATTCCTAGTTGAATTTGAACCAACGACAATCTTAATCTTTTCAAGACAAGAGCCAATCCTCTGTATCCTACCATAATCTTCACTTCCTACTTTTTCCTCTTAAATATATATTACACACCTTATTCTAGATCAGAGTTTATCAATCAATGCACCTGGGCACACTAATGCACCTTGAAAGGTAGCCAGGTGTGGACCAAGTTTACAGAAGTGTAAATTATTAATTATATTTAAGAAAAATTTGTTCTTAAATATCTAGAGATACTAAGCACATGGCTTTCAAATCTTTGTGATTTGATATTTTAAATGCTAAATTCCTTAATCCAAGTGGATAATCCTTTCCTTTTTGCCTTCCTCAAGAGATTTAAATCAGTCATAATCAGACTCTCTAAAAAAAAAAACAACAGATTCTTCATAAATCCCTTTAAATGAAAACTATATTGATAATCTTCTTTGGGAATGCTAAACCAAAATTTCATATTTTCAAATTTCATGGTTAATTTCAAGGTACACCCCCCCCGAGTTTTAGTTATTATACAAGTGCACCCTGAAATAAAAAAATGTTGAGAAACACTGCTCTAGATAGAGTTACTCTTGGGCTTTGTACTAGGCGAACACTAGTCTAACATAAAAAGGAGGTGGAGTGCCTGAGAGACATCGCCCTTCAAAAATATTATACTCCCAGATCACAGGAATTAAAACTATGATATAATAATTATAACTAATTTCTCTTAAATATATACTACACACACCTCTCATTCAATAACCCTCTAGATCAGAGTTTCTCAACCATTGTGCCTGGGTATACTAATGCACATTGAAAGGTAGCCAAGTGCACCCCAAGTTTACAGAAAAGTAATTTATTAATTATATTTATATTTAAAAAACTTTGTTCTTAAAAACCTAGAGACACCGAAAACATGGCTTTCATGTCTAAGTCAAACCATTGTTATTTGATATTTTAAACAAGATGTTAAATTCCTTAACAGAAGAAGTGGAGCTGGTCACTATAGCTGCAGATTATGGTTTACAAATCAAGTGTAAAGAAGTGTCCATTGATTAATTTAGGACTTCCATTCAAAAAGAATAGCCTAAGAAGAGATAGTAAATCATTGACTATTTCATGGATGATTCCCAACTTCTTGAGAGTGCCTTGTTACACCTGCTTGGTTTCATACTGTCCGCTGACATGAGGTAGAATAAATACATTGAATCAATAGCTTCATCTACTGCAAGGAAAGTTGGTTCTCCTTGTTGTGCCAGAAAGTTTTTTTCATCTGAGTCCATTCTTCAAATCAAGCATCCATCCTTGCATGGGATATTGCTGTCATATATGGTCTTGTGCCCCCGCTGTATACACGAGGTTCTCGACAAAATATAGAGAAAAATATGCAGTGTGATAGGTCCTGATCAGGCAACTAGTCTACAGTTGTTTTCCCAAAGATGTACCATGGCTTCCCTCTGTCTCTTCTACAAGTATTCACTCGGCAATTGTTCCAACGAACTACTTTCACTGGTTCCCAGACTGCATGAATTTAGGCGAGATACTAGGCTGGCATCTTGGTTCCACCATTTCACTGTTATAATGGTTAAATGTAACTGTCTCTTCTACTTAAACAACTTCTTCTCTCGCACTTCCCGTCTGTGGAACTCCCTTCCCCTTACTTACTTCCCTGATAACTATAATCTTCAAATGTACAAGTGTAATGTCAATCGACATCTGATACCTTGATCTTGTTCTCCATCCTTCTCTGTATCCTTTCCTTAAACATGTCTCTTTATTCTTGTTCTCAATCCTCTGTAGCCCCCTTACATGATAGTGGCACTCCTTGCGCCTCGCATGGGGATGAATTGCTTTAAAAAAAAATTGCAATTTTCTACATCATACTTCTTTGAATTAGGACTTCCCATACTTATCAACATTAAATGCATTGATGAGGAAATGACAGTATTTTTATTACATATAAGGCCTAACATTAAAAAAAAATGCAGGAACGCATATGGCACAGGTTTTGCACAAGCATATTTAAATATAAAATGCAATGTCTTAAAAATAATTGCTTATTTCAGGAGATTTCTTTAGTATTTTCCTATTTTCAAATTTCATTACTTATTTTTCCTTCTTAAAATTTAAAGTGCAACCCAGAGTTTTGGTTATTCTACAAGTGCGCCCTGAAGTAAAAAAAAGTTTGAAGACCACTGGGCTAGAGAGAGTAAACAGTAACTTGGTCCACACAAGTTCAATATTCCACTGAGCATTTAGAATATGTAGCCCCCACTATCTAGACAAAGAACTTAGATTGGAAACGGATTCAAATAACTACTATATTCGGCTTTATACTAACTACTGAAAAGAAAATTATAGATATGCATCAATGGTAAACGGGGAAAAAATTCTGAGAACCTTTTGCTTGATTATGGCTATCTTTACCAGCAGATACTATTTTTATATTTCTTATGTTTGTAAGATTGCTTGATATGAAATACTTTTAAAAGAGCTTTTTAATATACATAAAACATAAGTTTTGATATATTTACCAGCTGTGACATTATGTGACACTGGTAAATGGAGATGAAAAGGTTAAATTAAAATAGAAACGTATGAAAAGAGTTAAAAAATACAGAATGAAACAAGCAGACGACTTGAAGAAAATGTCTTTATTGTTCTGAAAAGGATATTGCCAAGAAGGCCATCTGGAAAATTTTGACCTACAAGGGGTAGGGAAAGATGGTGGAAAGATATTCGGAGTTGGCCAAAAATTTTGCTAAAACAAGGCAGAAATAGAGAAATTAATTTATGGCCGTTTACAGGTTATGAAAATGTTTCCTGATGACCAGCCAGGAGTGGAAGTCAATTGAAAAAAATAATATTTGGGAATTTTTAGAGACAAAGACAAAATTTAAAGGAACTGAATTATTTTGCTTGTCGAAAAGCAGAAGATAGCAAACAATTCGAGAAATAGAATTTTATACCTTACTTAACGAAATTGAGATAAGAAACAAACCTATAAGGTTACTAAGTGCAATTATCGAAAGAGATATGTGTACAAATATTTACCAGTGGCAGGTCAGCGGAAACAGCTGGTAGATCTCTTCATAAACAAGACCAGGGGCTGAAAAAATTCGTTTTTGAAATAAAAGATAATTACAATTAATGACCATAAGGTAAGCCGCGCCATTTCACTCACGCGGTTTAAAAATCGGGTTTGTGAAAATGACAACCGGAGTGAAAGGCTTAGATGAGATACCAAGAGAGTCGGAGGAATTGCCTACGCCCATTGGGAAGTAATGGTGCGAGACATAAATGTGAGAAGGTATGGGTGGGCCATAAGAAAAAGATCATCTCTCAAATTTGGAGGGATAATTAATATTCCAAAAACCAGACAACAAAGAACTCTTGTTGGAAGATAGGCGAAACCCTGAGTTACCAAACACGTCAGACCCCATGCCGATCTTAGGCAGAGGTCAATATAAGCAGATCGCTGGAGTGACCAAAGGAGTTGCAGAAGTTCCAGAGAGAACAGACGACCGGAGACGATCACATTGCCAAAGCCCACATGATTTGCTGCCAAAGAGAACTCCTAACTTGAGCCTTGTACCAGAATTAGCTTTGATGGGCAAAGTGTCACTAAAGAGATTAAAGTGGGAAGGGTTAATTTTTCTGTACGAAGAACTACATAAACCACATTCAAAATTAGCCCCAAGGATTTCCTGTTTTCTTTTATTTCGTCTGCAAAGAACATTTTTATTTTTCCTTCATGACACACCTTCAGATCAACG
>OZ010603.1:79007327-79009827 GCA_963932145.1 Acanthosepion lycidas
TAAAATTCATGACAATGACGAAAAATTTGATACGCCATGAGCAGATATGAATGTACGTGACGGTTCCGTATAGGATACAAGTTCGAATCCTGTCGGTGGACGAATATTTTCTGTGAAAATTTCTCGGACATTCAGGCCAGTAAAAGTTGTTTATTATTTAATAATAAACAAAGCATTTACTTAAATATTTGTATCTATAAAAAGAATGTATAAACATAAAATATCTTAAAAATATATCTATGTATGTATATGTACATGTATGTATATACATACATATATATATATATATATATATATATATATATATATATATATATATATATATATGTATACTAGCAGTAGATCCCGGCGTTGCCCGGGGATGTAACAGTAAGAGATAGATCAAGTATCGACCATCATAAAGACTGAAAAATAAAATTGACAAAGATTTTTGTTTAAGGTTGACGGACACGCATGTCTTAATTAGTTTTGTTTTACGAATTGGTCAAACCCAAACTCAAACAAAAACATTGTTTTCAATCGTTATGAGTCTACCGATTGAATAGAATTTTATTATAAACAATTGTCTTGTAAATGGAATTTTAAATCGAATCTCATGTGCCGGTGTCGGGCTGTCAGTTTCCTGGAAACTGATCTGCTTGACGCTCGTACGTCGAACTCGACGGGAGAGTCGATTTTTTTTTTATATATATATATGTATGTATATATGTATATATATAAGAAATGTTCAACCTCGGATCTAACTGCCATATATACAAAAAATATAAGTGACTACGTAAAAAATATAATAGACTACTTAAAAAATATAATGGACTACTGAAAAAATATAATGGACTACTTAAAAAAATATAAGGAACTACTTAAAAATATAATGAACTACTTAAAAAATATAATGGACTACTTAAAAAATATAATAGGCTACTTAAAAAATATAATGGACTACTTAAAAAAACTGAGATTGAGACACTGTACCAAAATATAAGAACAGCTGCTAATTACCACAGGACCAGAATTCTGTAATTTACTTAAGGCTGAATCTAAAAAAAAAACAGACATAACAAAAAGGAAAAATTCTTCTAAATTCCGAATTAAACCACTAAAGATTGCTACAAAAGAATTACTCAATCATTCTGAAATAGTAATTAATAAACTTGATAAAGAAAGCAAACATCTTTGTAGGTTGAAACAAATTTGACTACAACTCAAAAATGGAACAGTTACTTGTTGACGATCACACCAAATTTAGAAAACTTATTAATAATCCTACTACTGAGCTAAAAGTGAATTAATCGCAACTAACAATGAGGAACAAGACAATCCAAAACTTGCCAAAATAATCGGAGACTATAAACCAAGATACATTTACGGTTCTATTAAAACGCACAAACCTAACTTTCCACTCCGCCCTGATTATATTCCAAATTCCCACACCTGTCTGGCAACCAAATAAAACTCTTAACTACACCATATGCCGCTAACAAATACAGCAATAAATCAACATTTGAACTTATACAATTATTAAAAATCGAAAAACCTAATAATAATCCATAGCATCACTTCACGTTGAAAAATCTGTTCACTAACGTTCCAGTTAGAGAGTTACACACACACACACACACACACACACACACACACACACACACACACACATATATATATATATATATATATATATATATATATATTATATATTATATAATATAAAAGGCTCAAACACTAATATTCCATGGTTATAATTTATTACATTGGAATCGTAATCACGATCCATATCATGAGACCTACAAAGTCAAATCCATAAAAATCTTATCTATAATGTTCATATATAATATGAAAATACTAAAAATAATATATAATATAAAAATACTAAAAAATACTAATAGAAAAAATACTAATAATAAAACATAAGGATCCGGACATACTATTGAACAGACATAATGAGTTGATTTGTAAATGTAGGCATAAAAATCACCTCATTTTAACAAAGTATGTGTAAATATATAAATAGAAAATATAAATTGTTTTAAATGAATATATGAAAATACTGACACTGTGCTCTTTGATAAATGTGTTGTTGAACTTAAAATTTTTTTATATGTGAACTTATTTAGATATATATATATGAACATTATAGATAAGGGTAACTATGTATTTATATCGTGGACACATATGTATGGTAGTATGGATATATATGTATAAATAGATATACACATGTGTGAGTATAAATATACTAGTATGAGGCATGTTTGAATACTGACAAATTTTTTTTTTTTAACGTGTATGCTGCATGGGTGTGGATGTATATGTATAAATGTTTTTATGTTTGTTTTGTATGTATATGTATATTATATGTATATGTACGGATATATGTGCGTGTACATGTACTTAAATATGTGTGTTTTTATGGATTTGACAACTTGTAATCTATATATGTATATATTATAGACGTAATTACCTTAGAATTAATATTTGGAAAATATATATATGTATGTAAATGGGTGTA
>OZ010603.1:79014827-79359827 GCA_963932145.1 Acanthosepion lycidas
AGTGAACGTAATTTTATTGGGCTTTTAATTCTTCGTCTACTACTTTGCTAACATCAACTACGTAAAACAAAAAATATTTTAAAAAGACATTACATATTTTTACATTGTTAAAACTTTTAACTTAAAAGAAAAACGAACCGTGTTTCTGTTAAATAAATGTGACATTTAATCATTAACAGGATCGATCGTTAATAATTGGTTGTATATTATTTTTTTACGCTATATAAGTAGAAAGATTTCTTTCAAATCAGATTACTTTAACTTTAAATTTTTTAATTTTACTAAAATAACGTGTCAGAAATTTTTTTAAATATTTTAAAAATCGATAAATTTGTGTTTGTTTACAAATTTCTTAAAATTAAGAAAATGGCCGTTTTCAAGAAAATTTAAAAATTTAAAATTAAATTTGACAATCAAATGTATATAGTTTCTATCTGAAATACACCAGAATTGTTTAATTAATAGAAATCGTAAATTTAATCATTAAATTTTCAATTAAAGCTAAAATGAAATCTTCAAGTATGTTTTTTCGTTGTAAAAAATTCATTTTAAACTTCAATATAGAAAATTTATGCCGAAATAGTGGAGGTACCTACATTTAATTTATTACTCCTCCCTTGTTAGAATTGAAATAAATATTTAAAAAAAACCCTGATAAATTATCAATTAAAAGTACAATGTGTTTTTTTTTTTTTTTTGCTTTTTGTTTTTCTTTTTAAATAAAACGAAGGGTAAAAACAGTTTTATATTTCCCGATTTAAACAAACAAAAAAAAAAAAAAAAAAATGGAAGTAACCGTTAACGTCTTCGTTTTTTTTTGTTTTGTTTTGTTTTTTACATATCCCCGGTTTAATTTTTAAAAATAGATAAACAGAATTGTACATTTATTTCATAATTTACCCATGAAGAGTTATATTAGGTTGGTGCAAAAATAATGACGTAATAATAATGTCGTTTTTTGAGGTTAAAAGATACGTCAAAAAACAACATTATTACGTCATTATTTTTGCACCAACCTAATAAATTCCACGTTAATAGAAACAAGGAAAAAAATCTGGCATCATACGGGCATTAGATTCTGAGAAATGGAAAAAATATTAAAAAATGGTGTGTGTACCATGTACGAATAATTTCGTCATTGACTGTGTTTAAGGAGTTAATAATATGCATTGTAATATTGTATTTTTTCTGGAGAGAAGCGGCAAAAGCTCTAGCTACGCCACTGGGTTGAAAACCAAATCTGTAAGAAGGATGAAATAGAAAAAGGAAAACACCTACTTTTACTATTAATTAAAGTTATGGATTCAAATAAAGACAATTTAAATAAATAATTGTTATAAGCTTCCTTTACTATGGCGGAAAGTGTTTGTAATGACAGAAAAATAAAAAGTTTAATATTTAAGAAAAGGTAAGAAAAGTTTGAAAACCATTTTTTTTTTTTTGCCATAACGAAATAAAAATAAGACAAGAAAAATAGATTCAGGTTTGGAAATAATTACCCCAATAGCGTTTTATATCCTCTTTTTAAAGAAAAGTTACTGTTAAACATGGCTCCGCTAATGAAAGCATTGTTGTATCTGAAACCCCTCATAGGAAAGACGCAATTACATCTCTAGGGATAAGTGATTATTTAGTAGATAATGAATATCTTCTAAGCTTAAGAGAACAATGTAAGGATCTATGTGAAAACAAATATGAAAATGTTATTAAGGTGAAAGATGTTGTAATCATAAAAACTCCAGTTAAACTTCGTCCTTATTAGCAAGAGTCAGATCTTGCAAAAATAGAAATAATTGTCAGATTTTAATGAAACTTCCAGAAACTATTCAGGAATGATGGAAATTGTTATAAATATGTTATTTTTTTTAAAAGTCATTATAAAAATATATTTTTTATATATATATATATTACACCCCCATAAATAAATTAATAAAAAACTATAAAAGTTTATGGACGAAGCACGGAGGTCATTATAGTTACAAACACAAGGCTTTGAGGAAAGTAAATCATGTTTTATTTTTTTTTAAATCCGACCTCGTAAACCTAAATTCAGCGGAATTTCGAACTGAACCCTTTATTTAGTCCATGATGGTAGAAATTCCAATAAATATTACCTGAAGAAGGCCGGGGCGTACAATGGCCGAAACGTCGTGAATATAGCAATAAAGATAAGGACAACAATCCGAACAGTGTAAATAGTGTAGATTATTAAAAAAAAAAAATTAGACATTATTTTGTGTCTGTCTTCTTCCAGTAAATATTTGGCGGCCACGAGGCACTTTTTGAAACTGCAAGTTCAGACGTAAATGATGGCGAATTGTAGGATTTGTAATTTCTATTTGAAAAGAAATCCACAAGGTATTTCTGATCCGACCGATTTAAAAGGTTCCATTCCATGAAAACGTGACTAATGTGGATACTATCAAAGAATTTCTGACCCCCGCGGATTATCCTTCCTTCATTCCCTTCGACATCGATGACCACAACAGCTTTTTTCCGAGGCATGAAATCGATAAGGTCATCTAACAACACCGTAGTTTTGTTTTTTGTGTTGTATCTATCCTTATCTAAGTCTTTCATATTTTGACCCGCGTTTAACAGCCTGGACATACCAAGATTTGAAACCCCAGCGGTTAGCTGTATCGTTTCATATTTATCAGATAAAGGTTTTGTCACAAGGGTTATTAACTTCTCAAAGTGGTTAATAACTATTGATTGGTGGAATTTTTCAATATTAATGTCCATCGCTTCTATAGCAAGGGCGGGTCTTTTGAGATTAGCGGCGAGAAGACTATACATTCCTAAATTGGCTCCAATGTCGACAACCGCGTAGTCCGGGTTTGCAGCAAGTATATTCTGGAGACTCTGAGAAATATCATTTTCCCATTTTCCCGTCTTTCGGATCATGTTCGTGATGTATTCTTTCGGATTCTCATGAACACAGATTGGTATTTTCCCGCGTACTGTATTAAACGGAATGCATTGAACAGGCGGATGAATTTGCTGACTGTACTTCAGTATGAAGTGAGCTGCATCAGCTGACTTAGGTCTCGAATCATAGCTTTGTGTTAGAGGTAATTTACCAGACGCCATTTGCAAATAATCCCAGCGGATATGATTTCGCGAAAGAATAAATATTAATGCCGTGACTAAGACCACACAGAAAGTAATTATTAGCTTTTTCATGATTTTGCAATGCCCGTGTGAAAAACAGACTAACCCTTATCAATTTAATGCGACGAAAAATATGTTGTTTTGACGAGAGATTATCGTTAGATAACTCAATCGATCAATCAGTATTGTGATTCTAACTGGTTGAAACAGTACACGCCTATCTGTCAAGGCGACCACTAATTTATAGTTCACGATAAAGAAATCAACCTAATAATGCAGCTGCTGCTATTTCTTTTATCTCTGACAGTGTCAAGTGTTTACCGATTTGTATTTTAAAACCAGAACCTCCTACATAAGACCGTTTATTTTTAAGCTAATGTTCCCCTTATAAATGACACAAGAGCCACTCGAGGTAGAGGGTTACTACAGGTGTTTGTTATGTTAGTTTAAGCGGTAAGAGGCTCTATTTCTGAACCCTCGAAGTTCACTATTTTCATCAAGTTCCTTCCTGGTGTAATCAGTTCTAAACTTGGTACCTATGCTGGTAACAACTATTTACTCCTGTCTTAATAGTAAATCTGATCGGTTCGATAAAGTCAAAATGGGAACTGATCGCCAAAATGACCTACAATCAGTTGTTAACTGGGACAAGAAATGGCTTGTTAATTTTAATCCCTCCAAAACAAAACTGCTCCCTTTTAATCGTCTGGGAGAAACTTTTTTTTTTACCTATTGCTAAGAAACGAGCATATTATCGGAAAAATACAAAAGATCTGAGGTCTATATAACACCAGGACGCCCTTCAAAACTGGTTCAACACTTCGCAGACACCTTTTCCGAGTAAGACCGCCTATAGAGAACGTGATTAAGCACTGTGTGTACGTCATCGCATGCAGCTGTGGGAAGAAATATGAAGAAGAAATAGGCCGTCCCGTTAGTATAAGGCTACAGGAACATCGTAAACACGAAGGAAAATAGAAAAATCAGGCGTAGCCGGCCACATATGGAAAGAAAAGGGAGATCAGCGCCTCCTATGGGATAAGGTTGAAATAATAGACAGAGAACATCACTGGAAAATACGAAAACTTAAGGAATCAGCGCATATGCTACAAACATCTCCTAAGCCGGAAAAGCAAAGAAATTAATACAATATAGGAACCAGTAATACGGAAAGCTAAAAAAAACAAACAAACAATAATAACAACAAAATTGCAAAATTGTAATAGGAGCTCTGGTAAAAATAGTTACTGAGAAATTAGATTTATAAGCTCTCCCAAATTCACACAATTCCATGTGTTCTCAAGAACACATAATCAAGTGGGTAAAAGCGTTGGTTAAACCCATAGAGTTGTTAGTTTAATACCTGGCTAGAGCTAAGGTGAACAAAAATTTGGGAGAGTTAAAGGGAGATAACGTATACTAAGACCTCCAGAAGAGATGTTAACCCGAAATAAAGGGTTCAGTTTGAAATTCCAATCACCTGAAGAAGGCTGGAACGTACAACGGCGGAAACGTCGGGAATATGGCAGCGAAGTTGGGGATAACCCTCAATATGTAAACAGTGTAAGTAATGTAAACTGCTATCTACTATTTTCCTGATTACTCTTCTATTGTTCTCGCTCCTTAATAGTGTTTCTCTTTTTTCTTATTCTTTCGCACTCAGTAACCCCTTGTGTCTTGCATTGGGTGATATCATTTTTTGGTTGAATAAGAACGGTGAGAAGACACAATAAACGCCATTAAAATTGTTTCCCTAAAACGGAAAATATTTATTACTCAAGAACTGGGCTAATTATTTCATGATTTTATTTAGTTAGCGCACCCCTCCATCTCACAATTGTGGTTCATGATGACATTTACAGACAATGGCTCGCCGGTCCTTTTTGCACCGGGGATGTTGAACTTACAGCGTTCCTCCTTTCAGAAGTGGATTTGTTTCCGAAGTTACTTTCTTCTAGCCTCTGTCTAAGGAGGCAGGACATAAAAAGAAGCTGGTGGTTTGAATTCAAAGATTCCTTCTCCTAGACTGATTGCCACACAGTCTGTCCTGCTATTTTACCTATAGCTAGGGAAGAGATGGATTCATACCTTTTCGCCTCAGTATATATATATATATATATATATATATATATATATATATATGAAGAAATATACTCTTAAAGTGTGCTATATTTATGGGATAAAGTGCTCAATATCAGAGATAGAACGTGTGTAAATATAAAAGTGAACATTGAAGTCAACACTTAGAGGCGATTGCGTCTAGCATGAAACAGCCTGTCGCCTCTAAGTGTTGACTTCAATGTTCAATTATATATATATATATATATATATATATATATATATATTTCTTTTTGAATTTGTAGGTCTGATGAAATGTTGGATCATGATTACGATTCCAATGTAATAAATTATAACCATGGAATATTAGTGTTTGAGCTTTATATATATATATATATATATATATATATATATATATATATATCGGATATACTATACCTCCTTGAGTAGACACATGTCACTTATCTGATCAATGTTTAAAAAAAACTACCTACCCACAATATACAAGCATCTTTAAGAAATATTCTGGTCGAAAACAATAAAATTCTATATAGATCACATTACCGGAAACATCTCGCTATAAGAGAGGCCTGTATATTAAACATTTCTCTGTTACTATAAACCTCACCTTATTTGACAGTGGGAATGGCGTGTTGCTTTTTAAAAACATAGAAAGGCGCTCAATCGAATTCCAGCCGCGCTCTTCACGCGATGGATCAGAATAAACGCTCCTACAATTATTCAAAATACACACACACACACACACACAACAACAACAACAACAAAAAAAACTTTGTAAACAGTCAAACATGAAGAGAAATTAACAAACCCTAAAACAAGCATCCTTGACTAAAGAAGTGACCAAAAGCGCTTGTTTATCTTAGGTGTTGTTAATTTTTCTTCATTGTTCGTCTGTGTTGCAGTATATCCTATCAAAACCAAAATGATGTTGTCAATGAGAAAACAATACAAAATAAAATACATCTTAAACTATCAAACAGGAAAAGAAATTAACAACACCAAAAACAAACACTCTTGAAAATGGTTAAAGATGTGGCTGAAAGCGCTTGATATAATGGACAATACAGACAATTTTTGTACTCTCTTGCTCGCTCCAAACGGAAAAATGAAAGAACGCTGGAAAAATTAATTTTTTCTTGTCCGTCATATTTAACGAAAGATGTTTAAAGAAAGATTGCTGTCCAATTATATATATATATATATATATTTTTGGTTGGTTGGTTGGGTTTTATGGCATATCAACCACTGTGGGTCATTTAATGCCAAATTAAGGCACACACACACACACACACACACACATATATATACACATATATATATATATATATATATATATATATACACACATACATACACATATACCTATACATATATTAAACATACAGTACTATTAAACATATAGCTGGCAACATTATTTTTTCAAAAACGTATAGCTGGCAACATTATTCTTTCCAAAAAACGTATAGCTGGCAACATTATTATTTCCAAAAAACGTATAGCTGGCAACATTGGTTGGTTGGTTGGGTTTTATGGCATATCAACCACTGTGGGTGCTGGCAACATTATTTTTTCCAAAAACCGTATAGCTGGCAACATTATTGTTTCAAAAACGCATACCTGGCAACATTATTTTTTTCCCAAAAACGTATAGCTGGCAACATTATTGTTTCAATAACGTATAGCTGGCAACATTATTTTTCCGAAAACATTATCTGAGGCCTTGTTGTTGCACGTAATTTATCGTCATACCCAGGACGCGGATGAGGTTTATCGTCATACCCAGGACGATATATATATATATATATATATATATATATATATATATATATATATATATATATATATATATATATATAACCACTTTCAACCCCACTCTGCCTCCACTATCCCAAATAATCAAACGTCGCTGGGAAATACTACATCTCAAACCAGACCTCCCAAAAATTGTTTAAGGAACTCGGCCTTCTTGCATATCGTAGACCTAAGAACCTAAATGAAATCATAGGTAGTAACCACATTTCAGGGGACAAGGTAATCCGTAATAAACTAACAACAAAAACAACAGGATTTTTCCAACCATGTAACAACAAAAGAAATTTATGTTGCAACCATATTAAACACACGAATTCATTCACTAGCTCAATCACTAAATCTACTTTCAAAATCTACCACGATTCTAACTGTAGAAGTCATAACATAATTTACCTCCTAGAATGCACACTATGCCAGAAACAATATGTAGGAAAATCTGAATGGCCCTTTCACTACAGAATTAATAATTATCGCAATCGAATTAAGTCGACTCCCCATTAAAAATTATTACCTGTGGAACAACATTTCCGCCTGGAAAAACACGATTTCAAAATCCATGCTAAATTCACTATAATTGAGACAATAGAAAAGTTCAGAGCAGATAACATTAGAAAGATTTTAGAGTTCCATGAAAATAAGTGGATACAACGTCTAAAAACACAATATCCAGCTGGGCTAAACCATAAATTTAACAATATAGATAGTACTAATATATAACTTTACAAATCAAAACCTACCCACATTTCTCACCCACACAAGACAGACATGCTTTCGGAGGCGTTGAGGCCTCACACTTATACACACACCCACACGAATATACACACTTACACACATCATACTCACTCACTCCCTAACACACACCCACAGCAATACACACGCTTACACATATCATACTCACTCACTCCCTAAGAACCAAATAACACACACACAAACACTTAACAGAGACACATCCCTTCTCCAGGACCAATAAAACTGTCAAACTGACCCAGGGAATTCAGAGAAGCATAGATCCATCCAGCTCTTATCTCAAATAACAACTTAAAAGAGACTGTTTGACCAACACAAGGAATGTTAAAAGATTCATGTTAAAAAGATAAAAAAAAATAAATAAAAAAACAAATGAAAACTACAGACAAAAGTTCATTTTCTCCATCAAGGCATTCATTTCTGTAGTTTACTGCTACCAGCAAGCAGAAATATTTCTTCTCCTGATGAAGGCCATTTTGGCCGAAACTAGTCGAGGAATCTAAAGGAAATAAAAAACGAAAGAATATTAATCTACAACCCAGTGTGTCTGAAGATTTTAATTTTTTAATATATTTTTTTATTGTTCAATATATATATATATATATATATATATATATTGCACAAAATGCATAACTGAATTAATTGGTTAATTTGTCAGATCCTCATACGTCGAAACCGACGGAAGATTCCATTATATATATATATATATATATATATATATATATGTATATATATATAATGATTTATTTAAAAATTATAACATAAATATGTTAGAAAATCACTACAAAAATAGCCATTTTGTTTCGACACCTCTGGTGTATTATCAAGTTAAATGTAGAATAAACTCAAGTTTTTTGAATTCTCGTATACTTGTATTTTGATTGGTCATTCCAGCTCATGTAACAGCGTTTCCCCTTACGAGAGGTGGTTAATTAATTTGAACCTTTTAAAACCTTTATCCTACAATCTACATTCAACATCTTCACTTGATAAGACACCAGAGGTGTTGAAACAAAATGGCTATTTTTGTAGTGATTTTATAACATATTTATTTTATAATTTTCGAATAAATAATTATATTCGTTCTACTCTGTATTCAGCACTCTTTTAAGAATAGTAATTGTTGGTTATTGGAATTTATTCCGTATACACCAATCATATACTTGGTTATATATATCTATATATCTATCTATCTATGTATATATATATATATATATATATATAGATAGATAGATAGATAGATAGATAGAGAGAGTGAGAGAGAGAGAGAGAGAGAGAGAGAGAAAGACAGATAGATACATAAAGAGAGAGAGAGAGGGGGGGGAAACTATACTTAGCCGACGTGTTTCTTTCTCTGAGAGACTTTATCCAGCCAATGTGATGACAAAACACGTCGGTTAAGTTTAGTTTTCTCTCTTATCTCATTTTATTCATTTTGTCTCTTCTACAGATACACTCCATCTGAATATATATATATATATATATATATATATATATATATATATATATATATATATATATATATATGGTTGCATGGTTGTTTGTGACCTTATGCGTGAAACCTAAGTTCACAAGAAACTCTCCATGCAATCGCATATGTTAGCTCTAACACGGATATTGAGCACTTTTCACTAAGTACCGCACACACACACACACACACACACACACACACACACACACACACATATATATATATATATATATAGTAAAGGAAATAAATCTAATTCAAGTGGATCCTAGTAATATAAAATATTGAAACTTATCAACAAATAGAGCTCAATGTATTTATTATTACAGAGCAGAAATTAATGCACAATCAAATGCAAATAACCTCATATGGGGAATAAGCTTATTTCAACCGACGACGAAAATATAACTCATCGATTTTATTCAACCCCGGTATAGACTGAGTTCATGTCGGAATTAGAAATTTAACTGTGAAAGCAACAACAACAACAAAAACGTCGTAAAACTAATACAGAATTTATCCATTTCAGTGTTTCAGTTAGACGAAAGGTACGAGTCAGTATTCAAGGGAGGCTGCAAGGTATTTTATAAAATTAAACCCGGATATTAACCTTATGACATTAACTTGGGGTTATATCAAGATTGAAATATAAAATGTTAATATAAATATATATATATATATGTGTGTGTGTGTGTGTGTGTGTGCGTGTTTAAGCAAATATATGGATATAAAGTAAATTCAGGTTTGTATTTCCAGTAGACAGTATGTAAGCAAATATGTGGATATATACTGTCTACTGGAAATACAAACCTGAATTTACTTTATATCTATATCCATATATTTGCTTACCTACTGTCTACTGGAAATACAAACCTGATATATATATATATATATATATATATATATATATATATATATTTGGTTGGATTGATGTGAGTTTGTGATATATATTGATATATATTGATATATATATATATATATATATATATATGATATATTGATATATATATATATGATATATTGATATATATATATATATCAATGTTAATATAATAATGTTTATATATATATATATATATATATATATATATATATATATATATATATTTGGTTGGATTGATGTGAGTTTGTGATATATATTGATATATATTGATATATATATATATATATATATATATATATATATATTATATATTGATATATATATATATGATATATTGATATATATATATATATATCAATGTTAATATAATAATGTTTATATATATATATATATATATATATATATATATATATATATTGAATTCAAAGTTGTCCTTCTCGTAGACTGGTGGCCATCCATGGCTATGGGACGTAGTCTGTCATACTATTTTACCAATACCTGGAAGATGGATTCAAGCTATTCGCACGAGTGAATGTAATGAATTTGACTGAAATTCAAATTCAAACCGAGCCTCTAACCATTACTTCCACCATGCCTTCTGCTGTTAAAATAGTTAGCATTAAAACTTTTCTGATTATAATCTGCTCCAACAGGATGTCCCGACAATGAAGGCCTCGCTAACCAAACGATTCATCGACACTCTCAATAATGGGATGGTGAAGAATGATGCAAGTTACTTCTATCCGTAAACTACAAGAAGCCCTTTTTTTTTCTTCTTTTTTTTTCAAATTGCGAGGGATGGGCAGAAAATGAGGCTGTTGAATACAAGATCTGATGACGGTAGTTTTAATGCAGTTCAACGACCACACCTTGGAAAATTACGAAGTTGTTCAACCTAAAATTGCCGATTATTATTTAAGCTTGACATTCCTACGATTTTCCGGAAGCGATAAACATTTTTTAATCGCGAGTGAGAAACAGAAAGGCATCGAAAAGTCGAAAGATTTACCAAGAAAATCAAGAATGACGGATTTACAAATTGAATGGAATTTCAAAACAAAAAATAGAAGAAACTGATATCTTATGATTGGTTGATTATTCAGCAATCTTAGTTTATTCATTATCTATCTATCTATCTATCTATCTATCTATCTATCTATCTATCTATCTATCTATCTATCTATCTTAGTTTATTCATTATGTATGTATGTATGTATGTATGTATGTATCTATCTATCTATCTATCTATCTATCTATCTATCTATCTATCTATCTATCTATCCTTGTCTATTCATTATCTATCTATCCTTGTCTATTCATTATCTATCTATCTATCTATCTATCTATCTATCTATCTATCTATATATCTATCTATCTTAGTTTATTCATTATGTATGTATGTATCTATCTATCTATCCTTGTCTATTCATTATCTATCTATCTATCTATCTATCTATCTATCTATCTATCTATCTATCTATCTTAGTTTATTCATTATGTATGTATGTATGTATGTATGTATGTATGTATGTATCTATCTATCTATCTATCTATCTATCTATCTATCCTTGTCTATTCATTATCTATTTATCTATCCTTGTCTATTCATTATCTATCTATCTATCTATCTATCTATCTATCTATCTATCTATCTATCTATCTTAGTTTATTCATTATGTATGTATGTATGTATCTATCTATCCTTGTCTATTCATTATCTATCTATCTATCTATCTATCTATCTATCTATCTATCTATCTATCTATCTATCTGAGTCTATTCATTATCTATCTCTAAGATAGATATTGGCTCTTACGTAGTTGTGGGCTATTACGGTTCTCCAAATTTTTTCTTTTGTTCTTCTCAGCTCTCCTTTATAACCCGTCTTTGCATTCGCAGGATATGAGAGATTGTGGCTGTCCACAGCTTCCTCATCAACAATGGCTTCACCTTCGCTGGTTTGTCTTAGGGGCAATCCAAACCTATCAAGTAGCTTCCATCTCTCTATGTCCTAGGTCTATTCAAGACATAGTGATGAGGGTTCTCTGCAACTTCAGGACGTAGTGATCATGGTTCTCCACTACTTCCATTTTGTTGCTCTCAGCAATACTTTATTCTTGATGAACTCTCTTTGTCTTCTCAGTACTCATTCCTCCATCAATTGGCTCATATTTGTCAAGTTGGTTCTCACTCTCAATGTTCTACGTCCCTTCAGAACATAGTGATCATGGTTCTCCACGACTTCCTTGCCTTTTGAAAAATAGTTTCTCCTTTATCTCACTCCTTTGACTTCATGATGATTGATCCTTTATCCAGCTTCATCAAGAATTTCTTTCTCTTTGTGTTATGTTTTTTAAGGTGTTGGTGATCATGGTTCTCCACAGCTTCCTGTCTTCTGCTTTTTGTCTTTGTAGCACGTGTTTCTCTATTCACCAGCACAAAGCTGTCAAGTCTATTTTCTTTCTGTGTTACGTAACATCTGGATGTGTACGATCATAGTTCTCCACATCTTCCTATCATTTTTACTCTCAAAAATAATTTCTAATTTACTACGACTCTCTGTTACTTATCCTTTCAACTGGTGCTCAAACGTGTGAAGTAAGTTCTATTTTGCTATGTTATATTAAGAATATACGTGGTCATGGTCCATCACAACTTCCTTTTTTTCCTCAGTAATTTTTTCTCCTTTAAAATTTTCGTTGTCTTTGTCGATCTTGTTCCTACATTTGCTGAAACTTTTCAAGTACACACACACGCGCGCACACACGCACGCACACACACACACACACACACACACACACTCTCTCTCGCTCTCTCTCTCTTCTCTTTCTCTCTTTATCAGCTATGTTCCTTCAGGGCTTAGGCTGTCATGGCTCTCCACTACTTCATTTTTAGCTTTTCTCAGCAATTCTTACTCCTTTGAACCTTCTCATTGTGTTATTGTCCTTGCACCTTCATTTGCTAAAACTTGTCAAGTAGTCTCTCTCTCTCTCTCTGTTAGGTTCCTTTGGGGCATAAGTGATCATGGTTCTCCACTACTTCCTTTTTTATTTTTCTCAGTAATTCCTACATCTTTAGAACCTCTAGTTGTCTTTGTTGTCTTGTTCCTTCATTTAATAAAATTAGTCAAGTAATCTCTCTCCCTTCTATGTTTCTTTAGGGCATAGGTGATCACGATTCTCCACAACTTCCTTTTTTGTTTTCCTCAGCAATTCTTACCTCTAGTTGTGTTTGTCATTCTTGTCTCTTCATTAGCTAAAACTTCTCTATTTATCTCTCTCTTTGCTATGTTCCTTTAGGACACAAGTGGTCATGGTTCTCCACAATTTCCTTTTTTATTTTTCTAATACTTGCACCTTGTATTAGTTTTCCTCGTTCCCTCATTTGCTAAAATTTGTCAAGTACTCTCTCTCTCTCTTTCTCTACTATGTTCGTGTAGGGCATAGGTGGTCCAAGTTCTCCACAACTTCCATTTTTTTTGTTTTTCTCAGCATTTTCCTCCTTCAGTACTAGATTGGTAGATAGGTCTCATCATTTTACAATTGAAGTGGCTAGATGTAGCCGTAACTTCTTTGCTATTTCATCTCCTTTAGGAAACTCTCTCTCGGCTCCTAGCTTTCCATTCAAATTTGATCTTCAAAAATTTAAATGCAATATCAGTCGTTATCTCCTGTCTTCTTATCTTCCTGTCCTTTTGTTGTTCTCTTTCCCTGATAGTTTTTTTTATCATCTTCTCTAACATTTTACGTCTGAGTAGCTTTATTACCTTACTTAGGGTGAAAGGATTAAAAAAAAAATAGGACACTACTTCGGTTGCTCTCGAACTGTCTTAAGTTCTCCAAGCCGTCTTGTCTCGAAAATTTCAGATGTCTATTTCTGACTGTTATCAATATTTTGTATGTTCAGGCAGTTAAGTGCCATGCGAGCTACACGCTTAGGTGATCATATATCTTTCGATACATGACTAACGAGACAGATTTTTTCCCCGCAATAGGTTGCCATTTCTTTCTGCGATACACCAGCTGCCATAGAACCTGGTATGCTATTTACCCATAGCTGGAGGATTCATACCTTTCCCAAGGGTATTAGCACGTAAGTGAATTCGACTGAAATTCGAACTCGGCTCTCCGATTCCTCAATCCGAGCCGCTATTCATTACTCCACCGTGCCTCCTTTGTATGTTACTATTTTTAAAACTTCTTCATTTGTCACAGAATCTGTCAATAATATTCTGAACCTTCATTGGTAGAACCACATCGCTGTCCCTTTTTCGTAACTTTTGAACTCTTGAGTTTTGCGTTTCATACTTGAATGAGGCCAACTGGGCTATAAACGCTGTAAATTCTACATTCGGGAAAAACGTTGTCAGACAATTAGTAGCAGGATCTCGTTTACAAAGATATTAAGTGCAGATTTCACTTTCGAAAACTAGGAGAGAAATCAGCCAAAATTGTCAGTCATTGAAAAAGATTTGAAGGTTGTGGTGGGAAATAATTAAAGCATTCTCAGACACAAAAATATTGTTGAGAACTATTTTGGCTAGAAAAAAAATCATTTTAAATAAATATCGAAAAAATAATCAAAACAAAAACGTTACATAAATCGTTTTCAATGGCATAAAATTCTGTTCCTCAATCAACTGTTAGAATAAGAGTCGCGAAAGATGGCCGGTAGAACAATATATAAAGAAACCTATAGAGACTGGAAATGTTTGGGGTATAACTCACTAGCACAATGAAATTTCCCATTAAGTTTCAAGGGAGGTAACTGGTAGGATACTATTTGAATAAACGTAAACAGCCTGGATGTGTTTTGGGTATCGCTCAATGAAATTTTGCATTAAGTGTCAAGGGAGGTGGCTGGTAGGACAATATATAAATAAACGTAAAGGAACAGTGAGAGATTTGACTTTCATCCTATCACTTAATGAACTGTTCCACTAAGAGTCACTAGTCACTGAATCTTCCGGGATCTACAATTTGTTAATTGCTCTTCAGGATAAAAAAAATCACAACGTGGCTGGAAAGTGGAATCAAATTGACATTGTGAACCGGAGACTTTGTTTGAACCTGTTATACTGGACCAGGACAAGACCAATAGCCGGTCTTGTAGATTACATCGATCCAGTTGGGTCAGGATAGGTGTTACAAACTCATGCCACAAGAGACTATGATCGTAGTGTTCGGGAACCATTTTTTTCTTTTTCCTTTTTACTAATGTTCACCTAATTACACGTCCCAGGAGTGTGGTGTGGTATTAGCGCAAGAAAAGCAAGGAATGAAGTTCTTGGTGCTATGCAGGAAATATAAACTGCTAACTGTAGACTTGAAGAGGGCAAGGTTTAATTAGCGAATAAAAGTTCAGGTGAAGACGTTAGGAATGTAGAGTTGAAGTAGACTTTAGAAAGGACCAGAAACCCAGTCCTAAACAGGAAACAATGGATAAACCCCTAATCCTGCTAAAAAAGAGGGGTGGAGTGTTAACCTGGCGATATTCGAACCTGATGATGACAAAATAGATAAATAAATGACCAAAGAATTGGTATTTTATTTGTGTTTTTTTCATTTCTTTTTAATCATTTCTCACCAAGCAAGACGATAATGCCACCAAAATAAGAGACTACTAGGAATGAAAGAAAAAAAAAGACTATCGAAAGAACCGGAAATACAATCCTAAACCGGAAACAAGGGATAAACGTCTACTCCTGTTTAAAAAACTGTAAAGGAGTATGAATTGGACGATAAGCGAATATAAAGACTTTTACGCAAAAAGCAGCACTTTTCGTTGGATTAAAATAGGCTATAGAAGGCACGGTGGAGTAATGGATAGCGGCTCGGATTGAGGAATTGGAGAGCCGAGTTCGAATTCCAGTCGAATCCATTACATTCACTTACGTGCTAATACCCTTGGGAAAAGATATAAATCCTCTTCTTATTCCCCCTAGCTATGGATAAATAGTAGGACAGACCGGGTTCTATAGGCTTTCTACCGCAGAAAGAAATGGCAACGGGAAAAATCTGCCTCGTTAGGCATGTATCTAATGATACATGACTGATAGTAAGTATTCAGCTCAGTTCCATAGATTTGCCTCTCAGTTGCCTGGCCATAACCATTTGGGCATGTCCCTGATGAAAGTTGCATCTTTGCTCATAAGTGGGAACAAGAGTAGGCAAGCATCTGCATCATTGGAGATATTAACATGTGCATGTTTCGTCTCGGTGAAAAGTTTCCACAGTCGCATAATATCTGTGTTCTTGTAGTTGATTGTCGCGCATGGAAAGGTGTCCTTGCAAGAATTTCTGGTGGACAACTCTGAGGCCACACTATGCTGTAGTCTGCAGCAATTCCCAGTCGGCAAATATTACCTTAAACGACCGACAGCTACTATTATTCATGGCCTTTCCCCTTCTAGATAACAAAAGCAACAAACGAAATAAATTTAAACAAACTCACCAAAAAACACCTAACCCGCCCCAGTCTTTCTTTCTCCAACATTCTTGGTATTCGTACCAATTTCTGTAATGTGAAATCGTTCCTCTTGGAACACTTTCCAGGCATCCTCGCTCTCTGCGAAATTAAGCTTAATTCTTCAATCTCTTCTTCTGAATTCTCCTGGCTATCTTTCTCTCTTTCGGAAGGACTCCAGTATCCACATGCGTGATCTTGGTGTTCATATTGGAAAACATCTTTCGCTGCCTAGGGAACTCTCTCTTGAGTCTCCAGACTGTTCTTACATTCGCCTCCGAATTTCTCTACTAAACTCAGTCAGCTATCTCTATATCTTCCTCTATCGTTCCCCTTCTTCTCATGACAATTGCGTGCTAGATAATATTTTTCTATAAACCCGTTGAAAATATCTTTGTGTTCAGTGACTTCAATGCCAACTATGCCAAGTAGTAGATTTCCACACGCGTTTCCCCAGTAATCCTGACTAACTCGCTTATTTGTTTGATATCTTTCTTACCTTCACCTAGACTCATGTCATGCTCTGCGGCTCTGTCTTCTTGCCAACTCCAGTCATGCTGTAGTATATGTAGACATCTTTTATTCCGCTCAGTTACAAACCTCCTACTAACAGAATATCATTTTATTATCGCGCTGGTTTGGGATCTTGTTCCGTGACTTCCTTCACGACATACGTGATGTTTTAATTATCCTATTAATAAATGTACCACTGGGGTATCTTCCAGGGTGAAAGTCGTCATCGAAACTTTCTTTCCAGCATGGAAATACAAAGTGAAACCACGTTCATCTCCTTGGTTCTCACCTGTCTGCTCGGCCGCTATAGCCCACAGGAAATACTTCTTCCGGCTATGGCCCAGTGACAGGTCCGATTGTAACATACGTCCCTTTGTCATTGCTCGTAATGAGTGCAAGCGTGTCCTCAAAGAAGCAAAGTCATTGTTTGCTGATAGAATGCGACAACCTATAGCCTTTCACAAGTTCGGTTATAAAGATTACTTGCAGAGTTTATTAAACAATAGCAAATCCTCAGTCGCTTCTCTCTTCAATCACTTTAAAGTTCTGACATCTCCTACAGATAAGGTAGAGTGCTTTATAGTGCTTTGTTAAGAAGTTATCTTCCAACTCTACTCTCGTCTCATTTAGAGTACCTCTTCTAGGTACCCCACGACTTTAAACGGAGGCTCTACTGAGTTATATGCGCATAAGCTGTCACTAGTTTCAGACGTCATTTCTAAATTAGATCCCCACAAGGCCTTTATATATATATATATATATATATATATATATATATATATATATATATATATATATATAGTTCTTTATCAGCACACGTACTGGGCATGACAATAAACTACTTCGGCGTCCTGGGTATAACGATAAACTACATCCGCGTACTGGTATGACGATAAACTACGTCCAACAGCAACGCCTCTGATAATGTTTCGGAAAAAAAATGTTGCCAGCTATACGTTTTTTGGAAAAATAATGTTGCCAGCTATACGTTTTTAAAAAAATAATGTTTCCAGCTATATGTTTTTGAAAAAATAATGTTGACAGCTATAAGTTTTTTTTGGAAAAATAATGTTGCCAGCTATACGTTTTTGAAAAAATAATGTTGCCAGCTATACGTTTTTGAAAAAATAATGTTTCCAGCTATATGTTTTTGAAAAAATAATGTTGCTAACTATACGTTCTTTGGAAAAAATAATGTTGCCAGCTATACGTTTTTGAAAAAATAATGTTGCCAGTCATACGTTTTTGAAAAAATAATGTTGCCAGCTATAAGTTTTTTGGAAAAAATAATGTTGCCAGCTATGCGTTTGTACAAAAAAAATGATGTTGCCAGTTGTACGTTTTTGAAAAAATAATGTAGCCGGCTATACGTTTTTGAAAAAATAATGTTGCCAGGTATGCGTTCTTTGGAAAAAATAATGTTTCCAGCTATACGTTTTTGAAAAAATAATGCTTCCATCTAGACGATTTTGAAAAAATAATGTTGCTAGCTATAAGTTTTTGAAAGAATAATGTTGCCAGCTCTAATTTTTTTCCAAAAATAATGTTGCCAGCCTTACTTTTTTTTGAAAAATAATGTTGCCAGTTATACGTTTTTGAAAAAATAATGTTTCCATCTATACGTTCTTTGGAAAAAATAATCTTGCCAGCTATACGTTTTTGAAAAAATAATGTTGCCAACTATACGTTTTTCGGAAAAATTAATGTTGCCAGCTAAACGATTTTGAAAAATAATGTTGCCATCTATACGTTTTTGAAAAAATAATGTTGCCAGCTATGCGTTTTTTGAAAAAAAAAATTTTTGCCAGCAATACGTTTTTTGGAAAAAATAATGTTGCCAGCTATGCGTTTTTGAAAAAATAATGTTGCCAGCTACACGTTTTTGAAAAAATAATGTTGCCAGCTATAAGTTTTTTGGAAAAAATAATGTTGCCAGCAATGCGTTTTTGAAAAAATAATGTTTCCAGCTATACGTTTTTGAAAAAATAATCTTGCCAGCTATCCGATTTTGAAAACGTAATGTTGCCAGCTATACGTTCTTAAAAAAAAAATTATGTTGCCAGTTATACGTTTTTGAAAAAATAATGTTGCCAGATATACGTTTTTGAGAAAATAATATTGCCAGGTATGCGTTCTTTGGAAAAAATAATGTTTCCAGCTATACGTTTTTGCAAAAATAATGTTGCCAGGTATAAGTTTTTGAAAAAAAATGTTGCCAGCTCTAATTTTTTTCCAAAAATAATGTTGCCAGCCTTACTTTTTTTTGAAAAATAATGTTGCCAGCTATACGTTTTTGAAAAAATAATGTTTCTAGCTATACGTTTTTGAAAAAATAATGTTTCCATCTATGCGTTCTTTGGAAAAAATAATCTTGCCAGCTATACGTTTTTCGGAAAAATTAATGTTGCCAACTATACGATTTTGAAAAAATAATGTTGCCATCTATACGTTTTTCAAAAAATAATGTTGCCAGCTCTGCGTTTTTTGGAAAAAAAATGTTGACAGCTATACGTTTTTTGGAAAAATAATGTTGCCAGCTATGCGTTTTTGAAAAAATAATGTTGCCAGCTATCCGATTTTGAAAAAATAATGTTGCCAGCTATACGTTCTTGAAAAAAAATTATGTTGCCAGTTATACGTTTTTGAAAAAATAATGTTGCCAGATATACGTTTTTGAGAAAATAATATTGCCAGGTATGCGTTCTTTGGAAAAAATAATGTTTCCAGCTATACGTTTTTGCAAAAATAATGTTGCCAGGTATAAGTTTTTTCCAAAAATAATGTTGCCAGCCTTACTTTTTTTTGAAAAATAATGTTGCCAGCTATACGTTTTTGAAAAAATAATGTTTCCATCTATGCGTTCTTTGGAAAAAATAATGTTGCCAGCTATACGTTTTTCGGAAAAATTAATGTTGCCAACTATACGATTTTGAAAAAATAATGTTGCCATCTATACGTTTTTCAAAATATAATATTGCCAGCTATGCGTTTTTTGGAAAAAAAATGTTGACAGCTATACGTTTTTTGGAAAAATAATGTTGCCAGCTATGCGTTTTTGAAAAAATAATGTTGCCAGCTATAAGTTTTTTGGAAAAAATAATGTTGCCAACTATACATTTGTAAAAAAAATGATGTTGCCAGTTATACGTTTTTGAAAAAATAATGTTACCAGCTATACGTTCTTTGGAAAAATAATGCTTCCATCTAGACGATTTTGAAAAAATAATGTTGCCAGCTATACGTTCTTGAAAAAATAATGTTACCAGCTATACGTTCTTTGGAAAAATAATGTTGCCAGCTATAAGTTTTTACGCGTTCTTTGGAAAAAATAATGTTGCCAGCTAAATGTTTTTGAAAAAATAATGCTTCCATCTAGACGATTTTGAAAAAAAAATGTTGCCAGCTATACGTTCTTGAAAAAATAATGTTGCCAGCTATACGTTCTTTGGAAAAATAATGTTTCCAGCTATAAGTTTTTGAAAAAATAATGTTGCCAGCTATACGTTTTTGAAAAAATAATCTTGCCAGCTATCCGATTTTGAAAAAATAATGTTGCCAGCTATACGTTCTTAAAAAAAAATTATGTTGCCAGTTATACGTTTTTGAAAAAATAATGTTGCCAGATATACGTTTTTGAGAAAATAATATTGCCAGGTATGCGTTCTTTGGAAAAAATAATGTTTCCAGCTATACGTTTTTGCAAAAATAATGTTGCCAGGTATAAGTTTTTGAAAAAAAATGTTGCCAGCTCTAATTTTTTTCCAAAAATAATGTTGCCAGCTTTACTTTTTTTTGAAAAATAATGTTGCCAGCTATACGTTTTTGAAAAAATAATGTTTCCAGCTATACGTTTTTGAAAAAATAATGTTTCCATCTATGCGTTCTTTGGAAAAAATAATGTTGCCAGCTATACGTTTTTCGGAAAAATTAATGTCGCCAACTATACGATTTTGAAAAAATAATGTTGCCATCTATACGTTTTTCAATAAATAATGTTGCCAGCTATGCGTTTTTTGGAAAAAAAATGTTGACAGCTATACGTTTTTTGGAAAAATAATGTTGCCAGCTATGCGTTTTTGAAAAAATAATGTTGCCAGCTATAAGTTTTTTGGAAAAAATAATGTTGCCAACTATCCGTTTGTAAAAAAAATGATGTTGCCAGTTATACGTTTTTGAAAAAATAATGTTGCCAGCTATACGTTTTTGAGAAAATAATGCTTCCAGCTATAAGTTTTTATGCGTTCTTTGGAAAAAATAATGTTGCCAGCTAAATGTTTTTGAAAAAATAATGCTTCCATCTAGACGATTTTGAAAAAAAAATGTTGCCAGCTATACGTTCTTGAAAAAATAATGTTGCCAGCTATACGTTCTTTGGAAAAATAATGTTTCCAGCTATAAGTTTTTGAAAAAATAATGTTGCCAGCTTAATGTTCTTGAAAAAATAATGTTACCAGCTATACGTTCTTTGGAAAAATAATGTTTCCAGCTATAAGTTTTTATGCGTTCTTTGGAAAAAATAATGTTGCCAGCTAAATGTTTTTGAAAAAATAATGCTTCCATCTAGACGATTTTGAAAAAAAAATGTTGCCAGCTATACGTTCTTGAAAAAATAATGTTGCCAGCTATACGTTCTTTGGAAAAATAATGTTTCCAGCTATAAGTTTTTGAAAAAATAATGTTGCCAGCTATACGTTTTTGAAAAAATAATGTTTCCAGCTATACGTTTTTGAAAAAATAATCTTGCCAGCTATCCGATTTTGAAAAAATAATGATGCCAGCTATACGTTCTTAAAAAAAATTATGTTGCCAGTTATACGTTTTTGAAAAAATAATGTTGCCAGATATACGTTTTTGAGAAAATAATATTGCCAGGTATGCGTTCTTTGGAAAAAATAATGTTTCCAGCTATACGTTTTTGCAAAAATAATGTTGCCAGGTATAAGTTTTTGAAAAAAAATGTTGCCAGCTCTAATTTTTTTCCAAAAATAATGTTGCCAGCCTTACTTTTTTTTGAAAAATAATGTTGCCAGCTATACGTTTTTGAAAAAATAATGTTTCCATCTATGTGTTCTTTGGAAAAAATAATGTTGCCAGCTATACGTTTTTCGGAAAAATTAATGTTGCCAACTATACGATTTTGAAAAAATAATGTTGCCATCTATCCGTTTTTCAAAAAATAATGTTGCCAGCTATGCGTTTTTTGTAAAAAAAATGTTGACAGCTATACGTTTTTTGGAAAAATAATGTTGCCAGCTATGCGTTTTTGAAAAAATAATGTTGCCAGCTATACGTTTTTCAAAAAATAATTTTGCCAGCTATGCGTTTTTTGTAAAAAAAATGTTGACAGCTATAAGTTTTTTGGAAAAAATAATGTTGCCAGCTATCCGTTTGTAAAAAAAATGATGTTGCCAGCTATACGTTTTTGAGAAAATAATGCTTCCATCTAGACGATTTTGAAAAAATAATGTTGCCAGCTATACGTTCTTGAAAAAATAATGTTACCAGCTATACGTTCTTTGGAAAAATAATGTTTCCAGCTATAAGTTTTTATGCGTTCTTTGGAAAAAATAATGTTGCCAGCTAAATGTTTTTGAAAAAATAATGCTTCCATCTAGACGATTTTAAAAAAATAATGTTGCCAGCTATACGTTCTTGAAAAAATAATGTTGCCAGCTATACGTTCTTTGGAAGAATAATGTTTCCAGCTATAAGTTTTTGAAAAAATAATGCTGCCAGCTATACGTTTTTGAAAAAATAATGTTGCCAGTCATACGTTTTTGAAAAAATAATGTTGCCAGGTATGCGTTTTTGAAAAAATAATGTTTCCAGCTATACGTTTTTGAAAAATTAATGTTGACAGATATAAGTTTTTTTGGGGAGAATAATGTTGCCAGCTATGCGTTTTTGAAAAAATAATGTTTCCAGCTATACGTTTTTGAAAAAATAATGTTGCCAGCTATACGTTTTTGAAAAAATAATGTTGCCAGCTATACGTTTTTCGGAAAAGTTAATGTTTCCAGCTATGCGTTTTTTGGAAAAAAAATGTTGACAGCCATACGTTTTTTGGAAAAATAATGTTGCCAGCTTTGCGTTTTTGAAAAAATAATGTTGCCAGCTATGCGTTTGTAAAAAAAATGATGTTGCCAGTTATACGTTTTTGAAAAAAAAATGTTGCCAGTTATACGTTTTTGAGAAAATAATGTTGCCAGTTATGCGTTCTTTGGAAAAAATGATGTTGCCAGCCAAACGTTTTTGAAAAAATAATGCTTCCATCTAGACGATTTTGAAAAAATAATGTTTCCAGCTATAAGTTTTTGAAAAAATAATGTTGCCAGCTCTAATTTTTTTCAAAAAATAATGTTGCCAGCCTTACTTTTTTTTGAAAAATAATGTTTCCATCTATGCGTTCTTTGGAAAAAATAATGTTGCTAACTATACGTTTTTCGGAAAAATTAATGTTGCAAGCTATACGATTTTGAAAAACTAATGTTGCCATCTATACGTTTTTGAAAAAATAATGTTGCCAGCTAATCGTTTTTTGGAAAAAAAAATGTTGCCAGTTATACGTTTTTTGGAAAAATAATGTTGCCAGCTATGCGTTTTTGAAAAAATAATGTTGCCAGCTATACGTTTTTGAAAAAATAATCTTGCCAGCTATACGTTTTTGAAAAAATAATCTTGCCAGCTATCCGATTTTGAAAAAATAATCTTGCCAGCTATACGTTCTTAAAAAAAAATTATGTTGCCAGTTATACGTTTTTGAAAAAAATAATGTTTCCAGATATACGTTTTTGAGAAAATAATATTGCCAGGTATGCGTTCTTTGGAAAAAATAATGTTTCCAGCTATACGTTTTTGAAAAAATAATGTTGCCAGGTATAAGTTTTTGAAAAAATAATGTTGCCAGCTCTAATTTTTTTCCAAAAATAATGTTGCCAGCCTTACTTTTTTTTGAAAAATAATGTTGTCAGCTATGCGTTCTTTGGAAAAAATAATGTTGCCAGCTATACGTTTTTCGGAAAAATTAATGTTGCCAACTATACGATTTTGAAAAAATAATGTTGCCATCTATACGTTTTTCAAAAAATAATGTTGCCAGCTATGCGTGTTTTGGAAAAAAAATGTTGACAGCTATACGTTTTTTGGAAAAATAATGTTGCCAGCTATGCGTTTTTGAAAAAATAATGTTGCCAGCTATAAGTTTTTTGGAAAAAATAATGTTGCCAGCTATCCGTTTGTAAAAAAAATGATGTTGCCAGTTATACGTTTTTGAAAAAATAATGTTGCCAGCTATACGTTTTTGAGAAAATAATGCTTCCATCTAAACGATTTTTAAAAAATAATGTTGCCAGCTATACGTTCTTGAAAAAATAATGTTACCAGCTATACGTTCTTTGGAAAAATAATGTTTCCAGCTATAAGTTTTTATGCGTTCTTTGGAAAAAATAATGTTGCCAGCTAAACGTTTTTGAAAAAATAATGCTTCCATCTAGACGATTTTGAAAAAATAATGTTGCCAGCTATACGTTCTTGAAAAAATAATGTTGACAGCTATACGTTTTTTGGAAAAATAATGTTTCCAGCTATAAGTTTTTGAAAAAATAATGCTGCCAGCTATAAGTTCTTGAAAAAATAATGTTGCCAGCTCTAATTTTTTTCCAAAAATAATGTTGCCAGCCTTACTTTTTTTTGAAAAATAATGTTGCCAGCTATACGTTTTTGAAAAAATTGGTTTCCAGCTATACGTTTTTGAAAAAATAATGTTTCCATCTATGCGTTCTTGGGAAAAAATAATGTTGCCAGCTATACGTTTTTGAAAAAATAATGTTGCTAACTATACGTTTTTCGGAAAAATTAATGTTGCCAGCTATACGATTTTGAAAAAATAATGTTGCCATCTATAAGTTTTTGAAAAAATAATGTTGCCAGCTATGTGTTTTTTGGAAAAAAAATGTTGCCAGCTATACGTTTTTTGGAAAAATAATGTTGCCAGCTATGCGTTTTTGAAAAAATAATGTTGCCAGCTATATGTTTTTGAAAAAATAATGTTGCCATCTATAAGTTTTTGAAAAAATAATGTTGCCAGCTATGTGTTTTTTGGAAAAAAAATGTTGCCAGCTATACGTTTTTTGGAAAAATAATGTTGCCAGCTATGCGTTTTAAAAAAAAAAAATATGTTGCCAGTTATACGTTTTTGAAAAAATAATGTTGCCAGATATACGTTTTTGCGAAAATAATATTGCTAGGTATGCGTTCTTTGGAAAAAATAATGTTTCCAGCTATACGTTTTTGAAAAAATAATGTTCCAGGTATACGTTTTTGAAAAAAAAATGTTGCCAGCTCTAACTTTTTTCCAAAAATAATGTTGCCAGCCTTACTTTTTTTTGAAAAATAATGTTGCCAGCTATACGTTTTTGAAAAAATAATGTTTCCATATATGCGTTCTTTGGAAAAAATAATTTTGCCAGCTATACGTTTTTGAAAAATTAATGTTGCCAGCTATACGTTTTTCGGAAAAATTAATGTTGCCAACTATACGATTTTGAAAAAATAATGTTGCCATCTATACGTTTTTGAAAAAATAATGTTGCCAGCTATGCGTTTTTTGGAAAAATAATGTTGCCAGCTATGCGTTTTTGAAAAAATAATGTTGCCAGCTATACGTTTTTGAAAAAATAATGTTGCCCGCTATACGTTTTTGAAAAATAATGTTGCCAGCTATACTTTTAATAGTACTATATATATATATATATATATATATATATATATATATTAGGTTGGTGCAAAAATAATGACGTAATAATGACGTTTTTTGACGTATTTTTTAACGTCAAAAAACGACATTATTACGTCATTTTTTTTTGCACCAACCTAATATATACACTAAGATTCCGTCCACAGAAATCCTTGCTTTTCTCTCTGGTGTAATATGAAAGGTGTAGTCCATTATGATCAATAGGAACATAGAAGGACCACCACTGCAAACGTTCATTTTCAGAAACTTGATTGAATAAAAAAGATTTACCTCCGAGATGCTCTGCTGTGACAAACAGATTTTTTTTTTCTTATCTAGGATATCAATACAAGTGCACACACTAAAAAACAAACTCAATAAAAAAAAATACAGTGTAAATAAGAGACCCGGATATAAGAGAAACACGGATATAAGGGAGATTTTCTGTGATCCCAAATTAGAGCCTGTGTAAATGTATATAAATTAGATCAAACCCGGATATAAGCGAAACCCGGATATAAGAGAGATTTTATCTGGTCCCAAATTAGAGCCTGTGTTAATGTATATGAATTGGACCAAACCCGGATATAAGAGACTTCTTCTCCGTCCTTACAACTCTCTTATATCCGGGTTACACTGTATTTAAAACATGGAATGTTCTTTCACATCCTCAATAGTCACCAGATTTAGCCGAAATAACCTAATAACTTAATTTGGCATTAAATGACATACACTGGCTGATATAGCATAAAACCCAAGCAACCAACCAACCTTATCAGCACAATATATTACTAACAACGTTGTCTCTTAGAAGGATTGTTAACAATGCTTCAACGGTGATATAAAACTAAAAAAACCCACCGATGTTGTATGTCTGAATAGGGTTTCCCGAGATTCAATTTCAAAGATAAATAATACACTAACAGGTAACAATTAGCAAGCTTAAACTTAAAGAATCAGCATATATGCTAGGCTACAAAAATCTCCTGAGCCGACCAAGCATAGAAATGAATACAATATAGGAACTAGTAATAAGGAGTGCCAAAGAAAAACGATAATAACAACAAAAGTTGCAATATGAGCTCTGGTAAAAACATGATTGATAACAGCAAAAAATTGCAATATGAGCACTGGTAAAAATGGTTGCTGAAGACATTAGGTTTATAATACCCAGAAATTCATACAAGGACACATGACACAGTGGATAAAGGCGTTGGTTAGATCCAGTGACAGGACCCAAACAGTGTGATTTCAATACCCGGTTAAGGCAGTGGCGAACTTTCAGAGGGAAATTAACAGGAGATAACTGATAACTGACATCCGTTAAACATGGCACGTGGAACTAGAACAGTCTACCCCAGTGAGGTAAGGTCGACATTCCAACCACCTGAAGAACGTCGGAGCGTACAACGGCCGAAGCGTTGTAATAAATATGGCGACAAAGTCCGAATAATGTAAATAATGTACATAATACCTCATCTTAGAAATATAGACAGATACTAGCTGGGATCTGTTATATCCTAGACGTTGTCGAACTCTTGCATAGCCTCGTCCGGGGAGGTAGACATACCTAAACCCATTTATGCGGAGTGACGTAGAAATTTTGGCCGAGACTACGGGGTCGGATTGCCCCACATTAAACTCGGCCTTGTGCCACATCCTACCTCGTGGGGAGGCTGGTAAATATCGTCTAGCTGGGATCTGTTGCGTACGACTCAGACTTACACGAGAACTACCGACTTTCCAATAGTAGCACACACTACTGGATTGACTTTCGACGATCGTGCGCATAACTGTTACCTTATTTCTTATTGTATTGTTTTTTTACAATAAACCTTTACTTACTTATCCACCGTGTTTATCAAGTATATATTCCTATTAGCACGGAATATAACAATAAACGAACCCTTGCATATTATATTCCAGCTGTTATGTATGTGAAAAATAATAAGTATTCATATTAGGCCATAACAATATTATTAAATAAATTTAACACAACATTCACTACATTAAAACTGTTTTATTAAGCAGCTACTTAAATGGTAAAAAAGCCACACGTGTCACATGACTTGATGGTAAATAATTAGATAGATGCACACGGATTTGCTTATTTTTTAAAGTCTATACCTGCTTTAAGCTATTACTATAAATGTTCATACAATGTGTTAACTATGAAACCCTGTGGAACAATAAACCTTCTTTTACGTCTTTATTTTTTTTGGTTCACTCTATATAAGACCCGGAGGCCACTTGAGTTAGATGGTTATGTTAGGGGGTAGATTATACAGATATGAGAGGAAGATAACTGTTGACTTTAGACTTGAACAGGTTAAGATTGTAGTGATCGGGGAAACATCCACTTGGGAGTCTGTTCCATAGGTCAGTGGTTCGCGGGAAGAAGCTGTTTGAGTGGAAAACTTCTCACCGATGGAATACGGAGGAAATGTGAGTGGTTTGCTACTATGTAAGCAGCATGGCGGGTCCTAGACGTGAAGGTCAGACCTGGTGGAATCAGGAGCTGGAGTTCGTCCGAGCACTTTCCATGGTATTAGCGATAGAGCAGTGAGAGACTTGACCCATATCACCTGTGAGAGAGAGTTTGGAGAGTGGAAAATATGAACTTGGAGACGCTTTTTGAACTCTATCAACAGTACTCCAATTTCCGCCTGATCTGCCCCTTATAAAGGTAGAGGATAAGATGACGAGTCAGATATTTACTAGAGAGGTACAAGGAGCCGATCATTTTACCTGCATCTTTAGTGATGGATCGTATCTAGGAATTCCACTTAAGGTCGAGTTTGAGACGCAGTATCCTCTCAAGGCACGACGCATCCTCAAGGGGGCATTCATTCATCGGGACTGGCTGTAATTCGAGCTCTGATGGTGGTGATGTAATGTAAGTAGTTTGATTTCAGAGGTACTGAATATAACCAACCAGTTTTCCCCAATGGGAAGTTATTGTTAAATCCGAAAAGACGTCAGCTGCCAATCTCTGATCGTCCACACTTTTAGAGATGCGCCCGTATATCATCGTATCGTTGGTATAGACGTTTACAAATAATCGGTGTTTATACTTAGACCCTTGTGCAAATTAATTGAAACAACCGTGTTAGTTTATTTTCTCTCAACATACGGTCAGTTCTAGACCCACTGGAGTGACAGGGTGTAATCGATTTCTATTTTTTACTCAGATTAGGTTATTTGCAGTGGTGTGCAGTAATATGAATCTATTTCCGTGTATAGTTTCTGTAATGTACACATGAGGTATTTACAAAAGCATTATATAAACCCTTGTGTAAATTAATTGAAACAACCGCTCTAGTTTCCTTTCTTTCAACATACGGTCAGTTTTAGACCCACTGGAGTGACAGGGTGCAATCGATTTCTATTTTTTATTCAGATTAGGCCATTTCTATGAATATGAATCTATTTTGGTGGTGTATGATGAAATTTCTTTAACAGTGAAAAAATATTGCGTCATTCGTGATTACATCAGATTTTCGTCACTATTGTCTCGACTCTTGATAAGTTGTCCTACGGCCATTGTCTGCTATGGACGTTACTCCAAGGAAGCGTACGAAAATTGTAACACTGCACACATAAATTGGCAAGCCTTACCAGTAGGCAAATCAAAGTACTATCGACTGGCTTGGAAACTCTCCTGATTTAAATCCAATCGAGAATCTGTAGTCAATCTGCAAGGAAAGACTTCGTGGAACGGACATACTAAGTACTAACATGTGCAATAGGTCATGTTTCATTGAAAAAATACGAAAAAAAAATAATGGAATTGTTCGTTTTGTTTCAATTAATTTGCACAAGGGTGTATGTTAATCAGATAAAGGGTTGGTCCAAGAAGTGATCTCTGGGTGACAGAGGACTGACTTCGGGGATCTAACCTGCTAGGAAGGATTTTATAATAGATAAAACTCTTTCCATAACTGGAGAGCTTGTGTAGCAAACCTTTGTACCACACTTTGTCGAAGGCCTTCGTGATATCTAATGCTATGGTCCTTGTGTGTCCGTCATCAAGTCTTTAGTATTAATTATTAAATTTGTATTCAAAGTACGTTTTATGGAATAATTTTTTTTTTAATGTGAAGAAGTAAAGCATATATCTATTGATATCGTAAAATAATTTATTCCCATACTTTAAATCAGGATATATTTGCATTAAGGTGCTTTTCATTCAAAATACTTATTCAAAAATAATTAAAAAATATATGCTTATTTTGGAAAAACTACAGGTATTTTAAGCTATACTCCAAATTCACCTCATCATTTTGTATCATGAAATGTCTTTAAAAGAAACCTAACGGTTTGATAGGTAATTTAATATTCATTAAATCTCCTGCAGACATTTCTTTGTTAGAAATCTAACAAGGATTTAAAATAGCATTTTCAACCTAATGTAAGCACACGTCTCTCACAAATGAGGAAGCTGTTGTGGGTGAATAGGACATTTTACTTATGCACGTTGGCGGTTACCAAAATGTTGTGGAGAAATTAGCAGCAGGAGAAATTAGTCTCGTATTCACGGAGAAAAAAAGCATACTTGACAAGAAATAAAACGTACAGGAATAATAGGAAAACATGGTAAAATGTACATTACTTTCATACAATTTATTTATATTTTTCTTGTGTGTGTTGGTGCGTGTAGTTTTTAGGTTTTATGGTACATGTGATAAAAGGGAGAAGCTACTTCGTTTCACAAAGAGAAAATTTACACACGTGTTGCTTGCCTAAGGGTTCCTGGCGAAGTGATTGAATTTAACTTCTTTTAATGGGCTGTCCGTATTTCCGGTACGAACAGTTTTTGTTGCAGACATTGTGCACAAAAAAATTGGACATTCGTACCCGCAAAAAGTGGAGTGTCAACAGGGCGGTTTTTCCCATGACACCGCTATTATTTTAACTACCTCCACTTTACGTCGACAATGTTTATTGTTTATTGTTTTAAAAAGCAATGATAAGAATTGTAATCAAACCTATAACATGAAAATGAATTTATACATTTTTTGTTCTTGAGAATTTACAATAAATATATTAAACGCTATTTATTTATAGAATTGTTTATTTACAAGAATAATTTTATATTTACAACATTCTAAAAATTAATACAATTCTCATTAATGCAATGTAATATTTATCATTTACCAATTTATAAAGAAATAAATATGAAAATAATTTTTTATTCATAAATTTATAAATATTTACTAAATTATTAAAATATGTGAACCAACTATAATGAAATCCTTATTATTTACCATTTTATAAAGTTCGAATCAATTAGCCGATGTTTTGTCAACCATTCCAATAAATAATATAATAGTGTAAATAAAGAATCTAATAGATAAATAGCGAGTATTATTTATTGGTCAGTTCTGGAGAACTCAAGAACAAAGAAAAGGTATAAATTAACTTTCATGCTTTTAGGTTTTATTACAATACTAATGATCGCTTTTTTAAAACGAGGAACCTTTGCTGAGGAGTGAAAGTAGTTCAAATAATAACGGTGTCAAGGAAAAACCGTCCTTTTGAGATGCCGTTTTTATTTTATTTATTTATTTTTTTTTTTGCGAGCACGTTTTTCGGGGGAAAACAAATTTCTTTCAATGTAGAATCGAAAAATTATCTCCTCATTGGGTATCAGCAGTTTAAAATAAAGTTGATTATACAGAATACTATTTAAATAGATTTAATTTAAATTTGTTTTTATTCTTTCTGCTAAAACATTCTTACATTCTAAAGTCCTAAAGTTATATACGCTGTAGAGTTTCGCCCCCAAAATAAGCAAAAAACTTGATAACGTTGCGTTCCGGAAATTCAGGAATGTGAACCTTTCATTTTTTTTTTTTTTTTTTTTTTTTCATCGCTATATTACGGATGATAAGAATGGGTTTTGCGAGTCAACAGAAAACAAAAAGAGATTTGTTCTCACAAAATCAAAAGCAACTGAGGAAGCTGTTGTGGCTGAATAGGACGTTTTTGTAGCAGACATTGTGCACAAAAAAAAATGGCAAGCATGGACCCTCGTACCCGCAAAAAGTGGAGTGTCAAAAGGGCGGTTTTTCCTATGACACCGCTATTATTTTAACGACCTCTACTTTACGTCAACAATGTTTATTGTTTTAAAAACGATGATAAGAATTGTAATAAAACCTATAATAAAACACTAAAGGTATAAATTAAATAATATAATATTAGGTTGGTGCAAAAATAATGACGTAATAATGTCGTTTTTTGACGTATTTTTTAACGTCAAAAAACGGCATTATTACGTCATTGTTTTTGCACCAACCTAATATATGCACCAAGATTCCGTCCACAGAAATCCTTGCTTTTCTCTCTGGTGTAATATGAAAGGTGTAGTCCATTATGATCAATAGGAACATAGAAAGACCACCACGTTCATTGCTAGAAACTTGATTGAGTAAAAAAAGATTTACCTCCGAGATGCTCTGCTTTGACAAACAGATTTTTTTTTCTTATCTAGGATATCAATACAAGGGCACACACTACAAAACAAACCCAAGAAAAAAAAATACAGTGTAACCCGGATATAAGAGACCCTGGTATAAGAGAAACCCGGATATAAGAGAGATTTTATCTGGTCCCAAATTAGAGCCTGTGTTAATGTATACATAATAGACCAAACCCGGATATAAGAGAAACCCGGATATAAGAGTGATTTTTCTCTGGTCCCAAATTAGAGCCTGTGTTAATGTATATAAATTAGACCAAACCCAGATATAAGAGAAACCCGTATATAATAGACTTCTCCGGTCCCGACAACTCTCTTATATCCGGGTTACACTGTATTTAAAACATGGAATGTTCTTCCACATCCTCAATAGTCACCAGATTTAGCCGAAGTCGTTGAAAATTTCTTTTTACTATAAATAATAAATTAAATATGGTATTTGAAGGGCATACAGCAGCTCTTTCTGCCGATTTTCGAATTTCACGTTTCAGAAGTGGCAGAAAACCCAGAAAGAAAGAGGTAGTTGAAAACAGCATCTCAAACATTTTTCTGGGGATTAAAAAACAAATTTCTTTAAAGGTGGAATCGAAAATTTACCTACCAGTTGGGCTGCAGTCGCTAAAAATGAACCTATTTTTTCCTATAAATAATAAATTAATTTTACATTTATTTTTATATTCAATTGGTTATGACCGACATGATATTAATCGATCTGATCGTCAGGCGACCTGCAATTAATTTTGCAGTCTTTTTTCATCTTTCTTAGTTATTATAGTAATTTTTTTTTATAATTTTTACGGTTTCTTTGTTACACCCATCCCATGCAAGAGTTTTGCGGATGTTGAAGCCTTTTTGGGAATCTACTTTATCTTTAATACTATTCACAAGTGCTTTTAAATACAGGTCGTCGTCGTCTTACGAGTACAATTAGTTTCGACCGATAGGTCGTAGGGCGGCCTGTAATTAATTTTACAGTCCTTTATTTTATCTTTCTTAAGGCATTATTGTGATTTTTTAAATAGTTTTTACGAATTCTTTATGTTTGATACCATTTGTATCATCTCTCTGCATATTATTTTGTTTCTTGTATTTTTTACCATTTTTTAAGGTTTCTTTCCATTTGATAGCATTTGTATCATCTCTCTGCACATTGTTTGGTTTCTTATTTTTACGTTTGGACTTTTAAAGAGGATGGAACGTTCGCGCGCCAAATATTTTGATGTTTTTTAACGAATCCCATGTAAGAGCTTTGCGGGTGCAGAAGTCTTTTTGGGAGGCCCAGTGGATAGCGACTCGGATTGAGGAATCAGAGAGCACAGTTCGAATTCCAGTCGTATCCATTACATTCACTTACGTGCTAATACCCTTGGGAAAGGTATAAATCCTATTCTTCTCCCCCCATCTATGGGTAAATAGAAGGACAGCCAGGGTTCTATAGCCTTGGATAGCAACTGGTCTACTGCAGAAAGAAATGGCAAGCTACTACGGGAAAAATCTGCCTCGTCAGTCATGTATCGAAAAATACATGATCATCCTAGCGTGTATCATGCATGTTACATAACTGATTGACTTTACTTTTAATACTATTTACGAGTGCTTTTATATATATGTCGCCGTTGCTTTACGACCATAATTGGTTACGACCGACAGGCCGTAAATCGATCTGGTCGTAAATTGGCCTGTAATTAATTTTGCAATCATTTTATGTTTCTTTTATGTTTTATATAATTTTTATGGTTTCTTTACGTTCTAATTGAGACGTTAATGTTGGAATGAACGGGCATTTTTTTTTTATTTCTCAAAGAAAGCGATATCATATTTTAAAAGAGAAGTCTCGTTTATTTTTTAAGATAAATCGTGGTATACATCGACTGTTTAATTTTTTTAAAAATAAGTGTTATTTAGCAAGTTCAATTTATTAAGAATGTCCAACTAAGAATTATTATACATTTAATAAAGAACATTCAATAGGCCGTAAAACGATCTGGTCGTAAGTCGGCCTGTAATTCATTTTGCAATCTTTTTATCTTTCTTCTTGGGCACAGTGTTATGGTTAGCCAGCTTGTCTCAGTAGATCAATTACAACTGAATAGTGAGTTCGATCCTCACTAAGTGCTCTATGCTTTCGACCTTGTGTCACATCTAAGGTATGCTTGGAAAATCATTTGGGCGCTTCGACGTGGTGTAATGGTTAGCAAGTTTGTCGTGCTAGATCAATTACGACTGGGTTCGATCCTCACTGGGTGCCCCATACTTTCGGCCTTTTGCCACTAAGTTGGTTTAACACATGCATAAAACAGAAAACATTTCAGTTGCAAAACATACCAAAATATATACAAATATAGGACATCTTAGGAATTAATTTCCTCTTGGTAAACGTTGTTTTTTTGTTTTTTTAAGAAACATTTTGAAGATACAAACGGGCCCCGGGGAAAGTGCGTAGTTCGGAGGCTGCCCTATCATTGAGCTTGAGTCTGGCGAGTGGACGCCAGCGTTGTCGGGGAAAGGGGCGATAATTGCCGTGCACCAAACTGGGAAACGTGCAAGCTGCAGGCAAACAGAGTACTCGTGGCCACACATAACAATTCGCGGTTGTAGTCGTAAGGTCGAACATTCATATGTCGCATAGGTCATAAGTTAACAACGACTTGTACTTTCTGATAATGCCTAATTACTTTACTATATAATTTATATATTTACCATTTTATCTACTTTTATGAGGAATTTTGTTTTATATAATACTACTTCTGTACCATAATAATTGTTCCATTTGCCTACACATTTCATACATAGACAGTACCAAACATTATGGGACAGAGGTAGTCTATTATTATCCATATAATACTACTTCTGTCCCAACACATTTCGTACACTAAATGTACCAACCATTATGGGACAGAGGTAGTCTATTATTATTTATATAATACTAATTCTGTCCCATAATAATTGTTCCATTTGTTTACATATTTCATACACTAAATGTACCAACTCGTATGGGACAGAGGCAGTCTGTTATTATTTATATAATAGTACTTCAGTCACATAAAACTAGTTCCATTTGCCTACTCATTTCATACATAAAAAGTACCAAATATTATGGGACAGAGGTAATCTATTATTACTTATATAATAATATTTCTAACCCATAATAATTGTTCCATTTGCCTACACATTTCATATATAAAATGTACCAATGCTTATGGGACATAGGTAGTCAATTATTATTTATATAATACTACTTGTGTCGCATAATAATTGTTCCATTTGCCTACAGATTTCCTGCAATAAATGTACCATTATGGGGCAAGTGCTGTGTATTAATATTTTTATAATACTACTTCTGTCCCATTATAATTGTTTCATTTGGCTTTACATTTCCTATATTAAACGTAGTAACTAGTTTGGGACAAAGGTATATTATGTAATACTATTTCAGTCCCATAATAATTGCCCCTTCTGTCTACATGTTCCATACACTGAAACTACCATCTATTATAGGACAGATGGAATCCATTATTACTTATAGAATATAACTTCTGTCCCATAATAATTGTTCCATTTGCCTACGCATTTCATACACTAAATGTATCAAGTATTATGGGACAAACGTAGTCCATTATCATGTATACAATATTACTCCTGTCCCATAATAATTGTTCCATTTTCCTATAATTTTTATACACTAAATGTACCAACTATTATTGAATAGATGTAGTCCAGTATTACTCACATAATATAACTTTTGTTCCATAATCATTGTTCCATTTTCGTGCGTATTTCGTACATTAAATGTACCAATTATTATGGGACAAACGTGGTCCATTATTACTTATATAATACTATTTCTGTCACATAATAATTGTTCCGTTTGCATTCACATTTTATGTACTGTATGTAACAATATTTTGCTGAGTGGACCAAGCAGTGTTACAGCATATTGTTTAAAATAAATTTTAGGCCAAGCATCTTCCGCTTTTGTTGGTTGGGGGCGGGGGGGGTATCCCGATTTGATGAAATTATTTTCGATGCATTACTAAAGACGCTGTTCTGCAATATAACGATCTTAGTTGCCACCTGTGCAGAGAGAAAATATTAGGTTGGTGCAAAAATAATTTCGTTTTTTAACATATGTTACTATGTGAGAAAACGAAATTATTTTTGCACCAACCTAATAGCATTCTTGCTTCATAATTAAAAAAAATAGCATTTTTGTTTTACGGTTCAAGAAAAAACAACAAGAAATCTCTGAATTCAATAAATAAAAATATATTTTAAAAAATAATTTGTTCGAGAAACGAAAAGTAATTTCTTTCGTTTCTTTTTTTTTTTAGGCGGAACATTTTCGTTTCGTTCATTTTATGTTATTTCTTTATTGATTTACGAACTTACCAAATATTTCAACACATTCTGAGGAAACATTCGTATTTATATTCGGGTGTTGTTCGTTGACAATATGTGTATTTTCTAGTGATACAGTCTGACGGCTTTGTCTCGTATTTTGTGAAATGTTTACTTTTTTCTCTGAAAGCTGAGCAGCTTTGGACGATAAGTTATTTTCAAAAACAATTTTCTTCCCGTCTTTTTGCGTGCTTTTCAGAAAGTCTTTATCCATTTTTTTCATGAGGATTTTGTTTATCAGCGGACCAATCTGTGTGAAGCCCTTCAAAGGTGACGGTGATGGCAATGGCGTATTGGACGATGACGTACGAACACTTAGAGATTTCTTCTTTTCTTTCGTGTGACTGTAAGTGTAGAACGCTTGAACTATCATCCAAACATTGATAATTCCAAAAAAGAAGACGGACATAAAAAACAACACAAGAGAAACTGATTTCATTCGAAAAGGATTCTGGGTGTAGCAAGCAAAGGTCAGACAGATCATTGGCACAATACCACGAAAGACAAGAGTAAGATTACAGCCAGTCATGATAAATATATAATATCCATACATGTTTTTCGCGTGCAAGTTTGTATCTCGAAGAATACGGCTGATTGCAACAGGCGTTGTGCTTAGTTCCATAAAAAGTCCGCAAATTCCGAGGAACGTATTCTGTTGGTAACTGCTGATGATGGTGTATGTACATAGCGTGACAATATGATGAATTATTAATGCAGGAAATTTACTGTCTATTGTCATGACAATGTTACCGAATGAAAAGAATAAATATCTACCAATGTTTATGTTGAAAGTCAGTTTCAGGATTTGCGGAATGCTATAAACAGTGGGGAAATAGAATGGATACTTAAGGACTTCGCTTTCTTTTAAAGAAATGCATCCAAGAATAACCGTTGTCAATGTTAGGAGTTGTTGAGTTATTCTGAAACTGAAGCAGAAAATGAAATCATTAAAGATAATCATTAAACAAACGATATATTAAAAGAAAAGAAGAATTATTTTTAATTTCTTAAATAATCGTCAATGCTTATTTTCTTACGTTCTTTTTTTTATTTTATTTCTCTTTCTTTGAATAGTTTAAAAGTTGTTTGAATTTCTTAGATGAAGTCTTGTCAATTATTATTCAATTTTGACTAGTATTTCTTTCATCTTATTTCTCTTCTTTTTACACTAAGTAGTAATAGTCTTAAGTTGCCTGCATTTCTTAGATGAAGCATTGGAAATTATTATTAATTTTTGACTCGTATTTTTTTCATCTTATTTCTCTGGTTTTTACCCCTAGTAGTAATAGTTTTCAATAGCCTGACTTTCTTAGAGGAAGCATTGGAAATTATTATTCATTTATTGCATCTTATTTCTTTTGCTTTTACAGTCTTAAATTGTCTGAATTTATTAGATTTCTTGAATTTCGACTAAAATTTGTATCATCTTAATTTCAGATGCTTTTTATCGCACCTGCCCACTCACTAAAAAAGCATCTGAAATTAGATTAAAATGAAAGAAATACTACAAAAATGCTCACGAAACGCACCTTAACGTAAACAATGACAACATAATATTGTCCGACAATTATTTAATATATTACTGTTTATAAACACACAGTCTTCGTGAGCAGAAATGATCGATCAAGAAACATCGTCGAAGATTGTGTGTTTATAAAAAGTAATTTGAACTTTGCTAATCAGACGCTTCTCTGTAGCTGAATGGTACCGCACGTCAGATCAAATGAAAATTTCCGTATAGGAATACAAGTTCGATTTCTGTCGGAGAACGCATATTTTCATACAAAAGTTCTCAAACATTTAGGCCGGTAAATGTAATTAATACTGCTTAATTAAAAAACACAGCATTTACTTAAATAAATTTTATCCATAAAAATAACATATAAACAGAAAATACATGGTGGTTTTAAGCTAGTCAATAATATATCAAAAAAGAACTCCAGACTACGAATCATCTTTTATAAAAAAAATATATGAGTGTGAACAGTGAAGTCAACACTCAGAGGCGACAGACTTTTTCATATTAGACGCAATCGTCAGGCCTGAGTGTTGACTTCAATGTTGACTTTTATATTTACATAGGCTCTATCGCTAATATTGAGCGCTTTATCTCATAAATATAGCACACCTTAAAACTATATTTCGTGATATATATATATATATATATATATATATATATATATATATATATATATATATATATATATATATGCCCCTTAAGGAACTGAGTTCTTGATCAAATCGAATTCCTGAATAATTATTATAATTATTCATGAATACCACTACATGCTTATCAAGAAGACACGCGTCACATTTCTCAGACCATAGCTCAATTAGGAACCATTTAAACATAAACGAAAGCCTACCAAACTTCATTCGCAACATATTTGTAGTAAATAAGACCATAAAACCTTCAGCCACAGGTAAAAAAAACGACTAAAAATAATGAAGCTTTAATAATAAACAGAAAAAGACAACGCTCAGTAATATAAACTATGAACACGGCCACAACGTGCTGACCGTGTTTGAAAAAAATAAAACATTCCCATCACTATGGATTTATATGTATAAAAATGTACATATTCAGTTAAAAATAAAATAAATCATTCTTGATAATGGCTGACAGATTGTCCGAAAAGGCTCAAAGATATAAGAACATTTGGACTGTTTTACACGGTCATATTCAGAAAAGGAAACACTTGTACGAAAGCACTATAACTTGAATAAAAAGCTTAATCGCAATACTCTTAGTTATTTTTAAGGAAACTGATATAAAAGAGGTATTTCTGACCAAATAAACAATATATATATATATATATATATATATATATATATATATATATATATATATATATATATATATATGTATGTATATTTATATACCCAAGTATATAATTGGTGTATACAGAATGAATTCCAATAACCAACAATTACTATTCTTAAAAGAGTGCTCAATACAGAGTAGAGCAGATATAATTATTTATTTAAAGAATTATAACATAAATATGTTATAAAATCACTGCAAAAATAGCCATTTTGTTTCAACAACTCCGGTTTATTATCAAGTGATGAATGTAAAATAAATGGTTTTAAAAGTTTCAAATTAATTAACGATACTTTAAATTCAAATTTCAAAAGTTTCAAATTAATTAACGATATATGTATGTATGTATGTATGTATATGTATGTTTGTATGTGTGCGTGAGAGAGAGAAAGAGAGAGAGAGAGAGAGAGAGAGATTTGGAGTGCTTAATGTATGCCGGGTCGGTGTGTATTACTCCCAAATCTTCTGCGGGGTGGGAGTGGTTTAAGCATGTTGGGGGTCTCGCACAGTGCTTTGCGGCACTCTCTATCTTCACAATATTTGCTTTTTTTTTCTTCCTACATTCATATACGTTGCAAATTAAACTAAGCACAACTGACTATTAAAGGATGAAACATTTTTTTATATCATTCTGGGCGCTTTTTTTTGTCTAAATCGGAGAATTTTTTTTTTTTTTTTTTTGCAAAGTCGCGAAAAACACTCTATAAAATTCACTATATTTTATCTATAATGTTGAATCTATATATAAAATTCTGTGACTTCCGTTAGTCCGTCCACTCATGACACTCTCTAAAATATCCATACATTGACCGATCGAAACCAAATTTTGGGGAGAAGTGCAAACAGGGAAGTAGGATACAAAGTACAGTTGGTTTTACTAGAGTGTGTAGCTTAGTACAATAAATTTTCATTATGTTTTTTTGAAAAAGTAAAAGCTTTATTATTCAACATACTTCCACTATTTTAAAATCAATTTAATGTTTAAAATAACAAATATTTATTTAATTAACATGCATAATTGTTTTTGCATATCTTTTCTTTAAGTTTTTATATATACAAGAATACAGTTTCCAGTTCGCCCTGCGTTTGCGAGAACTATAAACAAATCCCAAGGCCAAACACTTCAAAACTTTCCATCTTTCTGAGATCATCATGATAGGTGCAACTGGTAAGGCAAAAATATGTGTAGCTCTCTCCATTACTGAATTTTTCCCTTTTACGTTTAAATGCAACGTCTGACAGTTATGGTTAGGCGTTCATTAAAACGTGAAAAAATTATCAATTATGGAATTTTTTCTTTTATGTTGGAATGTAATGGTCATGTGCGCATTAAAGCGTGAAAATTGTTTTTTATTCACATTTTAAAACATTATTCTATTCAGTGTCGGCTTCAATATTTAATGTAGATTGCTTCGAGGATCTGTAGTTTTAATTTGTTATTTTCTTGGTATAGGATCAATCAGTATTTTTCTATAATGTGAATGTGGACAGGAATGTTGGTGTAAATGTTTCACAATACCTTGATGATGATCTCAGAAAGAGATGGAAAGTACTTGGGAAATAAAAGTAATTTTCACTATTACAGTGCATTTCTTGCTTCATTTGATTGTAATATACGGAAAAATATTCGGGAATCTGAAAGGATTATGATAAAAATAGGCAGACATAATGTTTGTAATTTATTCAATCAGACATACCTAAAAGAAAATTTGCTTCCTAAATACACACAGACACACACGCACGTATATATATATATATATATATATATATTCATACATGTTTCATTAAATAATATAGACAAGTGTTGTCTATTTTATGTAAATTCTTTTCATAACGTCTGATAAGCTTAATAACATTATCATTAAACGAAGAAAGAAAATCACAATATTGATCCATATTTTTTAATCCAATCTAAGCTTTCGGCTTACATAAGTCATTATCAAAGATGACAATTACTGTACAATATATTAAGCAATACACGGACAAGAATGTGATGATAGTCTGTTTCTGTTTACATGGATGATTTCCAAGCAACGATAAACACGTGCATATAAGACGCTGGAAGCGAAAATCGCACCGCAGCTCATGACGTCACACATGACCACTCGAGAGGGAATTTGAGAAGTATTAAGTATGGGAAGCCGTTGGTATAAACCAATGGCTTCTGTTACCAATTATAGACATTTAAGGATATTTGTGGAGATTTCATAGTTTATATCAGTATATCTGCATTCAAACATGTTTCATTGAATAATATATACATATATCTATTTATATTTATAATGATTCTTTCCGGTTCTCTAATCAGTTGAGATGAAATTAATCAAGGAAAGCGTCGTACCATTTGTCTGTGCATTGAATATTGCTGCCATATCTGGTCTGTTACCGCAATTATATATCTCGAGATTCTTGACAAAATCCAAAGAAGGGTCTGTAATGTTATCAGTCCTGACCTGACACCTCGACTTCAGTCACCTCCTCAGCGATGTGACGTGGCTTTTCTCTGTTTTTTTTTTTTTTTTTTTTTAATATAAATATTGTCATGACATTTGTTCTAATGAACTCCCCTCTGTTGTACTTCGAATGCATGAATTTAGACGTACTAGAAAGGATAGCGGCTCAAACTGAGGAATCGGAGAGACAAGTTCGAATTCCAGTCGAATTCATTACATTCACTTACGTGCTAATACCCTTGGGAAAGTTATGAATCCTCTTCTTCTCCCCCCAGCTATGGGTAAACAGCAGGACAAACCGGGTTCTATAGCTTTGGATGGCAACTGATATACCGCAGAAAGAAATGGGAACCTAATGCTGGAAAAAATCTGCCTCCTCAGTTCTGTATTGAAAGATACATGATCGCCTAAGCGTGTATCACGCACGGCACATAACCGACCGACTAGATCTCATCGTTTTACTGTATAAATTATAAACGCAAGGGAAGTGACTCGCTCACGTCTTTTCGGGCTAACGTTCTCAGCTGACATGAAGTGGAAAGATTATATTGATTCTAAGCCAGCCGCTGAGAAAGTCGGTTCACTCTATCGTGCAAGATAATTTTTCTCTTCGGAGTCTATCTTACATACCTATACATATATTCATCCATACTTAGAAAATGGCTGCCATATATGGTCCACTGCCCTGTGATTTACCTTGAGCTCCTTGATAAGATCCAAAGAAGAATAAGCAATATTATTGGTCCTGATCTGGCGGCTCAGCTTCAGTCACTTACCCAACGCCGTAAGGTTGATTCGCTGTGCCCTTATATATATATATATATATATATATATATATATATATATATATATATATATATATACTTTGATGGTAATTGCTATGGTTCATAGACTGTATGAATTTAAGCGCAGTACTAGACTTGCGACGTGGTCTCATCAATCTACAGTTGATCTGATTAGAGGTAGCCGTAAGTTCTATGTTAACAGTTTTTTCTCGCACTTCTCGCTCGTGGAACTTCCTTCCGGCTCCATGCTTTCCATTCAACTTTAATTTGCAAAAATTTAAACGCGATGGCAATCGCTATCTACTGTTCTCCTGATTACTCTTTACTCTTCCCGCTCATTATTAATGTTTCTGTTCCTAATTCTTCCTCACCCTGTAACCCCTTTGCGTTTTAGTGGCTTTACTGCTTTTCATGGGGGTGATACCAAGTAAAAAAAGTAATAATAATAGTTTCTTTTCTCGGTTGTGGAACTCTCTTTTTGTTTCTTGATTCCTTGCCACCTATGTTCTTCAGAAATTTAAATGAAGCGTTAATCGCAATCTGTCTTTTTGAAACCTGTTTTATTGTCCTTTCTTCTCACTATTCTCGTTCATTACTAGTTCATTGCCTATAAGTGGTATTATCTCTTTACTTGAGGTGAAATCATAAAAACACACACATTCTCCCCAACTTGAAATACAAACTTGGTTTAATGTGAGGGTCATTTGAAGTACGTGTCGGTCAAAACAAAACGTGACCTACGACACTCCTCTATCAGGACAATGGAGACACTATGAACCGGATATGGACTCTGCAGGGATCAGGTTCACGCGATTTAAAAATCTTGACCTCATACGTACAATCATGTTAGAACTGCTTTTACGCAGATTTATGTTTTTTAAGGCGAGTTAAGGCACGATAAAAAGGTGACAAAATGTACTTAATAGACTACAACACATTAATCATCATACCTGTATCATAATTGTGGCCTTATACCAGACTACTTCATGCAACTCATCATGTATCATAAGTGTGGCCTTATACCAGACTACTTCATATAACTCATCATGTGTGGCCTTATACCAGACTACTTCATATAACTCATCATGTGTGGCCTTATACCAGACTACTTCATGCAACTCAATCAAGATCATGCTATGCAGTTCAGTGTCAATAAAAATATATTTTAACTACATATATATTAGCGAACATTAGGGTATTCATCATTTTCATTTTATTCATTTTATGTCGATGTGGTAACCACTCCCCACCATCTCACAATTGTGTTTCATGGTGATATTTAAGGGCAATGACTTGCCGATTTCTTTTGCATTGGGATTGTTGAGGTTATCCCTTATCTCATTCTCAGGGGTGGATTTGTTTTTAAAGTAACCTTCTTTTAGCCTTTGCTTAAAGAGGCAGGGCCTACAGGGTGGCGGGTAGTTTTGAATTCAGAGTTTCCTTCTCCTAGACTGGTTGAAACTCAAGTCTGACTGCTATTTTACTCGTTGCTGGGGAGAGAAGAGATGGATTCATACCCTTCCCAAGGTTATCAGCTCGTAAGTGAATGTAATTAAGTTGAACTGGAATTTGAACTCGGCTCTCCAATTTCTCAATTCGAGTCACTAAACATTGCACCACCGCACCTCCACAATTAGGGCATTGGTCAAACTTAAAAGTTTTCAATGTATTTCTTCCTCTTCATGTAAATATTGACAGCTACAATTTTTTCAGGTAAGCGTCCGGTTCGCAATGCTCCTAGATCTTTTGAACAAGAGTAGAGGTTTATTCCTTGTTTCCAGTTTAGGATTGTGTTTCTGGTTCCTTCTAAAGTCTACTTCAACTCTATACTTCTAACGTCTCCGGTTGAGCTGACATTTTATTCACTAATTATTTTTTCTTCTCTCCCAGTAGGAGTAGATAGGTTCGCCTATTATCCGGTTCACACTCCTCCCCGGACTTTTGAACACGAGTAGAGGTTTATCCCTTGTTTTCTGTTAAGGACTGGGTTTCCGGTTCCTTCTAAAATCTGTTCATTCACTTGTGTTTTCTCAATCACAAAAATCTTGACCTCTTCAAGTTCAAGTCTAGAGGCAGCCGTTATCTTCTCCATGAACTTCACTTACTTTTTCATACACTCATACAACACAACACAGTAACCATCTACCTTGACTGGCTTTTGGGCCTTGTAAACGCTAGTTATAAATGAATAGATAAATAAACAGAAAACTTGTTGGATTAATTCTTACTGCCTAAATATTTGCGAATCTCTACAATTTCAATGAACCTATGTATTCTAAAAACAAGATTTTACGTTATTTTTAAAACGTATTAAATGAACATTTTCTCAGCGTGCACACGAAATGAACAATTGAACTGATATTTTCCAATGTATGAATAAAAAAAAGTGAATACAAACGAATAAAAAAGAATACATTACAAGCAAAACGACACACTGAATTTAATAATTATTATCGGGGAAGGGAAAATTGCTCAGATACTATGCTCTAATTGGATAACAGCTTATGACGTCATTCACGTCATTCTTAACGTCATTTGGGTGTGTTGACAAGAAAGCATAATCAGAAAATTTTAAACAAAAGATTGGGGAAAATGTATGATAAATATTTTAATAATATGTAAAATTCTCTTGCATGATTCTTCCGTTTGGGATGGTTCATTTAGTAGGTTCATACTATTTTTAATGTGCTTTACATTTTATAGTATCATATAAATATTTGACTAGTGATAAGTTGAAATTTGTTCAGTTTTCTTTAAATGAAAAACCACAAAAAATACACAAGAGAAAACTGTTTTACACAATCGGTTCTTTCTGTTTAAAGTCTGTTCATATCTAACCTGCGTTGGGCACTTCAACGTAGTGTAATGGTTAACAAGCTTGTATAGCAAGATCAATTACGACTGAATAGTGAGTTTGATCCTCACCAGGTGCTGCACTTAGAAAACCATTTTGGGCACTTCGACATGGTGTCATGGTTAACAAGCTTGTCTCGCTTGATCAGTTACGAGTTCGATTCTCACTGGGTGCTCCACACTGTCGGCCTTGTGCCACATCAAAGCTACGCTTAGAAAATCATTTGGGTACTTCAGCTTAGTGTAATGGTTAGAAAGCTTGTCTCGGCAGATCAGTTACAACTGTTCGATCCTCACTGGATGCCCTATAATTTCAGACTTGTGCCACAACTAAGCTACGCTTCGAAAATCATTTCGGGCACTTCGGTGTGGTGTAAAGTTTAGCAAGCTTTTCTCGATAAATCAATAACAACTGAATATTGAGCTCGATTCTCACTCGGGCTCCCTACTTTAGGCCTTGTGCGATATCTAAGCTATGGTTTCGACATGGTGTAATGGTTAGCAAGCTTATCTCACTAGATCAGTTTCGATCGTCAATTTATACTCCATACTTTCGGCCTTGTGCCACATCATATCTATTTGTATTGCCCTTCTTATATATATATATATATATATATATATATATATATCCAGCAAAAGACTCATTTCTGTAGTTTACTGCTAGCAGCAAGCAGAAATATTTCTCCTCCCGATGATGGCCATTTTGGTCGAAACTAGTCAAGGAATCTAAATGAAATAATAATAAAAAAAAAACGAAAGAATATTAATCTACAACCCAGTGTGTCTAAAGATTTTAATTTTTTAATTTTTTTATTGCTCAATATATATATATATATATATATATATATATATCACGATCTACCTGTTTTAGCCTTTATGCGTGTTTATGTCTAATAGACACAGCGCCCCAAAAATGTCAGGAGCGAAATTATCTTTTAAGGTCGTGGGGATAAAATGTCAAGTTTTAAAGATTCCTGATATATAAGATAAAAAAGAAAATTTTTTTTGACCAACGCGTTTTGTCCTCTCATAGAATTTATCAAGGGAAATGTAAGTATTTTATATACCACCTTGTATTCAAAAACAAAAGTAAAAGTGCCGTTAGGTTTTCAAAATTTTTAAATTTAAGAATGTACAAAATAGTGAAAGTCAAGGTAAACTATGGAAAATGCTAAGTGGTGTAATTTAATGCCTAATAAACGAAAGTGAGTAAATGTCGTTACTGTTGTTGCTGAAATTATATTTTCTTATTTATTTATTTACCTTTTTATTTAGCTTTTAATTATTTTTGAATATTTTATTTTAATTTGATAAATTATTATGCACTTATTTAAATAATAAGTTTTGACTTAATCGTTTATTTTTAAAAAGTTTTATGATCATGTATATTGCCTTTGGAAAGGATTATTTCTTTTAGTAAAGGAGATATTTGAAAAATCCGGGGCGCAGATTTAAATTTTGGCAAGATTCAATAGCGGCAATCTCAAGAAATTTCCGTGTAATTTATTTTCTCTTTTTATAAATGTGGCATTCTTTAGATGAAAAGTGTGGTTGAATTATTTCTGTGCATGACTAATGCATTTGATAAATTGTTGTGTACAAGATTCTTTTTTTATTTCTGCAAGTTTCCCCAACATATTATAAGGGGCAGTACCTGCTTCAGAATTATTATTGTTAAGGACATTTTTGGTTCTGATCATATTCATAATAGTTTTGGACGTGATTGAAATGATTTGGATAAATTGCTTTAGATTGTAGATGTTAAGGAATGAGAAGGTAGTATTATATGTCTGTTTTTATCTTGTTTATTGGCATTGTTTTTGCTGTTGTTATTAATGTTTTTATCTTTTTGTAGTTGTAGGTTTTATATGCTTTTGTCTTAGCGTTGTGGATGAAATAATAAAGATATTGGAGATTTGTAAAGGTCATTATTGCTTCTATGCAACAACTTTTTCCCTTAATGCCGATGTTAAGAGAACTTAAAACGATTACTTGGTTACTTATTTTACTGCATCATTTTACTTACAATTATTGCCACATGAAGCCAAAAATAGTCAGTGCATTTTTTAAACAAATTAGCCGTAAATCATCAATAGTGCCTTTTTATAGCCGTCTGTCACTTATATTATTAATAAGTGTATTTTTATAGTTAGATAAGTAGTGAAGTAATCGTACTAAGTAATGTGGTTAATCGAAATAACTACTTTGTAATTTGTTGTGAAAAAAAAGTAAAGGATAAAAATTAATGGAAGGCCAGAAGGGAAATATTGATGTTAAATAAAAATTCAAATTAAAAGAATAAACGAATAAAATTTCTAGTTTTATTAAAAATAAGAATTTAAAAGATAAAAAAAAAATCGGTAAAAAAATTTAAATCTAAACATAAACTAATGATTTTTTCATGTTAGGTCAGCACAATTAATTGTGAAGAGCCACATTAAGCGTCGAAAATTATCCCCCCCCGCCCCGCAGCGGTAGATTTTTGACGTAATTTACTATGAGCGATATATATATATATATATATATATATATATATATATATATATATATATATATATAGATATATATATATATATATATAGAGAGAGAGAGAGAGAGAGAGAAAGAAAGAGAGAAAAATAGGTGATAGAGAGAAAATTATTTCTTTTTCTTCCCACGTAATGCAAACGGCAATTAGTGCATTGTTTAAACAGATTCACCTTAAATATTCACATGCCTATTTATATAGTCATCTGTCACTTATATTATTACCAAAAAAATAAAAATAAAAAGACTGTTTTACATTCATAAAGGATGTTCCAATAACTTTGACCGATTTTAAATGTGAATTAATTTTAAGGGTCTAATGATTCTTTTCAGATTTGGCGAACATTTGGGCGATATTATTTTTCACACATAATTGCCATGACTTAAATAATATGATCCAATAGAGAAATAAATAAATTTTCACTAAATTATCTACTGCTAACTTTGATCTGTCTTAATGAAACGTCGTCATATAATCCGTCTTAATGAAACACCTTTTATAAGAAATGAAGTAACCGTTCTATGTAACCCCTTTTATAGCCATCTGTCGCTTATATTATTGACAACTAAAAATATTTTTAGGTTTAAGTAACGGAGTTATCATTCTAAGTAACGTGGATAATCGATGTAAGTACTGCGTAATTTGTTGCGTGAAAAATACTTCAACAATGAAGAGAATACAAAAAGTTATTATTTAAAATAATTGGATTCTGAAAACAAATGTTATTTTTTAAATCAGTGTAATTAATGGGCTGAATAGCAGTGTAAAGAAAAAAGACGGAAAATATTTTTCTGGTTTATTCTGAAAATTAATGCTAGTAATGATTTGAAGCGAAGCAGTTGACCCTGCTTTACTCAGGTGAATTGGGATGCGGAACTGTACATCCAACTCTCACTCATGGTTCCAAGATGTTGCATGGGGACTGCGACGACCACACTCTGGTCGTCATCGACCTGCCGGCTAAACGGAAAGGTTCCCGACCCGAACAGTAAAGGGGAACGCCTCTCTCCAACCCTCCTGTGGAAAGCGGCAATCGGCCTAGACGTAGAAGCTGCTCCTCAGAAGCCAAAGGCTTTACTAGTTCCTAAGAGGAGGAACGGGGGTAACCTCAACATCCCCGGCGCAAAATAAACCTGCAAGCTATTGTACTATTTTGCCTTGATTGTCACCGTGAATCATAATTGCAACAAAAACAGCCGCACAAAATGCCCTGACAGAATAAATAATGATAACGATGAATGACTGAACACCGCTTAGATCAGGTAGGATTGTTATAGATTGAAGCAAAATTTAGTTTACAGTTTAATTCTCAACCCCAGCGAAAAAACAGTAGACTGAATTCCCGATCTTAACCCAGCCCTTCCTATAAGCGCTGTGGTTGTCTATTTTTCACAGTCTTTTCATATTTGTCTGTGTGTTTCGATCTCATTTTCATTTCTTTTTTAATCGGCATGTGAATTTCCTTTGTTGGACCGAGGCCTTTCCCAGATCTTTTTATCTTTGCCGTTCATGGCCATTATCCATTATATCTCGATGCAACGATCAAAGTCAGTGTGTAGTGTCCCCGACCACTCCAACCGAGGGACCCTCGCCTGATTGGGGGCCCCGGGCAGTGTTTTGTGACCCCTGCTATCTTATCAACATTTGCTTTTTTTCTACCTACATTTATATACGTTACAAATTGAACTAAGCAGAACTGAGAATTAAAGAATGAACAATCTTCGGATTTTGACGCCATTCTGGGCGTGAATTTGACACTCTGGAAAAACACCATATAAAATCAACTATTTTCTATCCATACTGTTCAATGTGTTAAAATTCTTCAAGTTTTCAACAAGAAAAATCTCAAGTTGATGTTAAAAATTTCCACAAAACATCGTTGATTTATTTAAGATGGCGTGATCTATTATGACATGTCTCTAATTTGTATTTTTATATACATTGTATTTATTTTCAGTTTTTCTAGTTGAATCGTTCACATTTATTGCATACGATTCATTATTGTACATAATGAGGTGACAATAAAATTTGTATTTTATAGGAATACTGCCTTATGAAAATTGAGATATAGTAGAGTTGGGGGCCTATATCATAGATTAGGGGCGAGGCACGAGGACCTTGCACCGGTCCTGGCAACCATTATGGATGAGCTGTTCAAAATCCCTGAACTTTTGGGTAGGAGAAGCTGATTCTCAGATGCAATTTTATTATTTTTTTCGACTTAGCGCTTAGCAACTACAATGGAGAGGGATAAAAATAAATCTTATCAATTTATCCCTAGTAAATTAATATACTTATTTCTTCCTCTTCTATTCATACGTTTCTGACAGCCATTTTGTTTATTTAGAAGAATGGCTGTTAGAAACTAAGGAATTTATGACGTTCAACTTAGGTTTTAGCAGATACCAATATTTGGGTAGGCACTCCGTTTTTTATCGAACAATATATTTATTTATTTAAAAAAGATACGCCCTCTCAAACGTTCGGGCCGTTAGACCAAAATAAATAAAGTTATATAACTGTTTATATGTATATTTGGGTAAAAGTATACATCAAAAGAAGAAAAAAGACCCTCATATATATATATACTAGCAGGATGTTCCGGTGTTGACCGTACTTGATTCAAAAATCGTACGACTCATACAGCAATCGCTATCACTTGACTTAAAATATTTTTGCCCTTCCTTGTCTTTAAAGAAGTGCTCTTTGCCGTGCTGATGTTGCTACATGTCTTTCTTATTTTATATAAGTGTAAGAATCTATTGATCTCCGCGTATTCCTATAAGAACAGAAAGGATTTCTTAACGAACTGTTTATATGAGAAAATAGTTCAATCGAGCTTATTTAATATTTTGAAATCATCTTTGATTTACTTTATAACATGGAAGACTTCAAGCTTATACGAAAATATAAGAACCTATTGATCAAAGGATTTCTTAACGAACTGTTTATATGAAAAAATCGTTCAATCGAGCTTATCTAATAATTTGAAATCATGTTCGAATACGTTTTCACAACATCGCCCACGTGACGATGACGTGATCATATTTAAACGGAACGCTGATCTTATATAAAAATCTGTTTGGATTAGTCTTGCTCTTATGTCCATCGTCTGTTTCATGTTGAACTGGATATAGTCTAATGTTAATTATGTTTTATGAATATGTCCTGAAGATGGTTTATTAGACCGAAACGTCCGACGTTGACATTATATTAACATTAAAACAGCTTAATTGTATATTAGGATTTTTGTTTGTTTTTTCCGGATATTTTTCTTCATACTGTCGGATCTATATCCATATATTTGCTTACATACATATATATATATATATATATATATATATATATATATATATATATATATATATATATATATGCCTGGTTGTGTGTATATGTATACGTATATACAAGTATATACATTAAAAAACGCGCCCAAATTTCGCTGGGCTCATTTAAAATGAAACAGACATCAAACAGCTCTAATATATATGATAAAATGAAATTATGAATAAAGTAGGAAACGAATCTCAATGTAACCTGTTTCACCTTTATTAAGGCTTCGTCGGAATATTATGATTTTTTGGAAGTCCTCGTTGGTCAGACACGCATCACGTATATAAACACAATAGATAATATATAAATATGCGTGAGGAACATTTAAGATGTTAAAATGTGTGATTGTGTGTAAGCAAACGCTTGGGTATATATGAGTATAGAGGACGGTAAAGGTAATTCCTTTTTCCTTTGATGTATTGATCATATTACTCTGTATTTTGATACAATGTAATGAGTTCTCTTCATAGATCTATCTTTTTAATATTTTATATTAAAATGACCTACTAGGATTATACTTTCCACTTACGGATTTGATATTATTATCTATATACATATATTTGATAAAATGAAATAAAGAAGAAAGTAGGAAACGAATCTCATTCTAACATGTTGCGTCTTTATTAAGGCTTCGTCAGAGATCGTGAATAAAAATGAAAAAGCAAAAAGATAGAATACCGGAATGTTATGATTTTTTGGTAGTTCTCATTGGTCAGACTTGCGTCACGTGTATAAACGAAATAGATAATATATAAATATGCGTGAGGAACATTTAAAGTGTGCGATAGTGTAAGAGTGAGTAAATAAAGAAACGCTTGGGTGTGTGTGGGTGTGTGTATGTATTTAGGACGGTAACTTTAATTTATGCAAGTGTATAAGTCCGTAGGTGAAGGAAGTCTACAGATGTCACCCACGTGTTTTGTCGGTGAAATGTAGCGATATTTTGCAAAATAATTTTGTATTTGATTGGAATTTTATATTCTCGTGTTTGTGTATGTGTGTGATGGAAAAAACTGTGATCGTCAACTTTGTGTGGGTTAATAAAACGAAGTATGATATTGTAATAATCTAGTTTTGATTAGATTTAACGTGTAATTTTAAAAAAGGGAAATTTGTAAAATCCTCATTATTTTAGACATAAGTTAGATTCATGAATAATAGATCTGTATAAAAATGGTGATATGATGTAATGTTTTAAACGAGTGTTTATAGTTGATAGTAATGCTATGAATATATTTTGTAAATATTTTCTCCTTAATGGATGATGTTCTTTTTTTAATTAGGTTGGCATTAGTGAAATTAAAGTTATGTTCCATGTCGTTTCGATGTAAGACGAGAGAGTTAGAATGTCGGTCTAAACGCAAGTCTCTCTTGTGTTCATAGATCCGGTTTTTAGATCGCGTGATGTCCTCCACCCCCCCCCCCAATGTAAAAGTTTTTGTGCTGCAGACACTTTATCTGATAAATTCCGGGATATACACTTGACCAATGAGAACTGCCAAAAATTATAACAATCCAGTCCTCTGTCTCTTTACTTTTTTATTTCTGTTCTCAATCTCTGAAGAAACATTAACAAAAGTGAAACCTATTAGATTGAGATTCTTTTCCATTTTATTCTTTATTTCATCATCTTGTCGGATTCCTATCCATATCGGATCAAAAATGTTATCTTTAACGCTTATATATATATATATATATATATATATATATATATATATATATATATATATATATATATAGGTTCCTAAAATTTCGCTTGAAGATGAAACGTGACTAAACACCTCAATCCAACTTAATTTTATTAATTATTTGGATGATTTCGGCTCACGTTTTTGAAACATGAGAACTCTTATGTAGCGAAGGAATCATATTTTTAAACAAAAAATATTATTATAATATATATATATATATATATATATATATATATGTGTGTGTGTGTGTGTGTGTGTGTGTGTATGTGTGTAATTAGGCAGCAATCCTTCTTTCATGCACATTTCATTGAAAACGATAGACAAGGTGCTTTTATTTAGTTTTTTTTATACAATTTCTCATGCGATCTAATGTTTTTTTTTCTTTTCGGATGATAAATTATATAAAAACTGTCCGAAAGTTTTTCTTTTATCCGAGCGCTTTCGGCTATACATTTAGCTATTTTCAAGGATTATATTTTAACTGTTAAAATTAGAAATAGTTTGTTGGAGGTATGTTTTATAAAATGTCTTCATTTTTTTTGTTTGTTTCAAAACACGGTCAAGATGTCCATGTTCAAAGTTAATATTATTAAGTGTTGGTTTGTTTATTTTTATTAATAAAGCTTCCATTATATATATATATATATATATATATATATATATATATATATATATATATATGCACATTTCATTGAATACGACAAACAAGGTGCTTTTATTTAGTTATTTATACAATTTCTCATGCGATCTAATAATTTTTTTCTTTTCCGGTGATAAATTATATAAAAACTATCCGAAAGTTCTTTTTATCCGAACGCTTTCGGTTATACATTTAGCCATTTTCAAGGATTAAATATAATAGTTTATAATTATAAATATAATAATATAATAATTTAAATTGTATAAAAAAAACTAAATAAAAGCACCTTGCCTGTCGCATTCAGTGAAATGTGCATAAAAGAAGGATTGCTACCTAAACACACACACACACACACATATATATATATATATATATATATATATATATATATATATATATATATATATATATATATATATGTTTAAAACAGATAGATAGACACTCTCTTGAGTTTTACCCATAGATGTGGTAAGGTATTTTGATTTATGGACCTAACTTATACTCAGAGGTTCCAACGTATTTTTCATACATACAGTTTTGTCTTTCTTTCATTCTAACCTGAAGAAGCTAGAGACAGCAGACGCTCTTGGCGAAACGCATCGTTTATAGATTTCTGACTGTGTCTCATCATCTTCACATATACTGTTTAATAAATCAACAGAGCGTCTACTCAAATATGTGCACCCACTAAAGATAACATTTAAAGTGATAAAATCCGTCGGATTAATCAATAAATAAATAAAATCCGTTACTTCTTTAGAAACTGACACGTATGAATATGAAGCACAAGAATGTTGGGTAATTGAATGACAAAGTGGGAAAAATTCTATGCAATGTATTTCGTCCTCTGAAAGAAGTTCAGACTAACGTGCATTCAGTTCTTTAAACCAACGCTAATATAATTTGTTTCGAGCCGAATTCAAGGAGAGACGACACGTCCGTTCGAAGTTACAATAAATTAACGGATTAACCGTAATTATTGCTTTATTTATGTAAAGTATATAATAATTTTAAGGAGGCATGATGTGGTAATGGACAGCGGCATGGATTGATGAATCTGAGAGCCGAGTTCGAATTCCAGTCAAAACCATTACATTCACTTACGTGCTAATACCGTTGGGAAAGGTATGAATCCTCTTCTTACCCTCTCCAGTGCTATGGGTAAATAGCAGGACAGACTGTGTTCTATAGCCCAGGATGGCAACTGGGCTAGGAGAAGGAAAACTCTGGATTCAAAACCTGTGGATGGTCGTTTGGGGAACTGGTGGCACATAGTGCACCAGCTCTTTTCGGCCCTTTTAGGGTTGGTTCTGTACAAAGCTTTCATCACTATAATCAAATCATATGTGCTGGTGTCAGGGCTGTAGGTTCCTAGGAACTGAGTTGCTAGGACATTATTGTATTACATTATATTTATATATATTATTACATTATAACATTACACCATTATATTAGATTACATTACATTACATTATTACATTGCATTATAATATTATATTATTATATTACATTACATTATTATATTACATTACATTATTAGATTGCATTATTATATTACATTACATTATTATATTACATTACATTATTAGAATATATTACATTATTAGATTGCATTATTATAGTACATTGCATTAGATTATATTACATTATTAAATTGCATTATTATATTACATGACATTATTAGATTATATTACATTATTAGTTTGCATTATTATATTACATTATTAGATTACATTACATTATTAGATTGCATTATTATATTACATTACCTTATATATAACATTACATTTTATAACATTGCGAAAGCAGAAGATTTGTTAAGAAAAGTGAAATGTATGGATGAATATTTAAGGCGGAAAATTCATAAATCAGTGCACTTTCTATAGATTTTTCGCTTTTACCTTTCTTAACATATAAAACTGTCAATGCCGTATCGATAGACACAAATGAATTACAGGACCCAATTGCTACAATTAATGGGAAACATAGTTGCTTTCTAGTGTTTTGAAAGCAGAATTCGTTTTGCCCTAGACTGGCTGCTGCTCATGGCTAGAGAGCTCAGTCTGTTTTTATTTAACCCATACCTAAGGGGAAAGTATTAACACATTAATACAAAGTGAGGACACACATTCACATCTCCTCAAATATCATTTTCCTATAGGAAGTGATCATGACTCTCCACAGTTTCCTTTTCTGTTGAAATGTAAATTTCAGTAACTATTCTTAGAAAGTCGAGTAGTTAATCGTTTCTTTCTCTATAGGTTTTAAATACGGATTCGTCTTTCTCCTAGATTGGTTACCAATCAAGGCTACAGAACCAGGCCTGCGTTGTACTAAGACGTGCATGTATGTTGCTCTGTCAGAAAGCTATTTAGCGTTGTATTACAAAAATGACCAAACCTAGTCTGCATTTGAATTGCAGTTAAATGATTCAGATTAATTGTGTGTGTGTGTGTGTGTGTGTGTGTGTGTGTGTGTGTATCATGTTTGAGTAGACCTCCTGTTTTTGTTTTTACTTACTTAAGTGTATATTAAGTTTACTGACCTGCGCAAGAAAAATGTTCTCCGATATGCGTCCCTTACAACCTTTGTAGGAGAAACCAGAATCTTATTCGGTATACTTATAATTGTCCGATAAAAAAATAAATCCATTTATTATTATTATTATTATTATTATTATTATTGTTGTTGTTGTTATTATTTCCTTGGATTTCTCCCGTATAGACATTTCCTTCCGGGTCCCAACCAAAGATCTAAGGTCAGAAATAGCTTCATGACATTTTCCACTGATCATTTTATAAAAATAAAACTTAAGCTCACACACGTTTTACATAAATAATAATAATAATAATAATAATAATAATAATAATAAGAAGAAGAAGAAGAAGAAGAAGAAGAAGAAGAAGAATTATCATCATCATCATCACCATCATCACTGTATGTTATGTTTCTTGCTTTGTATCCTATAGAGCCGGGTCCAAACTATGGTCCTTATAGGAGAATTGTCATTTAATTGATAGCATTTTTCTTAATATATGGGATGTTCCTAGTAGGGAGATCTTCTGGGCAACTTCTATATTGATGTTATCCGCGACACTATTAGTAAAATTGTCCATTCTTTTTCTCACGAGGCCCAGTGCTCCGATTACTATTGGTACAGTCTCAGTCTTCATTGCCCATGTCCTGTTAATCTCGATCTCCAGGTCCTTGTATTTGGAGAATTTCTCGATTACTTTCACGGAGGTGTTTCTCTCAAATGGTATTGCTATGTCAATAAGCATACACTTCCTGAATTTCTTGTCTTTTATGATAATATCAGGTCTGTTGGCTTTTATTTCCCTGTCAGTTTGAATTGACATGTCCCAGAGGATAGTTACATCGTTATTTTGGGTAACTGTGCCTGGTCGGTGCTCATACCATCTCTCAGTGGTTTCGATTTTGTGCTTTTTGCATATCTTCCGGTACATATATGTCGCTACATTTTTTATATCTGTGGGTATATTCATTTTTGGCTAGTTCCGGACATCCCGAGATAATGCGACACTGTAAGAATGCTACTGATTTGAAGATAGAAAAAAGGCTTAAATTAAATCGAAAGTGAACACAAAAGCAAGGAGGGTCATAGATAGAGTGAAGGGCATACCGAAAACAAAAGAAAATTGATGAAAAGGGATATATTTGAACGAAGTAGTTAAGTGGTTTTGGCTACTATAACCAAGTAGAATACGGTAGCAGTAATCGACTGGTACGCGTCGTAGTCGCAGGTAAGAAGTGTAGATCAATGGCGTAGTCCAATGGGCGTCGTTATAGACTTAGCTCTCAGACTAAGGCTCTTGACTCTCCTACACGTCCGTCTGTATTTATGACGGACACCAGCCAATCATATTCCAGTGAGGGGGAACACAGGTGTACGCATATTCCATTATATCAAAAATATACATTTTGTTTTCTCATTTCGTGAATAAAGGACCTCGCTAGAAGATAACGCTGAAATCCACTTGAGCATCTGGTTAAAGTGAGGTTCAAGGGACGATGTTCAGTAACATCCGTGAATCGACCAGAACTGGCATTTCCGGGTCGAGACCACCAAGTCGGCCACAGATAATAATTTTTATGGCTATAATTGATGAAGAGGTTTAAGAAATGATTCTGTGTCATTTGTTGATAGGGGTGGAAGGTGTACATGTCGCTGGAGAAGTGAGATTTCTTTCGGTCCAATACAGAACTCTCAAATGATGAAGAAATTCGGTCAATTGGTAAGATAACAATTTGAGCAAACATTCTCCCAAGACAAGGGACGAATTATAATTGTCCAAGAGGAGAATTCTGGAAATTATCAAAACTTTATGACAAAGGACATTTCTGATGATGTGAAGTTGAGACAGATAATTTTGATTAACGAACGCATGCCACCCAATTGAAGGACTCCGATTGGTGAACGAGAGAGAGAGGGGGGGGGAGAAAATAGACTACGTTCATTGAGAGGTGTTGGTATAAGGTATGAATAAGAGAAAGAGAGAGTATGTAGGACAAGTCGATGCTCTGCTACCACTACTCTCCGGAGGAAGGATTCCCTAAATTTGAATATGCATATTGGTTCCCAGGACACGGTCAGCAGTGAGTTCTGACTGGGTATTTGGAAACTCCTGGAACCCCAGCTCACGTCGGACACCACCCCGGTGTTGGACAAGGGTCCATAAAAGCGTTATTTTGGAGCGGAATTACAGAGTTGCAGCTGAGGCAGAGATGCGTTTTCATTATACCAGGAGCAGACGATCGCTTCGCCGATCCCCATGTGACTGTCTCGAAGATCTTCCGACTCATGCCTTGTTCCGGACTATTAGATTATATCTAGCCAATTCAACTGTAAGATGATGAGACCTAGCCGCCAATCTAGTACTGCTCTTAAATTGATAACTCTAGGTACCAAAGAGGAAAGCTCATAATAATAATTACCATGAACATATTTATCAGATTAAGAAACTTAGCATGCGCTTAAATTCATAAAGTCTAGGTATAAAGAGGATAGCTCATCAGAACAATTACCATGAATATACTTATCAGATTAAGAAACTGTTAGGATAGAACTTATGGTAACATCTAGCCATTTCAACTGTAAAATGATGAGACCTAACTGCCAATCTAGTACTGCTCTTAAATTCATAAAGTCTAGGTATAAAGAGGAAAGCTCATCAAAACAATTACCATGAACATACTTATCAGATTAAGAAACTGTTAACATAGAACTTATGTTTACATCTAGCCATTTCAACTGTAAAGTTATGAGACCTAACTGCCAATCTAGTACTTCTCTTAAATTCATAAAGCGTAGGTACCAAAGAGGATATCTCATCAAAACAATTACCATGAACATACTTATCAGATTAAGAAACTATTAGCATAGAACTTATGGTTACATCTAGCCATTCCAACTGTAAAATGATGAGACATGGATGCCAATATAGTACTGAACATTTTTTTATTTTCCGTAGACGTTTGTATCAAGTGAGGGGTCCTAAGTGTTTATGATAAAAAAACACTATCTTATTAAGGAAGGAGAACATTAAAAGAACAAGAATTAAGAAAAGAAAAGATAACGAATCATATTGCATTTAATCTTTATGCAATATCATTCGTTATCTTCTGTCTTTTAAATTTAAAAATTTTGAAAACCAAAGTTCAATAAAAAGCAAGTAAACTTAAGAAATTTCCAAAAGTAGAAAGTGCGAGAGAAGATTATTAATTTATTAATACACATGTAACAAATTATTTTCCGAGAAAAAAAGTTTAACAAAAGCAAAGGTTGTTCTTTTTTTTATTTTAGTTATACATTAATTTTATTGAATAATAATAATAATAATAATAATAATAACAATAATAATAATAATAATTACAATTACAATAAAGATTAAAATTTAAAAAGTGCTCAGATTTTATTTTTATGTATTAAAAATTACGACCTTTGACCTAAAGAAAAGCAATGTTTCGTCATAAACAATGCTAAAAATTATCATACCGAATTTGAATAGATGTTAAAAATAAATTTAAAAAATATGTTCTGATCCTAATGTAACATTATGAGTAAAAGTAAAAAATCCAACCAGTTATTTGTAGTTTGTTTATTGGCTGTTTATTTCTTTATTTCCTTTTACATCCTGTTTTTGGGGGAAAGCCCATTATTGATTGATCAAAAGTCTTTTGACGGACGCAAGCAAAAAAGGAAGTTGTTAAAAGATGGCGATGACGATAATTGATAAAAGAAAAAAAAGAAAATAATAAAATAAAAATAAAACTTTTATGAAATTATAGAAGCCAATCCCGAATAAGCCTCTTTCTTTGAATCGAGGGATAGAATGTTATACTCTTCTTAAGTGTCAAAATAAACGGAGAGAAAGAAGTAGGAAAAATAGTTTTGTCGTCACATTTTCTTAACAGGAGAAAAAAAAATACATGTTCTGAAACTGCACCATTTCTTACAATAAAACAAAATCTTTTTAAATATAGGTCAATTCTAGAATGTGAATAAAAAATCTGTCAAGTTAAAAAATGTAGATAAACACAAGGTGGTATTTTCGAAATTAAAGAGAAAACCTAACATGTTTTTTTTCTGTGTTGATCGACCATAAAACGAAATAAAGAAACGACTACCATTTTATTTGTACGCTTGTGGTTAGGTAGCAGCTTTTTATTGGCAATTTTATCAAAACCATTGAATTATTGACAGAATATCTTGCTCGAATAAAAATACCATGAATAACGGGATTCAATTTCTAGAACAATGACAAAATTAAATATTCATCTGCATCCTAAGTGTAGACGTTAGTCGAACCGAATCTAAATTCTTCTTTTTTATGTACTGTGTTCCTTCAGAGTGTAGGCGATCGTGGCTCTCCACAATTTCCTGTCCTTTGTAGCACTTAAAAAAATTATGTCTTTTTTTTTTCGTTATCTCTCCTAAACCTTGTTCCGCTATCTGTTTACACTGTCTCATTCCTCAATGTGCTGTGTTTGTATCTCCTCAAGACGTAAGTGATCATGGCTCTCCACAATTTCCTACCCTTCGTAATTCTTTTCTTTTTGTTACCTTTCTTAAACCTTGCCGCGCCATCAATTTTAAGGGTTCATAGCTATCCACAATTTCTTGTCTTTCGTAGCTCTTAATAAATTTCATTTCGCGATGGCTTGGGAATACCAAGTACTGTAATTTCGGATGTGCAGGTGGTGTAATGAATAATGGCTCGGAATTGTTAATCGGAGAGCCAAGATCCAATTCACGTTGGATTCGTTATAGTCAATTACACGCAAATACACTTAGGAAAGGTATGAATCCTCTTCTCCCCCAGTTATGGGTTAATTAGTAAGACTTGTATAACTAAACTATTATTATCTCAAAAAACCAATTCTTAAATTTAAAAATATTTTCTGGTTTTAAATAACCTGCTAAAGGTTGATAAGACGTAGAAATTGAATCAATCAATCAATGAAATACTGATTAGCTACACAGCTACATGTCTTTTAGATTTATTTACATTCTCTGGAATATAAATGTATAGAAACTACCGTGGCTACAAAGTGAGGGATCATTTTATATATTGATTGTAATACAGAATTAATCCTACACTTTATCTCCACATTATAATTTCTTGTTTGTTTATCAAATTCTGATTAGGTATGAATGCCCAACTTCTCTCCCCAGCTATGGGTTAATCAGTAAGATTTATTTGTGTCACTTAATCATTATTATAAAAAAAAAAACAATCTAAAAATATTTTCTGTTTATAAATAATCTACAAAAGTTTGAATAGCCGTAGAAAACGAATGAAAGTTGTTTTTTTTTTTTAGAAATCAAGTTAAAATGTAATAAACAATGAGATAAAAAACATAAAAATTGAAAAAAAAATCGTAATGTGAAGTTTAAAAAAAAATTCGTATATTAATATTGAGTACGCACTATAGAAGTTCTTTGTTAGGGAAAAATACAGTTAAAGACTTATTTGTATAGAAAATATTAACAAAAAGAAAACCAAAAGTGAATACTTACGCGTTTGTAATTAACACACGTTGTTTCTGTAGAGTTTCTGACTGACTTCCTTTAGATTCTTTCAATTTGTCTTTGAGATTTTTCTGACAGATACTCAAAAATTTGTAAAGTAATAAAAAGCAAATACAACCAAAGTTGAAAACTAAAGAAATTATAAGAGCGTCGATTGTTTTGAAATTAAAATCATGACTGAAACCCATTTTGTTAATAACAGAATAGCCGGTAAAATGTCTGTGTTTCACTGGAATCATCTGTGTTTAGACCCCAGCGCCGGACTACTAACTGACTGGTGAAGATACGTGAACAGCTGACATATTAAATGGAATGCGATCGGAAAATCCGCATACTTTTCTTTTACTGGCTTTTTAGCGAGTAGAAAAGAAATGACATCATAAAACGTGTAGCCTACGGCAAAGCAGTTCTATTTATAGGCCTTCTTTCAGGATGTGAATTTACTCGAGTGAAGTTGAAATGGCTTCCTCTACAATTTTTCACGCATTTATAAATTAAAATATTACGAACACCCCCCCACAAAAAAAAAAGTTTTTACATACGCAATTTCACGGAAATAAATTGGGGGGAAATAAAAAAAACTGCATAGAAATTACGTTGAGAGAGTAAGTGGGTGAAGATAGATAGATAGACTTATACAGATATAAAGATTAAAGAGAGATAGAGAGATAGACTTAGATATTAAATAGGGCAAAGACAGATATATATATATATATATATATATATATATATATATATATATATATATAGATATATATATAGATAGATAGATAGATAGATAGATAGATAGATATGGATAGACTCAGATACATACAAATAGATTTAGAGGTGGATAGATAGATAGATAGATAGATAGATAGATAGATAGATAGATAGATAGATAGATCTACATAGATAAACTCAGATATTGAATAGACATTTCTATTCTCAGTCTTCTTTTTCACTTTCACCCCCTGTAACCCCCTATGTACTAGTGGCATTCCCGCCTTGCCTGGGGTGAATTGATTAAAAAAGAAAAAGAAAAAAGGTAGATGAATAAACTTAGAGAGATAGATAATGAATAGTCTTAGTTATATATATATATATATATATATATATATATATATATATATATATATATATATATATATATATATATATATATATATATATATATATGGCTAGATTGGGATAGATAGATAGTAGATATAGCCAGGCTGGGATAGATAGATAGATATGGCAGTCCCAGTGTTGGTTAATAGCTAACAATATTGTCTATTTCACCATTCCCACCTAGGAAAGACATTGCTCCTCACTGGGTGGCACATATCTATGGCGTTGCGCCAAAACTAAGCTTAGTAAATAACGATAGACAGATATGAATATAGATAGATAGAAAGAAAGTAAGAAACATAGAGAGCTAGTTAGATAAACAGATAAATAAATAAATAAATAATGAAAAGACATAGATAGATAGATAGATAGATAGATACGAGAGCTTCAATTTTGCTTAATGGTTAAAAATATTGTTTAGTTCCCCATTCCTAGTGAGTAGTGAGTTCGATCCTCACTGGGTTGACCATACTTATAGTGTTGTTCCAAAATTAAACTAATTAACAAACAATAAGGCAATCGTTTTATTTTGTCTCCTCTTTGTTTACTTTAATTTCTCGATCCCTTCCTCTATTAGGTGACACTAATTTCAATTCTTTGATAACTGCCACTGGCACTTCGCTTTATACGCTATTTTTTTATTTTTGTTTTTTTATTTTTTTTATCTTTCTGTTTTTTATTTTTGTGTTTTTTTATTTTTGTGATTTTTTTTTTTTTTTTTTTTTTAATCTCTCTGTTTTTTTTATTTTTGTGTTTTTTTTGTTTTTTTATCTCTCTGTTTTTTTATTTTTGTGTTTTTTTATTTTTGTGTTTTTTCTTTTTCTTTTTATCTTTCTGAATTTTTCATTTTTTTTTCTTTTTCTGTTCATTTATCTTGTTTTTTTATTTTTATTTCTTTTATTCTTCTTGTTTTTTTTATCTTTCTGAATTTTTCATTTTTTGTGTTCGTTTATTTCCTTTTTTTTTAATTTGTTTTTTATTTTTCTGTTTTTTTTTTTATATTTCTGCGTTTTTATCTTTCTGAGTTTTTCATTTTTTATTTTTCTGTTCGTTTATTTTCAGTTTTTTTCTATTTCTATTTTTTATTTATTTTTTATTTTTCTGTTCGTTTATTTTCTGTTTTTTTTTTTATTTTTCTGTATTTTTAAATTATTCTGTTTATTTACAATTCTGCTGTTTTTTCTTTTTTATTAATTTTCCTGTTTTTTTTTATTTTTCTGTTTTTATAAAGTTTTTCTGTTTTTTTTGTGTTTCTGTTTTTAAAATTTTTCTGTTTCTTAAAGGTTTTCTGCTTTTTATTTTCTGTGTTTCTTTCTGTTGTCTTGTTTTTATTTTCTGTTTTTCTTTTCTTTTTCTCTTTTTCTGTTTTTTTGATGATTTGTTATTGTAGCTGAATGAATACATGCTTATGAGAATGTTTGGGTCATTTTACATGTGAAATCCTTCATTATTTTCATTCAATGCCTCTTTTTCTTTCAATATTTTAATACGTTGTAAATATTCATCATGGAAATTAAAAAATATTTTTTTTATTGTTGAAATACTGTCACAGCAAAAACTCTGCAATGTTTAAACTTCATGCCCGCAAAAAAACGAACGTGTCTTAAAAGGACGCTTATTTCCTGATATTATTGGATACATCACACATAGCACATAGCAACAATCGAAAATTAAAAATCTGCTGTCAATTGTTAATACTTCCAGTGGATGCTTCCCCAATCACTTCAGTCTTAACCTCTTCAAGTTTAGAGTCAACCGTTATCTTTCCTACATATTCTCATAATCGGCACTTCTTACCCTCTTCTCTTATCATCATTCAGTAACCCTCTACCTTGAGTGGCTCTTACGACTTGTATTAGGTGAACAATTAGCAAAAGAACAGAAAGATTGCTCGCCGTGAAATACATTGTTAAATATAAAAATCCGGTATTAATCATAGGTTTATAAAAATCCGATTTTATAGTTTCCAAGGAAAAAAATCCGGTATTAATTACATGTTTATAAAATAAATCCGATTTTATAGTTTCTAAGAAAAAAAATCCAGTATTAATTATAGTTTTATAAAAATCCGATTTTATAGTTTCCAAGGAAAAAAATCGTATTTATTAATTATGGGTTTATAAAAAATCCGATTTTATCCTTTCCAATGGAAAAAATCCGGTATTATTTATAAGTTTATAAAAAATCCGATTTTATAGTTTCCAAGGGAAAAAAATCCACTATTAATTATAGGTTTATAAAAAAATCCCAATTTATGGTTTCCAAAGAAAAAAATTCGGTATTAATTATAGGTTTATAAAAAATCCGATTTTATACTTTCCAAGGAAAAAAATCCAGTATTAATTATAGGTTTATAAAAAATCTGATTATATAATTTCCAAGGAAAAAATCCAGTATTAATTATAGGTTTATAAAAATCCCATTTTATAGTTTCCAAGAAAAAAAAATCCAGTATTAATTATAGTTTTATAAAAAATGCGATTTTATAGTTTCCAAAGAAAAAAATCCAGTATTAATTATAGGTTTATAAAAAATGCGATTTTATTGTTTCCAAGGGATAAAAATCCCGGTGTTAATTATAGATTCACAAAAAATCCGATTTTATAATTTCCAAGGAAAAAATCTCGGTATTAATTATAGATTTACAAAAAATCCAATTTTATAGTTTCCAAGGAAAAAAATCCAGTATAAATTATAAGTTTATAAAAAAACCCATTTTATAATTTCCAAGAAGAAAAAAAATTCTGGTATTAATTATAGGTTTATAAAAAATCCAATTTTATAGTTTCCCAGGAAAAAATTCCAGTATTAATTATAGGCTTATAAAAAAATCCGATTTTATAGTTTGCAAGGAAAAAAAATCCCGGTATTAATTATAGGTGTATAAAAAATCCGATTTTATAGTTTCCGAGGAAAAAAAAAAACAGTATTAATTATAGATTTTAAAAAAAAACCCGATTTTATGGTTTCCCAGGAAAAGAATTCCAGTATTAATTATAGGTTTATAAAAAATCCGATTTTGTAGCTTCCAAGGAAAAATCCCGGTATTAATTATAGGTCTAAAAAAATCCGATTTTATACTTTCCAAGGAAAATATTCCAGTATTAATTATAGGTTTATATAAAATCCGATTTTATTGTTTCCAAGTAAAAAAAAATCCTGGTATTAATTATAGGTTTATAAAAAATCTAATTTTTTAGTTTCCAAGAAAAAAAAATCCAGTATTAATTATAGGTTTATAAAAATTCCGATTTTATGGTTGCCAATGAAAAAAAAATCCCGGTATTAATTATAGGTTCATAAAAAATTCGATTTTATAGTTTCCAAGGAAAAAATCCGGGTATTAATTATAGGTTTATAAAAAATCCGATTTTATAGTTTCCAAGGAAAAAAATCCAGTATTAAATATAGGTTTATAAAAAATCCCATTTTATAGTTTCCAAGAAAAAAAATCCAGTATTAATTATAGGTTTATAAAAAATCCGTTTTTATAGTTTCCAAGGAAAAAATCCAGTGTTAATTATAGGTTTATAAAAAATCCGATTTTATGGTTTCCCAAGAAAAAATCCGGTATCAATTATAGGTTTATAAAAATCCGATTTTATAGTTTCCAAGGAAAATATCCAGTATTAATTATAGATTTATAAAAAATCCGATTTTATAGTTTCCAAGGAAAATATCCAGTATTAATTATAGATTTATAAAAAATCCGATTTTATAGTTTCCAAGGAAAAAAAGTCCGGTTTTTATTTATAGGTTTATAAAAATCCGGGCCTGTGTGACGGTATTCTTGTATTAGTTCCTCTCCAAATCTTATTTGAGTGAGTAAATCCTGGACTGGCGCTGCAGAATCACAACTGTACCAAGTAATAGAATCTATTTTCAAGCGTTTGTTCTCGATGCCTGAATATTTTTTCCTGCACCAACCAGGAGTCTCAAGATGGACGGCTCACATCTGTTGAGGAGGAGGATGGATACACGACCATCGATTGGTAGAACTTGGTCTGGATGTTCCTCTTCCACATCGTTTCCAGTTTGACCATCGCTGCTGTGGCTGTGGCGATCAGTATACAGATTTCTGCTTTGCAGGTGCCATCTTTTGACAGGGTTGCTATTAAGTATTTGAAGCAGGACAATTACTCTAGCGGTTCGTCGTCCATGGTGACGCTGACACTGGTTTTGCTTGTACTTAGTAGTGAAGAACAGGAAGTACATTGAGTCATTCTCCACAACAGATACTTTTATTCAATATAAAAGAGTCTTATTCAAAACAATGAGTTGGTCCGTGTTGAGCTGTAGGTGCCATGTTTTGACACGGTTGCTACCAAGTATTTGAAGCTGGACAATTATTCCAGTGGTTCGTCGTCCATGGAGACGTTGACACTGTATATACCACTGTGTGGTGGTATATAAATTCGAGAAATAATGTTTACAAAATAAGTGGTAAAAATAAATAGCAAACGTTAGAAATTCAACATTCGAAAATAGACGTTAAATTTCGAAACGCCTTTCCTCCAAAAGCGGAAATTATGTCTACATTTGCCTTATCATATATAAAATAACTTTAAAAAAAAATGCTAAGTTGTTGTTGTTGTTGTTGCTGTTGTTAGAATATAAAAAATAGGCGTAACAGTATTATCTTTTTCCTTTTTTTTTTAACTAATTTCATGCCATAACCAGGAATGTCTGTGAAGGAGGATGGATTCGACCAGCAATTCGAAGAGCTTGAATTTTGTCTGGAAACTGATGTTACTCTTCCGCATCCTTTCCAGTCTGGCTATCGCGACTGGGACTGTAGCTGTGGCTGTGCCTGTGCCTGTGGGTGTGGTGATCCGTGTGCGGATTTCTGCATCGCAGGTGCCATCTTTTGACAGGATTCCTTCCATGTATTTAAAACAGGACATTTCCTCCAGACGTCCGTCGTCCATGGTGATGCTGGCACTGGTGTTAATTCTGCTATTTATTATTAATTTCTCTGTGTAAAGTCCCATTCCATATGCTCCGGTTCTTTCAACGAGTTTGTTGACCAGGTCTTGCAGCTGAATGGTACTGCCTGCCATATGGTCAATATCGTTCGCTAAACGCATGTTACAGACAGGACTATCACCGAGAGAAATAGAGTACAGTGGTCGTGGGAAAGTAATTCTCAATCCATATGCAAGCGGATTTCCGTGTTGCAAGTGCCATCTTTTGACAGGGTTGCTCCCAAGTATTTTAAGCTGGACAATTACTCCAGAGGTTCGCCGTTAATCAGGCTTAATGGCGGTTCCTCACCCTCTCTCTTTGTCTCTCTCCCTCTCTATCTCTCTCTCTCTCCATATATATATATATATATATATATATATATATATATATATATATATGCTAATGTTTCTCTTCCATATCCTTTCTAGTCTGGCTATGCTGTGGTCTGTGTTGTGTTGTAGGTGCCATCTTTTGACAGAGTTGCTCTCAAGTATTTGAAGCTAGAAACTTCCTCCAGTATTTTGCCGTCCATCCCATATGCGCCGACTCTTCCAACGATTTTTTGGGTCAGGTCTTGTAGTTCACTGCCCGCCATAAGGTCAATATCGTTTGCGGCACGCAGGTTATTGACAGGTCTGCCACCGATAGAAACAGAAGTCGTGGAAATTTCATTTTATTTCCGTTTGCAGGCGGACAGAAAATGAATTGAATAGCTATACAAAAATACAAATGGGCGTGAAACAAGGATGCGTCTTCACCCCAGATTTGTTCGACCTCTCCAGCAGTGCTATATTCGTAGGGTTTTTCTACCATTGAACAATTGCTTTTGATTTCGACATCACATACGTAAAGGGGAACCCCTTTACGTATGTGATGTCGAAATCAAAAGCCACGGGTTTTATAGCCCATCTTAAAATTCTTTTCTTAAACTTCCTGGTGGCATTATATCTCCATTGCATATTATACCTTTCTCTACAGTTAACTTATGTCGTGATTCTTTGTAGGGTCCTTCTACCATTGGACAATTGCTCCAAGTGTTTATTTTTATTCTGTCTGAAATTCTGTTTCACACTAGATTTTGTATGGTTTCCATTCTGAGACGAAATAGGAGTTTTTTTTCCAAGAGTTACTCCTAAGTTTTTGAAGCTGGACAATTGCTCCAGTATTTTGCCGTCCGTAGTGACGCTGGCAGTGATGTTGCTTGTGCTATTCACCATTACTTTGGATCCTTCACGATGAATCTTCAAGAGATTAGGCATGTGGAACATGTCCATTTTAACAAGACATACAAGCAGGACCAGATTAAGGACAATGGCGGTACTAAGCACTTAAAAGGTTTTGGTGCCACATACATCTGCGAGTTAAGAATGTTAGAATGGAGTTTCGGTGAGTAGGGAAAAAAGGGACACCAGCCGATAAGGTACATTTTGGAAACGGCAGTTGGAAATAAATAAAAGTCTCATACCCGTAGAGGAGGTTGGACACGAACAGCGATTCGTCAAGCTTGAACTTGGTATGGAAGCTGATGTTGCTCTTCCATATACTTTCCAGTCTGGCCATAGCTGCTGTGTCTGTGTCAATCCGTGAGCGGATTACTGCGTCGAAGGTACCATTTTTGACAGGTTTGCTCCCAAATACTTCAATCTGGGAACTTCATTTCAGGAATTCCGGCATTGTCTTATCCGTCCACTCTTTGATGTTGTCTGACCAGCTTTTGCTTTGCTGTCCGCCTTCTACAGTGTCTTGCATGATGGTCTTCCGGAGGTGGTTATTCCGTGTGATGTGGGCAAACCATGGCATCTTCCAACACTTAATAATAGCGGGGACAGATTCCTATCGGTCCACGAGTCTTTTGAACTTGCTCCGTACAGAATCACTGGTTTCGTGATACAAGTAGGAGAACCAGAAGAGCTTTCTCAAGAGATTATGAATGTGGAACATGTCCATTTTAACAAGATATACAAGCAGGATCAGATTAAGAACTATAGGGGCCCTAAGCACTTAAAAGGTTTTGGTGTCACATACATCTGCGAGTTAAGCATGTTAGAATAGAGTTTCGGTGAGTAGGGGAAAAAGGGACATAAGCCGCAAACGTACATCTTAGAAATGGCAGTTGGAAATAAATAAAAGTCTCATACCCGTAGAGGAGGTTGGACACGGACAGCGATTCGTCAAGCTTGAACTTGGTATGGAAGCTGATGTTGCTCTTCCATATCCTTCACAGTCCGGCCATAGCTGCTGTGGCTGTGGCTATCCATGTGCGGATTTCCGCGTTGCAGGTGCCATCTTTTGACAGGGTTACTCCAAATGTATTTGATGCTGGACATTTCCCCCAGTGGTTCGCCGTCTATAGTGACGATGACACTTGTATCACCTTATGTTATTTACTTGGATTCCATATGCTCCGGATCTTTCAACAAGTTTGTTGGTCAGGTCTTGCATCTCACTGTTACTGTCTGCCATAAGGTCTACCACCGATAGAGATAGTTGTGGACTTTCGAGGGTTTTCCTACATAATTCTCAGGTTGATAGTGTTGGAGAAAGTAGGCATCTATGTCGAACACCGATAGTAATCTGGAAGAAATCTCCCACTTGGTTACTCGAGAGAACTGCACCGGTGGTACGGTCATAGAAAGCCTTAATTAATTAATTAACTAATTAATACTGGATTTTAAGAAAACTAATCAACTGCAAGAAAACAAAGTATGTTCATTGGTAAGAGAAAAAGCCAGGATGCTAGTTACGAATTAGAAATGTCGCCATCAAGCAGGTTCAGAATTTCAAATATGGCAAACAAAACGCTTCCTAGATATTTAAAAAGAGGATGAAAAATTGACACCGAGATCCGAACACGCATTGAACTAGTGAAAGAGGCATACCAAAAGCTAAGTAAGGTGTCGAGAAACAGAAAAATCCCGTTAAAAAACGAAGAAAAGGATTGCTGTGTGATATCCATCCTCTTATATGGCAGTGAATGCTGGACAATTTCCCTAACGATGAGGAAAAAGTAGATGCAGTAAAAATATGGTTCTACAGAAGGTCACTGAAAATTCCATGCAACAAGGGAGTCTTAAAGAAAATGGCAATAGAAATAACACTTATACTCTGAACCGGGAAAGACGGGTGAAATTCCATGGACAAATAATTAGGAAGGAGGGTTTGTATGACTTCACCCTCACGGAGTATACTGAGGACAAGAGAGATAGGGGGAGGCAACGGGTCACTTACCACACGGGTTTGTGGGAATGGATGGTAGAATGGGGGTATAAGTGTAAGCAAAGTGAAAAAAAAACTGCTAAAAATTACACGAGATAGTAAATTGGATCGCCCATGCCCTGAAGGGACGGGGCACAAAGAAGAAAGAGGAGGAGGAAGAGGGGGATGACGACGATGAAGAAGAAGAAGAAAAACAAGGAGGAGGAGGAGGAGTAGAACGGACAAGAAGTAGTCGGGGGAAAGAAGGAGAAGAAGAAGAAATGTGAATTGCCATAACTTCTTGGGAAATATAGCGAAGAGAATGCCCATTGTCTTTTCCGCGCTTTGCAATTCAGAGTTTTACTTCTAGGCTGATGGCGACCCAAGGCAAGAGAATCCTTTCTACTCTGCTATTTAACCCATAGCTGGGAGTGTAGAGAAGAGATGAATTCATGCTTTTCTCAAGGGCAAAGTTCAGAAGTAGGACGCTCGTTTTTCGGTCCCCTTGTGGGCTCTGTCAATTTTTTTCCAGCACTCTTTTATGGTCATCCGCCATTTTTTTAAAATTATTTTTAAACTGACGTTACATTGTCAGTATATCAACTAATAATATACATCGTGTATTTGTATGGCCGGTGCAGTGTGTACTATGCAGGAACCCCCGAAGAGGTTGCAACCCCAAAAGGTCTAATTTCAGCAACGTTTTTTGCTTTTTGTATTTTTCACCTATGTCAATCATCAACTATAATAATCAACAGGGCCAGTGCTTACTACCCCGAATCTCTCAACCGCGTCGGGGGAGAGGGGGCTTGGGGGGCTTGGGGGGCTCATGATTACTGGGGTAAGGTGGGGGCCAGAAGTGCTAATTTCAGTTGCACTTAATTTTTTAAATTGTAATTTTCTTTCTGGACAGTTGTTTTAAATCAATTAATAGGGTAATATATCTGTGTAAAATCCTTTTTATTCTGAGATCATCCATTAAGGATTGTTTCTGATTTTTTTTAACTAACAGTAAAGATAACCAGAAGTCCACGGCTAGTAATAAAATAAAATTTCTATTCCCTATTTTTTACATTTATAGAAAGATAAAACTGAGAAAATGATAGCTTAGAAAATAAAAATGTTTAAATATTTCAACACATGAAAATATTGAGGAAACTGAAATACTGTTTTTAAAACGAATTTTTAAGACAATCCCGTTTATGTTGTGTTGGAATCTTTGTAAAACTATTTTTTTCAGTAAAGATGAGTCGGCGATTATGTAGCCTTCTTTTTTTGCTGGTTCGCCCGATGTTCAATCCTTGTGGCTGATCGCTGAGTTGAGCTCTTCCTTATCCCACGTTGTGTTTCATTTTGAATATATTTCTGGCAAAGATCGAATCGTCAACAGGAATTGTTGTACTGGTTTGGTCCGGGCAGATTGAAGGCACAAATAAATAAAAATAATTTGAATAAAAGAAAATGGTTTTATATACGTTCTTTGTACGGAGCTTGGTTAATTTTTTATATTAAAACAATTATTAGTTCTTCATGCAGAAAATATAGACCCTTCCCGTTTCGCAAGTTAAGCGTAACAATTCGGTTGATTTAGCTAAGTCTGAACAAGGCTTCTGGCACAAGGTTTAGATCGGAAGTTTTCTTCAGGCAGGAGATCGGGTGAAGCGGTCGTCTCTCGTCCGGCGTCTGGGACAACTCTCTCTCTCGGCCGCTTCGATCTCCTGCGTATATCGACAAAACTGGCATAGGTTCTGACGTGGCTTGGGGTTCTGGTGATCCCCCTAATTTCCAACCAGATCCCATTGTTGTCTCGCTCAGGGAGATTAATTACATACCCAACATTGGGGAGATCCCCTTTTCCATGTGTAGTGGTCGCAGGACAGTGATTTGCCTAAACTCCTTCCTTCTCGTATTAGTGCCTCATACAAATACTGCCCAAGGGGTATAGCAATTCCTCTGCCTCCTTTGGTGTTCTACCTAGGCCTCTAACTTCGGTTGTCACTCTGACCAATCCGATACCTAGATTGTATGAGCGAGCAGGCTTCAATTATTAATTTCAGTTATAGCTCAAAATTTTCAACAATATTTCTTCGACCCAAACCCCATTATCTCAGTCTGACATTTACCAGATGTCCCCGTGACAGACTTTTTGCCAGTTTCGACCCGTGACACTTGTTGATAAGTGCTAAAAAGTAATATTACAATTCTCCAACCTTGCTTTCTTTCGCAAATTTTTATCTCATGACCGACTTTTCCTTACCGGGTTTGTCTAGTAGATAATACCATAACCTGGATTTAAAAAAACAATGGCGTCTCCATTACAACATTTCACCGTCGTGGGGTCAGATTATCCAGATAGCTTCCATTTGAGTAGAATCACCATGACAACAATAAAGCCACTCCACTCCCAGCCAGCCTCCATTCCGGACTTAGTCTTTGGAGGTCTTCATATCTTTACTCTTGGGTCGACGTGCTGACAACTTCGGCCATATAGTTTTCGTAAACAAAAAAAACAAAAATAAAAAAAATACCCTGAATCTAACTTATCCAACTCTTTCCAAAACCTCTGCACTGTCCTTAGATTGACACCCAAACACTCTGAAATGTTTGTATTGGAACACCCAACGCGAATGCCAAATAGTACAGGATACAGTTTCCAAATTTCTGGGGGAGTGAATTGCGTCATGGTCCTCTTTTTCTACTATTAAATATGTTGTAATTATAGAAAGACAGGCATTAATTTTCGACAGATACTCGTATCTATCTATCTATCTATCTATCTATCTATATATATATATATATATATATATATATATATATATATATATATATGTTCCTTATCTATCTATCTATCTATCTATCTATCTATATATATATATATATATATCTATATATATATATATATATATATATATATATATATATATGTTCCTTATCTATCTATCTATCTATCTATCTATCTATCTGTCAGTCTGTCTGTCTGTCTGTCTGTTCCTTATCTATCTATCTGTCTGTCTTTCTGTTCCTTATCTATCTATCCATCTATCTATCTATCTATCTATCTATCTATCTATCTATCTATCTATCTATCTATCTATCTATGTCTGTTCCTTATCTATCTATCTATCTATCTATCTATCTATCTATCTATCTATCTATGCAGTCATTCAAAAGTGAAATACTACAAGTGAGAAGAAAGGAGACTATGTTGAGTACTAGATCTGAACTCCTGGGTCTTTTTCGTTCATGTTAGGATGTTCTACGTTTTTCTACTATCAAATTCGTTGTAATTAATGAAAGACGGGCATTACTTTTTGAATCACCCTCGTACCACGATTGTGAAAGATGGAGACTAGATTTGGAATCCTTGAACGTTTACTTTGTCTCCTTCTAATATTAAATCTAATGTAATTTAATGTTTTGCATTGTAACGTTTTCCGCAGACATGGAAAATGGAAAGATTATATTGAATCAAATGCTAGGTCTGCCAGACAATTTTTCTCGCCAAAATCTACCTTTCGTCTATGCTTCGAACGTTGCTGCTACAACATGTCCAGTGCTTCTGCTATATATTTAGAAATTCTTGATAAAATACAAAGAAAAATTAACAATGCCATCTCGAATTTAGCTACTTTCTCAACTGCGTAATGTAGTTTCACTGTGCCATTTCTATAAATATTTTCATGGTAATTGTTCTGATAAGCTTCTTCTTTGATAGCTAGACTCTATGAATTTAAGATTGGCGGCAAGGTCTCATCATATTATAGTGAAAATGGCTAGATGTAACCCTAAGTTTCATGCTAACAGTTTCTGTTCGCGAACTTTTCGCTTGGGAAACTTCCCTTCCGGATTATTGCTTCCCAGCAAATTTGATTTTCAAAAATGAAAATTAGATATCAATCATTATCTTCTGTTTTCTTAATTTCTCTTCATTTATGGTTGTCTCTCCTTACTAGAGTTTTCTTTTTTCTTTTTTTCCATATTCTTTCACAATCAGTAACTCCTTGCGTCTTAGTAGATTTATTGCCTTCCTTGGGATGAAATGATTAAATGCAATGTCAATCGTTATCTTCTGTCTTCTTAATTCCTCTTCTTTTATTCTTCTCTCTCCTTAATAGTGTTTTCCCTTTTCTCATATTCTTTCACACTCGGTAACTCCTAGCGTCTTAGTAGATTTATTGCCTTACTTGGTATGAAATGATTAAATGCAATGTCAATCGTTATCTTCTCTCTTCTTAATTCCTCTTCTTTTATTGTTCTCTCTCCTTAATAGTGTTTTTTGTTTTCTCATATTCTTTCACACTCAGTAACTCATTGCGTCTTAGTAGATTTATTGCCTTCCTTGGGATGAAATGATTAAATGCAATGTCAATCGTTATCTTCTGTGTTCTTAATTCCTCTTCTTTTATTGTTCTCTCTCCTTAATAGTGTTTTTCTTTTTCTCATATTCTTTCACACTCAGTAACTCATTGCGTCTTAGTAGATTTATTGCCTTCCTTGGTATGAAATGATTAAATGCAATGTCAATCGTTATCTTCTGTCTTCTTAATTCCTCTTCTTTTATTGTTCTCTCTCATTAATAGTGTTTTTCTTTTTCTCATATTCTTTCACACTCAGTAACTCATTGCGTCTTAGTAGATTTATTGCCTTCCTTGGGATGAAATGATTAAATGCAATGTCAGTTGTTATCTTCTGTCTTCTTAATTCCTCTTCTTTTATTGTTCTCTCTCCTTAATAGTGTTTTTCTTTTTCTCATAAACATTCACACTCAGTAACTCATTGCGTCTTAGTAGATTTATTGCCTTCCTTGGGATGAAATGATTAAATGCAATGCCAATCGTTATCTTCTGTCTTCTTAATTCCTCTTCTTTTATTGTTCTCTCTCCTTAATAGTGTTTTTCTTTTTCTCATATTCTTTCACACTGAGTAACTTCTTGTGTCTTAGTAGATTTATCGCCTTCCTTGGGATGAAATGATTAAATGCAATGTCAATCGTTATCTTCTGTCTTCTTAATTCCTCTTCTTTTATTGTTCTCTCTCCTTAATAGTGTTTTTTGTTTTCTCATATTCTTTCACACTCAGTAACTCATTGCGTCTTAGTAGATTTATTGCCTTCCTTGGGATGAAATGGTTAAATGCGATGTCAATCGTTATATTCTGTCTTCTTAATTCCTCTTCTTTTATTGTTCTCTCTCCTTAATAGTGTTTTTCTTTTTATCATATTCTTTAACACTCAGTAACTCATTGCGTCTTAGTAGATTTATTGCCTTCCTTGGGATGAAATGATTAAATGCAATGTCAATCGTTATCTTCCGTCTTATTAATTCCTCTTCTTTTATTGTTCTCTCTCCTTAATAATGTTTTTCTTTTTCTCATATTCTTTCACACTCAATAACTCATTGCGTCTTAGTAGATTTATTGCCTTCCTTGGGATGAAATGATTAAATGCAATGCCAATCGTTATCTTCTGTCTTCTTAATTCCTCTTCTTTTATTGTTCTCTCTCCTTAATAGTGTTTTTCTTTTTCTCATATTCTTTCACACTCAGTAACTTCTTGTGTCTTAGTAGATTTATCGCCTTCCTTGGGATGAAATGATTAAATGCAATGTCAATCGTTATCTTCTGTCTTCTTAATTCCTCTTCTTTTATTGTTCTCTCTCCTTAATAGTGTTTTTCTTTTTCTCATATTCTTTCACAATCAGTAACTTCTTGTGTCTTAGTAGATTTATCGCCTTCCTTGGGATGAAATGATTAAATGCAATGTCAATCGTTATCTTCTGTCTTCTTAATTCCTCTTCTTTTATTGTTCTCTCTCCTAAATAATGTTTTTCTTTTTCTCATATTCTTTCACACTCAGTAACTCCTTGCGTCTTAGTAGATTTATTGCCTTCCTTGGGATGAAATGATTAAATGCAATGTCAATCGTTATCTTCTGTCTTCTTAATTCCTCTTCTTTTATTGTTCTCTCTCCTTAATAGTGTTTTTCTTTTTCTCATATTCTTTCACACTCAGTAAATCCTTGCGTCTTAGTAGATTTATTGCCTTCCTTGGGATAAAATGATTAAATGCAATGTCAATCGTTATCTTCTGTCTTCTTAATTCCTCTTCTTTTATTGTTCTCTCTCCTTAATAGTGTTTTTCTTTTTCTCATATTCTTTCACACTCAGTAACTCCTTGCGTCTTTGTAGATTTATTGCCTTCCTTGGGATGAAATGATTAAATGCAATGTCAATCTTTATCTTCTGTCTTCTTAATTCCTCTTCTTTTATTGTTCTCTCTCCTTAATAGTGTTTTTCTTTTTCTCATATTCTTTCACCCTCAGTAACTCCTTGCTTCTTAGTAGATTTATTGCCTTCCTTGGGATGAAATGATTAAATGCAATGTCAATCGTTATCTTCTGTGTTCTTAATTCCTCTTCTTTTATTGTTCTCTCTCCTTAATAGTGTTTTTCTTTTTCTCATATTCTTTCACACTCAGTAACTCATTGCGTCTTAGTAGATTTATTGCCTTCCTTGGGATGAAATGATTAAATGCAATGTCAATCGTTATCTTCCGTCTTATTAATTCCTCTTCTTTTATTGTTCTCTCTCCTTAATAATGTTTTTCTTTTTCTCATATTCTTTCACACTCAATAACTCATTGCGTCTTAGTAGATTTATTGCCTTCCTTGGGATGAAATGATTAAATGCAATGCCAATCGTTATCTTCTGTCTTCTTAATTCCTCTTCTTTTATTGTTCTCTCTCCTTAATAGTGTTTTTCTTTTTCTCATATTCTTTCACACTCAGTAACTTCTTGTGTCTTAGTAGATTTATCGCCTTCCTTGGGATGAAATGATTAAATGCAATGTCAATCGTTATCTTCTGTCTTCTTAATTCCTCTTCTTTTATTGTTCTCTCTCCTTAATAGTGTTTTTCTTTTTCTCATATTCTTTCACAATCAGTAACTTCTTGTGTCTTAGTAGATTTATCGCCTTCCTTGGGATGAAATGATTAAATGCAATGTCAATCGTTATCTTCTGTCTTCTTAATTCCTCTTCTTTTATTGTTCTCTCTCCTTAATAATGTTTTTCTTTTTCTCATATTCTTTCACACTCAGTAACTCCTTGCGTCTTAGTAGATTTATTGCCTTCCTTGGGATGAAATGATTAAATGCAATGTCAATCGTTATCTTCTGTCTTCTTAATTCCTCTTCTTTTATTGTTCTCTCTCCTTAATAGTGTTTTTCTTTTTCTCATATTCTTTCACACTCAGTAAATCCTTGCGTCTTAGTAGATTTATTGCCTTCCTTGGGATAAAATGATTAAATGCAATGTCAATCGTTATCTTCTGTCTTCTTAATTCCTCTTCTTTTATTGTTCTCTCTCCTTAATAGTGTTTTTCTTTTTCTCATATTCTTTCACACTCAGTAACTCCTTGCGTCTTTGTAGATTTATTGCCTTCCTTGGGATGAAATGATTAAATGCAATGTCAATCTTTATCTTCTGTCTTCTTAATTCCTCTTCTTTTATTGTTCTCTCTCCTTAATAGTGTTTTTCTTTTTCTCATATTCTTTCACCCTCAGTAACTCCTTGCTTCTTAGTAGATTTATTGCCTTCCTTGGGATGAAATGATTAAATGCAATGTCAATCGTTATCTTCTGTGTTCTTAATTCCTCTTCTTTTATTGTTCTCTCTCCTTAATAGTGTTTTTCTTTTTCTCATATTCTTTCACACTCAGTAACTCATTGCGTCTTAGTAGATTTATTGCCTTCATTGGGATGAAATGATTAAATGCAATGTCAATCGTTATCTTCTGTCTTCTTAATTCCTCTTCTTTTATTGTTCTCTCTCCTTAATAGTGTTTTTCTTTTTCTCATATTCTTTCACACTCAGTAACTCATTGCGTCTTAGTAGATTTATTGCCTTCCTTGGGATGAAATGATTAAATGCAATGTCAATCGTTATCTTCTGTCTTCTTAATTCCTCTTCTTTTATTGTTCTCTCTCCTTAATAGCGTTTTTCTTTTTCTCATATTCTTTCACACTCAGTAACTCATTGCGTCTTAGTAGATTTATTGCCTTCCTTGGGATGAAATGATTAAATGTAATGTCAGTTGTTATCTTCTGTCTTCTTAATTCCTCTTCTTTTATTGTTCTCTCTCCTTAATAGTGTTTTTCTTTTTCTCATATTCTTTCACACTCAGTAACTTCTTGTGTCTTAGTAGATTTATCGCCTTCCTTGGGATGAAATGATTAAATGCAATGTCAATCGTTATCTTCTGTCTTCTTAATTCCTCTTCTTTTATTGTTCTCTCTCCTTAATAGTGTTTTTCTTTTTCTCATATTCTTTCACAATCAGTAACTTCTTGTGTCTTAGTAGATTTATCGCCTTCCTTGGGATGAAATGATTAAATGCAATGTCAATCGTTATCTTCTGTCTTCTTAATTCCTCTTCTTTTATTGTTCTCTCTCCTTAATAATGTTTTTCTTTTTCTCATATTCTTTCACACTCAGTAACTCCTTGCGTCTTAGTAGATTTATTGCCTTCCTTGGGATGAAATGATTAAATGCAATGTCAATCGTTATCTTCTGTCTTCTTAATTCCTCTTCTTTTATTGTTCTCTCTCCTTAATAGTGTTTTTCTTTTTCTCATATTCTTTCACACTCAGTAAATCCTTGCGTCTTAGTAGATTTATTGCCTTCCTTGGGATAAAATGATTAAATGCAATGTCAATCGTTATCTTCTGTCTTCTTAATTCCTCTTCTTTTATTGTTCTCTCTCCTTAATAGTGTTTTTCTTTTTCTCATATTCTTTCACACTCAGTAACTCCTTGCGTCTTTGTAGATTTATTGCCTTCCTTGGGATGAAATGATTAAATGCAATGTCAATCTTTATCTTCTGTCTTCTTAATTCCTCTTCTTTTATTGTTCTCTCTCCTTAATAGTGTTTTTCTTTTTCTCATATTCTTTCACCCTCAGTAACTCCTTGCTTCTTAGTAGATTTATTGCCTTCCTTGGGATGAAATGATTAAATGCAATGTCAATCGTTATCTTCTGTGTTCTTAATTCCTCTTCTTTTATTGTTCTCTCTCCTTAATAGTGTTTTTCTTTTTCTCATATTCTTTCACACTCAGTAACTCCTTGCGTCTTTGTAGATTTATTGCCTTCCTTGGGATGAAATGATTAAATGCAATGTCAATCTTTATCTTCTGTCTTCTTAATTCCTCTTCTTTTATTGTTCTCTCTCCTTAATAGTGTTTTTCTTTTTCTCATATTCTTTCACCCTCAGTAACTCCTTGCTTCTTAGTAGATTTATTGCCTTCCTTGGGATGAAATGATTAAATGCAATGTCAATCGTTATCTTCTGTGTTCTTAATTCCTCTTCTTTTATTGTTCTCTCTCCTTAATAGTGTTTTTCTTTTTCTCATATTCTTTCACACTCAGTAACTCATTGCGTCTTAGTAGATTTATTGCCTTCCTTGGGATGAAATGATTAAATGCAATGTCAATCGTTATCTTCCGTCTTATTAATTCCTCTTCTTTTATTGTTCTCTCTCCTTAATAATGTTTTTCTTTTTCTCATATTCTTTCACACTCAATAACTCATTGCGTCTTAGTAGATTTATTGCCTTCCTTGGGATGAAATGATTAAATGCAATGCCAATCGTTATCTTCTGTCTTCTTAATTCCTCTTCTTTTATTGTTCTCTCTCCTTAATAGTGTTTTTCTTTTTCTCATATTCTTTCACACTCAGTAACTTCTTGTGTCTTAGTAGATTTATCGCCTTCCTTGGGATGAAATGATTAAATGCAATGTCAATCGTTATCTTCTGTCTTCTTAATTCCTCTTCTTTTATTGTTCTCTCTCCTTAATAGTGTTTTTCTTTTTCTCATATTCTTTCACAATCAGTAACTTCTTGTGTCTTAGTAGATTTATCGCCTTCCTTGGGATGAAATGATTAAATGCAATGTCAATCGTTATCTTCTGTCTTCTTAATTCCTCTTCTTTTATTGTTCTCTCTCCTTAATAATGTTTTTCTTTTTCTCATATTCTTTCACACTCAGTAACTCCTTGCGTCTTAGTAGATTTATTGCCTTCCTTGGGATGAAATGATTAAATGCAATGTCAATCGTTATCTTGTGTCTTCTTAATTCCTCTTCTTTTATTGTTCTCTCTCCTTAATAGTGTTTTTCTTTTTCTCATATTCTTTCACACTCAGTAAATCCTTGCGTCTTAGTAGATTTATTGCCTTCCTTGGGATGAAATGATTAAATGCAATGTCAATCGTTATCTTCTGTCTTCTTAATTCCTCTTCTTTTATTGTTCTCTCTCCTTAATAGTGTTTTTCTTTTTCTCATATTCTTTCACACTCAGTAAATCCTTGCGTCTTAGTAGATTTATTGCCTTCCTTGGGATAAAATGATTAAATGCAATGTCAATCGTTATCTTCTGTCTTCTTAATTCCTCTTCTTTTATTGTTCTCTCTCCTTAATAGTGTTTTTCTTTTTCTCATATTCTTTCACACTCAGTAACTCCTTGCGTCTTTGTAGATTTATTGCCTTCCTTGGGATGAAATGATTAAATGCAATGTCAATCTTTATCTTCTGTCTTCTTAATTCCTCTTCTTTTATTGTTCTCTCTCCTTAATAGTGTTTTTCTTTTTCTCATATTCTTTCACCCTCAGTAACTCCTTGCTTCTTAGTAGATTTATTGCCTTCCTTGGGATGAAATGATTAAATGCAATGTCAATCGTTATCTTCTGTGTTCTTAATTCCTCTTCTTTTATTGTTCTCTCTCCTTAATAGTGTTTTTCTTTTTCTCATATTCTTTCACACTCAGTAACTCATTGCGTCTTAGTAGATTTATTGCCTTCATTGGGATGAAATGATTAAATGCAATGTCAATCGTTATCTTCTGTCTTCTTAATTCCTCTTCTTTTATTGTTCTCTCTCCTTAATAGTGTTTTTCTTTTTCTCATATTCTTTCACACTCAGTAACTCATTGCGTCTTAGTAGATTTATTGCCTTCCTTGGGATGAAATGATTAAATGCAATGTCAATCGTTATCTTCTGTCTTCTTAATTCCTCTTCTTTTATTGTTCTCTCTCCTTAATAGCGTTTTTCTTTTTCTCATATTCTTTCACACTCAGTAACTCATTGCGTCTTAGTAGATTTATTGCCTTCCTTGGGATGAAATGATTAAATGTAATGTCAGTTGTTATCTTCTGTCTTCTTAATTCCTCTTCTTTTATTGTTCTCTCTCCTTAATAGTGTTTTTCTTTTTCTCATATTCTTTCACACTCAGTAACTTCTTGTGTCTTAGTAGATTTATCGCCTTCCTTGGGATGAAATGATTAAATGCAATGTCAATCGTTATCTTCTGTCTTCTTAATTCCTCTTCTTTTATTGTTCTCTCTCCTTAATAGTGTTTTTCTTTTTCTCATATTCTTTCACAATCAGTAACTTCTTGTGTCTTAGTAGATTTATCGCCTTCCTTGGGATGAAATGATTAAATGCAATGTCAATCGTTATCTTCTGTCTTCTTAATTCCTCTTCTTTTATTGTTCTCTCTCCTTAATAATGTTTTTCTTTTTCTCATATTCTTTCACACTCAGTAACTCCTTGCGTCTTAGTAGATTTATTGCCTTCCTTGGGATGAAATGATTAAATGCAATGTCAATCGTTATCTTCTGTCTTCTTAATTCCTCTTCTTTTATTGTTCTCTCTCCTTAATAGTGTTTTTCTTTTTCTCATATTCTTTCACACTCAGTAACTCCTTGCGTCTTTGTAGATTTATTGCCTTCCTTGGGATGAAATGATTAAATGCAATGTCAATCTTTATCTTCTGTCTTCTTAATTCCTCTTCTTTTATTGTTCTCTCTCCTTAATAGTGTTTTTCTTTTTCTCATATTCTTTCACCCTCAGTAACTCCTTGCTTCTTAGTAGATTTATTGCCTTCCTTGGGATGAAATGATTAAATGCAATGTCAATCGTTATCTTCTGTGTTCTTAATTCCTCTTCTTTTATTGTTCTCTCTCCTTAATAGTGTTTTTCTTTTTCTCATATTCTTTCACACTCAGTAACTCATTGCGTCTTAGTAGATTTATTGCCTTCATTGGGATGAAATGATTAAATGCAATGTCAATCGTTATCTTCTGTCTTCTTAATTCCTCTTCTTTTATTGTTCTCTCTCCTTAATAGTGTTTTTCTTTTTCTCATATTCTTTCACACTCAGTAACTCATTGCGTCTTAGTAGATTTATTGCCTTCCTTGGGATGAAATGATTAAATGCAATGTCAATCGTTATCTTCTGTCTTCTTAATTCCTCTTCTTTTATTGTTCTCTCTCCTTAATAGCGTTTTTCTTTTTCTCATATTCTTTCACACTCAGTAACTCATTGCGTCTTAGTAGATTTATTGCCTTCCTTGGGATGAAATGATTAAATGTAATGTCAGTTGTTATCTTCTGTCTTCTTAATTCCTCTTCTTTTATTGTTCTCTCTCCTTAATAGTGTTTTTCTTTTTCTCATATTCTTTCACACTCAGTAACTTCTTGTGTCTTAGTAGATTTATCGCCTTCCTTGGGATGAAATGATTAAATGCAATGTCAATCGTTATCTTCTGTCTTCTTAATTCCTCTTCTTTTATTGTTCTCTCTCCTTAATAGTGTTTTTCTTTTTCTCATATTCTTTCACAATCAGTAACTTCTTGTGTCTTAGTAGATTTATCGCCTTCCTTGGGATGAAATGATTAAATGCAATGTCAATCGTTATCTTCTGTCTTCTTAATTCCTCTTCTTTTATTGTTCTCTCTCCTTAATAATGTTTTTCTTTTTCTCATATTCTTTCACACTCAGTAACTCCTTGCGTCTTAGTAGATTTATTGCCTTCCTTGGGATGAAATGATTAAATGCAATGTCAATCGTTATCTTCTGTCTTCTTAATTCCTCTTCTTTTATTGTTCTCTCTCCTTAATAGTGTTTTTCTTTTTCTCATATTCTTTCACACTCAGTAAATCCTTGCGTCTTAGTAGATTTATTGCCTTCCTTGGGATAAAATGATTAAATGCAATGTCAATCGTTATCTTCTGTCTTCTTAATTCCTCTTCTTTTATTGTTCTCTCTCCTTAATAGTGTTTTTCTTTTTCTCATATTCTTTCACACTCAGTAACTCCTTGCGTCTTTGTAGATTTATTGCCTTCCTTGGGATGAAATGATTAAATGCAATGTCAATCTTTATCTTCTGTCTTCTTAATTCCTCTTCTTTTATTGTTCTCTCTCCTTAATAGTGTTTTTCTTTTTCTCATATTCTTTCACCCTCAGTAACTCCTTGCTTCTTAGTAGATTTATTGCCTTCCTTGGGATGAAATGATTAAATGCAATGTCAATCGTTATCTTCTGTGTTCTTAATTCCTCTTCTTTTATTGTTCTCTCTCCTTAATAGTGTTTTTCTTTTTCTCATATTCTTTCACACTCAGTAACTCATTGCGTCTTAGTAGATTTATTGCCTTCCTTGGGATGAAATGATTAAATGCAATGTCAATCGTTATCTTCTGTCTTCTTAATTCCTCTTCTTTTATTGTTCTCTCTCCTTAATAGTGTTTTTCTTTTTCTCATATTCTTTCACACTCAGTAACTCATTGCGTCTTAGTAGATTTATTGCCTTCCTTGGGATGAAATGATTAAATGTAATGTCAGTTGTTATCTTCTGTCTTCTTAATTCCTCTTCTTTTATTGTTCTCTCTCCTTAATAGTGTTTTTCTTTTTCTCATAAACTTTCACACTCAGTAACTCCTTGCGTCTTAGTAGATTTATTGCCTTCCTTGGGATGAAATGATTAAATGCAATGTCAATCGTTATCTTCTGTCTTCTTAATTCCTCTTCTTTTATTGTTCTCTCTCCTTAATAGCGTTTTTCTTTTTCTCATATTCTTTCACACTCAGTAACTCATTGCGTCTTAGTAGATTTATTGCCTTCCTTGGGATGAAATGATTAAATGCAATGTCAGTTGTTATCTTCTGTCTTCTTAATTCCTGTTCTTTTATTGTTCTCTCTTCTTAATAGTGTTTTTCTTTTTCTCATATTCTTTCACACTCAATAACTCCGTGTGTCTTAGTAGATTTATTGCCTTCCTTGGGATGAAATGATTAAATGCAATGTCAATCGTTATCTTCTGTCTTCTTAATTCCTCACCTTTTATTGTTCTCTCTCCTTAATAGTGTTTTTCTTTTTCTCATATTCTTTCACACTCAGTTACTCCTTGCCTCATAGTAGATTTATTGCCTTCCTTGGGATGAAATGATTAAATGCAATGTCAATCATTATCTTCTGTCTTCTTAATTCCTCTTCTTTTATTGTTCTCTCTCCTTAATAGTGTTTTTCTTTTTCTCATATTCTTTCACACTCAGCAACTCCTTGCGTCTTAGTAGATTTATTGCCTTCCTTGGGATAAAATGATTAAATGCAATGTCAATCGTTATCTTCTGTCTTCTTAATTCCTCACCTTTTATTGTTCTCTCTCCTTAATAGTGTTTTTCTTTTTCACATATTCTTTCACACTCAGTAACTCATTGCGTCTTAGTAGATTTATTGCCTTCCTTGGGATGAAATGGTTAAATGCAATGCCAATCGTAATCTTCTGTCTTCTTAATTCTTCTTCTTTTATTGTTCTCTCTCCTTAATAGTGTTTTTCTTTTTCTCATATTCTTTCACACTCAGTAACTTCTTGTGTCTTAGTAGATTTATCCCCTTCCTTGGGATGAAATGATTAAATGCAATGTCAATCATTATCTTCTGTCTTCTTAATTCCTCTTCTTTTATTGTACTCTCTCCTTAATAATGTTTTTCTTTTTCTCATATTCTTTCACACTCAGTAACTCATTGCATCTTAGTAGATTTATTGCCTTTCTTGGGATGAAATGGTTAAATGCAATATCAATCGTTATCTTCTGTCTTCGTAATTCTCTCTTCTTTTATTGTTCTCTCTCCTTAATAGTGTTTTTCATTTTCACATATTCTTTCACACTCAGTAACTCATTGCGTCTTAATAGATTTATCGCCTTCCTTGGGATGAAATGATTAAATGTAATGTCAATCGTTATCTTCTGTCTTCTTAATTCCTCTTCTTTTATTGTTCTCTCTCCTTAATAGTGTTTTTCTTTTTCTCATATACTTTCACACTCAGTAACTCCTTGCGTCTTAGTAGATTTATTGCCTTCCTTGGGATGAAATGATTAAATGCAATTTCAATCATTATCTTCTGTCTTCTTAATTCCTCTTCTTTTATTGTTCTCTCTCCTTAATAGTGTTTTTTTATTTTTCTCATATTCTTTCACACTCAGTAACTTCTTGTGTCTTAGTAGATTTATCGCCTTCCTTGGGATGAAATAATTAAATGCAATGTCAATCGTTATCTTCTTTCTTCTTAATTCCTCTTCTTTTATTGTTCTCTCTCCTTAATAGTGTTTTTCGTTTTCTCATATCTTTTCACACTCAGTAACTCCTTGCGTCATAGTAGATTTATTGCCTTGCTTGGGATGAAATGATTAAATGCAGTGTCAATCGTTATCTTCTGTCTTCTTAATTCCTCTTCTTTTATTGTTCTCTCTCCTTAATAGTGTTTTTCTTTTTCTCATATTCTTTCACACTCGGTAACTCCTAGCGTCTTAGTAGATTTATTGCCTTCCTTGTGATGAAATGATTAAATGCAATGTCAATCGTTATCTTCTGTCTTCTTAATTCCTCTTCTTTTATTGTTCTCTCTCCTTAATAGTGTTTTTCTTTTTCTCATATTCTTTCACACTCAGTAACTCATTGCGTCTTAGTAGATTTATTGCCTTCCTTTGGATGAAATTATTAAATGCAATGTTAATCGTTATCTTCTGTCTTCTTAATTCCTCTTCTTTTATTGTTCTCTCTCGTTAATAGTGTTTTTCTTTTTCTCATATTCTTCCACACTCAGTAACTCCTTGCGTCTTAGTAGATTTATTGCCTTCCTTGGGATGAAATGATTAAATGCAATGTCAATCGTTATCTTCTGTCTTCTTAATTCCTCCTCTTTTATTGTTCTCTCTCCTTAATAGTGTTTTTCTCTTTCTCATATTCTTCCACACTCAGTAACTCGATGCGTCTTAGTAGATTTATTGACTTCCTTGGGATGAAATGGTTAAATGCAATGTCAATCGTTATCTTCTGTCTTCTTAATTCCTCTTCTTTTATTGTTCTCTCTCCTTAATAGTGTTTTTCTTTTTCACATATTCTTTAACACTCAGTAACTCATTGCGTCTTAGTAGATTTATTGCCTTGCTTGGGATGAAATGATTAAATGCAATGTCAATCGTTATCTTCTGTCTTCTTAATTCCTCTTCTTTTATTGTTCTCTCTCCTTAATAGTGTTTTTCGCTTTCTCATATTCTTTCACACTCAGTAACTCATTGCGTCTTAGTAGATTTATTGCCTTCCGTGGGATGAAATGGTTAAATGCAATGCCAATCGTTATCCTCTGTCTTCTTAATTCCTCTTCTTTTATTGTTCTCTCTCCTTAATAGTGTTTTTCTTTTTCTCATATTCTTTCACACTCAGTAACTCATTGCGTCTTAGTAGATTTATTGCCTTCCGTGGGACGAAATGGTTAAATGCAATGCCAATCGTTATCCTCTGTCTTCTTAATTCCTCTTCTTTTATTGTTCTCTCTTCTTAATAGTGTTTTTCTTTTTCTCATATTCTTTCACACTCAGTAACTTCTTGTGTCTTAGTAGATTTATCCCCTTCCTTGGGATGAAATGATTAAATGCAATGTGAATCGTTATCTTCTGTCTTCTTAATTCCTCTTCTTTTATTGTTCTCTCTCCTTAATAGTGTTTTTTGTTTTCTCATATTCTTTGACACTCAGTAACTCCTTGCGTCTTAGTAGATTTATCGCCTTCCTTGGGATGAAATGATTAAATGCAATGTCAATCGTTATCTTCTGTCTTCTTAATTCCTCTTCTTTTATTGTTCTCTCTCCTTAATAGTGTTTTTCTTTTTCTCATATACTTTCACACTCAGTAACTCCTTGCGTCTTAGTAGATTTATTGCCTTCCTTGGGATGAAATGATTAAATGCAATTTCAATCATTATCTTCTGTCTTCTTAATTCCTCTTCTTTTATTGTTCTCTCTCCTTAATAGTGTTTTTTTATTTTTCTCATATTCTTTCACACTCAGTAACTTCTTGTGTCTTAGTAGATTTATCGCCTTCCTTGGGATGAAATAATTAAATGCAATGTCAATCGTTATCTTCTTTCTTCTTAATTCCTCTTCTTTTATTGTTCTCTCTCCTTAATAGTGTTTTTCGTTTTCTCATATCTTTTCACACTCAGTAACTCCTTGCGTCATAGTAGATTTATTGCATTGCTTGGGATGAAATGATTAAATGCAGTGTCAATCGTTATCTTCTGTCTTCTTAATTCCTCTTCTTTTATTGTTCTCTCTCCTTAATAGTGTTTTTCTTTTTCTCATATTCTTTCACACTCGGTAACTCCTAGCGTCTTAGTAGATTTATTGCCTTCCTTGGGATGAAATGATTAAATGCAATGTCAATCGTTATCTTCTGTCTTCTTAATTCCTCTTCTTTTATTGTTCTCTCTCCTTAATAGTGTTTTTCTTTTTCTCATATTCTTTCACACTCAGTAACTCATTGCGTCTTAGTAGATTTATTGCCTTCCTTGGGATGAAATTATTAAATGCAATGTTAATCGTTATCTTCTGTCTTCTTAATTCCTCTTCTTTTATTGTTCTCTCTCGTTAATAGTGTTTTTCTTTTTCTCATATTCTTCCACACTCAGTAACTCCTTGCGTCTTAGTAGATTTATTGCCTTCCTTGGGATGAAATGATTAAATGCAATGTCAATCGCTATCTTCTGTCTTCTTAATTCCTCCTCTTTTATTGTTCTCTCTCCTTAATAGTGTTTTTCTCTTTCTCATATTCTTCCACACTCAGTAACTCGATGCGTCTTAGTAGATTTATTGCCTTCCTTGGGATGAAATGGTTAAATGCAATGTCAATCGTTATCTTCTGTCTTCTTAATTCCTCTTCTTTTATTGTTCTCTCTCCTTAATAGTGTTTTTCTTTTTCACATATTCTTTAACACTCAGTAACTCATTGCGTCTTAGTAGATTTATTGCCTTGCTTGGGATGAAATGATTAAATGCAATGTCAATCGTTATCTTCTGTCTTCTTAATTCCTCTTCTTTTATTGTTCTCTCTCCTTAATAGTGTTTTTATTTTTCTCATATTCTTTCACACTCAGTAACTCGTTGCGTCTTAGTAGATTTATTGCCTTGCTTGGGATGAAATGATTAAATGCAATGTCAATCATTATCTTCTGTCTTCTTAATTCCTCTTCTTTTATTGTTCTCTCTCCTTAATAGTGTTTTTCTTTTTCACATATTCTTTCACACTCAGTAATTCATTGCGTCTTCGTAGATTTCTTGCCTTGCTTGGGATGAAATGATTAAATGCAATGTCAATCGTTATCTTCTGTCTTCTTAATTCCTCTTCTTTTATTGTTCTCTCTCCTTAATAGTGTTTTTCTTTTTCACATATTCTTTAACACTCAGTAACTCATTGCGTCTTAGTAGATTTATTGCCTTCCTTGGGATGAAATGATTAAATGCAATGTCAATCATTATCTTCTGTCTTCTTAATTCCTCTTCTTTTATTGTTCTCTCTCCTTAATAGTGTTTTTTGTTTTCTCATATTCTTTCACACTCAGTAACTCATTGCGTCTTAGTAGATTTATTGCCTTGCTTGGGATGAAATGATTAAATGCAATGTCAATCGTTATCTTCTGTCTTCTTAATTCCTCTTCTTTTATTGTTCTCTCTCCTTAATAGTGTTTTTCGCTTTCTCATATTCTTTCACACTCAGTAACTCATTGCGTCTTAGTAGATTTATTGCCTTCCGTGGGATGAAATGGTTAAATGCAATGCCAATCGTTATCCTCTGTCTTCTTAATTCCTCTTCTTTTATTGTTCTCTCTCCTTAATAGTGTTTTTCTTTTTCTCATATTCTTTCACACTCAGTAACTCATTGCGTCTTAGTAGATTTATTGCCTTCCGTGGGACGAAATGGTTAAATGCAATGCCAATCGTTATCCTCTGTCTTCTTAATTCCTCTTCTTTTATTGTTCTCTCTTCTTAATAGTGTTTTTCTTTTTCTCATATTCTTTCACACTCAGTAACTTCTTGTGTCTTAGTAGATTTATCCCCTTCCTTGGGATGAAATGATTAAATGCAATGTGAATCGTTATCTTCTGTCTTCTTAATTCCTCTTCTTTTATTGTTCTCTCTCCTTAATAGTGTTTTTTGTTTTCTCATATTCTTTGACACTCAGTAACTCCTTGCGTCTTAGTAGATTTATCGCCTTCCTTGGGATGAAATGATTAAATGCAATGTCAATCGTTATCTTCTGTCTTCTTAATTCCTCTTCTTTTATTGTTCTCTCTCCTTAATAGTGTTTTTCTTTTTCTCATATACTTTCACACTCAGTAACTCCTTGCGTCTTAGTAGATTTATTGCCTTCCTTGGGATGAAATGATTAAATGCAATTTCAATCATTATCTTCTGTCTTCTTAATTCCTCTTCTTTTATTGTTCTCTCTCCTTAATAGTGTTTTTTTATTTTTCTCATATTCTTTCACACTCAGTAACTTCTTGTGTCTTAGTAGATTTATCGCCTTCCTTGGGATGAAATAATTAAATGCAATATCAATCGTTATCTTCTTTCTTCTTAATTCCTCTTCTTTTATTGTTCTCTCTCCTTAATAGTGTTTTTCGTTTTCTCATATCTTTTCACACTCAGTAACTCCTTGCGTCATAGTAGATTTATTGCATTGCTTGGGATGAAATGATTAAATGCAGTGTCAATCGTTATCTTCTGTCTTCTTAATTCCTCTTCTTTTATTGTTCTCTCTCCTTAATAGTGTTTTTCTTTTTCTCATATTCTTTCACACTCGGTAACTCCTAGCGTCTTAGTAGATTTATTGCCTTCCTTGGGATGAAATGATTAAATGCAATGTCAATCGTTATCTTCTGTCTTCTTAATTCCTCTTCTTTTATTGTTCTCTCTCCTTAATAGTGTTTTTCTTTTTCTCATATTCTTTCACACTCAGTAACTCATTGCGTCTTAGTAGATTTATTGCCTTCCTTGGGATGAAATTATTAAATGCAATGTTAATCGTTATCTTCTGTCTTCTTAATTCCTCTTCTTTTATTGTTCTCTCTCGTTAATAGTGTTTTTCTTTTTCTCATATTCTTCCACACTCAGTAACTCCTTGCGTCTTAGTAGATTTATTGCCTTCCTTGGGATGAAATGATTAAATGCAATGTCAATCGCTATCTTCTGTCTTCTTAATTCCTCCTCTTTTATTGTTCTCTCTCCTTAATAGTGTTTTTCTCTTTCTCATATTCTTCCACACTCAGTAACTCGATGCGTCTTAGTAGATTTATTGCCTTCCTTGGGATGAAATGGTTAAATGCAATGTCAATCGTTATCTTCTGTCTTCTTAATTCCTCTTCTTTTATTGTTCTCTCTCCTTAATAGTGTTTTTCTTTTTCACATATTCTTTAACACTCAGTAACTCATTGCGTCTTAGTAGATTTATTGCCTTGCTTGGGATGAAATGATTAAATGCAATGTCAATCGTTATCTTCTGTCTTCTTAATTCCTCTTCTTTTATTGTTCTCTCTCCTTAATAGTGTTTTTATTTTTCTCATATTCTTTCACACTCAGTAACTCGTTGCGTCTTAGTAGATTTATTGCCTTGCTTGGGATGAAATGATTAAATGCAATGTCAATCATTATCTTCTGTCTTCTTAATTCCTCTTCTTTTATTGTTCTCTCTCCTTAATAGTGTTTTTCTTTTTCACATATTCTTTCACACTCAGTAATTCATTGCGTCTTCGTAGATTTCTTGCCTTGCTTGGGATGAAATGATTAAATGCAATGTCAATCGTTATCTTCTGTCTTCTTAATTCCTCTTCTTTTATTGTTCTCTCTCCTTAATAGTGTTTTTCTTTTTCACATATTCTTTAACACTCAGTAACTCATTGCGTCTTAGTAGATTTATTGCCTTCCTTGGGATGAAATGATTAAATGCAATGTCAATCATTATCTTCTGTCTTCTTAATTCCTCTTCTTTTATTGTTCTCTCTCCTTAATAGTGTTTTTCTTTTTCTCATATTCTTTCACACTCAGTAACTCCTTGCGTCTTAGTAGATTTATTGCCTTCCTTGGGATGAAATGATTAAATGCAATGTCAATCGTTATCTTCTGTCTTCTTAATTCCTCTTCTTTTATTGTTCTCTCTCCTTAATAGTGTTTTTCTTTTTCTCATATTCTTTCACACTCAGTAACTCATTGCGTCTTAGTAGATTTATTGCCTTGCTTGGGATGAAATGATTAAATGCAATGTCAATCGTTATCTTCTGTCTTCTTAATTCCCCTTCTTTTATTGTTCTCTCTCCTTAATAGTGTTTTTCTTTTTCTCATATTCTTTCACACTCAGTAACTCCTTGCGTCTTAGTAGATTTATTGCCTTCCGTGGGATGAAATGGTTAAATGCAATGCCAATCGTTATCCTCTGTCTTGTTAATTCCTCTTCTTTTATTGTTCTCTCTCCTTAATAGTGTTTTTCTTTTTCTCATATTCTTTCACACTCAGTAACTCGTTGCGTCTTAGTAGATTTATTGCCTTTCTTGGGATGAAATGATTAAATGCAATGTAAATCGTTATATCTTCTGTCTTCTTAATTCCTCTTCTTTTATTGTTCTCTCTCCTTAATAGTGTTTTTTGTTTTCTCATATTCTTTCACACTCAGTAACTCCTTGCGTCTTAGTAGATTTATTGCCTTCCTTGGGATGAAATGATTAAATGCAATGTCAATCGTTATCTTCTGTCTTCTTAATTCCTCTTCTTTTATTGTTCTCTCTCCTTAATAGTGTTTTTCTTTTTCTCATATTCTTTCACACTCAGTAACTCATTGCGTCTTAGTAGATTTATTGCCTTGCTTGGGATGAAATGATTAAATGCAATGTCAATCGTTATCTTCTGTCTTCTTAATTCCCCTTCTTTTATTGTTCTCTCTCCTTAATAGTGTTTTTCTTTTTCTCATATTCTTTCACACTCAGTAACTCATTGCGTCTTAGTAGATTTATTGCCTTCCGTGGGATGAAATGGTTAAATGCAATGCCAATCGTTATCCTCTGTCTTGTTAATTCCTCTTCTTTTATTGTTCTCTCTCCTTAATAGTGTTTTTCTTTTTCTCATATTCTTTCACACTCAGTAACTCGTTGCGTCTTAGTAGATTTATTGCCTTTCTTGGGATGAAATGATTAAATGCAATGTAAATCGTTATATCTTCTGTCTTCTTAATTCCTCTTCTTTTATTGTTCTCTCTCCTTAATAGTGTTTTTTGTTTTCTCATATTCTTTCACACTCAGTAACTCCTTGCGTCATAGTAGATTTATTGCCTTGCTTGGGATGAAATGATTAAATGCAATGTCAATCGTTATCTTCTGTCTTCTTAATTCCTCTTCTTTTATTGTTCTCTCTCCTTAATAGTGTTTTTCTTTTTCTCATATTCTTTCACACTCAGTAACTCATTGCGTCTTAGTAGATTTATTGCCTTCCGTGGGATGAAATGGTTAAATGCAATGCCAATCGTTATCCTCTGTCTTCTTAATTCCTCTTCTTTTATTGTTCTCTCTCCTTAATAGTGTTTTTCTTTTTCTCATATTCTTTCACACTCAGTAACTCATTGCGTCTTAGTAGATTTATTGCCTTCCGTGGGATGAAATGGTTAAATGCAATGCCAATCGTTATCCTCAGTCTTCTTAATTCCTCTTCTTTTATTGTTCTCTCTCCTTAATAGTGTTTTTCTTTTTCTCATATTCTTTCACACTCAGTAACTCATTGCGTCTTAGTAGATTTATTGCCTTCCGTGGGATGAAATGGTTAAATGCAATGCCAATCGTTATCCTCTGTCTTCTTAATTCCTCTTCTTTTATTGTTCTCTCTCCTTAATAGTGTTTTTCGCTTTCTCATATTCTTTCACACTCAGTAACTCATTGCGTCTTAGTAGATTTATTGCCTTCCGTGGGATGAAATGGTTAAATGCAATGCCAATCGTTATCCTCTGTCTTCTTAATTCCTCTTCTTTTATTGTTCTCTCTCCTTAATAGTGTTTTTCTTTTTCTCATATTCTTTCACACTCAGTAACTCATTGCGTCTTAGTAGATTTATTGCCTTCCGTGGGATGAAATGGTTAAATGCAATGCCAATCGTTATCCTCTGTCTTCTTAATTCCTCTTCTTTTATTGTTCTCTCTCCTTAATAGTGTTTTTCTTTTTCTCATATTCTTTCACACTCAGTAACTCATTGCGTCTTAGTAGATTTATTGCCTTCCGTGGGATGAAATGGTTAAATGCAATCCCAATCGTTATCCTCTGTCTTCTTAATTCCTCTTCTTTTATTGTTCTCTCTCCTTAATAGTGTTTTTCTTTTCCTCATATTCTTTCACACTCAGTAACTCATTGCGTCTTAGTAGATTTATTGCCTTCCGTGGGATGAAATGGTTAAATGCAATGCCAATCGTTATCCTCTGTCTTCTTAATTCCTCTTCTTTTATTGTTCTCTCTCCTTAATAGTGTTTTTCTTTTTCTCATATTCTTTCACACTCAGTAACTCATTGCGTCTTAGTAGATTTATTGCCTTCCGTGGGATGAAATGGTTAAATGCAATGCCAATCGTTATCCTCTGTCTTCTTAATTCCTCTTCTTTTATTGTTCTCTCTCCTTAATAGTGTTTTTCTTTTTCTCATATTCTTTCACACTCAGTAACTCATTGCGTCTTAGTAGATTTATTGCCTTCCGTGGGATGAAATGGTTAAATGCAATGCCAATCGTTATCCTCTGTCTTCTTAATTCCTCTTCTTTTATTGTTCTCTCTCCTTAATAGTATTTTTCGCTTTCTCATATTCTTTCACACTCAGTAACTCATTGCGTCTTAGTAGATTTATTGCCTTCCGTGGGATGAAATGGTTAAATGCAATGCCAATCGTTATCCTCTGTCTTCTTAATTCCTCTTCTTTTATTGTTCTCTCTCCTTAATAGTGTTTTTCTTTTTCTCATATTCTTTCACACTCAGTAACTCATTGCGTCTTAGTAGATTTATTGCCTTCCGTGGGATGAAATGGTTAAATGCAATGCCAATCGTTATCCTCTGTCTTCTTAATTCCTCTTCTTTTATTGTTCTCTCTCCTTAATAGTGTTTTTCTTTTTCTCATATTCTTTCACACTCAGTAACTCATTGCGTCTTAGTAGATTTATTGCCTTCCGTGGGATGAAATGGTTAAATGCAATGCCAATCGTTATCCTCTGTCTTCTTAATTCCTCTTCTTTTATTGTTCTCTCTCCTTAATAGTGTTTTTCTTTTTCTCATATTCTTTCACACTCAGTAACTCATTGCGTCTTAGTAGATTTATTGCCTTCCGTGGGATGAAATGATTAAATGCAATGCCAATCGTTATCCTCTGTCTTCTTAATTCCTCTTCTTTTATTGTTCTCTCTCCTTAATAGTGTTTTTCTTTTTCTCATATTCTTTCACACTCAGTAACTCATTGCGTCTTAGTAGATTTATTGCCTTCCGTGGGACGAAATGGTTAAATGCAATGCCAATCGCTATCCTCTGTCTTCTTAATTCCTCTTCTTTTATTGTTCTCTCTCCTTAATAGTGATTTTCTTTTTCTGATATTCTTTCACACTCAGTAACTCATTGCGTCTTAGTAGATTTATTGCCTTCCGTGGGATGAAATGGTTAAATGCAATGCCAATCGTTATCCTGTCTTCTTAATTCCTCTTCTTTTATTGTTCTCTCTCCTTAATAGTGTTTTTCTTTTTCTCATATTCTTCCACACTCAGTAACTCGTTGCGTCTTAGTAGATTTATTGCCTTGCTTGGGATGAAATGATTAAATGTAATGTAAATCGTTATATCTTCTGTCTTCTTAATTCCTCTTCTTTTATTGTTCTCTCTCCTTAATAGTGTTTTTTGTTTTCTCATATTCTTTCACACTCAGTAACTCCTTGCGTCATAGTAGATTTATTGCCTTCCTTGGGATGAAATGATTAAATGCAATGTCAATTGTTATCTTCTGTCTTCTTAATTCCTCTTCTTTTATTGTTCTCTCTCCTTAATAGTGTTTTTCTTTTTCTCATATTCTTTCACACTCAGTAACTCCTTGTGTCTTAGTAGATTTATTGCCTTCCTTGGGATGAAATGATTAAATGCAATGTCAATCGTTATCTTCTGTCTTCTTAATTCCTCTTCTTTTATTGTTCTCTCTTCTTAATGGTGTTTTTCGTTTTCTCATATTCTTTCACACTCAGTAACTCTTTGTTGTCTTAGTAGATTTATTGCCTTGCTTGGGATGAAATGATTAAATGCAATGTCAATCGTTATCTTCTGTCTTCTTAATTCTTCTTCTTTTATTGTTCTCTCTTCTTAATAGTGTTTTTCCTTTTCTCATATTCTTTCACACTCAGTAACTCCTTGCGTCTTAGTAGATTTATTGCCTTCCTTGGGATGAAATGATTAAATGCAATGTCAAATTTTCTGTTTTCTAATTCCTGTTTTATTATTGTTCTTTCACTATATTAGTGTTGGATTACCGCTTCTCTGACGATAACCACAGACGGCGCAAGATTTGAAAGCCTTTTCCTCCCCCACCTCTTGATTTTGGCAGCGACATGATGGTATGTAAGTAACTCAGAAACGCTTACTGATGATTGTTTTGAATTCTTCACAATTTTCATTTTTCTTTTTGCAACATGTCTGTTTAATATATTTATTAATATTTGGTTAATTTAATATCCCATTTTTTTAAACCTATTTTTGTCTTGCTTGAGGTGAAATGATCACAAAATTAATAAGGAACAGTAGGCACAATTTTTCATTGAGCTTTGTAATTATCCATTATAATTAATTTCACTCACTATGTGTGCATATTTTCAGTATCCCACATAAAGTCAGTCGCAACAAATCTGTATTGTTTGGTAATAGTTATGAAAGTAAACTAAACGTTTTGTTAGTTCCTTTTATATAAACAGGATTCATGTCAGGTGAATATTAAAACGGAAGTTAAAAGCATAAACGTTATTATAGGTGCTGACTCAGAATTTGATTGTTGTTTTATTGGCTATTTTTTTAACCAATCATAGCAGAATTATTTTGGAGGGAGGTAGCACATCGACGTGGTGCAATGGTTAGCAAGCTTGTCTCTGTAGATCAGGGGTGGGCAAACTTTTTAGTACAAGGACCGCATTCTAAAAAAAAATTATAATTTTACTGGGCCGCATAGTATATATAAACCAAAATAATTGATATTTAAAATTGGCAAAATAAAAGGCTTTTAAAGGAAAAATATAGTTTTAATAAATAACATTTTAATGTACCATGTAAGTAGAAAAACTTATCTATTTGAAAGATAAAGTAACTGTTTGAAGAAATAAAGAATTTTTATTACTATTATAAAATAGAATCTATCAAAGAAGCATAATTATTTATTTTATAACATCACAACTGACCATCAGAAGGATAAAAATACTAATGGGAATGATGTACTTGACTGCAGTCATCTACCAGTTTACCAAAATCAAGTGTCATATTGCTTGTGCTTATCCTCAACACTGACTGAAGATTAGAATCTGTTAGAAGTGATCTGTTCTTCGACTTGTTGATTTTCATTATGGAGAAAGTCTGCTCACATATGTAAGTTGATGCAAATAAAACAAACATTTTTTTTTTTTGAGAAATTTTTCAAGTTTCTGAACTTTTCATGATGCAGGGATGCATAGAACTCAACGATTTATTTTCAAACAGCTTCTTTAGAGAGTTGTCGGCTTGCAAATCAATTAGTTCTAGCTGCAACTCTTCAGTAACTGTTTCTGTGTCACAGGCAAAAGGTGAGCTGAGCAAATCGAACTGCTCTTCAATTGCTTTGAAATCAGCAAATCTTCTTATAAATTCTTTTCCGAGGGCCATCAGCTGGAAACTATACTTTTCTGATAATGCTTGTGCAATAGCTTGTGTCTTCAAGTGAGAAAAATGAACAAATTTTTGTTATTTAATTTGGTTGCCAAAGGCTTTTATTCCACATACAATTCATGAGCAAATACACCTTTTCCTTGTAGTTTTGTGTTTAACTCATTTAACTTCTGCATAATGTCCACAGCAAATGCAAAATCACAAACCCATTCGTCACTGTCCATTTTTGTTAAAAAGTCACAGGATATTTCTTTTATATTACAAAACATGACAATATCTGCTTTAACATCCCATACCCTCTTTAATACATTTCCCATACTTAACCAGCGTACATTAGTGTGGTACAGTACATCAGTAAAATCTGCTTCGATATTTTCCAAGAAACTTCGGAATTGCCTGTGTTTTAGTCCCCTCGCTCTTATTAAATTAACTACACGCACCACCGGATCTACAACATGCATGAGCTTTAAAGAGGTCTTACAGAGACTTTTTACAGTGAAAAGATAACGCACTGTGCGATGGAAAGTCCTCTTTAATTTTGTCATTCATTAAGGTCACAAATCCACAATGTTTGACTATGAGTGAAGGAGCGCCATCAGTTGTAATACTTGCCAGTTTATCCAGGTTTAGTTAGACCTGATTAGACAGTTAATTACACTGTTATACAAATCTTTTCCGGTCACAGTATCTTTAAGAGACTCCATAGATAACAACTCCTCTGTAATTTCAAAATTTTCGTCAATTCCTCTGATGTAAATAAGTAACTGGGCAATATCCTGAATATCATTACTCTCATCCAAAGCAATAGCAAACCACTGAAATTTACTACTGGCTGTTAACAGCTGTTCTTGAATATTTGATGCAATTGCATCTATGCGACGAACAACAGTTCTTCGTGACAGATATATAGCTTCTACTTTTGGTATAACTTCAGGACACACAACACTGACAGCATCAACCATGCAATCTTTAATAAATTCTGCTTCTGCAAATGACTTATTCTGTTTTGCAATTTTATTGGCCAGCATAAAACTAACTTTTGTCGCGTTCCTTTGCAAAGTTGAAGTTTTTTTAAAACCTAGTTTGCTGTTGCTTCAAACATTTTACCAAATCATTTGCCTTCTTTTGCAATTCTTGCTTTGACAAATTATGTCCAAAGGAGGCGTGTTTGGTTTGAAAGTGTCGTTTTAAATTTTATTCTTTAAACACAGCCACTGTTTGTGGACAAATCAAACATGCAGCTTTACCTCCAATGTCAGTAAAAAATACTTTCCAGTCCACTCTTTGTTAAACACTCGGCATTCGTTTTCAATTTTTCGCTTTTTAGATGGCTTCGAAGAACTCATTTTAGACAGAGTATACAAAATAAAATAGCAAAATTTGTGTTAAAATACAAAAGATTTATTACGTCAAATTAGTAAAAATTGCGTCATTGGCGCGGTAACAAGTTGCCAAATTAACCACTTTTATGTGTGCAGACACAGAATTGGTTATCCAGTTCGTCGAACACATAAATAAGCAAACTATGTCGTTTTTTTCATATATGTTACTATGTGAGAAACGACATTATTTAAGGGTTAAAAAAAACAAGACATATAAAATAAGAAAAGAGACAAAGAGATCAGAATATTTCAATAAATGCTTACATTCGATTTTATAATGTCTATATATAGAATAACAAATATGTACTTGGTTAATTATTTTTTTTTAAAATTTTTGTCATGCTACGCTACTTAATTTTATGCGTTGTGTAATCAGATATCCGGTGTTTTTGAGTCAAAGTATTAGGTTGGTGCAAAAATAATGTCGTTTCTCACATAGTAACATATATGAAAAAAACGACATTATTTTTGCACCAACCTAATAGAAGTGAAAAGTTGAGAAGATAATTTTTGATTTTTCTGAGATAAAAATATTTTTGAGTAGAAAATTTATTTTATTCGGTTTTTCTATAAATAAAGGAATAAAACACATCTTAAAATCTTCGAATTACAACTTTTGAAACTTATATAATGATTTTTATTTTTTTTTGTAAGTCAAATTAAGAAATTATTGTTCGATATATTAAAATCACTAATTTAGTTAAAAATAGGTAACTTTAAAACTAATTTAGCAAAAATGTATTAAGACTTGAATTTTTTTTCTGACAATTTATATAATATATATACGAAAAAAAATCGTTATATATTTGAATCAGATATTTTTATAAAGCTTAAAATATATCAAAAATATTTGAATTTATCATAAAAATGAGCAATAATCGGTAACTTTAATGCTATTATTTCAATGATATATGCAATTTTTATGAATGTTTTCAAACGATTATTTCATATATTTGTGTAAAAAGTATATAAAAAAAATTATGGATAAAAATCACCCGTTTTTTAAATATAATAGGCCGTTAAAATTTTATTATTTGTATTTTTTATTTTATCTCATTCTTCAATATAAGTTTACTGGACAAATCAAACATGCAGCTTTACCTCCAATGTCAGTAAAAAAATACTTTTCAGTCCACTCTTTGTTAAACACTCGGCATTCGTTTTCAATTTTTAGTAAACATTTTACTAACAATTTTAAGTCGTTATTTTTGGCGGCGTGGGCATGTTAGCATTGAATAAAAAATCTGTTTGTGCTTGGCGGGCCGCATGTGGCCCGCGGGCCGTAGTTGCCCACCTCTGGTCTAGGTCAATTACGACTGAGTAGTGAGTTCGGTCATCCTTAGGTGCTCCACACTTTCGGCCTTGTGCCACATCAAAGCTAAGCGTAGCAAATCCTTTTGAGGCACGTCGATCTGGTGTAATGGTTAGCAAGTTTGTCTCGTCAAATCAATTACAATTGAGTTAAATTTTCTCTGGGTTCTTCCCAATTTCTGCCTTGTGCCACATCTAAGCTATGCTTAGGAACACATTTGGAGCTCTTCGATGTGGTTAGCAAGCTAGATCAATTACGAATGAGTAGTGAGTTCGATCCTCACTGGGTACACATCTACGCCCCGCTTAGAAAATCACTATAGCATAAAGTTTTGCCCATTTTAGTAACAAGGCTTATCAGACACAAATTAATTCTTTCTCGATCTTTGTACTCGTGTATAACGCCAACAAATGAGTGCGAATTAAACACGTCTACAGGATGTGGGTTGTGGTGCAATGGATAAAGAGATGAGAAATCGGAGAGCCGAGATTCAATTCCTGTCGGGTTCACTGTATTCACAAATACCCTTGGGGAAGGTATGTATCGATCGCTCTTTCCTCCTCCCACCTATAGGTTGACTGGAAGAACACATTGGACTCTGTAGCCTTGGTTGGCAACCAGTCTACAGCGGAAAGAAACGGCAGCCTCCTGCGGGTAAATCTTCAGCTTAGTGAGTCATGAATCGAAAGAGACATGATCGTCTAAACGCATATCACGTATGGCACTTAACTGACTGACTGGCTGTTGTTATCATGGCTGAATAGTAGGACAGACTGGGTTCTATAGCCTTGGTTGGCAACCAGTCTATCGTGGAAAGAAACAGCAGCCTTCTACCGTGAAATCTTCTACCTGGTCAGGCATGAATCGAAAGAGACATGATCACGTATGGCACTTAGCTGGCTCACAGGTTCATATGAAGAGAATATTTACTCAATATACAGGTTGCGATGTATAAATTGTCGTCTAAATTGTGCAAAATGAAAATAACACTGATATCTCATTTTAACAGATATACTTATCAAAATTACACAAAAATATCTTGAAATACTAAAGAGTAAATATATTCAATAAAATCGCCATTGGCTTCAACCCCGGCCTTCAGACTACTTCAGAATCTCCTGTAACTCTTCTGGGCGGTCTCCTTGTTTAAGTTGGTGAATACTGCCATAATCCTTGCCTCCAGTTCATTTGGTGTTACAAGGAGTTTTGTTCGTCTCTCGCTCAACTGTGCTTCACACATAATCAAGGAGGTTGCATTCTGGCGAGTCAGGCGGTCAGATATAAGGGGAGATGTAGTCGCAGAAATTGTCTGACAGCCATAACTGGGTTCTGTTTGTGTGGCATAGTGCAGATTCCTGTTGCTAGACATAGGGTCTTCCAGCAGCCACCCTCTTGGCCCAGGGTAGCGCTACCTCTTTAAGGCACGATGTAGGCCTTCGTGTATTGTCTGAGGCCGTCACCCACAAATTCGGGAATTCTTTTCTTGTCAGAACGATCAGAGTGAGTTTTCCGAGCTGCCTTACCTTCGTAACCACCAGTAGACTCGTCCAACTTTTTCCGACTGCACTGTCCTCAGATGGGCACCCAAACACTCTGAAATGTTCGTATTGGAGCTTCCGGCGTGAATGCCAAGCAATAAAACATGTCGTTTCCAAATTTCTAGCGAAGTGAATTGCGTCAGTATATTGAGTTTTATAAAAATACACAGATGTCACATGAGAAGAACGCTGCTTCATAGACCAAAAAATAAAATAGTACAAAGAGTGCAGGAAATGAGGTGCAGGTAGGGGTTCATTAAAAAAAAAAAAAAAGGAAAAAATTAAAATAAAAAAAGGAAAAAATAGGAATTTAAAATTTAAAATTATTACTGGAGACGCTACTCTAGTTCTGCTATAGTAACGCTTGTCGAGTTAAAGGGAGATAACCGGGCATAAAATCTAAAGCTTAATAAAAGAAAAAATGTATTTGCTTATATCATGTGTTATCGTTTATTTAATGTTTAATTTAATTTAATCGTTTGCAGTTTATTTGTTTTTTCCTTGCTGTTAGTGTTATATATTGAGGTATTAATTAGGTCTGTTCGGTTGTAGGTGTTTTTTGTGTATTTGTATGTGTTGTATATATCTATACATGCACACATATAGGTGTGCATGTTTTAGTATTTGTTTTTTATTTATTAATAATCAATTTTTTTATTAAGATTATCCTATATTTATTTATTTAAAGTTTATATTATATTATATTTTATTTGTTTGTTTATTTTTAATGAGTCCTTAGATGGCAAAGTAATATTTATTTATATGCCTACATTTTTTTCAATTATTTCAGTTCATTTTGTTTTCTAAAGCTAATTATTGCTAATTTTTTCTTTAAGCATAATTTACAACTTTTACTCTTAATAATGTATGATTTCCATTTGATTTTGGTGCAGATATTTTCTTTTTGATTCCGTATGTATTTTGATAGGGTTGTATTTTTGTGTATTTTTCTTTCGAATGACATTTTATGGTTAAAATATCTTTCTTTAAATTTGTTTTTTTTTATGTGGCACCTTTGAAAATGTTTTCGTCTGTGCTAATGTTATTAGTTACGATAATTTTGTATATCGTGTTGTTGGTTATACATTTATTGTTAAGTGGGCGATTTTCTTTGTTTCTGCAGTTACATTTAATGGTGTTATTTTTCTGGGTGTTATTATTTGGATATTAAGTGTTTGTCAGTTATTTTGAAGAATTTTTTGTTCGTATTATTGATATTGCTTTAGTGGGAGGTGAACCAAATTATTGTTCTTTTTCTGTTCTTTTCCTTTTAATTGTTTTTGTTTTTGTATTCTAGTTTGTTTGAATATCCGCTGTTTCTTAGGGCTCAATCATATTTTTTATTTTTTTTATTTTCATTGAATATTTTTAGGCGACTAGAATTTGCTGAAATTCTTTTGTTTGAATACGTTAGGTGTGGGGGTCGAATTTGCGTTAATGTACATTGATTTGTTTGGTTTTCTGTATGGCTTTTAGGTTGAATGATATATCTAAGAAATTTAGAAATATTTGATTGGATTACATATCTATTGTAAATCTTAGGATTTTCAGTTTTTTTTTTAATATTTCTTGTTTGATTTTTATGTTGTTCTGCCGTTACAGTTTCTTAAAATTAATAGATCGTTGTCATTGTATAGGCCTATATCTTTTTTTTTTTTAATAATATTTGCTAATTTATTGATTATGTATATGCCTACGAGTTCCACTTACCATTATATCTACCCATTTTTACCTCAAAGTTTTTACAGTTCGGGCTATTTCTCTGGATACCAGGGAGGATTTGAGGATAGGTTTCATAAGGCAATTAATGTAACCCGGATATAAGAGAAACCCGGATATAAGAGAGATTTTCTCTGGTCCCAAATTAGAGTCTGTGTTAATGTATATAAAATAGACCAAACCCGGATATAAGAGAAACCCGGATATAACAGACTACTCCGGTCCCGGCAACTCTCTTATATCCGGGTTACACTGTATTAATTTTATATTTCTGTTAATAATGTTGCGTCTAAAATATGTACTTTGTTCTTTGGCGGATTTCAAGTTTTGTGTTTTCAGTCGTTATCTTCTAGGATCACGGTGTTTTTATTTTTTAATTTAAAACTGAACTTAAATTGATTGCAAAAATTTTAAAGTTTCCATTCAATTTCTCTTTATCAGTAAAATCTATAAATTCGTCTGTATTCACAGATCTGTTAACACAGAATAATTCTCTTAAAATTATTTCAAAAAGAAAATACACTTTTCAGAAATGTTATTTGAGGAAAATTAGCTAATTTAAAGTTTAATTAGTCTGAATGGAAAGAAACATTATTTTAGTTTAAAATACCACAGAAAAGCACTATTTTTTTCCTGTTGACAAATTTATTGACAACTTGATGTATGGGAAATTTAACTAACGTACATAGAACTGAAAAATACTTGACAAATATAACGTGAACATTTCTTTTACATACATACATGTATATATATATATATATATATATATATATATATATGTGTGTGTGTGTGTGTGTGTGTGTGTGTGTGTGTGTGTGTGTGTTGAAAAATAAAAAATTAAAATTGCTAAAAATTTGTTAAAAATTAAAATTTCAGACACACTGGGTTATATATTAATATTTTTGTTTTATTTTTTTTAAATTTTGTTCCTCGAGTAGTTTTAGGCAGCATGGCCATCGTCAGGAGAAAATATATATATATATATATATATATATATATATATATATATATATATATATATATATATAAGAATTCAAGTAAAACGTTTGTCACTTTGCTGATTGGTGTGACCGTTAACATCCCGGCTCCAGAGTTTCGTAGATGGACACTCCGTCCACTCGTCAATGGTGTATTAGCAATTGAGGGCTTATATTTCTGGATTTTATTTTTTATCTGCCCTTTTCATTGGTGCATTTTTGTTCATAGTGTATGTGTGCGTTAGCACGCGTGCGCCCGTCTACGCGTTTGTACGTACGTGTAGAACGTGATTATGTGTCCTTTCCGACGTTTTTTTGGGGTTTTTTTTGTATTTTTTTTCACGTTACACTGAGTGCTTAACCTATCTTTCTTTTTCTTTTCTTTCTCTTTCCTTCGAATTGTTACCATTTGACATCCGGTTTTCTAGACACGTTTCGTTGTTCATTTTTGAGTGTTCTAGTTTTGACTTAAAGAAATTGCACTTAATTATTTTACATAAATAATTAATTTTAATGCTTAAATATAATAACGTATATATATATATATAACTACCAGGAAATTTAAAAAAAATAAGAAAATATTTAGGAACTTGGGCTTTATAACCATAATTGCAAAGAAGTTTGTTGAGGATATTTAAGAAAATTACTTCAGAATGTCATGTATGCACGTACGTACTTACAAAATCATGACTTTATACAGATCCAAACACACAAAACAAAATCAAAATTATTTTTAAAACACTAGAGCGCCCCTGTCCTGCCATCCACTTACAGAAGATTGTTAGGTAGGTTGATCATGGCTCTCTACAACTTTCTATCCTTAGTAGCACTTAGCCATGTTTGTCTTTTTACTAGCTTTCCCACTCCCTGTTCTGTCATCCATTTACACAAGCTTGTTAGGTAGGTTGATCATGGCTCTTCACAACTTCCTATAATTTGCAACTCATAGCCATGTTTGTCTTTTTACTATTTGTTTTATTGAGTCAATTGCTACGAAAGATTTTATTGAATCAATTGCTAAGAGAGATTTTATTGAATCAATTGCTAAGAGAGATTATATTGAATCAATTACTACAAAAGCATATATAGTATCAATTTCTATGGAAAATAGGTTCACTATGTCGTGCTAAACAGTTTTTTTCCCGCCAGAATCTATCTTACATATTTATGTCTACCATTCGTTCATACTTTGAATTTTGCTCCCAAAACTGATCTGATGCTCCTGAAAGATCCTTGATAAAATCTAAAGATGAATCTGCAATATTATTGGTCCTGACATCTCGGCTTCCGTCCCTTCTCAACCGCCGTAACATAGCTTCCCTCAGCCTTTTCTATAAATATTTTCATGTTAACTGTTTTGATGTTTTTAGTGTAGAATTTTTTAATTATGTTCTGGGGTTTTTCATTACTAGAATTTTTTTTTTTGGCAACACTCTAATGCGTGCTGAAATCTTCACAATATTTAGTATTGTTGAAGTTATTGCTAACATTTTTTATCGAGATTTACAAACACTACCTTTCATTCAACCCGATTCCTGGCTATCTTTCTCTCCTTTGGAAGTACTCTAATGTCCATATGCATGGCCTGGGATTTTATGTCCGCGAACATCTAATGGCTAGGGAACTCTCTCTTGAATTTCCAGACCATTCTTACATGTGTCCGCGTCTCACTCTATTAAACTCAATCAGCTATCTCTTCTTTCTCTATAGTTCCTCTTCCTCTCATGACTGTTGCGTGCTAGATAGTATTTCTGATAATATAGACAAGGCCATCACTCTACCCCCGTTTGCAAACATATTTGTGTTCGGTGTCTTTAATACCCGCCATGACAGGTGGCTTAAACACTCTGTCATGACCTCGCTGGCATCCAAAACTTGAACGTCTCAATTTATCACGCAAGTGGTGGACTTCTCCACACGTTTACCCATTAACCCTGATGGACACGCTTCTTTTCTAGATCTCTTTATTACCTCTATCCCTGACCCATGTTGTACTATGCAGTTCTACCCTCTTGGCAACTCTGATCATGCGGTAGTGCCTGTAAATATCTCTTTCCGCTCACCCACCAGCCAATAAACTCCTACCAACAGAATATTTCTGTTATCAACGTGATTTCTTTCGTGACGTCCCTTAGAATGAAGTTTTTAGGAGTCACTTCTTCCGGCTGTATCAGATCGACATGTCTGATTGCAACAGAGGCATCTTTGTCGCTGCCCGTAATGAGTGCAAGTGTGTCCTCAAAGAAGCGAAGCTGCTGTTTGGTGATAGAATGAAACAACATAGCATCTCGCATGTTTGGTTCTAAAGATTATTGGAAGCTCTGCAAGTGTGTGTTGAACAACAGCAAATCCTCAATCTCTCGTCTATTCAATCAATTCAAAGTCCTGATAGCTACAGCAGATAAGGTTGAATGCTTAGCTCGGAAATTCTTTTCCAGCTCAACACTCAGCTCATTTAGAGTACCCACACCTGATTTCCCCACTAGAACAGAGGCTCTACTGACTGATGTGCATAACCTCGTCATCATCATTTCTAAATTAGACTCCCAAAAAGCAAGCGGAGGTGATGGGATCTCAGTCGTCGTTCTCAAGAAATCTGTTTCCGAGCTGGCATCCGTTCTCTCCAAACACTACAACTATTGTCTAGTTGCTTCCTGCTTTCCAGTTTGTTGGAAGTCCTCCTCTGTAGTTCCTGTTTTTAAGAACTCTGGAGAACCTTCTGGTCCCTCTAACCATCGCCCTATTAGGCTCCTACCGCGTTCCCGCAAAGTATTCGAGGCTTTAATCAATGCTGAAATGGTTAAGCATCTTACCTCTCACGAACTATTAGGTTGGTGCAAAATAATGACGTATTAATGTCGTTTTTTGACGTTAAAAAATACTTCAAAAAACGACATTATTACGTCATTGTTTTTGCACCAACCTAATACTATCTGACAATATGGCTTCTTCTGTTTTTCCAGATCTATCGCTGATGTGATAGCGGCCATCATTGAATATGTATATTAAGCTCTTGATAATATCGGCGAAGTTCGATCTATGACGAGATATCTCGAAGGCGTTTGACAGGGTTTAGCACGCTGGTCTTCTACATAAGCTCCAGGGCCACGGTATTACAGGACGATTATTTGATTTAATCCAATCATTCTTATCAAATCGTGAAATGAAGGTCGTTTTGAACGGGCTCGCTTCCAGATTCTTTCACACGAACGCGGGTATCTTCCAAGGCTTTATCATGGGTCCTACGCGGTTTCTGATCTTCATCAATGATCTTCCTGGTGTCATCAGTTCATAGGCATTTATGCAGATGACACTAGCATTTACTCCTGTCTCAACAGCAAATCCGTCAAGAGCTGATAAAGTTAACCTGGCCGCTGCTCTTGAAAAGGACCTCCAATCAGTGGTTAACTGGGGCAAGAGATGGCTTGTAAATTTTAATACCCCCCAAACTAAACTTCTCTGATTTAACCACTATCGAGAAACATTCCTGACCACCATTAGTATGGCTGATGCTCCTGGAGAGCAACATACTGTGGATTTTTGGCTTCGCGTTTGGAACAACTACATTGAATCAATAGCTGCATCTGCTGCAAGGAAAGTTGGGTCACTGTGTCGTGCCAGAAGGTTTTTCTTGTAAGAGTTATCTTGTACATTTACAAATCTACCATTCATCCGTGCATTGAATACTGCTGCCCTATCTGGTCCGGTGCTCCTGCCATTCAACTCAAGGTTCTTGACAAATTCCAAAGAAGGATCTGCAATGTAGTCGATCCTGACTTAGCATCTCGACATCACTCACTTTCTCACCGACGTGACATGGCTCCCTCTGTCTTTTCTACAAATATTTTCACGGCAACTGCTCTGACGAGCTTTGTTCCCTGGTGTCCCGACTATGTGAATTTAAGCGCGCCACTAGATTAGCGTCTAGGTTCACCATCTTACTATTGAAATAGTTAAATGTAACCACCATTTCTACTTCAACAGTTCCTTTGCTCGCACTTCTGCCTGTGGAACACCTATCTGTTTACTTGCTTCCCTGATAACTAGAATCTTCAAAAATTCAAATGCAACATCAATCCCCCCCTATACTCCGTCTTTTCTATCACCTGCACTCTCTGTAATCCCATGTGTAATAGTGGCATTTTCGCCTTGCTTGGAGTGAAAATTGAATATGCTGATTTCTATGGAAAAATACTTTGATAAAATCCTACTTCGGAGTTTAATAATTTCTTTAATTTAGTTTAATTTTATCGGATTTCCTGGCAAACAATAATTTTCAAGAAATATTTTTTTTCCTTTTACTTTTTTAACAGCGAAGAATAAATTCTTAGGATTTCTACCACTTTTGAACCACTGGGTTTATATTAGAGTTCCACTACTGTGCATTATATTTCACCAGAATTAAAACACACACACACACACACACACACACACACACACACACACACACACACACACACACATATATATATATATATATATATATATATATATATATATATATATAGATAGATAGATAAACATAAACTTAAAGAAAAGATATGCAAAAAAAAAACTCACCCAGTATATGCATATACTACTGCTACGTGAAGACCTGACAGAGCAAGACCGGAAATAGGAGGAGGAGTGAGAGCAAGGTAACAGACAGACAGACAGAAGGAACGTAGCGGGCAAGAGTCACAGTGAGCGAGTACGTAGACTCAGTAAGAAGTCATGCAGCGATACTTCAATACCAAAGACTGTATAGATATTTTGCTACTAATCCGTACTCCTGGAACTACTAACCTGCTTTACCAGTTTGTATTATTACGTTAATACATTATTTTCCTATATTCATTCTTGGCGTTTGTTATTTATTGGTACCGGATTTCAACCCGGAATTCACAACAAAAACAATATTGCATTTTTATTAAATAAGTATTTGTTATTTTAATCATTAAATTGTTTTTAAGATAATGGAAGTATTTTGTATGTTAAATAATAAAATTTTAAATTTTTCCAAAATATTAATTAAAATTTATTGCACTAAGCTACGCACCCAAGTTTAAACAAACTGTATTTTGCACCCCCTTACCTGTTTGCAAATTGGTTTCTATCGGTCAATGTATGGCTATTTCAGAGGGTGTGACGGACAGTTCGGATGGACTAACGGAAGTCACAGAATTTTATATATAGATACTTTCATGGTGATTTACCGTACCTAGACTTCATAAATTTAAGTGCAGTACTAGATTGCCGACAATGTTTCATCATTTCACATTTCAAATGGTTAGATTTAAGCGTAAGTTCTATGCTAACAGTTTATTTTCTCGCACTTCTGGATTGTGGAATTCTCTTCCGGCTCAACGCTTTCCCAGTCAAGTTTAATCTTCAAAAATTTAAATGCAATGTCAATCGTCATTTTAGTTCCTGTTCTTTTGTTTGTTCTCACTCTTTAATAATGTTTTCTTTTTCTTATATTCAGTCACACTCAGTAACTCCCAGCGTCTTAGTGGCTTTATTGCCTTGCTTGGGATGAAATGATAAATAAAAAAAAAAAAAGGTTATGAACTAAATGCTTGTAGCTTCCTGGTACGTCAATTCTGAAACAAAATCGAAAAGCGTTTTGATTGGCTAGAATTTACTGAACGCAAGACAGAAAAAATTTGTTTATTCAACGGACATAGGAATTACAATCATCTGTAATATTATAAGCTCCGTTCTTACTATATCCTTTTAAATGCTTGGACAGATATATAACTGAGGACGTCATGTTTAAACTGAATGATTCGTTATTAAAATAAGACTCTGTGGTTGGATTGTATTTACTTCCGTGTTTTCTTTTTATTCCTAGTATTTTCGCCGTCTGGTGTTTGGAGGCTGCACAAACGAAACATCGAGAAAAAATATAAATCTATATCATAAAAGAAAAGCTGATTTTCTGTCCGTTACGCTCTGTCTAGTGTGACTTTGCATGCATGTAAGTAATGTATAGTACGCATGGGTCTGTGTTTTGTGTCAGTGTTTAATGTATACACAAGCACACACGCATAAACATACAATTTGACTAAATTTGAAATAAGATACTGGAAGAATATATTCACTTTCCACACTGTCTGGAGAATCTCAACCCTGGACTGACAATATAATCACAAAGGAAAATAAACGTTATTTTTTCAACCTTAGAAACTGGATAATAACCAGATAATGAGATTTTATTGATGTTTTCGGAAATTATTTAATAATAAATAGAATTGACCTCAGTGATTCAATATTAAAATCAGTCTCTGTGGTTGGATTGTATTTACTACCGTGTTTTTTCAATTTTTTTTTTTTTTTTTATTACTAGTGTTTTCGCCGTCTGGTGTCTGGAGGGTGAAAACAAAACATCGAAAAAACATCTATATGATAAAAGAATAGCTGATCCGTTACGCATTGTCTAGGGCAGAGGTTCCCAACCGATTTTGGGCCATGTCCTACTTTAGGATTTCTAAAATTCTCGTGCCCCGCCCCCGTAATATTTAATCCTTACATGTATGCCAATTACACATGTTCGTACATACATACAAAATATTTGTATGCATGCATACTGTATATGCATCGTATGTATTAACACGTATTAACATTAACAACCTCACGATACATAAACGGACAAGCAGCGACATATAAATATATAAATAAATTTCGAAGAGGATAGAATCCAGGTAGAATTCAATGTCCAGGACAAAGTAATAATAATGCGTGTATATATATATATATATATATATATATATATATAGATAGATAGATAGATAGATAATATTAGTGGTCAATATATATATATATATATATATATATATATATGTATATAAATTTCCAAGAGGATAGAATCCTGGTAGAATTCAATGTCCAGGACAGAGTAATAATAATAATAATAATATATATATATATATATATATATATATATATATATATATATATATATATATATATATATATATAGATAGATAGATAGATAGATATTAGTGGTCAATATATATATATATATATATATATATATATATATATATATATATATATATATATATATATATATATATATGTGTGTGTGTGTGTGTGTGTGTATATATATGTGTTTCATATTTGAGGCCTGAACATTGCATTCAAACGTCAAACGGAATTATTTTGTTAAAGTCTTACAAAAAACAGAGGAATTAATTAGCTGAATGAGGTGGAAAGCATACTTCTACCTTCGTGGGAATAACTCAACCGATAAAGAACACGAAGTTTACGGCTTTAAAAGTAAAAAAGTTGCACCATTCAACAAAAATCTCCAACTACAGACCAACATACAGTATTTACTACTGTATTTATGGGAATGGCGACATACCCATTATCGTTCGTAGGTATGCTACAACAATAAGATACCATAGTTATACAAATTAGCTTAATAAAGAACGCAGGTTAGAAATATAATATAAGGGTGCAAATATGAAAAAAAATAATGGGTCGGGACTATGTACTTATAAAGGAGAAATTATATATACATACACGTTATAAATTAATCGAGTACAGTGCATATGTTAATATTCGTAAAATCTATTTTGAAATCTATTTTAATCGGGGTCAATGTATTTGAGAAGATGTTTGTTTTTATAGATACATGTAGACATCAATTCGCTTCTCGTGTTCAGCAAGTTAGGGATATTTAAGTCTTTTAATATAAGTTTCTCCAATAAACACAAGTTACATCTGTCTCCCTTTCCATTGTATGGCTTAGCTTCCATGATTATCTCTCAGCTAATGGTTGGGTTCTTATGGCTGTTTTTATTTTTATTTATTTATTTATTTATTTTTTTGGACATTCCTTTTTTTATCTTTCTTGTTAGGGAACTTGTATTTTTTTGCATACATAATTGATATCAATGCTTAAATGATAAATATCACACACACGCACACACACACGCACATATATATATATATATATATATATATATATATATATATATATATATATATATATATGGAAATTATATCTGATCTTACTGTTTTAAGGTGTTAAATATGCTGGGGGGTTAATATGCGTTAAAGATTGTAGAGGATTTATAATAGTAGGTGTGATGTGTAAGTGATGGTGCTGGGTGTTGGTGGTAATGATAATATTATTAGATAATAGTTATTGTAAAGTGGTAAAAGTGATTACTAATGGTGGTGCAATGATAATAATGATAAATGCAATTATTTTGATGGTATGTTGAAATTAAATTGTGATTGTTGGTGGTTTGTCTATTTTATCCGTTTGGTATGAATTCGGATAATAGGTACTTGTTCTCATGCCTACATTTGGAGATTATCTCTGATTTTTTGTTTAGTAGGTTCTTTTGCGGTTTGTGTAATATTATTGCTACTTTTTCGTGTAGGCAAAGTAGGCATTTTTTGTAATGTTGCTGTAGGCAGGGGCTTTTTTCAATATTTCCCAACTTATTGTTGGTGTAATATTATTGTCTTTTTGCTGCCATATGTATGTAGAAAGTGTCGTGCTGTTCGAATATTTTCTGTTGGTGAATGAAAGTTTGTGATTGTTATTCCTCATCTTGAATGGACCTTCGGTGGCACCGATGTAGTGCATTATGTTGTTGTTTGCACTTACCTTGGCCTATTGTGTTTGTAAGTTGGCAATTTCCCTGGAGTGGACATGTTGTTCTGTTTCTGCAGTTGCATATTGGATCCTTGGTTTCATTTTTGTAGGTTGTCATTTTTTTGTTTTGGCTTTTGATTATTTTTGTTATGTTTTTTGTACAGCTGTAACTGATCTTTACGTTATTTTTGTTAAATATTTTTGATAATTTGTTTGCTTCAGTGAAGTGTTTTTCTATTAAGCTTAGGAATATTTTGCCTATGTTCGTTTTAACGGTTTTGTTATATGGTGGATTGAACCAGATGATGTTTCTCTTTCTGTTTTTGCGTTTTGGCTGTGGAGGTATATATTGTAGTTGTTGTGTGTAACCACTTGCTTTTAGTGCTTCGTTGTATGGTGCTTTTTTGCTATTGAAAATGTGTATGTTAGATGAGTTCTCAGATAATCTGCGGCTGATTGAATTTGGTATTTGTTTGATGATAGAAGGTGGATGGTTGGAGGATGTGTGTACGTAAGTTGGGGTGTCATTTTCTTTTTTGTATGGTTCATATGTATTGTTGATCAGGTTAAGTGTGACGTCAAGGAAGTTTACTATTGTTGTGCTTGTATTTATCTCTATTTTGAATCCAATATTTTTTAGGGCGTTCACAATCTTCTTCCTGAATTTGTCTACTTTGGGGCCATTGGATTTCCTTATTAAGATAAGACCGTCATCTCTGTATAATCCTGTGTCCTTTCTTTCAAGGAATCTGGCTAGGTATGATAGGATGAGTATGCCTACTAATTCGCATAATTAGATCCATCGTAGCTACCCATTATTACGTCAAATAGGTAGTAATTTTGTTTCTTTACCCATGGTTCATTGTTGTGGAACAGCAGGGATTTGCGGCAATGCTTGATTATTTTTATATCTCCGTCCGTGAGTTTTACATTTAGTTGTGCCAGTTAATTTCCATATATATATATATATATATATATATATATATATATATATATATAACAACGATGAAAAATAATAAGTCGGGAGTATATATCTAACGTGTTTGGAACCAATCCTTGTACTTATAATGGTACAAACGTTATAAATTAATCGAGTACAGTAATATTGGATTGTATATGTGTATAGATATATAAGTAATGTTATTAACGATGGGTTATTAAAAGTTGTTGCATATATTAATATTCGTAAAATCTATTTTGTAAACTCTTTTAATCGGGGTCAATGTGTTTGAGCAAGTGCTTGGATTTATATATAAAAACATTTTGTTTCGGCTTGTGCATGAATGTAAACGCCCTTCACAAAAGGCACATCCAATAGAAAGGAGTTTTTTTTTAAATAAGATATTACATGTTATGTTCCATGCATAATAAAACACTATTTAATGTTCATAAATCCAGTGATAATAAAATAATTTACATAGACGAGTCGTAGCCGTGCCCTTTTACGGTAGTAACTACTAGCAGTAGAGCCCGGTGTTGCCCGGGGATGTAACAGAAAGAGATAGATCAAGTATCGACCAGCATAAAAACTGAAAAATAAAATTGACAAAGATTATTGTTTAAGGTTGACGGACACGCATGTCTTAATTAGTTTTTTTTTTTTGTTTTTTTTACGAATTGGTCAAACCCAAACTCAAACAAAAACATTGTTTTCAATCGTTGTGAGTCTACTGATTGAATAGAATTTTATTATAAACAGTTGTCTTGTAAATGGAATTTTTAAAGCATTCTGAATGTAAAAATAAAGAAAAAAGTGTGCAAGACAATAAGAAACACTACCTGACAAAAAAAAGTGAAGTTTTATTGAAATCGGTTGAAAAATGTAGGAAATTCGATCCTATATATAAACGAACACACACACACACACACACACAAACAACCAACCTGGGTTTTATAAGTATAACTCGATATGAGTTGTCTCCCTTTCATTCTGGCGACAGAATTGATTTCGTGCAAAAACAATTGTGTTTTTCCAATTTTTGGTGCTGTCAGAACCACTGCAAGGTAATTTTACGCAGTCCTGTGAAGTTTTGTTGAAATCGGTTGAAAAATGTAGGAAATCCGATCCCATATATAAACGAACACACACACACACACACACACACACACACACACAAACAACCTGGGTTTTATAAGTATAACTCGATATGAGTTGTCCCCCTTTCATTCTGGCGACAGAATCATGTTTTATCGTGTTTTCAAATTGATTTCGTGCAAAAACAATTGTGTTTTTTCAATTATTGGCGCTGTCAGAACCACCGCAAGGTAATTTTACGCAGTCCTGTGAAGTTTGTTGAAAAATGTAGGAAATCCGATCCAATATATAAACGTACACACACACACACACACACACAATCTGCGTTTTATAATAAGTAAGATTCATTTACTAAGAAAAATTAACAGAACACAGTGAAAAAAAATGGAGGAAAATAAATATAAGCCAGTCAGATTAATCAGCTACGAAACAGGATAAACATTCATATGATTAAAGTTTAACATAAAGAAACATTGAAATACAGAGGAATGAAAAACGTGTATTTTTAAAGCCGATGAGAACACAGAAATATACCAACCCGCTGATGGTAGCCCAATTCCTTAGAGAAGCATGTAAAAACGAAGAAAGGAAAAATATAGATTTTAAAGGCTAACCACAGTAATACTTACCAAATGATGGTGGTTTAATTCTCTAGAGCAACATTAAAATAAGCAGGAATAAAAATCATGGGTTTTAAAGTCTAACAAGATCATACAAATTCCCTGGAGCAACACGTGTCTCTTTAGGTTTGTGGCGATTATGGCTCTCCACAATTTCCTATCCTTTCTAGCTCTTAATAAATTTTGTCTTTTTGTTATCTCTCCTAAACTTTGTTCCGCCATCCATTTACTCGAGCTCATCCTTCTACTTTTTCTATGTGCCGTGCCCCTGCAGAACGTTGACAATCATGGCTCTCCACCATTTCCTGTCTTTGTAGCTCTTAGTAAATCTTGTGTTTTTGTTATCTCTGCTAAACCTTGTTCCGCCATTAATTCACTCAAGTTCGCTAGGTTAGTTAAGCGTCGTTTTCATCTGTACCTCATGTCTTCAATGAGTATCAAATTTTCCAAGCACTCTTTCCTCATTATGTGCCTTGGAAATTTCAACTCTATCTTCCTGATGTTATGTATAAGTGTCCTCTTTGTTTCCATTTTCTGTAAAACTTCGACGTTGCTCACATGTTCGATTCATGGTATTCTCAATATCCTTCTGTAGAACCACATGTCTGTTGCCAAGTCTCTTCATAATCTATGGTGAGATTGTCTAGCATTCACTGCCATATAGGAGGACAGATATCACATCAGTTTAGTACTCTTTTCTTCGTTTCTAACGAAATCTTTTCTGTTTCTTAATATTAGGTTGGTGCAAAAATAATATCGTTTTTTGGCGTTCAACTTCAAAAGAAAAACGACATTATTTTTGCACCAACCTAATACTTTGCTTAACTTTTTTACGGTAAGGTTCACCTTGTACAAGGCCCAGGACCACTCGAGGTAGAGGGTTACGTTAATAAGTAGTTTATAAGGAGAGGGTGGAAAGATAGCAGTTATTAGGTTGGTGCAAAAATAATGTCGTTTTTTGACGTTCAACTTCATGTGAGAAAACGACATTATTTTTGCATCAACCTAATAACTCTAGACTTGAACAGGTTAATATTGTAGTGATCGGGGAAACATCCTCTTTTGGAGTCTGTTCCACAGGGCAGTGTTTCGCGGGAAGAAGCTGTTTGAGTGGAACTTCTCGCTGATGGAATACAGCGGGAATGTGGGTGGCTTGCTATAAATGAAGCATGACGGGTCTAACCATCCAGACACATCCAGACATGCCACGGTCCCCGCTATAGTGTCACGCAATTCCTGTCGCATTTCATGCATTTATTGCAAGGATTCTCAACCTTTTTGCGTCATCGCCGACTTTCACATGCAAAAGTTTTCTATCGCCCACCTGTAAAATAAATGTTCAAAAGCATACCAAAATCTTTTGGTAAATGTTTGTTACTGGTTCATAAATTGATTTTATGATGTAGTACAAAATATCAAAGGGAGGTAACAAATAGCTCTGACTTACGCGGTGGTGGCTGCTGCTACTATATTAAAGAACAAATGAAAACAAATTTGACCATTGAAAACTATATATATAATTTAGTTTTATGGTTAGGGTTAGCGTTGCAATTGTGGACAAAAAATTTAGCTATTTTTGTTCATAATTATGAAATTAGAAAGAGTAGGGATAACTAATTGCTTAATTATAGCAACTATTGAAAATTAAGTGAATATTTTTTCTTGTTTTGGTCTTCCCTTATCTGAATGTTATTTCACCTGAAGAACTATTTCAGTGTTAATCAGCCTTCTCAAAAATATCGAAAATACCAAAATATTCGTTGTTTGCGGGGATATTTATATCTTATGGAATTTGACCCTGTTATTCACAGTCAGCCTTATTTTTTACGCAGATTCTTTGTATATCTCCCTTGAATATACATATATTTTTTTTCGAATAAAATATGTTGAAATACCCTTTTAATACTTAAAATTCTAAATTTCCAATTGCCCTGTTTCCCTGTTCAGTTGCCTATCCAACAGTTGAAATCGCCCACCTGTCGGCGATATCACCTATGCTGGGAAACCCGAATTTATTAGGACGTAAGGTTACGGAGCTAGCAAACAAACTTTTCCTTCAATTCACAGGTGAATCCGCGGTCTCCTCGTTATTTTGAAAATTGATTATCCTTTAAGGATTCGTAAAAGAGATCACTAGCTGATAAGTGAATTCTCATCGATTTTGCTTTCTTTTATTAAAAAAAAAAAGCTTTCTTTTATCACAGGACCTTATGGAGAGACGAAAAGGAGTAAATTTGTGGTATGAACGTTTCATAAAAATAACACATCATCATCATCATAATCATCATCATCATTTTAGTCCTGGGTATGACGATAAACTACATCTGGCAACAAGATATCTGCCCGGGAGATTGGTGGTTTTGAGGAGCGTGGAACTACATCTTAATTGCTGTTGTTCCCAGGTCCACCCTCGCACAGGGTGGTAATACGTATTAGGGTCTCAGCTATGGTCAAATAGTGAATCCTCAAACAAAAAAGAAATACTATGAAAATATAAAAATATATTTTTATAGTAAAATGCCAGCAATACAAATTAAAAAAAATTACCAACAATACATTTTATAGTAAAATGACCAAAAATACATATAGTAAAATGAGGATAACAGTCAAAATAATGTAATTAATGTAAGTAGTAAAATGAGTAATAATATATTTTATAGTAGAATTACCAAAAACACACTTTATAGTAGAACTACCAACAATAAATGTTATAGCAAAATGACCAACAATACATTTTATAGTAAAATTATCAACAATACATTTTATAGTAGAATTACCAATAATACATTTCATGTATATATATTATACAACCGCTTCAACATATATTTAGTTCAAGGCATATAACTGTGTTCAAAACATTTAGGTTTTGGCATTAAATAACCCATAGAGGTGTTGATATGCCACTAAACAAGATTAAACAGCTAACTTGAAAAATATTTCATCACATTAATCCATATATAATACATCCTATCACCGCCTACAGCTGGTGTTGTAACCACGTTTAGTGGTCTGGTTCCAAGGGTCTTACTCTGCGCTAGTCAATGCTGGCGCTAGTCCAAGCTGGTTGTTGGCCGCCGGCCGCTTCGATCCACACCAACTCTGTCCACGTTATGTTCTTGATCACAGAGCAGTTGAAGATCGAATGTTATAGTAATCGTAGTGCCGTGGCCAGTGCTACATTAAGGAAAAAAATATCATCACGACGAAAAAATAAAACGAAAGATTCATAGGGTTAATCTTCAATTGGTTTATATAGCATTTATACAAAATTTAACCCGTCCCGCATCAATCTCTATAGTGACACTCTGCCTCGCCTAAAGTTTTGGGTTCAAATTTCTTCGGAAGCAGGAAATCTGGTGGCAACCGACGTAGATTCCAGAAACACTCGATACGAGGGTTCTCACTCCAAGTCTTTGAGTTCCCAAAGCTATCTGCTTATATGCACTTCGTCCCAAAACTAGCGAGGTGCCGAAGGGTTATGGGATTCGTTGATTCTTTTTCACGTTAATTCTTATAAGGGCTCTTTCTTCCCCATTTCTGTTTTCTTAATCAACTTTCCAAACTTGGAGAATCATCCCACTTCTCGTGAATAGTTACAGCGATTGCTCCTCACCTAAATTCCACCTGCTTCTCTTCACATCTCACACCACCACTCCATACAGGCGTTACCAAATTCTCCTTCTTCCTCCTACCCTCCTAGGATTCAACCTCAGCCCACTTCTCAGGACATGCATAACAGTCTTTGTGACAAATCTAATGGATTGAGACGCTAAATACGCACAGCAGTCTAGTCTTTGGTTTAAGGTAGATGATTTTATCATTCCAGATAGATTTTAGCTTTGCAACAGCTGCCACAGTCTTTAGTTTTTATCACTGTAGCAGCTGTCGCAAAAAAGAAAACAAACACACACACTTAAAAGAAACTTGAATATATATTTGGACATTAATGTACTAATATTCGGTATGGAATAAGACAGAAAGTTTCCTTTTTGGGGTTAATATCCAAATAGTGTTGAAGCAGTGTAAAAGATCGACGTTATCAGTATTCTCATTACATGACTTGAAAAACACAACGCTTGCGACTAGAGGAAATAACTCTCTTTTATCTAATTTATACAGTTTTTTGCGGAGGTGGATAAATTGTCGTCTAAATTATGCAAAAAATGAAAATAACACGAACATCTCATTTTAGCAGATATACTGGGTGCGGTGGTTAAATTGTCGTCAAAATGACGCAAATATTGTAAATAACACTGACATCTCATTTTAACAGATATACAGGGTGCGCTGGATAAATTGTCGTCTAAATTACACAAAAATGAAAATAACACTGACATCTCATTTTAACAGATATACAGGGTGCGATGGATAAATTGTCGTCTAAATTATGCCAAAATGAAAATAACTGACATTTCATTTTAACAGAAATACAGGGTGCGATGGATAAATTGTTGTCTAATTGACGAAAAAATGAAAATAACACTGGCATCTCATTTTAACGGAAATATAGGTTGCGATGGATAAATTGTCGTCTAAATTACACAAAAATGAAAATAACACTGACATCTCATTTTAACAGATATACAGGGTGCGATGGATAAATTGTCGTCTAAATTACACAAAAATGAAAATAACACTGACATCTCATTTTAACAGATATACAGTGTGCGATGGATAAATTGTCGTCTAAATTACACAAAAATGAAAATAACACTGACATCTCATTTTAACAGATATACAGGGTGCGATGGATAAATTGTCGTCTAAATTACACAAAAATGAAAATAACACTGACATCTCATTTTAACAGATATACAGGGTGCGATGGATAAATTGTCGTCTACATGACGCAAAACTGAAAATAATACATCTCATTTGACATCTCATTTTCACAGACATACAGGGTGCGATGGATACATTGAAAATAACACTGACATCATTTTAATAGATATACAAGTTACGATGGATAAATTTTTGTCTTAATTATGCCAAAAAAAAAAAAAAAAGAAAACAACACTGACATCTCATTTTAACTGATATAGTTAACAAAATTACACAAATTATCTTGAAATACTAAAGAGTAAATTTATTCCATAAAATCGCGATTGTCTTCAACTACGGCCTCCAGACGACTTCGAATCTCCTGCAACTTTTCTGGGCGGTCTCCTTGTTTAAGCTGGTGAATGCTGCCATAAACATTGCCTTCAATTTATCTTTTGATGTTACAAGGAGTTTTGTTGGTCTTAGGCCTACCAGTAAATAAAGTTAGGCTACATTATACGATAACCTGTGCCAAATCTACAAAAGATCACACCACTTGTATATAGGGACACTAAGCGTAATATATTTCTATATACGTTGTAGAGCAAATAACCTACAACACACGCCAGTAGTTACGATATATTATATCAATACATGTTCTGATCATGGCGTTGTTTCCATACATGTCGTTCTTAGCCTAAGGTCAACCAAACCGACATTAGTTCATGAATTAAGTCGATTGAGCCAAAGTATCCTCAAACAGAACTTTGAGACACTCCTTTCCTGTAGATGTAAAGAATCGTTATGAAATGCTCTCCATTGAAACACGATACAACAACCTTATATCATCTACAGAAGACGGACTCTCAAAACTGCCAAAGAGGAAAAAGTTAGCACATCAACATCAGTTCAGATGTCTGTGTGAAAAAGGCAAGAAAATATCTGCAAAGAGTGAAACCGAGATATGAACAAAAGCTAATTAGAAGTACTTTTAAAGACATCACTAAAGCACAAGGGATACTAGATGAGGCCCACGCCAATGTAGACGTAGAGTACATCGAAGGGGAGATTGACAAGATGGTAAGATTGCATACGGAGAAACAGTCTGGAAAACAATAAACACACTCCCAGGAAGAAAATCAAAGCCTTCCATTCGACCCAAAGGCGGTTCCGCTGAAACTGGTTTGACAACTTTAAGAAACCCCTACCGCAAGACAGCGGTCTTCCACTCCCAAATATCCAATACACTGGACATAAACACCAACTCATTCACACTCGATGAACTCAAAACAACACTCAAAGATTTTGCCAACAAATCTCCAGCTGTTGACAACATATTGTAGTGAATATTCCTTCTCCCTCCGCTGCCTATCGTTAAAAATGAACTGCCTTCTTATAAATAGTTATGTTAATACTAACTGTTGTAATTGTAATAAAGATACAGAGCAGAGTATCCTAATTTGGGTTACCCTGCTCCGTGTCTTCGTTACACATACCAACATTATTTGGGAAAGATCCAACATTTCATGACCTCGTTCTAGATTTTTACAACCACAGATTCATACACCATTCGACGCCTTCGGCTTGGCTAAAGGATGGAATAGTCCCTGTTCCAAAAATGGCGATCTAACAAGTGCGGCAAAATATAGGAGTATAAAACTCATGCCAATTGCAGCAAAAGTTTACAATATGCTTCTGCTAAATAGGATTGTCTCTACAATCGATCCACTCCTCCACAAGACTCAGAATGGATTTATAAAAGGCAGGTCGACAACTTCTCAAATCCTCTCCATTCGACGCATACTGAAAGAAATTGAAAAAAAATTAACAAAGGGGTCACAGTTTTTTTTTTAAATTTCGCAAGGCGTTTGATTCTATCAGCAAAGATCTTATGTTAAAAAATCTTCCGACTCTATGGTATACCGTACAAAAATGTTGAGGCAATTATAGCTCCATACAGAAACATCACTGCCACCATTTTATCGTATAATGATGGTGAGACTGGATCCCTTTAAAGTTAAAGCAGAAGTTCTGCAAGACAGTACACTTCCTCCTTTTCTGTTTATAGTTGTTCTGGACTATGTTCAGATTATTTCTCTCGGCAACATGGAGCAAAAAAGGACTCCTTTTGAAACCTCTCCAGAGCAGTCGGTACACTCTGCAATACCTGACTGACGTTGACTTTGCCGATGATCTTGCATTAATTGCTCAATGTGTCAAGGGTGCAGAGTCCTTGCTATAATCATAAATTCCTAGCTATCGAATAGCTGAGATGGATTTATCGATGTCAAGTTCAAAAAACAATGCCAAATCTTGTGATTGCTCTACGGCTGTTTTTGACGCTCACCTTTTCTGTTGCTATTGCAAAGAGAAGCTTCTCTAAACTGAAACTCATTAAAATTCACTTGGCATCGAGTATGTCGCAAGATTGCTTATCCAATTTGTCCCTCATTTCAATTGAACATGAAACTGTGGAGAAGATAGACTTTGACTAAATTATTAATAACTTTTCTTCTGCAAAAGCTCGAAAGGTTAGAATATGATAACGTTTGTTCAGTTAAATTTTGAATTTTTATTTTTCAAGTACTAATCAGCGCAATTAAGGGTATTGCATAGATATTTTTCCTCCTAAAAAAAGTGGGTGCCATTATGAATATGGGCTCCGGGCAGCACTTTGCCTCGGTACGCTCCTGTGTATCGTTTTAACTGAGCAAACATTTAAAATTCGACAGATGAACACATTAAAGTCGACCTCACTTCTTATAAAATGTTAATACCGTAGATTACACATCAGACCTGGTATGTTTTTTTATAGTATCATATGTTATTGTGGTGTATATTAATTAGGAGTACTTCCCCGCTTGTTTACAACGCGGTTGTAAAGATTTGTATTTTATACTCGCCATATAAGTCGATCCCTAGGTTTAGAAAAATTTTTTTAGGCTTGAAAACTTGACTTTTACCCCGCAATTCACAGTAATCAGGAAGACAGTAGATAATCATTGACATTGCATTTAAATTTTAAGATCAAAGTTGACTGAGAAGCAAGAGACCAGAGGAAGAAGTGCAATAGAAAATACTGCTAGCATAGAACTTAAATTTACATCTTGCTAATTCAATAGTAAATTGATTAGATTTTGCCGCCAATCTAATACTTATGTTTGCCATCACTAGTGACAATGGTGAACCCATATAAATAGTGTAAATAATGATAACTTTTCATTCTATAAATTCAGACAGAAAATAAACATATTTGTTTAAATACTGAAATCAGAATTCTGAAAAGGCTATACGAAAGAAACGCTATTTCCAACACAATTATATACCCACATACATGCCATATTAAAACATGCCTAACTTTATTTTCTACATAGTAACAATAATGATAAAAAAAAACATGCCAAAAATATTCCACAAAACAACACACATTTAAATCAAAGTGTCTATTGGTTAGAAATTAAGATCACCATGTGAAATATTTAGCCAATCAGAGAAAACTAAAAATATTTTTTCTCAGCCCTACTTTCGGCAAAGATTTCTATTAAAAATCCAGATTTCAATTTTTAGAGAGCAGAGATGTGACTGTCTCCCCGCCCCCAATCCGCAGCGCGTGTTAAAAGAAATGTGTCAGCGACTTCAAACGAATCAGCTACAAGTTGGACGCTTAGAGAAACGATAAAAATCTTTTTTCAACCACAACATTTTCTGTAGACCAACTATTTAAAAGTCTTTTCTAAACTACATATTTTCTGTGTACCAGCTACCCAAAGGCTTTAACTTAACTAAAGTCTATTTTTGCTCCTTTACAATTCTTTTCAATTTATGTACGTATGTTTGTAAATACAAATTATTTATTTCACAGGCATCCCTATGTTTTTCTTATTTTAATTTTATTATTGCTTGTAATTTGAACATTCGGGCTTTTATTATGACAAGACGTAGACGACTTAATTTCCTACAATGTCACGGCTAATAATTTCAGTTTTAAACATCAGACCAGTTTAAAAAAATAGTCACACAGCTAAGGTTTTTATTGTTGCAGGTTTTTTATACAGTATATATTTATTTTCGGTGCTTACGGTAGGCAGTGAAAACAAATTTACAAGTCTAATTTAGATAACTGTCATCTGATAGTTTTTCCCTGTTTGGGTAAACCAAGTTTGATTGTTATGTGTCATTTATAATCCAGATGTCTCATAAGTCATTTGCGCATTGAATCATTCATTTTGTGAGGAAGGAAAGTCAACGCGATACTCACGTGACTTGAATCGACAAATAATAGACACCGGCTGTTTGAAAATATAATTCTCACATCACTTTAAAGTCAGCTACTGCCACGATCTTCCTAGTAACCCCGACACCGAAAATGTATTTTAAATAATTTAAATACTTTCTTTGAACTTAAATGTCGGTTTTATTTCAAACGCAATGGTCTAGTGCGAAAGCGAATTAACAGATCGTGACAGCTATTAGGGAAATGTGATTAAATATACTTTAGTTTAATGTTTAAAAAATGATGCAGTAGTATTCTTATTGTTTAGGTAATAAGCATTATAACATCACACAAAAAGCTATATTGTGGTAAAAGGAATTTTCAACAATATACGCATTTTTTTACGTATTTATGGTTATTTTTTTACTTTTATCAAAAAACGACATTCTTGTATATGTAGTTATGGATAATATTATACATTAATTACTCATTTTTAAAAATTAATAATTATTTGTGGTCAGTTATTGACATTAATAGCTATCTACTGATGTGCTAAAATTTTGGAATAATGCAATAATAAAAATTTAAATTTTCTCTCTCCGATAAATTGCGCTATCTGTTAATATGGCCTAGATGAAGGTAGCAATTCCAATTCTTAGTTGTAATAATCGTTTCGAAGTGAAATTGTTATGATTTGTTGAATTTGTTATTTCACTTGTTGTTTCTTGAGATATTTGTTGACTGCAAACATAGTACAGATTGAATTGAGGTCGTTCGATCGCCTACAAACTATTGTTTATATCAGGTTAAAGATAATTTATTTTTAAACATAATTCATTATAAATCTAACATTTAACTTTTATTAACAGATTGTGACAGCTATTAGGGAGATGTGATTAAATATACTTTGATGTTTAAAAAAAATTTATTCAGTAGTCTTATTTTTTAGGTAATAAGCATTATAACATAGCACAAATAGCTATATTGGGGAAAAAGGAATTTTCGACAATATACGCATTTTTTATGTATGTATGGTTATTTATTTTATTTTATTTTTACTTTTATCAAAAATGATATTCTTGTACATGTAGTTATAGATAATATTATACATTAATTACTAAATTTTTTAATTAATAATTATTTGTGCTCAGTTGTTGACATTAATAGCTATCTGCTAATGTAATAAAATTAGGTTTCTACTTGTGCCCTTTAGGGAATACTGTTATTAAGTGAATCTATCTTTACAGATCTTAAATTTAAAAACTTATTACAATCTGCGAAAAAAGAATTTTACACTGTTTTTGAGTTTGCATAAAAACGTTTTTTTTTTTCCCAAATATATCAATGATTGTAAGTGACCATAATGCCTCGCGTTTTCAGAGTTGTTTCCCCTGATGGCAATGAACTGACAACAGAAAAACTTAGTTACTTTTCATACTGCGAACATGTGTTGAATTCCGTGACTGACTTTGAGTGACCATCATCGTCGCATTTTCAAAAGTTTTATTTTCTTTACGCCTTATTTCAATAAATAATTTAATCTAATTTTTTAAAATACAATTAATTTATTGTTTTTCATTTCTCTGATAGATGTCGCAATCTGTAAAAGAAAAAATAATTTCTGTACAGAAATAAAGTTTTTAGGCATTTTTAAAACATTGGTACGTTAACTCGTCACTAAACGAACCGCCATTATAGACGAAAAATATAAATAACAAATATAAAACCCCAATATTTATCCTAGAGATATGTTTCGAGGTTATTTAAGGATTTATTACCTGGATTTGGATTAAGTAATGTTTAACTATTTACTTAAAAATAAAATATGTATAATTATACCACTGGCTTAAAAAAAAAAATTAAAGATTTAAATATGGAAAGTAGTACAATACTCAAGACATTGGTATTTATGTTTAAAAATAAATTATCTTTCACCTGATATAAACAATAGTTTGCAGGCGATCGAACGACCTCAATTCAATCTGTACTATGTTTGTAGTCAACAAATATGTCAAGAAACAACAAGTGAAATAACAAATTCAACAAATCATAACAAAAATAGATTTTTCTTTTATCTGTGACAAAAGTGACACAGATTGAGTTAATGTTTTGTATTGAAATTATTGTATTTATTATTGAATATATATATATATATATATATATATATATATATATATATAGTTTATGAAAAACTAGGTAATCTGTATGGGTAGACCCAAGGAGGATAACATCCAGATAGCTCGATGTAAATCCAGAGCAAATAATTTAAATAAAAACAGACCTCTTTAAGGTTCCATGTAATAAATTATTTCACCACAGCCCTTTTAAAGGATCATTAGTCTTTACTTATTTTTTATTTAATATATATATATATATATATATATATATATATATATATATATATATATATATATATATATATATAGTTTATGAAAAACTAGGTAATCTGTATGGGTAGACCCAAGGAGGATAACATCCAGATAGCTCGATGTAAATCCAGAGCAAATAATTTAAATAAAAACAGACCACTTTAAGGTTCCATGTAATAAATTATTTCACCACAGCCCTTTTAAAGGATCATTAGTCTTTACTTATTTTTTATTTAAATTATATATATATATATATATATATATATATATATATATATATAGTTTATGAAAAACTAGGTAATCTGTATGGGTAGACCCAAGGAGGATAACATCCAGATAGCTCGATGTAAATCCAGAGCAAATAATTTAAATAAAAACAGACCACTTTAAGGTTCCATGTAATAAATTATTTCACCACAGCCCTTTTAAAGGATCATTAGACTTTACTTATTTTTTATTTAAATTATATATATATATATATATATATATATATATATATATATATATATATATATATAGTTTATGAAAAACTAGGTAATCTGTATGGGTAGACCCAAGGAGGATAACATCCAGATAGCTCGATGTAAATCCAGAGCAAATAATTTAAATAAAAACAGACCACTTTAAGGTTCCATGTAATAAATTATTTCACCACAGCCCTTTTAAAGGATCATTAGACTTTACTTATTTTTTATTTAAATTATATATATATATATATATATATATATATATATATATATATATATAGTTTATGAAAAACTAGGTAATCTGTATGGGTAGACCCAAGGAGGATAACATCCAGATAGCTCGATGTAAATCCAGAGCAAATAATTTAAATAAAAACAGACCACTTTAAGGTTCCATGTAATAAATTATTTCACCACAGCCCTTTTAAAGGATCATTAGTCTTTACTTATTTTTTATTTAAATTATATATATATATATATATATATATATATATATATATATATATATATATATAGTTTATGAAAAACTAGGTAATCTGTATGGGTAGACCCAAGGAGGATAACATCCAGATAGCTCGATGTAAATCCAGAGCAAATAATTTAAATAAAAACAGACCACTTTAAGGTTCCATGTAATAAATTATTTCACCACAGCCCTTTTAAAGGATCATTAGACTTTACTTATTTTTTATTTAAATTATATATATATATATATATATATATATATATATATATATATATATATATATATATATATATATATGTACAAATGTGCGAAAGAACATATGGAGTAAAAATCCACTGTTCGTAGCATTTACTTTTTAAAAAATTGTGCAATATTTTTATCATAAGAGATTATAATGAAAATATGTTGTGTAGCGATTTCAACATGTTTTTATTATAATCTCTTATAATAAAAATATAATGTAATATATATATATAAAATTCTATTTTTTTATTTAAACACTAATCAATTATATGTATATAAGTGATGATATTTCATTTATATAATACAAAAAGTCTGTGATTGCGTCGGCCGTCTTGCATATAATGATTTAAGTTTCTTTCCACCTCTTCTTTTGACCTCTCTCATTCCCCTTTTCTCTCTCTCCACCTTTCTCTTTCTACCTCTCTGTGCTTGTGTGGTACATCGTCCGTCCGGCACATAATTTTTTAAATTAATCTGATTTAAGTGAATAAGATTTTAAAATACGAGTTGCTTTTTTCAAGCAGATAATTGTTTTTAATTAAAAATATTTTAAAGTTAAAAATAGAAACGAAGAGATCCCGCTTTTCTGTTTCGTCCAATTGTTTATAGAGCAATTTTTTGTATTTCAGCTTTCTTTAAACAAACAACATTTTAAATATTAAAAAAAAAAAAAAAAAAAAAAATTACCGTCTTTAAAAAATATTTTCAAGTGAATATGATTTTAAAATATTTTTTACCATATTAAAAATATTTTTAAGTTAATTTGATTTAAAAAAATACGTGTCGTCTATGCAGTAAGTATTTTTATATCAACTTTTTTTAAACAGACAATATTTTTAATGATGAAATCAACTTCATTGTTTTATAACCTGAATCGTCAGTGACCCAACGGTTCAAGGGTAGTCTAGTGACAAATAAAATTAGAAATTATCCTTCTTGGAAAAGACCATGCCGGTCATTTTTACAAAGAAAACACTTCCCTTCTTTTATCACCAAAAATCTGTGTGAAACTGGAATAATTGTCCACGTACCCACTAGAAAAGCAGTAATACTTTCGGTTCCCAAAGACAACAGACATAAAAATTTGAGCGCTGCAAAACCAAGAAAAACCAGTTTTCGAATCTCATTACCGGTTACGCTGTTTAATCGTCAAAGGACACGAAGACATTTAAAGAAGTTAAACAAAAAGAAAATACACAATACGGGCAAATAATATAATCTTAATACTAAAAACATTTATGCACTGTGTCACATAACACAATTTAACACACGCTATAGAAAGACATGTATAAAGTTATTACCAACACAGGATTACATAAAAGGGAATAACAACTCAATTCAATATCCTGTTGAAATTTCTGTTTCACGTTTTTCATCATGATTTATTTTCTTTATTAACCCGGAAGATATCTTTGCTATAATTTTCAGAAACGGAGACATACACTACCAACTGCATCAGATTAAGCATAATTAAAATCTTAGCTATATAAAAACATGACAATACATCTAATCTCTCATTGTACGATTTTATATCTTTTCTTTATACTGAATTAGCCAAAAAGTTCTTTGGGTTTTATAAAATAATTTTTCTACTTAATTAGCAAACGTACTTTTTGGGAAACCCAATAATTTCACCGTATAGCGTCGCAGATCTGACCAGACATCAGGTTCGTTCACAGGGTACAGATTCTTCCAGTCAAACGCTTGTGGCTCAAAAATAACCCTTCGGCCAGATCGTTACCCACGAATTAAAACCATGAGACTTTTGTAGCAGTAAGTAGATTTTATTTTCTAGTTGTAACATACTGCGATAGACGAGCTAGTCAAAGACGAAGCGTAGGTGAGGGGGAGGTGAACAGTCTAACGGGCGTCTTCCTTTTCGCGTCGCTCTCGAGGTAATCTTCTTGTCACTCTCCGTTACTCTATATTTTTGCTAGTAGTAACCACTGTCTTATAGAACACACGGTTCTTTATCTTTCTCTTGTAATCTTTGTTTAAAAAAGTATTTTATCTTGATTCATTGACCTTTTTTGTCAGAGCCACTTGCCATGTTGTGAAGTCCATTTCACTAAGCTGATAATTAGGAAAATAAATATCTGAAACAATTTTCGTGACAGGTCAGCTGTTTTCCATTTAACAAGATAACAGCTAACACTGATATCGCTTCAACGACTACAAAAGCTATTTATGTAAAGAAAAAAGAAGAATCTTAGGAAAATAAAGACCTCAAATGTTAGTAACAATCATATATTTTAAAAGTATTGGACATAGTTAAATTATGAAAATACTGAAATGTTCCACGTTCCTGATTATTTACTAACCTAATGTTATTTATTTTATACATTTATTTATTAACAAATTTCAAATAAGGGTCTATAATAAAATAGATCCCAATCTGGCATCACGACTTCAGTACCTTTCTCACCGACCTGAAGTGGCTACGCTCTGTCTTTTCTGTAAATATAAATAAAGTGTATTTGTTTTGGGATGACGCTCATCTATATATAGACACATATACGCGAGCGTATCCCCAAACAAATACAGAACAAGAAAATTTCACCTACCCACCACACACAAATAAACAAACACAAATAAAGCATAAATAGATCCATTTTTGAAAAAATAAACCAGTTTGAAGATCGCGAAAGAGTGAAACTTAAGGTCACAAACAACTCTCCATGCAACTGTATATATATATATATATATATATATATATATATATAAAAGTGAACATTGAAGTCAACACTTAGAGGCGACAGTCTCTTTCATGCTAGACGCAATCGTCAACTTCAATGTTCACTTTTATATTTACACACGCTCTATCTCTAATATTGAGCACTTTATCCCATAAATATAGCACACCTTAAGACTATATTTCTTCATATATATATATATATATATATATATTATAATTATTTTTTTTAAATATTGTTATAAAATAAAATAAGTCATATCTCGGCTGATTTACAGGCAAATACTCAAGAGCGAGAACAGGATGTGAACGGGAGAAAGCCCCGTCACAAAATGAACATTATCTTCGTTTACAAATGTTCCCGACACTCGAGTTCCGGTCGAAAAATAAAATAATATTTAAAGTGCTCTATTTTTCGTCCAATAAAAATGCCTCTCTCCTAATTATACTCGCTTCGTTTTTCGAGCCTGTTAAGCTATAAAAAACGGTATAAAAGGGGTCACACGGAAGTTCAACAGGCAATCAACAGGTGGCCAGTGTAGAGACCTGTCACGGTCAGAACGAGCTATCAGCAGGGAGTGCCAGCGTCAATATGTGTGAACTACTATGAGAGATCGACCTAGATCCGAAGCCGGCTTATGAACTTTACCACAAGGAAGCTGTCCCTAACCCTCACGTTCCTGTTGAAATAAACCACGTAAATCTATTTCTGCTGTTGTCGTATTTCTTTCTTGCAACCATACGCTTATCTATAACAATATGATTCATTCGCGACACAAAAAAATAATAATTTCCACAAATACCATATAAAAATTACAAAATACCATGTAAAATTTATTAACAAACTCAATTAAAACAATGGGGTTTAAAAATACAACCGAATCATAATCTTAACGCCCCTTTAAGAAAAACAAAGAAATAAACACTAAAAAGGACCGTAACTACAACATCAATCAGTTAGAGTTTTATCAGATAGTAATAAAAATACAACGGAGCCTGATAAGATTAGCCATTGTAACCAGAAAAAAAAAACGAACAACCCAACCTCACACGATTTCAAAAACTTGACATATAACAAACACCCTTACTTCCATCAAAGTACCCCTTGATAATGAAAAACTAATCCCAGATTACACCTTCATCTCAAAACTATAAATGAGTAAAACATTTCGTTGCTTAGTTATTCCAAGCATCGTTCATGGATGAAACTGCCACCCAAGTGTTAAGGTTTAATGTTGAAATTAAACTTGAATACAGATGACCAGTTTCGAAACATAGTAATTTCTGTGTCGTGGTGGAATCATATTTTTTTTTTAAAAAATAATTATAAATTTAGGCTCTACTCTTGTATCGAGCACTGTTTTTTAAAAATAAGAACAAAACTTCTAAAGAACTTCGGACCATCAATCTTACAGTTCCTTCCTATCATATCAATACACAGACGTAGACACACACACACACATCGTTGGAGATCATGGCTTTCCACAATTTCCTGTCCTTTGTAGCTCCTTAACAAATTTTGCCCTTTTTTTTTTATCTCTTCTAAACCTTGTTCCACCATCCATTTACACAAGCTCACGTGGTAGGTCACGTGTTGTTTTCCTCTGTCCCAATTGCCTTCAAACTGTCCCGTGAGTTTAAAATGTTTGAAAACGACAATTATTTGTATGAAAATTTACGCATGACTGACAATGTTTTTTTTTAAACGGCTGTTTTTTAAAGACTAACCCTAACCGAATGAATAAGCGCATTGGCTAAAAGTACATTTACTTACCTGCTAGCCGTCTGTTCAATCCCTAGATGCGGCAGTAAAAATCACACGCTGGTTCAGTGGAATGAGCAAAATGTGATTTGACAAGAAGAAATCATTCAATAAAAATTAAATAATATGAAATGCTGAATGAAGTAGAAGATTTTGACGATAAAAATTTTATTAAGTTGAGGCATTTTTTCATTATGGTCTGCTAATATTTTACCCAATCAAAGTAATGTCAATCATTATCGTCTGTCTTCTTAATTTGTGTTCTTTTATTATTCTATCTTCTTAATAACGTTTCTTGTATTTTCCTACACTCAGTAATACCCCCCCCTTGCGTCTTAGTGGCTTTATTACCTTGTTTGGGATGAAATGATTAAAAGAAAATATTTAAAATTTCTTAGTATTTGTTTAAAATTGATCAGAATTTTAATTTCAAGCAAATTTTAAAATTTGCAACCCTTAAACTTTATTATATAAACATTATTGTACAAACATTATTGTACAAACATTATTTTACAAACATTATTATGGAAAATATAACATCATACAGAATTCAAATAAAATATAAGAGGGTAAGTAATAAATAATCGGCTCTTTCGCCATAACATATCTTTAGGGTTTTCTTTACCCTGCCTTCTGCTCATGCGTGCTTAAGGTTGGTACTATTGTGGTCACGTGATCGAAGTTTGAGCTTGAACGCGCCAGTTGTTTTTTTTTTTTTGTTTTTTTTTATGTTTTTACAGTGTAAACATGTGCGCTTCTCTAGCAGTGTGCTCCAAGGAGGAACAATCAGCAGAGAACATGCTGTTTCATCGATGATAATTCTCTGGTTCTTCTCGTTTGTGCTGGAAGTTGGCGGGCGTCCTACTCTTTCTTCGTGCGTCAAGCTTGTCCCACCGTTTTTAAACTTCTCAATCCACTCATACACACTTCTACGCGGTAGTTCGCTGTCGCCATTTTGTTTTGAAAGCCACCAATGAATTTTGTCCCACGTTACACCTTCCGACCAGAGAAATCAGATCACTGTGCTTTGTTCCTCCTTGGTGCACACTGCTAGCGGAGCGGCCATGTTTACACTGTAACGGCAGCAAGAAAACTGACGTGATCATGCTCAAACTTCGATCACGTGACCGCAGTAATATCAACTATAAGCACGCTTGAGTAGAAGGAAGTGTAGCAAACCTAAAGATATGTTATGGTGAAACTGTAGATAATTTTTTACTTATTTCTAAAATTAGCCTTCCTTTTGCTAGTTGTAACCGTAACTTGTATTCAAAATAGTTTCTCCTCTAGCACTTTCTGCTTGTGGAATTCTCTTCCTGCTTCTTGCTCTACTGTCAACTACGATCTTCAAAAATGTAAATACAACGTCAATCGTCATTTGTTTCCTTGAATCTTGTTCTTTTTATTGTCCTTTCTACTCATTAACGTTTTCTCCAGTTGTCTTCATCTCAGTAAATCCTTCGTTTCACACAAAGAAAGGCAACAAGTACACTGAGACAGTGGCTTCATTGGGGAAAATATTAGGTTGGAGCAAAAATAATGACGTTTTTTGACGTTAAAAAATACGACATTATTTCTGCACCAACCTAATAATTAAAAACAATTGAATCTCGGGCAAAAAGTTACAGGTAAAAAAAAAATGTCACAGGACTGTTTCTGTGCCATTTTTTAATAGGCCTTAACCCTAACCCTAGTACCCTTCCTCTAACCTTAGCTCTGAAGATAGTGTGAATATCGGAAATCTCGGATCTCAATGCTGTTGTGGATCAACAGTATTTGGCTTTGCTGAAAAATAATTTTTACGCTTCATGCCATGGAAATTATTGACAGTGATAAGCGAGGTTCAAAAATCTGCTACAATGGGTTCATGTATACGAAACACGTCACTCGCAAAACCAAGTTGTGACATTTTTCCTGTGGCTTTTTCCAAGCCAAAACTGTTATTTTTTCTGTGAGTTTTTTTCTTTTGACTTTATTTCCGCCCACATCCCTCTCGCTCCTTTCAATCCATAGGAACGTGGGTCAATTTTATGATTTGCAGGAATGAGTTGCGTCAGCCGATCGTTAATCAATTAGCTGATGCTTGAAACTGTTTTGTGACTCGGACGTCATTATTCGCCCTCCCAACAGATGCGACCGCAAGTTCTATGCAAACATTCTTCATTCGCACTTCCCGCTTGTGTAACTCTCTCCCGGCTTCTTGCTTTGATAGACACTTTAAAAACCTTAACCCTAACAACTCTACTCTACCCTAACTCTAACACTAATAGCTCTAACCCTAATCCAGCGGTCTCCAAACATTTTGAGCCACGGACTGGTGTCATGCAAGATATTTTTTCCATGGTGGGGGCGTCGTTGTCGATCACGCGCATAACAAAACACGATAAAAAAAAAAACAAACAAAAAACAGACGATAGTCAATAAAATGGAAAAAGAAAGTTTTTTTTTTCTTTCAGTGCAAACCGGTAGCAAATGATTCACGGCTCGGTATCGGTCCGCTGCGATGTAGATGGAGACTGCCTAACTCATAACTCTTAACCCTATTCCTAAAGATAGTGGGAGTTGTGGATATATCGGATATCACGGCTGTTGTGGATCAACAATATTCGGTTTTAGTGAAAAAATAATTTTTACGCTTCATACAATTTTAAAATAAAGTTTTATTTATCTTTATAACATTCAGTAATAGGAATATTCTTAATAGATTTAAATTGTACAATAAATTCTCAAGTAAAAAGGGAAACAACCCCGTCAAACCTGTTCAGCAATCAGTCATTGTAGAATTGTTTTTCTCCATATACCATATTTACCGGGATATTAGACGCACCCATGCATTGGACGCACTCAGATTTTGGCATGGAATATTCAGGAAAAACATCACACACCAAAAATCATCAAAATTATAACCTTACCTTTATGTTAACTTCTCACTAACCATGAAGAACCACTTACAGTAATAGCACAAATTATACTAGTGGTACTTTATTTAAGTAGAAGTGAGATAAGGTTTAATTTACCAAGACATTTTTTGGAAAAGAAGAATTTTAGTACATTTCCTCATGCATTTATTGAAAATTGTTTTAGTTTTTTCCTGGGATCAACGTCAAATTAAATTCATAGTAGCTACAATCTACTGGTATTGGCGAACTCTACTGGTACATATGGTAATGGTAAAAAAAGAAAAAAAAGAAATATGGTACTTGTTGATAAATGAAATCCCATATCATACATTCAGAAAAGCAAATTCCAATACTTGTATATCAACAAAACACACACACAAAGCACGTAGAAAAATGAGCTTGTGTAAATTGTTGGCAGGTCGGGTTTAGGAAAGATAATAAAAAAGACAAAATTTACTAAGAGCTACAAAGACAGGAAAGTATGGCGAGCTATGGTCACCAACATCCTGAAGAGACATAGTGCATAAAAGAAGAATGAGCTTGTGTAAATTGTTGGCAGAATAGAGAACGGAATAATGTCTATTCTACAAAGTATTAAATGAAGATTATGTGTTCTTTTTTCCCTTGTAGGAATACTTTTTTCACACATTAAAATGGATAAAATCTATTTATTTCTACTTAAATAATTTTTCCTGTTTCTCTGCATATTTAGTTGTTATGCATCTGTCTAGTATTAATTATATGAAAAGTATCTTTATTCATTAGTTGTAAATAGAATAAAATAAAAATTTGCATATGTGCGAATATGTGTTTACTACTGTATATATATATATATATATATATATATATATATATATGTATGTATGTATGTATGTATATATATATAAAATTAGTCCCCTAATACTACTTAAGATGCCAACAAACCAGATAAGAAAACGAAATAATAGCCAAGTGAAAATATATATAAATATTTACTTTATCATTTAAGCATTAAAACTAATTAATTATGCTAAAAATTAAATAAAATTTTCCAAAACTTAAGAAAAGACTAGAACGCTCAAAAATAAAAGCAAATACTTGTCTAGAAAAAAAACGGCATCCAAATGACAACAAATGTCAACAATTGAAAGAAAAGTGAGATTTTTTTTAAGAAAAAAAAAAAGAGAAAGAGCTAAGGAGTGAATGTAAAGTGGAGAAAAAAATCAACGAAAATGACAAATAATCACGACACCCTACACGAACGCACATCCACGCAGACGGGCGCATGGGTGCACGAGCTCGAACGGACACACGCATACCTACACTATGAATAAAAACTTGCATCAGTGATTAGTGAATATAAAAAAGAAAAATCAAGAAGTATAAGCAATCAGTTGCTGATACCCTCTGACGAGTAAACGGACGGGTCCATCTACGAAACTCTGGAGTCGGGATGCTGAAGGTATTAGCTTGGTGCAAAAATAATGACGTAATAATGTCGTTTTTTGACGTTAAAAAATACGTCAAAAAACGACATTATTACGTCATTATTTTTGCACCAACCTAATGACATCACTCAGTTAAGTGACAGACCTTTTACTTGTATTAATTCATGAGGGCTTAAAAGACCATTCTCCTTGCAACAACTATAATAATATCCCACCAACAAAACTAAAAATCGCTGACAGATCTAAAAAAACAATTCCAATATTGTCATCAGAAGGGCCGACAAAGCCAACACCTGTAATTTTGGATAAAGGTGATTATCATAAAAATTTGCAAAACATCATTGACGACCGATCTGAATTCACCAAATTAAACAGAAATTCCAAGAAGACCCTAAAAAAGATCCGTCAACAAACTCCTAACATCGAATTACGCCGACGTTGTTTCCTTGAAAATTTAAAAATCATCGGAGACTAACAACCTGGATACGGAAATCTAAAAATACACAAATCTGGATACCCGCTACGACCAAACCCTGACATCATTATTCCATACATACCCAGCAATTCCACCCATGAATTCCTCCAAATTCTAAAAAGTATAAAATCAACCCAAGGTATTTTAGCGTCCTTTGACGATGAAAATTTATTCACAAATGCCTCCGGAAATGCAGAGAATTTGGACAGTTTTTACACACTTTGTGCCCAGAAAAGAAAACACTTGTACGAACAAAAACAAATTAAATATTAGGTTGGTGCAAAAATAATGGCGTTTTCTCACATAATGGCGTTTTCCATATGTGAGAAAACGACATTATTTTTGCACCAACCGAATAAAAAGCTTAATCGCAGCACCTTCTCAGTCGTTTTAACGAATATATATATATATATATATATATATATATATATATATATATATATGTGTGTGTGTGTGTGTGTGTGTGTGTGTACCAGCTTCAAAGCCGAACTATTGAGCGGAGAGTTGCTATGATAGGCAACAATAAACTACAGAACTCAAAATTGATCGCAGCATTTAAATATTGTATTAATATTTATGCTTACCTTTTAAAGGTTCAACGATAATTCTTCTGTCGCCACTTAATTTAAAGACAATTATATAACCATAGCCCAACATATCATACCATTTTGGTATTAGGTCGACTCCGTGAGCGAATAAAGTCATCTCGGACCGGATCCAGACCCGCAACCCTGAAATTTTGGATTCTCAAATTTTCATTACTGCGATTATTTCCGGCGTTTTTTTTACGTAATTTTTTGCGACGAATTTTTTTTACGATAACTTAGGAAATGAAACAAAAATAATTGTTTGTACGGAAAGCAAGGACCTACGTACATCAAATTATCTTTAAATTAAGTGGCGACAGAAGAATTATACGATATCATTGTCTCACAATATGGTGGAAACTGGTTAGATCCTCAGCTGCGCAAGAGTCCTTTGATCACATGCGGGAAGACATCATAGGAAAACAAGGCTTATTTACCCTATTTAAGAAATGTATATCTTGAGCTCTGCTTTACTGGGACGGCCTCCTGTAGCTTAACAGTAAAGCACACTTTGTCTGAAAATGGTTTTCCAGATCAGAAATTGGATATTGGTTCAATTTCTGTCGGGTGACACATTTTCTGCAGTAGCACCTTTAATGTCTAGGCCGGTAGACATGATGTTACTGCTTGAAAAACAATGACGTTTACTTAAACACATGTAGCCATTAAATATAATGTTTATTGCAGGAATAAATAATGATGGATTAAAAGAATTAATTAATTATACATACATACTTGTACACGTACATATATGATGCCTATGGACTCAATAAACGGGTATGACCAATGTTAAGCAGTTTTATTTCTTGTGAGAACAATAATGGGCGTTGAAGCCAGCAAGGGGTTATTTAATGCAGACTCTGCTTGCATAGAGCATATCAGAAGTCAAGTAGATATTTTGTTTAAAAAAATGTTCTGTACAGAGCCTGGCTTGTTTTGTAAATTCTCTTCAGGAGTCATATAGATTGTGGAAGTCAACTCATGACCGAGAACGACTAATTCATAGATTCAATTGATGCTGAGAATGTGTTCATGCCTAAATATCTTGTCACTGATGACGTCTCATGTGGCTCCTTAGACCTGCACGGGACTTTCATGTCACACAACGTTTATTGCATGTTACTTTTCAAGTGGCAGCTTGTCTTCCTTTGAAGCTGATATCTATAATGCCGAATGAGTTCACTGGTTGATCTACACACTTTGTTACTCAGGTAGCAAGAGAAATCAATCTGGATGTCATATTAGGAAACTGGTTTTTCTATGACGTCATTTGTGGCTAATGAAGTCTGCTTTTGAAAAGCAAACACGGCTATATTCATTGTACGAAAGAGATCCATACATATATACACACATATTTTTTCAAACAATTTTTTCGAACACATATACGTACACAGTCGGTATCATAGAGTCATTATAAACTTCACGATCATTTAATTAGCTGCATAGTATGTGTTTCGCTACATACAGGGCTACATACAGTTTTTGAATTCAGAGTTGTCCGTCTCCTAGACTGGTTGCCACCCAAGGCTGAAGACCTCAGTCTGCCGTACTATTTAACCATTGTTAGAGAGTTATTAATTCATTTCTAATGCTAGTTTATTTATGTCATAGCGATCATTTCAGGATTTTGAATTCAAAATTACTTTCTATAAAGCTGTTATATCTTTATTAAAATTGATTACATCTAAGTCAGATGCATGATGGATGTCAACTCGTTAAGCGAACATGAACATCGTCGAAAAATCTGACCCCCGATTTTAGTTCTTATGAAAACGACAATGGCTGTTGAAGCCAGCAAGGGACGTGCATTATTTAATGCAGACGTAGCAAACTCTCTTTGGATAGTGCATATCAAAAGTTAAGTAGATTTCTGATTTATTAGGTTGGTGCAAAAATAATAACGCAATAATGTTGTTTTTTGACGTATTTTTTAACGTCAAAAAACGACATTATTACGTCATTATTTTTGCACCAACCTAATAAAAAATGGTCTGTACAGAGCCTGGCTTGTTTTGTAATTTCTGTTCAGGATTCGCATCCATTACATACATTACATTGTGGAAGTCAACTCATGGCCAAGAACGACTAACTCATAGAATCAATTGAGAACGTGTTTATGCTTAAATATCTTATCACTGATGACGTCTCATGTGGCTCCTTAGACCTGCACGAGACTTTCATGTCACACCACGTTTATTGCATGTTACTTTTCACGCGGCAGCTTGGCTTTCTTGGATACTGCTATCTATAAAACCAAATGAGTTCACCGGTTGATCTACACACTTTGTTACTCAGGTAGCAAGAGAAATCAACCTGGATGTCATTTTGGAAAACTGGTTTTTCTATGACGTTATTTCTTCCTTTGAAAAGCAAGCATAGCAACATTCATCGCACAAAAGAAATCATTTGCATAATGGCTGACAACTCGTATCTGAGGATGACCGTTTGCTAAGGCGGCTAGCCAATCCCTGTTTCAGACGCTTGCTCAGTCACTTTTGTGTTTGTTCAGCACCCACAGAGCCCACCTGTAGATTATACTGCAAATATGCTGAGTGGAGCTTAGTTACAGATTCTGGGAGAGAGCGCGTTATCTAGCGTGATCAACAGTCTGAACAAGGCCAGCACGCTCAAACCCTCAGTCACGATGATTTGTGACTTCGTGCTAGCACAACCATCGTGTTCCATCTACCTAATTTCACTCACAAGTCTTGGGACAACCCGTGTGGCTGTTTTTAGACACTTTCCAAAGTGCCAGATCGATAACATCAAGAAGTTACCTTCCCGACAAATCGGACATGTTGAGATTCGAACCCGGGTTAGAAAGCGAACGATCTAATCAATCGGGCACACGCCCTTCCTTAACATACATACACACAAACTGTATATAATATTCAAACAAATTATTCATATATAAACGTGTTTGTGAATAATTCGTTTGAATATATACATTTTTTAAATCATTTCACTTCAAACAAGCCCCTAAGACACAAGAGGTTACTGAGAATGAAAGAATAAGAAAAAAATGCATATGCACGAACACACATACGTATATAACTATCGACTAGGTAAATGAGTATGACTATCGCTGACAAGTTTGATCAATGGTTTTAGTTCACGTGTGAACGACAATGGCTCTTGAAGCGAGCACGTGACCTACAATGCTTATTGCAAACGCGGCAAACTAAGTTGTTTTGTGTAGAGCCTGGCCGGTTTTGTAAATTCTGTCCAGGTTGCTCGTGAGTTTTCATGTGACGGGTTAGACCGGAGCGGTTTCTTCAGGTCTTCGGACACAACCAGCACGTGAAGTTATTCACACACACGCACACACACGCGCGTACACACACGCACACACACACATACACACACACACACACACAGAGCATGCAGAGATAACCTTGACTTTGAATCATTGGGAGTAATGTGGTGGATCCGGAGATGACTAATTAGTTCGATTTTTGCCCTGAAAAGTTTGTTGCCGTAGTTGTGACATGGGGACGCTGGGGTGTTGAACCAAGCTGGGAAGCGGAGCCCTCTCGATCTCTTTTCTCGCATCTCTGTTCTTTGTCCCTGATACTTTTCTCTTCAAAATCAGACAGTCCGGACTTTACAAGGGAGCGCCAGAATGGCTTGCTCCTCAGCAGACTCTTCCAAGATGGAATAGGGAATGCCATAGAGCAATCTCTTTAGGAAGCGACTATATATATATTCTGTTTATACGTTATTTTTATGGATATAATTTATTTCGGTAAATGCTCCGTTTTTTTTTTTTTGTTGTTTTTTTTTAATTAAACAGCTTCTTTGTGGTTGAATGGTTAACAGCACGTCAGATCAAATGACGGTTTCCAATAAGGACTGCAGGTTCGATTCCTGTCGAAGAGCGCATATTTTCTACGAAATTTTTCGAAGATTCAGGCCGGTACATGTAATTAATACTGTTTAATTAAAAAAAAAACGGAGCATTTACTTATATCTATAAAAATAACGTATGAACAGAAAACATATTAAATAATTGTCGGGCTTAATCTATTGCGTAGTATATATGTATTTATACATTCATGAATCATTCATACAAAAAACAAATATAGAGGTTAATGATTTAAATGGCGAGAATACATCGTCGCAAACAATATAAATAAGATACATCAACCCTGAACCTGTATATGAATTATATGATCCCCGTTTATAAATTCCAGTTGCATAAGGTCTTTTTAATTTTTTACAAGCTTTCGTCTGTTCCTACAGACATCATCAGGTATGGAAGTAGATTTTGTTCTTGTTTTTACTTCTCAGTAATAAAGAGGACAACGAAAATAGAGATGGAATCCGAAAAAATGCTATGAGAAATGTGTTATTGTTTTGGAACGTGCGGTCGCAACGCTGAGTTTGAATTTAAATTTTAAGGTTGTGCGTTTTTGTACAAATATAGTAATAAGAGAATTCTTTTTTACTGGTAGATTTTCCGTCAATATGGCATGAACTATATTGTTCAATAATTACAGTAATGTCACACTTATTATCCGAGAGTTGCACGTTGGATCAGTTATTTTAATTTCAATTAAAAGGTGCAAATATAATTTATAAATTCATGAATCATTCATACAAAAAAATATTATATTATTTATATTGTTTGCGACGATGTATTCTCGCCATTAACCTCTATATTTGTTTTTTGTATGAATGATTCATGAATTTATAAATTATATTTGCACCTTTTAATTGAAATGTATTTATACATATATAAAATACGCTATGCATATTTGTTTTTGTATTTTTTTTTTGTCTGTAACTTTTTGGTGTACGAGAGTTATCGCCCTTGCACAACCGATGCTAGTTGGCAGTGTGTTTGCTATGTGATTGGAATGTGATTAGAAAAATATTTAAAATTGGCAGAATGTTTATGAAGCCAGAAAGTGAAAATATCGACTCCGTGAAAGAGCGGAGAGTTACAATACCAATGTAATCATTGGAAAGACATATTTAAAGAATCATACATGAAATCCTTAGATCAATTTCATACAGACCGTCGCCATTTAAATTAATATGATTCTATTAGCGGCATAAAGTCGGGGATCGGTTTCCTGTTGTTATTAAGTAACAAACTGATCCCCGCACAATTACTGTTAATTGTATATAATAATTGGAAAATATATTAAAAAGAATTACATATGAAGACATAAATGTCTTGAAATATTAATTACATATGTGCCGTCATTATTTTTTAGGCGGCATGGATAAATCATTATTAATAGATTCTATCGTTTTTCTCTTGTCATTAAGTAATGAACTGAACTCCCATTATTGAATTACTATATATTGATATAATAATTGGAAAAAATATATTTAGAGAAGGTAGTCGGACATTTGGCCGACGGATATTTAACCTAATGGATATTTAGCCGAAAATGTAATGGCGTACTTACATGTATGTCATACTCTTTATCGTAATGGGCTACATCTATTTATATTTATTTACTGTATTAATTTATAATTTTTCGTTTTTTACATGCTTTTTTAAAAAATCTATTCTGTATATATTATATTTTACTTCAAATACTACTGAAAGATAAGTATTTTGAGAAAAATCACATCTTACTACAGCAAAAATCTTAAGCTTTTACGATATGAAAGATCTTTCAATTTCGCTTTTAATTATCATTAAAGCGATGAACTAGCTTTTATCTTACTGTTAAATACGAATTTAAATAATTACGTTCTACTTTCTACCCAAATGCACTCAAATATTTAAAAAAATACTAATTTCAATAAACAAATATTGAAATAAGAAAACTTTTAACTTTAAATTTAGATTTAGTAATTTAATCACTTGAAATTCAGTGGTAATTATTAGTCCTATTCTAACTTATAATAATGCTAATTAAAATACTTAAAATACTTACTTGTTACTATTTTTACTTGTACTTTTTCGGTAAAATGTCCGTTCGGCCAAATATCCGTCAGCCAAATGTACGTCAGCCAAATGTCCGTCGGCCAAATGTCTCTCGGCCAAATGTCCGGTGATATTTAGAGAACCCCACATAAAAATATTAAAGGCTTAAAATATAAATTTTACATCAGTAAACTCATGTTAATATAAGATTCTACAAGACATAAAGTGTGAGATCGTTTTTCTATTGTCATTAAACTAACCCCTCTCTACACGATATGACTGAAATAGTATTTAATAAATGTGCAAACATATTTATGCTTTATTCTTCGATAATATGTGACATAAAGCAGTCATTTTTTGTCAATCGCTCTCAATGTCGATATGATTCTTTATTGTATCCAAATAATTTGAAATCTAAATCGTACACCTGTTGTATTTGTCGAATCACTGACAATGGGATTTGTGCATATGCTTCGTGCAACATTGCCTTTTTCTGCAATGAAGATTGAGCGTATGACATCGTATTTTCATGTATTTCTCTGACGACGGCCTGTTGAAATCGTTTCATATTATCTCGAACCTCTGTCCCAAATTTAATTTCGGGGACCGGACGACTGCGACGAATGTAGCCTTGCAATTGAAACGCGTACCACAGGCGCTCGGCAAAGACATTGTAGGTGGCATCGCAAATAGCGAGGTGGAAATGATTGGCGTAAAAAGTGTATTCAATCTGGGATCTTGTTTGGTATTCCATGTTCTGGATATGGCTATAGTTTTTCATCATATAAATCAAGCCGAAATAGTTTAGGATAGAGATGCTGTCCTTAACAAAAGATTCTTGTTTTCCAATAAACTGAAAATTCCACATACAGGGATTACATGTTCGATAAATCGGAATCCAGTGACCATTTCGTTCTTTGTTCATTCTTTCTGAGTGAACGACATATTGTAAAAACTCTGAAAACGTTATATCATTAACACATTTTAAACGTGATGATCCTTTTTTCCTCGTAAGATTTGCAATGTACTTGTTGAGCGAACTCCATAATTCGGGAAGGAATATTTTGTCGATATAACCCGAAAAAAGGCGCGTGTACGGGTCTCGAGCAAACAAGAACGACGTTGAATTTAATAAGAAATCCGCGCCGTTCGACTTTGTGAGGTGCCTCATCTTAGATCTGGGGCCATGCGCTTCTAATTTGCTGACTTCCATCGGGTCCTTCTTTGTGTTGTTGTAACCGAAATCGTTCAAGAGAATCCGTACGATGCTAATCCAAAATGAACAACCAGCTTTTGCTACGACACAGTACGAAAGACGGAGAGGCGAATAGAAAAGGAAACGACCATTTGCATCGCGAAGATGACTTGATGTTCGCATTTCTTCATTACAAACCTTCGTTATTCGCTGTTTTCTTTTGATCTGTTCTTGATTAGATAGTTGGTTAGATCTCTAAAAGAAGACAAAAAAAAATTGGAAAGAATAAAATAAGTACGAATAAAAAATGATTTTTATTTATTTTATTCTATTTTCGACAAACATTGAGAAACGTGCCCGCAATAAGAAGTAATTTCAAAACAACGTTTTTTCATTGACGCCGCTATTATTTTAACTACCTTCACTCATCGGCAACGTTTATTCTTTTGAAAAGCGACGATGAGAAATGTAATAAAACTTAAACATATGAAAGTGAATTTATACATTTTCGTTGTTTTTGAGAGTTTAAATAAATAATAAACACTATTTTTTATTTAAATAATAAACACTATTTTCTATTAGATTGTTTATTTACTGTAATAATACGATTTCTCACATATCTTTAGAAGATAAGTAGATAAATTCCTTTTCCTTTCAACCCCTTAGTTATCTGAGTTTCTGAGGAATTTCGTCTCCAGTCCATACTTGAGGCAACTTAATTGTTGGCGTTTTCAGGATTCATGTCTCCAGTCCGCCTTTGAATTGGCAAACATAACATTTTGTCAATGATTTTAAATAATCATAAAAGTAGTCCTTTGAAGAAGCTGACCACAAATCCAGCTTTTTGGGGTGGTCACCTATTCCGGATCACAAAGGTTCGGATAAGGGGGTAGGACCCCAGCCAGTATCCATATAAGGAGAAATAGGCAGGAAGTCATAAGTAGGTGACCATCAGCGTGTAAGTGACCGGTGGTGAGTGAGAGAAGGACTAGCAGCAAGAGAGTTAGCAGTCATCGATACCACAGGCAGTGACTGTAAGAGTCCTTTTTTCCGTCGCCGGAAGTTAGTAAGATAGCAGTAGACTTCTCGAAGCTGAATGAAGAATCCCTCGGTTAAGAGAGAAATCGTATTTGCTATTTCCTAACCAGTGTCTTTAAAAGCATTAATGGTTATTCTTTGTTGAACTCGATTACGTCAAAGTAGAAAAACCTGTAAGCCGGGTGTATACAACCGACCTGAGATGTCACCACAGGTCACGCAATGAACGACAACCGGGGGACGTCGTCACATTACACTATTTATTTATTATATTATTAGTATGGTTGGCAAAACATCGGCTAATTGCCAAGCTTTATAAAATGATAAAATCAGAAAACTCCTTGGCATCTTCTATTTGGAACATAAAACCAATGAGCTTGTACGAAAGATGGTTCAAAGTTTTGAGGTCCACCAGGAACCCCTACTCGCCACTGTCAAACGGAGAAAAATGGCGTGGTTTGCACACGTTACGCGGCAAGATCATCATGCAAAAATTGGTTGGACAATGCCAAACAATGGACAAGTATGACTACACCAGAATTGAAAATGGCTGCCGTTGACAGACCGTTGTGGAGAAGATTCAATATGGCTTCTGTATTCGCATCCGCACTATGATTATAAAAGTCAAGGGGATGATGATGACGATGGTTATAATGGCGATGAAATACTCTAAATTTACTGTATTTAGTTCTAAATCCTTTATATATTTAATTTTAGACTTATCAAATATTTCCTTATATGATTAAACCTTCGTCTGTAAGGATCTACGGGTCTCAAGGTGTAGCTTTTGAGACGTACGCATTGCTGCAATGTACGATGTTATTCTCTATTATTCTGTTATCAATTCATGTCTCATGTTTGATTAAACAATGGATAGGTATGACTAGACCAGAATTGAAAATGGCTGCCGTTGATAGACCGTTGTGTAGGAGATTCAATATGGCTTCTATATTCGCATCCGCCCTATGATTATAAAAGTCAAGGGGATGATGATGACGATGGTTATAATGGCGATGAAATACTCTAAATTTACTCTATTTAGTTCTAAAGCCTTTATATATTTAATTTTAGACTTATCAAATATTTCCTTATATGGTTCAACCTTCTTCTCTAAGGATCTACGGCTCGTAAGGCGTAGCTTTTGAATCGTACGCATTGCTGCAATGTGATTAAACAATAGACAGGTATGACTAAACCAGAATTGAAAATGGCTGCCGTTGATAGGCCGTTGTGGAGGAGATTCAGTGTCGTTTCTGCATTCGGATCCGCCCTACGATTACAAAAATCAAGAGGATGAGATGATGGTGGTATAAAATAATAAATAATAAGGATTTACTTATAGTTGATTCACATATTTTAATAATTTAGTAAATACTCTATAAATTTATGAATAAAAAATGTTCTCACTTTTATTTTTTTTATAAATTGGTAAATAATAAATATTGCATATTACTTATAATCGTATTAGTTTTTATAATCTTGTAATACAAAAGTATTATTGCAAATAATGCAATAAATAGTGTATGTTATCAAAATCAGGGTCGATGTCAAATCGTTGTGGGCGCATAAGGTGTTCAATTTATTCAAACTTAATAAATTGTAGGGAGGCGTGATAAGACTTAAGAAAGCTTTAGTGTGCTTGAATAGTAGGAGCCACGGCTAGACCGCTAATTTATAGTATCTAAGTGAAGGAGAGTTTTTCTTTCAAGGGAGACAATCGTCATCAAGAGTGATAACTCTTGTTACCACATAGTGTTTAATAGTTTTGTTGTAAATTCTCAAGAATAAAAAAATGTATAAATTCGCTTTCATGATGTGTTTAGGTTTTATTCCAATTCTAATAGTCGCTTTTTAAAAGAACAAACATTGCCGAAGAGTGAAGGTAGTTAAAATAATATCACTGTCAAGGGAAAGGCATCCTTTTGACATTAGGTCTTATTGCGGGGCACGTTTGTCCATGTTTGCGGTGTTTTGATTATATAATGCTTTTCCTTTAATCCCTCGCCACCGAAACTATTTCATTTTTTTTTTCTATTCAATCAGCTCTAAATTTCTGACGCGAATTTTAATGACTGGGCGCCTCAGTTCAAACCAGACCAGGTACTACGACTTTCCCGCCATTAAACTTTTTGTCTTTACTTCTAAAATATTTCCAGTGAAACCGAACCAGTGATTTTCAACCGGTGTCCTGCGGCACACTGGTGTGCCGAAAGAGGATCGTAGGTATGCCGTGAAAATTTTTAATGGTCATTAATTAAATTATTTTCGAAATAAGTCCAAAGCACAATAAGTGTACATATCAAATTTATACCCCACTTTAAACTGATTAAATTGACACAAGATTGTAATTAAAATATTCAACAACAGATATTGATGTTTATTATATATAAATACAATTATGGCACAAGTCTGAAAAGGAGGAAAGTGCTGAGCCCGGTCTTCACTGACTATCTTATATCTAGTGTGACGAATGTAAGCGAACAACTAACACCCACCCCTTCCCACACCATAACCTAGATTACATACGCGTAGGCAAACGCTAAAATAAACCCAGCCGAAGCGGCATATGAAAGAAGCAACACGATTGGCCGAGAACAACCAATCATGCGAACAGAAAATTTAGGCTCCTAGAAAAGAGACACACGAGGTAATTCGAAAAATTAGTAGCTGGCCAGATCGTGACGGGTGAAGTCATATCAACTGCAACTCCGAGAAAGTAAGCTGCGACCACACATCCCCTGAGGCAAAAAAGCGAACCAGACTGTTCCCAGTGCCGAGAACGGGAAGAAATCATCCAGCGCAGTCGGCCATAGCAACTCTGAACATAGTTATTAGGTCGGTGCAAAAATAATGTCGTTTTCTCACATATGTTACTATGTGAGAAAACGACATTATTTTTGCACCAACCTAATACATAAAGAAGAAAATCCGGTTGCAGACCAGAAGTGAAACGATACGAACCAGATTGAAAATATAACCCCCGGTCACCAGAAAGAGGAGGAGAAAAAAGACTATTATAATGAAGCTGTCCCTTAAATCTCAAAAACATCAGATAAGTTCTTGCACCCCTTAACCGATATAGATTTAGCTCGCAACAGACACACGAATATTATGTTCATGCAAACACCATTACACATGTATGATTAGAATATTAATGAATGTCCTGTTATGTGTGTTGGTTCTTGCATTCGTCGTCGCTCATCATTTCCCAACGTTGGATAGAGATAATATTTCATACAACCCCCTCCTGCTATTGCCATTCATCCCTTCTTTTCGTTCATTAAATTATTATATATGTTAATGTCCTTTGTTTCGTTGATCTTTGGTCTGTGGTCAGTTAAATGTGTTACTTAGGGAACCTGGGAATATAAAGTTCAATTAGTTCTAATTGAACTAATATTTATTTATTTATTTATTTTTGTTATAAAATCTTTATCTATTCTGCCGATAATCCTTCAATGCAAGGGAAGCAACCCTAACCCTTATTCTGGGAATCTTTAACGATACGTTAATCGAAGAAATAAGAAGGAAAATTATCGTGGCAGGATATATTGATCCTAACCAGGTATTATCTATCCCTACGGTGGCAACGCTCTGGAGAGATCTATGAGATTAGGTTGGTGCAAAAAATAATGACGTAATAATGTCGTTTTTTGACGTTAAAAAATGCGTCAAAAAACGACATTATTACGTCATTATTTTTGCACCAACCTAATACTAGCTAATCCGACCCATTTATTCATTACAAGTTGCACATTCAACACAAGAACACATCCGTCACAAATCAATCCTCCATATACCATAATACCACCTATTCTCAGGGAACCTAAAAAAACGCACCCCGTGGCATAACAATTTAATGATTATAAAATTTTATAGATAAAAATCTATGGATGATTTACAATGAGAGGGGAAGGGATGAGCCCAAAAACAAACTAAATATCAAAACAAACCAAATCAAGATAACTGATGTTGGTAGGACAGGTCTAACCCTCAAAAAAGAGAGGCTACTGTATTCCTCCCTTGGACAAAATCAAGAGGCTCTCTCGCTAACGGAGAGGCAAATGAGAAAATAAATATGGACATGGGGAGTAAAGAAAGCTGACCCAGTCGAGATGAAAAGGGGCCAAAACAAACTGGGGCGGTTGGGAATCTCAATTTGGATCATAACCGAAGAAGTAGATAACAACAACAGATATGACGTCATAATGGTTATCAGTTAAGAGCGAATTTCCAAATATTACAAAAAAAAGAGCAATAGAAATTCTTGTTTTGTTCTCGACATCATATCTGTGCAAAGTTAACATTTCTTCAATGAACAATATTCAAAACAAAAATCGATAACCACTAGAATAATTGGAAAAATCATTTCATCACAAAAAGGGGATAAAGCCACTAAGACGGAAGGAGTCTACTGTGAGGGAAAGAGAATGAAAATATTTTAGAAGGAACCGGAAACACAATCTTAAACAGGGGACAAGGGATAACCGTCTACTCCTAAAAGTGAGGAGGAGTGTGAACAAGTGGATAGGTGAACCTATCTACTCCAATTAAGAAGAGATAAAAAGATATTTGTAAATAAAGTTCAGATAGAGACGTTAGAAATATAGAGTTAAAATAGAATTTAGAAGTAACCGGAAATCCAGACGTAAACAGGAAACAAGGGATAAACCTTCATTCCTGTTCAAAACACCGGTGAGGAATGTGTCACAGAACGATAAGCGAACCTACCGAAAAGTTAAATGGATCAATTCGATACAGAGACGGTGAAATATTAAGTTGGTGCAAAAATAATGACGTAATAATGTCGTTTTTTGACGTATTTTTAACGTCAAAAAACGACATTATTACGGCATTATTTTTGCACCAACCTAATATTTTGGTTGGATACAGTCAACCTGAACATTTTGTACGTAACCAGCCGCAGAATTTATGATGTTTAAGTTAGTGTGAGATCATAGGACCCTTCCAAAAAGGCGAGCAAAGTATAAAAAACAGGAAAATTTCGTTAGTGATGTAATTGTTGAACATGTTCGCCATAGTCTGTGAATATAGAATACAGCGCAGTACGTAATCTGTTCAATGAAACAACGTTAAAGATTAACCCTCACGAGTCAGACACTCTACTGAATCAGACTATATCGCCAATACCACCATCAGCTGTTCCGTAATTCTTCAGTCTTCGATATCAAAGGCTGGCAGTGATATTTAGCACCCCCCCCCACGAGAGATACATGTGACCGGGATTAACATGGGATCTCCGAGCCCGTAGGCTCGGCCAAAAAATATTCCCTATTTGAACACGTATAAATGGGTTCAGGGGCAGTCCCCAAACGAGACTCTGCCTTTCGGCGGAGCCTCGTCCGGGTTATCAAAGGCTGGCAGTTCATATTCGGGAAAAACATGGCCGCCTTTACACACGTCGCATTGAATATTTTGAGCCTTCTGATTGGTTAACCCTTCTATTGGTGAACTATAAAATGAGTCAGCTCATTTTGGCTGGCTCACTAGTACACCAGAGTACCCCAAAAATTCTAACAGTAATGGAATACCCAGTCACCACCATCAATGATTACACTATAGGTAGTAAGTACCTATAAAGTCAACTGTCTACGAGAGACTCGAGAGGACGAGTGAGAGCGAGACGACGCAAGCACGTCCGAGCTTCCAGCTAGTGGCACTCACCACTAGATTCACCAGTGTCTATAACTGTACCATATTTCATATTGTATTTGTTGCGTACAATAAACCTTTCTTCTATTATCCACATGGTTTTAAGTATTTATTCCCTAGCACGGAATATAACAGTTAGAAACAAAGAAAAGAATACTGAGCTATTACTTAATATAAGTCCTCTTACACGACAGTGAATTCTGGACAATCTCATCACAGATGAAGAAGAGACTTGTAAAGTGTACGGAAGTGTTACGTAATATAAGTCCTCTTATATGGCTGTGAATGCTGGACAATCTCCTCACAGATCAAGAAAAGACTTGAAGCAACAGAAACAAAGAAAAGTGTACTGAAGTGTTATGCAAGCAAAAGGACAACAGGAAGAGAGAGTTGAAACTTCTAGGACATATAATGAGGAAAGAGTGCTTGGAAAATTTAATACTCACAGAACAGATTGAAATCAAGAGAAAAAGCATCACCTACCTACCGAGCTTGAGTAAATGAATGGCGCAACAAGTTTTAGGAAAGATAACAAAAATCTCAAATATTTATTCAGAACTAAAAACGGCAGGAAATCGTGAAGGGACACGACGACGACGACAACGACAATGACGACGACGACGACGACGACAACGAAGAAGAAGAAGAAGAAGAAGAAGAAGAAGAAGAAGAAGAAGAAGAAGAAGAAGAAGAATGAGCTTGTGTAAATTTTTGGTAGAAAAAGGATTAGGGGAGATAACAAAAAGACAGAATTTTCCCAAGAACTTCAAAGAACAGAAAATTGTGAATAACCATGATCTCCCACGTCCTTAAGGGATACGACACACAGAACAATTTACGAGTGGTTACTTCCGTTAGTCGTTTTAATAATCAAATAAAATATTTATCTGCATTTAGACAAAATTAGTTCCCAAGCAACAACAACAACAAAAATCGTTTGAATAATCATTTCTTTTACTCCTACGTTTCTTAGATGACAGTCTTATTTGTTCAAGTATTTCATGTGAGGCACTCAGATACCATTGTCTATTAAGAGTTCGTCTTGCTTCAACTTGGTCTTGAAATAGGCTTTGCGGTCGCCGTCTTTGTCGTTTTGTTGCTAAATTTTTCTTCCATTTCACTGTTATATTAAACACAAAATTTCTAATATGAAAAGATATCGAGCAACAAGCGATTTATATAATACCAGGAGTAATCAATGAATCACAGATACGATTGAACGTCTAAAAATATGAAAGGAACGGATTAATTAAGCGGTTCATTTGACCTCAAATTTAGTCGGGAATTCTCTGTCTCTGCTTTATTGAATCTCAATACATTAGTTCAAGACTTGTTTCATTGCCTCTCGCTAAAACTTTAGAACAATTGCTGTCATTTTTGACGGCACTTGTACAGTGGTACACTAGTACATTCTAGGGATAAGAAATGACTAAATACCGAGTTTAACGGTCACCTTTGCCAGTTTTTAATCAGGTTCATTTAAGAAAAGGTTATCTACTTAATTGCTGGACATTCGAAAGCTTGACAAGATTTTCAATTTCTATCTATGAAAAGATTACATAAACAGGTAGAGGTCAGTCCAAAATTAATTCCTTTCCTTCTTTAATTACAAGAGATTTATCACTTGATTTGAACGATTACATAGATAGATAGATAGATAGATAGATAGATAGATAGATAGATAGATAGATAGATAGATAGATAGATCTGAAGAAACGTTAGATTGATAGACGTTCCTATTTGATTTATATCTTATCAGCCAGTCGGATTCCGGTCCATATTCGATCTGCATTTGATCTTTAACTCATACATCGTTATATTCATGTGAGACACCCGGTTACCTTTGTCAATTAAGTAATTGTCTTGCCTCTAATTGGTCTTGAAATTGGCTTTGCCATCGCCATCTTTGTCGTTCTGTTGCTCATCTTTTTCTAACTAGAGATATTTCTATTTCACTTATATTAAACGGATAAAATTTTAATCAGGTTTAAGAAAAATATTATCTACTTACTTGCTGGACATTCGAAAGCTTGGCAACATTTTTCAGTTTCTGGCTATCTATGAAAAAAAATATAAATAAATCAGTTACATAAACAGGTTATGTGTAAGTACAACGATCAGTCAAAAAGTATTGCCTGGCTTTACAACAGATTTAATAGTAGAAACGCAAAGAACATTCTAAAATGAACACAAAATCTCGAGATTCCACCTTTGAATGAGGACATAGATAGATAGATAGATAGATAATGAACAGATGGATCTATCTATCTATCTATCTATATCTATATCTATCTATCTATATATATATATATATATATATATGAACACAAAAACTCGTGATTCCACTTTTGAATGAGGACATTGATAGATAGATAGATAGATAGATAATGAACAGATGGATCTATCTATCTACACACACACACACACACACACACACACACACACACACACACACACATATATATATATATATATATATATATATATATGAACACAAAAAACTTGAGATTCCACTTTTGAGTGAGGACATAGATAATAAACAGATGAATCTATCTATCTATCTATCTATATATATATATATATATATATATATATATATATATATATCGGGTGTAACAGCAAAATTGTCCAAATCATGTAGCAGCATATTTGGCCATCACACAAAATGTTTAAAATCTAAAAAAAACACTAAACAAATTGATTTTCTTTTATCCAGGTTTTCAGTTAAGACATTTAGCCACCATTTGTCGTAAGAATCACTGGAAAACCCTTTGAGTTATCCAGCTAGAAAGAGAACAGGTGAAAATCGTTTTGTGTCAGCCCCACTGTCTTCTCAACTGAGCAATGGTGAGAGGAAAAGGATCATTCAGGCCTTCAGTAATGGTACCAGCAATTCATAGTCTGGCTTCCGTCTTCAAAATCCATTCAAGAACCACCAAGAGAACGGGGAATAAGTCTTAAAAAGAGGGAACAGTAGAAAAGAAAAATGGATCATGAGGTTACAACAGAAAGAAGGATCATTATTTCAAATTCGAGTTAAAGACATCACTTAGAAAAGATCCAACTCAATCTATAAGACGTTTGGCACGTGAGAGAGCAGTTTCAGCTATGACAGTCCAAAGTGCTGTGAAGAAAGACATGGAAATTAAATCGTACGTGATACATGTAAGGCGCCGTGTTGCTCTAGGACAGAAACTTAGAAGGTTAGAGAGGGCGAATGTCATCTTGAATAAGTTGCGAAAGGATCCTAGAATTATATATATATATATATATATATATATATATATATATATATATATATATATGAACTTTATTTCAATTCTTCATGAGCTTCCGATCCTTAGCTATGATTAATGAATGACGAACATCATTTTCGTTTATGTTCGATTTCATCACGATACTTCTGTTAAGCTTAAAGAGTAATTATACATTCTTATTGCTCAAAGTAGAGTTAGTTATGTTAGGAAAACCCCGAAGAATTCCAGTAAAATATCTTTAATCATTTCTGAGATACAACTGTGCAGAGCTTAATCCTAACAATTGAACAATTTTGCTGTTACATGATTTGGACAATTTTGCTGTTACACCCGTTACCGTAAAATAAGAGACGGAGATAGATAGATAGATAGATAGATAGATAGATAGATAGATAGATAGATAGATAGATAAGGGACAGACGGAGATAGATAGATAGATAGATAGATAGATAGATAGATAGATAGATAGATAGATAGATAGATGGATAGATAGATAGATAGATAGATACATACATACATACATACATACATACATACATACGAGTATCGGTCAAAAAAATAATTCCTGTCTTTCATTAATTACAAGTTACAACAGATTTAATAGTAGAAAGTCACAGAGCTTTCTAAAATGAACACAAAAGAAAGACTCAGAATTCCAGATCTACTTATCAACATAGTCTTCTTCCTTGTCACTTGTGATATTTCACTTTTGAATGAGGATAACATAGATAGATATAGATAGATAGATAGATAGATAGATAGATAGATAGATAGATAGATAGATAGATAGTGAACAGATAAGATAGCTAGTGTTGTGGATTCCGAGATGAAATTCGGTCACCAATGAATGACAAACGCAAGAAATAAAGATAAGAAATTAAATATATTTACACAATAATACAATGGGTAATTCTGTTAGTAAATCCAGGAACGCGGTTAGTCGTAATAATGATAGTCTCGAAGTAGGACTTCCTTAGTCGACGTGCTTGTAACTGACTTCTACAAGCGGTTACCTCACACTATTACTCTACCTCCAACTCAATCACAATCTCTGCTCACTCTCTCTATTCTGACTGACTCTGGGTATTTAACGGCAGCAGTCCAAGTAACACTCTGGTCGAGTCCACTTATATGAAAAAGGGGTGGACCCCATAACATCTAGCTAGCTACATAGATAGATAGATAGATAGATAGATAGATAGATATGAACTGACTGAGATAGATAGATAGATAGATAGATAGATAGATAGATAGATAGATAGATAGATAGATAGATAGATAGATACATACATACATACATACATACGAATATCGGTCATAAAGTAATTCCTGACTTTCTGTAATTACAACAGATTTAATAGTAGAAAGTCACAGAGCATTCTAAAATGAACACAAAAGACTTATGGTATTTTACTTTTGAATGAGGACATATTGTAGCGAAAAATAAATCAAACGGTCACAAATTCACAGAGCCACAAATTAATTCTCCCAACAGCCGGATCTCTTACTTTCCTTTTCTTCACTGCCACTGACTTTATGCGTTCAAAGACAAGTATGCTAATCATTAGACAGCACACCCGGTTCATTCCAACAACTGTTTTCTGTTTTATAATCAGCGGAATGCGTCTACCCCGTCTTTTCTTTGTATCATGGAGCCAATGTTATCAGCAGCCGCACGACGTCAGCCTACTTAAAGATAAATGGATTTCTTCCGCATAGACAGATAGATACGAATGTCAGTCAAAAGGTAATGCATGTTCTTCCTTTTTTTCAGTGTTTTTTAGCCTGTACAAGGACTGAGAGCCACTCAAGGTAGTGGCTTACAGAGTAAGAGACACAGTTTATACGGATATGTAGAAGCATAGACTTGAACAGGTTAAGATGTATAATGATTTCCTTTCAGTAAATAGATCTTTTCTATTTTTCACAAAATGGGCCAACACAGCCAGGCAACAATTCTGCCGTGAAACGTACTAAGTTGCCAAAATTATGCATTGTAGTTAATAATTGCAGGGATCGGGGAAGAATCCTCTTGGGAGTCGTTTCCACAAAGCAATGGTTTCTTGGAAAAAAAGCTGCTTAAGTCGAATTTACCTCTCAACAGTGGAATACGAAAAGGAATGAGTGTGGTTTGCAACAATGTTCTTGGCATGGCGGATCCTAGCCGTGAAGGTTAGAAATGGTGAAACGTAGGGACGTAGTTTGGCTGAACACTTTCCATGAAAATAGCGCTGGAGCAGCGAGAGGCTTGCAATGTTTCGTCTGTGGCAAAGTGGTTTTAGGGTGAATATGATTTGTTGCCCACGAGGACGCGGATACACTTTACAAATACAAACTTAAGGTCCTCGACAAGATCCAGAGACGTATATGCAATGTGGTTGTCGCCTCCCTCTGTCTTTTCTACTTTCACGGTAACTGCTCCGACGAGCTACTTTCGCTAGTACCCAGACTGCATGAATTTAAGCGTACTACTAGGCTGGCATCACGATCCCACCCTTTGTCGAAACGGTTAAATATGGCCGTCTCTTCTACTCCAATAGCTTCATGTCTCGCACCTTCCGTCTGTGGAATTCCCTTTCTATTACTTGTTTCCCTGATAGCTATAACCTCCAACTATTCAAATGTAATGTCAAGTGACATCTCCAGATGCCCTGATCTATTCCCCGTCCTTCTCTTCATCCTTTCCTCCATCACGCCTCTTTACTCTTGCTCCCACTCTGTAACCCCTTGCATACTAGTGGCATTGCTTGGGGGAAATGCTTAAAAAACAACAACAAAAAAACATGAAGACATTGTAGAGTGTCCGATCGAAACCAAAAATGTAGGCATCGAGAAGAAATCAGGATCACTATCTTTATAATAATTTCTTTTCAGTAAATAGCCATTTTCTATTTTAAATGGGCCAATACAGCCAGGCAACAATGCAGCCGCGAAAAGCGCTAAGTAGCCCAAATTATGGATTGTAGTTAATAATTGCAGGGACCTGGGAAGCATCCTCTTGGGAGTCGGTTCCACCTAACAGCGGTTCGCTGGAAGTAGCTACTCGAGTGGAACATCTCACCACTGTAATACGAAGGGAATGAAGCTAGTTCGCTACATGTGTAGCATGGAAAGTCTTAGCCGTGGAGGTTAGAAATGGTGGGACTAAGGTATGTAGTTCGTCTGAGCACTTTTCGTGGAAATAGCGACAGGGCAGTGAGAGACTTGCGACATTTCCTCTGTGAGAAAAGGGTTATAGGAAATAATTTGACATCAACAAAGACTCGGAGATTCATTTGAACTCCATCGCGAGCCTACAACAGATTTAATAATAGAAGCAAAGAAAGCAAGCCAAAATTAACAAAGGGACTCAGGATCTTTAATTTAATTCTCAACATGGTCTCCTTCCTTCTCAGTTGCGGCACGAGCGTCAGTCAAAAAGTAATGCCTGTTTTTTCTTTAGATTTAACATATTTTATAACAGAAGCATATACAACACGAGGCAAAAAATGGATGCACCCATAGAAAGTCGATTTTTGTATTTTTACCAAGACAAGTGATTGATTAATAGAATTCGTTTATTAATACAGGTATTAATACAGGTGTACATATGTATATTATACAAGTAAAAAAAAAACAATTCTTTAGTAAGTTGTTATATAGGAATAAAGTATCACTGCCGAGGCTTGAGTTTGAACATAGATCGCCAGCAAGCGGACACAGGCGATCCCATTAGTGAATTAATAGATCACGTGACCATAGAGGAAACGCATATATGTAGGAAGTATCTGACGACTAACGATCGTTATTTCTACTCTATCCTCTATTACTATACTGACCGTTATTCCCTACTCTATTCACTATACTATTTCTCTATACTGATCACTATAAGGTTTACTATTCGTGCGAGTATTGTCGAGCAAGTACTATTAGTGCGAGTGTTATTCGAAGGCGTCTGACACCAGTATTGTTCATCAGCGTTACTATAGTTGTATCTGCGATTACAAAGGCTCTACTACAACGAGCATTACGAAAGTGGCAACGAGTATTCGTTGACATCACAAAATAAGTTAACATCCTTCACCAGATTTTTGCAGCATTCCTTTCATTCGCGAAAAAGGTCATCTTCTGTGTTAACTTTCCTATTACTGGTACGCTTGTCCATTATCGCTCAAGGGTTTTCAAGTGGTTTAAGGTCAGAACTCTGACTAGGCGACTAAAAGAGTTAAAATTTACCCTCGTTGCACTTCCTCTCTAGATAACGTTTATTCTTTAAGGCAATATGTCTAGGATCGTTATCATGTCTTTATGAGCTTTTTCGCGAATTAAAAGAATGCTAGAAAAATCTGGCGAAGGACGTTGACTTACTAAAGAATTTAGTCTATAGCATGCCACGAAGAATTAAGACCGTTATTAAAGCAAAAAGTTACCCAACAAAATACTAAATCATTTTTTGACTTGTATAATGTACATATGTACACCTGTACTAATAACCTGCATTAATAAACGAATTCTATTACACACTTTTGTCTTGGTAAAAATACAAAAATCGACTTTCTATGGATGCGTCCATTTTTTGCTTCGTACTATATATATATATATATATATATATATATATATATATATATATATATATATATATATATATATTATTATTATTATTATTATTATTTTTATTTTCTTTGCTTTCTGGCGTTTACACATTTCTTTCCGGGTCCCACCCAGGGACCTAAGGTTAGAAATGGCATCATGACACTTTTCACTGACAAAAAAAAAAAAAAAAAAAAATACATAGATAGAGCCCTTCGTAAAGTGTGGGCTGTACTTGTCAGAACAATTTTTTGTATTTCCTTGAGGCATGGGCTTCCAGGAATCCCTGCAATTAGTCTACTGCAATCTTTTCCAACCAGTCCTAGGGCTCCAACTACAACAGGGATTGTTGATGTTCCCATATGCCACATTTTCGAGACCTCTATTTCAAGGTCCTTGTATTTTGACAGCTTTTTGAATATCTTCAAAGATACATTGCAGTCAGCAGGGACTGCCATATCAATAAGGAGGCACCGTTTTTGTTTGTGGTCTTTAATAACAATATCTGGTCGGTTGGCCTTGATTGTTCTGTCAGTGTGAATTGTGTAGTCCCATAGAATTGTAAGAGGTCCTATCTCCGTAACTGGGTCTGGGTGGTGTTGGTACCAGTTTCTTTCAGTTTCCTTCCCGTAGATGTTGCAGATTTTCCAGTGCAGATATTGGCCCACTCTGTCATGTCGGGTTTTGTTATTATTATTATTATTCTTTACAGACGCTGGACTAGGGATGGCACATAACTAACTATTTGACAGGACAGAAAAGGCCACAGGTGAGAAACTCAAGAGAGGAAGCTATTAGCATATAACTGATGGTTACATCTAGTTATTTAAATAATAAAACGATGTGACCTAGCTGTCAATCTAGTACTACTCATAAATTCATGAAGAAATGTCATTTGAACAATTGCCACGGAATAGTTTTAGAAGCTACATTATGGCGGTGGAAAGTGACTGAAGCCGAGATGCCACATCAGGACCGATAAGTTTACAGATTCTTCTTTGGATTTCGTCATGAATGAGATATATATTAATAGAAATCAGACCAGATGTGGCAACAATATTCAAAGCACCGGCGAATTGTAGATTTATAAACGTGCAAGATAGATTCTGTCGAGGAAAACTGTCTTTCCGAACAGCAGACCTAACAACTTATTCAATATAATCATTCCACTTCATGCCAGTAAAACATGTGAGACCAAGAAAGCGAAATGTTTTGATCTCCAGGAGGTTAGTATCAAGCCAAAAATGGTTATCTAAGATAGCTAAAAAAAAAAAACAGTTTCAGTTTGGTGGCGTTAGAATTAAGAAGCCATTTCTTACCACAGTTACCAACATATTGAAGATCACTTTTTTAGGTCAGATACCAGATTTAGTTTATCGAACCTATCAGAATTAATATTAAGACAAGAGTAGATAATTGTGCCACCAGCGTAGATAACAAATTGGAAACTGCTCGCATTTGGAATGTCGTTGATGAGCATAAGAAAGAAAGTAGGCCCGATGATATTACCCTGGGGGACGTCAGCATTAATATAAAAGGGTCTAGAAGAATGGCGGTTCTAGATGTCATTCATTACACAATTTGGTAACAAAGATTGGACCAAATCGAAAATTCAACCGGTGATTCTTCTGCCGCATATATTTGTGATTCGTCGTTTGTCAAATATGATGAGAGAACAAACCAGTTTGGCAGTAGCTGATAGATTCATGAAAAATATTTCGAAAACTTTAAAAGATTCCATTTTCTATAAATCGAATGCAAAAGGCAAAAGTTTCCAAAATTCTAAAACGTGTATCCAGTCATTTAATAAAATTCTAAAACGCGTGTCCAATCATTTACCGTCCTGTGTAAGACGATAATCTACGTCCAGCAGCAAGGCCTCTGATCAGGAAGTTTTGAGGAGCGTGGAACCACCTCTTAATTGCTAGTGTTCAAAGGTCCACCCTGCCACGGGGTGGTAGTACCTATTACGGTCCCAGATATGGTCAAATAGTTAACTATTACCACCAGTACAATTTTGAAGTAAAAGTATTAACAAAAACAGACTTTTGACAAAACAAAATATTACCAGCAGTAAAAAATTTTATCAGCATTAAATAACCCATTGAGGTTGATATGCCGTAAAACAAAATATGCCAAATTAATCTAAACCAAAGAATACACATTGTATTCATACAAATCTATCCTAAAAATGTTGTTGGTATTAAATAACCCATTGAGGTTGATATACCGTAAAACAAAATAAACCAAACCAAACCAATCATTCTAATACGTGTGTCCAATCATATAATAAAATTCTAATACGCGTGTCCAATTCTTTAATATAATAATAAATAAATAATATGGAAAATGCAAACTTACCTATTATGAGGTACAAAAAGATTAATATAAAGATGACAAGGAGCATCTTTTTGCATAAATGTGTCCTTTGATATCTGGTGAGTCGCATTAATCTGTTGAAAAACATGGTGACCACCATGAAAGTGAGACTTTCCGCTATGCTTTCCTGAATAATAATGAAAACGTCAATTTTATTATAGGAATCAATAATCCAACGTCAACAGGCAGCTAAAATTCGAAAGGAAACTAACAAGATGATATAAGGATATTCTTGGGTTTATTTTTTAATTATTTCGCTCTAAGCAAGGCGATGCAGTCACTAAGACGCAAGTGGGGGTTATTGGGAGTGAATGAGATTGTGAAGACATTAGTGAGGAGAAAGAATGAAATATAAAACCTAAAAAAATTACCTATATTCTCAAACGGTTCAACAGTCTACTAAAAAGGTCAGCAATTATTTGCATGAAACAAAATAGTTACAGGGGCTTGGAAACCGAAAAAGAGTCTCACAGGTGACAAATGCGAGAACAGAACCTTTTGGAACTTATGGTGAGACCTAACTGCCAATCTAGTAGTACGGTCAAATTCATGCGGTGAGGTACCAGGAAGGAGGGCGAAATTTTTTCTTTTAGTTTTAGAAGAATAGGGCACACGACCAAAAGTTATGGGGAAAAGTTGGTATTAAAACTGTCCTATCTTTAAACTTAGCTAACCACAAACACAGACCGAAATAAACTGCAATATTCTTTACAGCAAAACAACACATTCTTACTTACCATTCTTTCTACAGTCACCATAATACCCCAGAGTCTCTATGAAGTCCTAACTAATCCCCGATTTTGATTGTGGCAGTGGGGAATAAAATAACAATTCCTTTCAGCAAAACAACGCATTCGTACTTACCATTCTCACTACAGTCACCATAATACCTAGGAGTCTCTATGAAGTCCTAACGAATCCCCAATTTTGATTGTGGCAGTGGGGAATAAAATAACAATGCCTTACAGAAAAACAACACATTCGTACTTACCATTCTTACTACAGTCACCATAATACCTTGGAGTCTCTATGAACTCCTAACTAGTCCCCAATTATGTCTGTGGGGGTGGGAAATAAAATAACATATTTTAAAATAACCCCAATGAATATTTACTTCTGTATGCAATAAACTAAACAAAATAGAATTAGTAATAGTCCCCCACAAGCCTTAAAAGTGGCAGAAACTGGGCGAAATTTATGCAAGACTTAAATAATTTAAACAATCATTCAACTAACCAGTCACTCAAAGACTCTCATTTAGACAAAAACCAAATACGAAAACCAGGAAGAACTCATTAAAACAATGGTCATGAAAATATTCATAGAAAAGACAGAGAGAGGCGACATCTCGGTGGTGGGAAAGTGACTGAAGTCGAGATGCCAGAACGAGTTTTTCCTAGATTTCCGTGTTCTGCTACTGACTGGTCACCCTGAACGATCATTGTGGACTGGCCTTGAAACGTCGGCGAGCTGAGTTTAAATTTTGTTCTGTTCTGTCTCCGCTCATCCATCTTCCTCCAGCTAGGAGTAATATAGCAGGACCGACTGGGTTCTCTTGCCTTGAGGTGGCAACCAATTAAGGAAAAGGAATTCAAAACAAAAGGATGGGTTCCATAAGACTGTCTTTACCCTAGACACTTCACTGCTGTTATGGCTGCAGACAAACTGTGCCCCTATAACCCTAATTTGTCAGCCATCGTAAAGATCGCAGAGCCGTCGCAATACAAATGTTAGGAAACCTCGCTTTACAAATAACTGATCACAATTAGCACGAAGTCTACTGGCAGACTGACTCAGTAAGCTAGGCACTAAAGAGAGTTAGCTGCACGCGAATTTCTGTTGAACGTTACATTCACAGCATGGACAGACCGAGGATTTTCCGTTACCTGTTCAGATTTGATTGCGAATAGCAGTAAGATTTCTGTCGTGTAGAAATCTTATCTACTCTATTATTCCTGTAGAACCGGCTCCAAACTATGGTCTTCAGGCCCTATAGGAGAATTATCATTTAATTGTTAGCGCTTTTCTTAGTATATGGAATGTTCCTTAGTATGGCGATCTTCTGGGCAACTTGTATGTTGATGTTACCAGGAACACTCTGATTAAAAATTCCCATTCCTTTTCTCACGGGGCACAGAGCTCCGATTACTATTGGTACAGTCTCAGTCTTCATTCCCTACATCCTGTTAATCTCGATATTCAGGTCCTTTTATTTGGACAATTTCTCGATAATTTTCATTAAGGTGTTTCTCTCAGATGGTACCGAGCATACATTTCTTGAATTTCTTGTCTTTTATGATAATATCAGGTCTGTTGGCTTTTATTTCCCTGACAGTTTGAATTGGAATATCCCAGAGGACAGTTAGACCGTTATATTATTATTATTATTATTTGTGTATGTTATTTTTTCTGCTTTGTATCCTGTAGAGTCGGATTCAAACTATGGTTCTTAGGACCTATGGGAGAATTGTCATTTAATTGATAGCACTTTTCTTAGTATAAGGGATATTCCTTGTAAGACAATCTTCTGAGCAACTTGTATGTTAATGTTGCCTGGGACACTGTTAGTAAAATTGTCCATTTCTTTTCTCACGAGGCCCAGAGCTCCTATTACTATTGGCACAGTCTCAGTCTTCATTCCCCACATCCTGTTCATCTTCAGTTCCGTGTATTTGGACAATTTCTCGATAATTTTCATTGAGGTGTTACTCTCAGATGGCACTGCTATGTCAATAAGCATACACTTCTTGAATTTCTTGTCTTTTATGATAATATCAGGTCTTCTGGTTTTTATTTCCCTGTCAGTTTGAATTGGCATGTCCCAGAGGATAGTTACATCGTTATTTTGAGTAATTGTGTCTGGTTGGCGCTCATACCATCTCTCAGTGGTTTCGATTTTGTGCTTCTTGCATATCTTCCAATGCACATATGTTGCTACATTGTTATGTCTGTGGGTATATTCATTTTTTGTTAGCTCCGGACATCCTGAGATAATATGGTCGACAGTTTCATTATATTTTCCGCATATCCTGCATTTCGGGTTAATTCAATCCTTGATTATGTGACAGTAATAGGATCTGATTGCGAGGCTTTGGTCCTGAGCTGCAGTAATTAGTCCTTCTGTCTCAGCTTTCAACCCGGTGCCCCACAGCCACTAATGTGTTTTCTGCTGGTCCACATCTGCTTCTTTCGTTCTTTTTATGTATTTGCTATACAACGCCTTGTGATCCCAGTTTTTTTTTTGTATTATTATTATTATTATTATTATTATTATTATTATTATTATTATTAACGTTTAGTGAACATATAACGGAGTTGTTAATTTTTTGAAAGTCTATTGAAACAAAATTCCTTTTATCAAAAGCTTTTGCATTTAAAGCTCTAAAGGGGTCGTAATTTGGTAGTGGCGTTAGTATTAGTCATAACCATAATTAATAAATTAATTAATTAGTCATAGTCACAAATAATATATTAACCAGTTCATGATAGTCACAAATAATACAATAAACTTCTAACAATTGTGGTAAAATTTAAAACGACAATTTATTTACATTCTTTAAAAAAAAATTATTCAGTATTCATCAAAAATAATTTTTTCTTTGGACAATAGTGTCCATTATATATCTCATTCATAAAAGCAGTGAAAAGATTTTCTAATTAAATAATGTCTTAGTTTTATAGTATTTTTTATTTTACGATTCAGAGTAGATTTTCTGTAACTAAGGGTCCTGTTTTAAAAAAATGATGATTTAAATTCTCCAAGGACTTCTGCTTATAACTAATATAAACATTAAACATTATAATAACTCTGAAATTCATAAAATTAAATAAGTGGAAGTTAAGAGATATAAAACATATTTTTACTGAAATTTTCTAAATAAGAAACATTTCAAAAATATTTTCATTCATTTATGAATAAGTCCTGAAAGTTTCAATAAAATCAAACAATTTGATTTTTGCAAGAATTTTCAAATCAATATGTTTTAACCGCAAAAGACGTTAAAATTCCCCATACTATACTGACGCAAGAAAACAAAGACTTTCACAAAAATTTTGAAGGTTTTAAAAAGGATTAAAAATTTAATTTAATAACAAAGATTTTGACGATAAATCATTGATTTTAAGTTTCGAACATTTTTTCATCATGTAAGATCATTTTTTGGCAAATCTTTGGAGTTACCTATGTGTGTTTTGTAATGAAAACACTCCAACGAGTGCGCAGGATCGCCTCGTTAGTGATGTTATGACTTGGGGACATGGCAAGTTTCGGATCTTCCAATATCATACTTGGTCGCCCAAGAGACCCTACCGAAACAGCACTTATTCCGGCTGGCGATCCTGAAGCAAAAAATCCTCCAAGTATACAACAAATGGACATATTTAAAAACTGCCACTGCTGATCTTGAAATTACAAGCGACCAATCAGTAACGACCTACGTCACTTGCTCCTCATCCAAGAGGATATAAAAAGCGGCTAAACAGCACGCTTATCTTTTTTCCCCCTTAGGTTCAACACACGGAAAGATCCACACTCTCAACAAACAGTTTGACATAACAGGTAAGTAATGGCCAGAAAAGTTTTCTTTCCTATGAAACGATGCTTCAAAAAAAAAAAAAAAAAATCGAGCACATTCGTTGGTCAAAGGAATTAAGATCAGAAACATTTCTTTTCCCATAACCATCCATTTCTTTTTGTTTTCCTTTTTTTTTTCATTTCGTTCCTTTTCTCCTTAAATTCCCCCTCTCTCCCCTCTAGCACAAAACAAAAAAAAACTACTAGGAACACCAAGACGACGTTGTTGAAAAGGTAAAAAAAAAAAAAAAAAAACGACCCTCCCCTTAAACAGCGGCTTTGATCATCCCTCTACATTTCCTTCTTTCTTCCCTTCTTTTTTTTTTCAACTTCACCTCAACGTCCACCGCTCTCCGTCGTAGAGCTCCATGGAACAGGTCTTTTAACCCATAGCCATTTTGAGTCCTTTCTGTAGCTTCTGAAAGATCCCTGATGAGCCTTCTCTTTTTTACTCACCTGACTCCTAACCGACTTAGAGCACTGCATACAGATCTTCCTGCAAAACCACGGCATCCGACTTCATTCGGGAGACAAGTAGTCCGCCATTTGTTAGATCTGCATTTCTCAGCCAGCCTCTGTTATTTTTCCAGATTTCTTTTAAAGGCTTCTTCAAAATTCTCCTCCCAGGGTACCTTAAATTCGAGCATTATAACCTGCATGGAGATAATTGACCAGCTTTAATAAGTCTGGGCGCAGGGACGATGTCGTTATCTGCTCCGGGATATTCAACTGGTTCCCCAGGTCTACTCTTAGCTGCCAATCTCGGGCAGAGGAGAGCATGCAGCTTGAAGATACAGCTGCAACCGCTAATTGCTGCTGCCACTACTTCGGCTACTTTCTTAAGTACTGTGTCTACTATGTCTCCACCAACACCCCCTCTCTCATCAAGTGCCCTAAGGCAGGAGCTTAGAATGTGTTTCAGCGTACCTTTCCTGACACAGAGTGGGCATGATGATGACTCGCTCATCTCCCAAGTATGCAAGTTTGCAGGACTCGGTAGTACATCATACACAGATTGCACAAGAAATTTAATGCGAATATATATATATATATATATATATATATATATATATATATATATATATATATATATGTGTGTGTGTGTGTGTGTGTGTGATACATGGAGAAAATGACACAGAGCTTCTAGCGTGATGTTCTGAACCTATGAATATGTTTTCCGCCAGGTGTATAAATAGCGGTGTCAGGCTACTGACTGGAGTGATTATTGAGTGGAACTATCCAGTCGAATTAGTGTGAATTATTGTGCGTCGATGATTTGGGTTTTGATTTAGGATTTACCGGGCGTTAAGCTGAGCCACGCTACTAACAATGTATTCACTGAAATGGCTAATTATCTTTAGTTGACTTTTTACTTCTTTGTTCTTGTTAAGTACTTATTGGCGGTTAACATTGAAGTCTTGAGCTATACTTAATTATTAACGGCCACCGTACGTCACAAACGCACACACACACACACACATATATATATATATATATATATATATATATATATATATATATATATATATAAAAGAGTATCAATTCTGACCATCAGACCCAGATTCGAATCTCACCATGGTCGGTTTGTCAGAAAGGAGATACGGGTTGAACCAAGCCTTGTGAGTGAAATTGGGTAGACGAAACCCTTGGGTGCCGTCGATAGCTGTGCTAGCACGAAGTCACAAGTCATCGTGACCGAGTGTTTGAGCGTGCTGGCCTTGTTCACATTGTCGATCACGCTAGATAACACGCTCATTCCTAGAAACTGTGACTAAGGTCTTCTCAGCATATTTACAGTATAAACCACAGAGCAGGCGTCTGTAATAGGGATTGGCTAGCCGCCCTAGTAGACGGGTGTCCTCGAATATGAGTCGCCAGCTATATATATATATATATATATATAATAGGATAAAGAACAAATCGGAAACGTTTATCAATCTAAAATGTTTCACTTTTATTGAAGCTTCGCCGTGAAACATTTTAAATTGTTAAACGTTTCCTATTTGTTCTTTATCTTATCATTCTGCCGGATTCTGGTCCATATTTGATCTACATTTGGTCCTAAGTCTTATATCCACATACAGCTACTTAATCAATTTTCTATGTGGTTTGCTCTCAGTTCTAACAGCGTTTCCAAATAGATCGATTTTCCCTAACAGTTCAAATATATCCTTTTGCCATACCTTGTCATAAGTGCAGAAACGACTAAAAGGAGCGGATTTTACCGTAGTTTAACTCTTTCTATCCATAAGCTTGATATTTCACGCTCAACAATCTTTTACTCTATTCTATAGGCTCACAAAGTGGGGTCTGTGGACCACATGGAGTACGCGAATACAATAAGAAAGGAAAATCATTTTGAAAACGATGAAGTAAAAAAATAAAAAAAATAATCTGAACGTTCAGCTTAAAATTAAAAAAAACGAAGTATATTCATACCGATGAAAAAATGCTGTTAAGATACTTTCCCTCGACATAAAACCGGGTTTTCGACACCCCCAGCCATAAAAATTGATCACTGAATACTCTATGAGGGAATGCCCACCTGTTCCAAACGTTGCACAAGCCTCCGCCCCATCGTTAAACTCCAGTAACCCATTAGGGTCATAGGTGTATCACATGAACTACAGCTATGGCAGCGTCTAGGGCAAGAAAACATGATGGAACCCATCCCTCTCCAGTCTGGTTTTGACTTAAGATTTTTTCTTCTCCTAGACTGGTTCCCGCTTTCTGCACCTCAAGGGAATTGATCCAATTCAGCCCTACTATTTAACCCATAGCAGGGAGGAGAAAAGATGAATCCATGCCGTTCTCAAGAGAATTTGTGTGAACAAGAATCTTGGCTGTAATTCGAACTCGGATCGTCGATTTCTGCTTCCAAGTCGCTAACACTCTACAAACATCTCCGTCGAACTCGACTTCAAGTTTAAAGAAAAATAAGTAATTAAAAAAAGTAAGAAATATATCTTTGATTTACGCTGGTAAACCGACTTTAAAAAGAAAATAAACCCTCTTATTTTATTTCATTTGTCGAAATTAAAAATGACCACAAAGTTAGGGATCAGTTTATATATTGATGGTAATATAGAATCAATCACCCATATTATAATTTCTCATTTGTTCATCAAATTCTGATTAGGTATGAATCCAGCACGTCTCACCCCAGCTATGGGTTAATTAGTAAGACTTGTATCACTAAGCCGTTATTATCTCATTCTTACAACCTAAAAGTGTTTTCTGGCTTTAATTAAAAAAAAAAAAAAAAAAAAAAAAGAAATATATCTTTGACTTACGCTGGTAAACCAAATTTTAAAAGAAAATAAACCTTCGCATTTTATTTAAAGAAATTAGAATACTTACTATTATAAGTAGAACGTACGCTGTGATGTAATGGATAATGGCTCGGAATGGAAAATCAGAGAGCAGAGTTCGAATTCCAGTCGGGTTCGTTACATTCACTTACGCGCAAATACCGTTGAGAAAGGTATGAATCCACCATAGCTATGGATTGAATAGCAGGACAGACGCAGTCCTTCGACTCGGCTGGCAACCAGTCTACCGCAGAAAGAAACGGCAACCTACCGCGGGAAAATCTCCTGCCTAGTCAGTCATGAATCGAATGAGACATGATTGCCCAAACGTGTATCACGTATGGCACTCAACTGAAAGAGTAAAAAATTATTTAAATAAACAAAGTTATGGCGAGCCGAGTTCACCCAAGGGTGTATAGCGGTGGCATTTAACTGACTGATTATTGTATCAGTCCGCAACATCAAAATGGTCGCTACTTATTGTGTAACTGAAGGACACACATTTGGAATATCAATGAAAAAAAAAAAAACGTAAAAAAAAAAAAATCGCGTTGGACTACCGAACTGAAATACAAAATTGTGTACCTGTATTAGATAAAGGTTAGAAGTTTGTACCGCTTTTTCAACTCAAAATCCAAGACTAGTATATTTCAAAAATTAAGTTATATACAAATGAATACGATACTTTTCCAAGCAATGTGTTAAATAGCAGGGCAGATTATTCTCTGTAGCTCTGGTAGAGCAACCACCTAAGGAGAACTTCAAATTTGTAGCTAAAACAATGGGAAACTGTACCACAATCTTTGTCATGAGCAATCATAGCAATGCACAGTTTCCAGATAATGTAAGGAACAGGAGCAGGTCACATAAAACTGAAAGTTCAAGTAAATTTCCGTCCTGGGTATGACGATAAAGTTCATCCGGCAGCAAGGCCTCTGATCAGGAGGTTTTGAGGAGCAAACCACCTCTTATTTGCTGTTGTGCCCAGGTCCACCCTGACCCGGGGTGGTAGCACCTGTTAGGGTCCCAGCTATGGGCAAATAATTACCCCCACCCAAAGTATAAAACTAGATTTTTATAGTAAAAATACCAGAAATACATTAAAAAATATATATATTTACCGGCAATACTTTTGACTCCCGGCAAAATCCTCTTTTCAAAAATACGTCAACGAAACTTGATCTATAAACTAATTTCTTACAAAGAATATGTATTCTATATTAATACGAACCTATCTAATGTTGTCGACATTTAAATAACCTATTGAGATTGATAGGAAGTAAAACAAAATAAACTAAACCAAGTAAATTTCAGTGAAAACCGAATTTTCTGTGTCAAAAACTACCGTATTTGATGGCATATAAAACGCAGGGGTGTATAAGACGCACCCCAATTTCAGCAGAGCAAATCAAGAAAAAATTAGTAATTAGTAAATTTAGTAAAATTATTAGTAAATGGTATAGCGGAGGTTATATTTATGAGTTATTATTTTGGTTAAACAAGCCATGATTATAATTAAACGAAAAAATAATAGGAAAAAAACAACACAAAACAAAATAATAAAACAATAATAAAACCTTAATCATATCCAAAGGTAAGAAAACAAAATAAAAATCAAGGAATTATTACAATTGAGTAAAACAGTAGAGTTAGCATTAAAATTCAGTCAAAAATTTTCCTTTATATGATCTGTACAACCTGCGTCTTGTAAACGTCTTATTGGAATAATTAGGATATAAAAATTCTGATTGTATTTATACCAATGCAACCGGAAGTTATCGCAAGAAAAATATTAATGAAACGAATTATAAATAAATAATTTGAATTTATTACATATAATTTTAGTGAAACACTGTACTAAACGTGATGAAATTAATATAATGAATATTATCAATGATAACACTTAATTTGCATAACACCCTTTTAAATAATGACAATATATGAAAGTTACTCTAAAGTCTAAGGTAATTTCGGCCGACTATCGCTAATTTTAAACTTACATATGGCATATAAGACACAGGGGAATTTTAAAAGATATTTTTGTAAAACAAAAAAGTGCGTCTTATATGCCGTCAAATACGGTAATTATTGTCATAGACCGAATGCAAAGAATTTGTTTTTCCGCAAATATATATATATATATATATATATATATATGTGTGTGTGTGTGTGTGTGTGTGTGTGTGTGTGTGTGTGTGTGTGTGTGTGTGTGTGTGTGTGAAAATATATAGAAAATAGGAAAGAACTGGTTAGGTAAATAATCCAAAGTTCTTTAGTATTTTTGTTATTATTTTAAAAAAATAGTGCTCGATACAAAAGTAAAGCATAAATATAATTATTTATTTAAAAATATGATTCCAACACGCTACATAAGAGTTCTCATGTTTCAAAACAAGAGCCGAAAACTTCAATATAATTATTTGAATTAAATTGAATTAAAGTACTAAGCTCTATTCCATCTTCAAGCGAAATTTTTTTGGAATAGCTTATTTCTGAAATTTACGTGTTTTAATAGCAGATTCATTATTGAAATCAAAATTTCCATGGTTACGGCCAGCGCGATTGTTCATATAAAGAGGGGCGCATGGTGTTAATAATTTGTATCAGTATAGAGTTATAGAGTTACATTCATAGGTGTCAAGTCAGGGTAAGGTTGGGGTGTCTAAATTTAAAACGGAAGATGATTTCGTCTAGTCTGGTTTAGGTGTCTATGGAGATTTTTTTATTTTTTAATTTTATTTTTTCTGAAAGGGTTTTGTGTATATATATAAAAAAAAACTGCCGTAACATTTGTTTTTTGACGACTTCATAAAGGGTTATCTTTTTTGTAATGTATTTAAGCTATTTAATGTCTAACCTGGTGATAAGCAGAGAAGAAACATATTCATTATACCAGCTCTACAAAATTAACTTGCAAATATATACAGGGTGGCAATAAAGTCACTATACTGTTACTTACAATAACAATTAAGATAAAGCAATTAATCAACAGTCCAGAAATTTATTATTAAAATGGTTCTGTTTAATTCTGTTTAATAACAATAAAATGCTATAGTAAACAATAGTAGATTAATTACCGATATTGTTCGAAATGCAATCCACCTGCTTCAGGACATTTATTACAACGTGAGAGAACGCTTCAACAAATGTCACAACACAAATGATTCTAAAGGCTTAACTCTGCAAATGCATCTCGAATAAATTGCTTGAGAACATCGATATTTCTCTGTTTCTTTGCAAAAACGGAATCTTTGGTAATTCGCCATATAATTTTTATTATAAGTAACTGTGACTTTATTGCCACCCTGTGTATATAGAAGTAGATAGGTTCTCCTATTACCTGGTTCACACTCCTCTCCGGTTTTTTGAACAGGAGTAGACGTTTATTCCTTTGTTTTCAGTTTAGGATTGGGTTTCCGGTTCCTTCTAAAAACTACTTCAGCACTATACTCTTAACGCTTGTCCTCTCCTACACTCATATAACTCCACAGAGTAACCTTCTACCTTGAGTGGCTCTTGGGCCTTGTATTGGGTGAACATTATTAAAAAATAAACAATAGGTAAATATATGTAACGACTAATATAAATATATATAAAAGTAATATAAACTATTTATGCACAAAAATCTATATATAAATATTTTTAATCAATTCACCCCAAGCAAGACAATAAAATCACCAAGACACAACCATGTGGAAGAAAAAGAAAAAAAGAAAAACCTTATTAAGGAGCAAGAACAATAAGAGGAATTAAGAAGATAACGATTGACATTGCATTTAAATGTTTGAAGTTCAAGGTTGGTTGGAAAGCAAGAAGCCAGAAGATATTTCCACAGGCGAGAAGTGCGGGTAAAAATCTACTAGCAAAGTAATTACGGTTACATCTAGGCAATTCAGCGGTAAAATAATGAGACCTTATTGCCAATCTAGTACTTCGTTTAAATTCATAAAGTCTAGGTATCGTAGCGAAGAACTCTTCCTAACAATTACCACGGAAGTATTTATAGAAAATGCACAGGAAAGCTACATCAAAGCGCTGGGAAAGTGACTGAAGCTGGGATGCCAGGTCAGGACCAATAACATTGCAGATCCTTTTTTGTACTTTATCAAGAATCTTTAAATATATAGCAGGAGCACCAGACCATATATATAAAAATAATAATATAAAAACTAATGAAAACTAACTATAAATATATATAAACTATAATATATATATACTATATATATATAAGCTATATATAAATATATATAAAACTATATATAACATAAAAATTATATAAATATATAGAAAACTAATGAAGATATATAAATCAATATAAACTATAAAAAATATCTATAAACTAATCTGAAGTATATATAAATATATATAATCTATATATAAATATATATAAACTAATATAAACTATATAAATACATATATTGAGACTAATATGAACTATATATAATTACATATAAACTATATGTAAATAAATATATACAAATATAAATAAAATGAAACCAAATATTGACGAAATCCGACAAACTTTTATTAACTTAGACTTTCGTAAATTTAACGTTTCATTTGTATTTAAACTTAATCAGAAAAAAAAGTAAAAGAAAAAATTGGATGATGCCTAAAAAAAGGCAAAAAATATTAATATTATTCTTTATCCCTTACTTAATCGTATAAATATATTTAATACGATTAGGTGAGCTCGCTTATTGTCCTCTCTCTCTCTCTCTCTCTCTCTCTCTCTCTCTCTCTCTCTCCCCATATATATATATATATATATATATATATATATATATATATATATATTATAAATTAATTGATTTAAAATATGGTTTTTCCGCTACACAGTTCTAACTATGTTTCAAAAATGGAAGGTCCGAATTTAATTTTGTAATTAAATTCGCTTGAGGATGAAATGGAACTAATGTCTTTAATTTAATTACAAAATTAAATTCGGACCTTCCATTTTTGAAACATGGTTAGAACTGTGTAGCGGAAAAACCATATTTTAAATCAATTAATTTATAATATTAATGCTCTGTAAATTTACATTGAGCACTATTTTGTAAAAATAAAAATATCTATAAGAACACCGGATTATATAGCTTACTGTTCTTTCTTTTTATTTATACACACACACACACACACTCACACACACACACACACACACACACACACACACACATATATATATATATATATATATATATATATATATATATATATATATACATGTTTGTGTGTGTGTTTGTGTTTGAATTAATAATCGAAATAGAATTAATGAAAGAATCTGTTTTTGTTTTTTTTTTGCAATTTTGGAAAGACGGGAAATAAAATAACTTGGAAGGAAAAATTTGACATAGCCCTAAATTTACATATACATTTAATCGGCGCAAACAAATATCATTTCAGCGTGATTTGCATGCATCTAGCTACTTAAGTGTATAAAAAGTTTAGAATGTCAGAGATTTCAAATCAGTCCTTTTCTTTTTTTTTATTGTAAGAAAATAATTGATGAATTCTTACCTGAGAATCTGGTAGTTAACAAAGGAAGAAATGTCCTCTTGTGCATTTCATTTTCAAACCTCATTGTCCAGGCCCATTTTTTTTTCCGCTACTTTTAATCCTCGTTGTCGTTTTTCGAGTTATTGATCGGAGTGTTTGTCTATACGACAGAAATCTAACAGCCACCCACACACCCCGGGGAACAATTCGAAAAATCACAATGAGGCAGCTGGCACACGTAGATAAAGTCTGTCCTTACCTTCTGATCAATGTCGACAGTTTTAATTTGAATATTCACCCTGGTTGACCAAATTTTCTCCGTATTCGTTTAAAGAAAACTTCAAACTATTGGCAGACCTAGGGGGACAGGAGGAGCGGTCACCCCCTGGATTGCAAGTTTCTTTGGGATGGGTTTGAAACGCTTATATAATGAAGTAGCAAGAAAAATTATTTGTAGCATTTTTCCATCTCATTCTACTTGTGCCATTTTTCCATCTCATTCTACTTGTGCCATTTTTCTCTCTCATTTCACTTGTGCCATTTTCCTACTCACTCCACTTGTGCCATTTTTCACATTCATCCCATGTGTGCAATTTTTCACACTCATTTTACTTGTGCCATTTTTCCCCTCTCATTCTACTTGTGCTATTTTTCCATCTCATTCTACTTGTGCCATTTTTCTCTCTCATTTCACTTGTGCCATTTCCCACTCACTTCACTTGTGCCATTTTTAACACTTATCCCACGTGTGCAATTTTTCACACTCATTTTACTTGTGCCATTTTCCCACTCATTTCACTTGCAGCATTTTTCTCATCTCTTTCTACTTGTGCCATTTTTCTCTCTCATTTCACTTGTGCCATTTTCTCACTCACTTCATTTGTGCCATTTTTCACACTCATCCCACGTGTGCAATTTTTCACACACATTTTACTTGTGCCATTTTCCCGCTCATTTTACTTGCAGCATTTTTCTCATCTCTTTCTACTTGTGTCATTTTTCTCTCGCATTCAACTTGTGCCATTTTTCACTTTTATTCCCCCCCCCCGTGGCATTTACCCATCCATTTCACTTGTGCCAAGTTTCCGTCTCATGGACTTGCGGTTACATCACTTTGAAACACCGGTTCTTGTACGATCATCGAATTTAAGCAACGCCGAGTTTGGTCAGTACCTAGATGGGTGACCGTGTAGAAATAGCAGGGGCTGTAAGCTTGGATTTGCGGATGTTGTAATGGATTCTCGTTGGGTTTGTTATATTCACTGACGCGCAAATAACTTTGGCAAAGGTATGAATCCACCTTGTCTCCCTCCAGCTGTCTGCTTATTAGTAAGATTTGTATCACTAAAACCATTACCCCTCCCCCACAAAAAGTTCTTAAATCTAAAAAATATTTTCTGGCCTTAAATAACATGCAAACGGTTGATAAGTCGTAAAAAACGAATCAATCAATCTTCACCCTGGGATGCACTTGTGCTATTTTTTCCCTCTAATTTCACTTGTGCCATTTATACCTAAATCAGAACCAGAAGAAAACAGGTGAAAGTTCTGGATCACATAATGAAGAAGGAGGTCTTGTAGAATTTGATACTCATAGAACTTCATACTTAAATCCAATCGTCAAGTCTGAGGATTGTGTTTAAGCATGAAACAGACTGTCGCCTCGAGTGTTGACTTCATTTTGCTCTATACTTGATACTGAGTACTGTAACCCATAAATATAGCACACCTTAAAACTATATTTTAATATATATACAGTTCGATAGATACATAGATAGACAGACAGATAGATAGGTAGATGGTGCAATGGATAAATTGTCGTCTAAATTACGCAAAAATGAAAATAACACTGAGATCTCATTTTAAGAGATATAATTATCAAAATTACACAAAAATATCTTGAAATACTAAACAGTAAATTTATTCAATATAATTTCCATTGGCTTCAACCATAGCCTCCAGGTAACTTCGGAATCTCCTGCAACTCTTCTGGAGGGTCTCCTTGCTTAAGTTGGTGAATGCTGCCATAATCCTTGCCTTCAGTTCATCTTTGGTATTACAAAGAGTTTTGTTAGTCTCTCGCTCAATTGCGCCCCACACATCCTAATCAAGCTGGGTGCAGTCTGGGGAATTAGGCGGCCATATGTAAAGGGTGATGTGGTCGAGGAAATTGCCTGACAGACATGACTGGGTTCTCCTGCTTGTTTGGCATGGTGCAGTGTCAGATTGCCAGACATAGGGTCTTCCAGCAGCCACCCTATTGACTCAGAGCAGCACTACCTTCTCAAGTCACTTGATGTAGGCCTCCGTGTTGAGTCTGAGGCCCTCACCAATAAATTCTGGAGTTCTTTTCTTAACAGAACGATCAGAGTGATTTTCCGAGTTAGCGTACCTACATAATCACCATTGAACTTGTTGAATCTTCAGATTGACATCCAAATACTCCGAGATGTTCGTATTGGAGCTTCCGTCGAGAATGCCAAGCAGTACAACATGCCGTCTCCAAATTTTTGGCGTAGCGAATTGAGTCATGGTGCTCTTTTTCTTACAGACGGCGCCCATCTGACCCTATATTGTAACCTAGAAAAGGTTACTGAATAAAGAATAACCAAAATACAATACTTGCCAGCAGCGTGAAGTAGGTAAACTATTGCTAGTGGTGCTGCTTAGACAGCATATTACGATATTTACCCGCCTGCCCACGAGGTAGGATGCAGCACAAGGCCAGATTTAATGTAGGGTAAACCGAGCCCGTGGGCTCGGGCCAAAGAAATGCCCGTAGACCCCGCATACGCGGGATCGGGTATCTGTCTAACCTCCCCGGATGAGACTCTGCCCTTCGACATAGCCTCGTCCGGGTTCCTCTCTGCTCGAAGGCAGAGAGTTCGACACAGCAAGAGATTCCCACGTTGACAGCTCACGCTGCCAGCATAGACAGCAGATTACCCTCACTTGCAATAGTGTCCAACGTATTTATGAGGACTGGGACATACCCATTAGTGTTCATAGGTACGGTATATAAACCCTACTATACTTGCAGTCAACAAAATCAAAAATAAACAACGCCCATTCGCGAAATTAAGAATATAAAATGGCGACAATTTATCCATCGTATCCTGTATATTTTAATTAAACGTTACATTTAGTGGATACTCGTATTTTGGTAGACGCTCTGTTTATTTATTAAAAGGTGTCTGTTTTTTTCGTCTACTAGCCTGAATATTCGAGAAAACTTATTAGAGAAAAATATGCGCTCTTAGGTAGGATTCGAACCTGCATTCCATTTGGATAAACAGTCATTAGATCTGACGTGCTTTGACATGTCGGCTACAGAGTGCATAGATGACCCAGCAAATTTACCTTTAAACACAGATTATTCTCTGATTCTCGAAATAGATATATCACTTAGTTTCGTATCCTAACGTAAAAAAAGCAATTTGTAAAGAAAAAGAATGGCTTTTTATTTGATAATCTGAATGATTTTTATTACTTAAATAAATACACTCTTAGTAAATAAATGGGGCGTCTACTCAAATACGAGTATCCACTAAAAATAACATTTAAGCATTAAGAATCTGTTGATTTAATAAATAAAAATCTACCCTTCTTTATATATATATATATATATATATATATATAGTATAGGATATATAATATAGGATTGGTTTATACGGAATAAATTCCAATAAGCAAAAATATTATTCTTATAAGAGTGCTCAATATAGAGTAGAGGAAATATAATTTATTCGAAAATTATAATATGAACATGTTATAAGATGATCTGATTTTAGTGAATTTATGACGTTTATATTATAATTTTCGAATAAATTATATATATATATATATATATATATATATATATATGTGTGTGTGTGTGTGTGTGTGTGTGTGTGTATACGGATTACCAAACTTTTCATTACTTAACTATTAGCTCCTTATATTAGGTTGGTGCAAAAATAATTTCGTTTTCTCACATAATAACATGTGTTAGAAAACGAAATTATTTTTGCACCAACCTAATACAAGTAAGTCGAACTTTCATTGGATTACTCCCCGTTAGATTACTTTAAGAGTCCACTATTTCCGGAAATAAATTATAACCAATGGACCCTTAAGAATGTTTGTTTTCTATTTAAATTGAATTAATGAATACACACACACACACACACACACACACACACACACACACACACACACACACACACACACACACACACACACACACACACACACACACACACACACATATATATATATATATATATATATGTATATAAGTTATATATCTATATATAAAGTAAAATCTAATTTATAAAATGAATATATATAAAGTAAAATCTAAGTTATAAAATGATATATATATATGTATAGATAAAATAATATATATACATACACATATATATATATATATATATATATATATATATATATATATATATACAGGCTGACTTGACTAACAGCTGTTGGAGTCCGTTATCCGATATTTGAAAAATATAAACAATTTTTTTTAATTCTCATACGAGATTGGTTCAATAAGACCGTTATCAAATGAATTTTGAATCTTAAATTCTCACTATATAATTTTAGATTAAAGTATAGTGCAGAGAAGCCTTGGATTAAGTGTATTGACAAAGATTCATCGTATAAAAATAAATGCTTTCTTTTTTAATCAGCAGTTGTATATCAACTTATAAACGAATCTCCTTATATCGACCAGCAGATACAAAAATGACACTTTAGACACAAACCAAAAATAAATAGGTATATCTGAGATCGATAAATCGTCTGTAATTTCCTGTAATTTGATTACACTTTTCCGAATGACCCACTAATTCAAGAATGCCATTTTGTTTTGAGACTTCATAATCCATAAGGCGGTAAAAGTTGATTAATCAGTAAATTCCAACCGCGTAGCGTCGCTAATAGCGGAAAGAGAAACATGTATTTCGTAGTGAAACATATAACATACAAAACTGTATTTCAGACTAAGGGAAAAATGAGAAAAGAGGAAAATTCCTAAGTGACACGTGTCTTTCTGAGAAAGAACCACACACACACACACACACACACACACACACACACACACACATATATATATATATATATATGTATGTATCGATGGATTATATATGTAGTAAAAGGTATGAGCTATGATTAGAAGAGAGAATTAGAATCATAAAATCCAATAATCAAAGCAAACTATTAAATCAAAGTGAATGGATTAGCTTCAAAATGTCGTCATAGAAGTAGATTAATACTTATATAATATTTTTGATCTTTATTTTTTAATTATCTAACCCTTCTAATGTTAAACATAGTGATAGTTATTTCTTTATTTTGCTTTGTCTACATCAATCATATCTTATAACTATCCACTACTTAGATTACTTACTTATTTATCCTTTTATTTTAAATATATTAAAATTGTTTTTTTTTATATATATATATATTACTGGGTATGGTTTGCACTCTTAATAATTTAACATCTTTAAAATTTTAAATGAATAATATTTTTATCGTTATATTATTTTTATTTTATTCATTAACAATATTAAATTTTTTAATATATTCTTTTGTAATATAAACTATTTAAATATGATTTATTGTTAATCTTATTATATTTTATTTTTAAGCATATTTTGTATTTTTTTAGTGGGAACGAATTTTTCTATAATTGATAATTAAAAACTTCGTTTTAGAAAAATCTTTTTTCGGCCTTCCTTCATTTTCTCTTCATCTTATAACACCAATTTGTGGTCTTAAGGTTAATATCTGGGTTGAATTTTTGGAGTTTTTTTTTCCCTTTAAGACAGATAACTTCCGCCCTCCCCTTACCACTACTCAGGCAGTCTGTCCTATCGAGGCTTCGATATGGGCTGGTTCTGTATCGATTTTTCAACTGCTGTCTTTGTTAAATATTAAATTTTAAATTTCTAGTTCCGACACTGAATATAGTCCACCGTCTGGGTTGAATAAGACTGACGTGCTCAGCGTCATCTGAAATAGACTATATACTCATGGGGGAATTTTTGATTTCTCTGTTGTGTAATATATATATATATATATATATATATATATATATTATAATTATTTTTTAAATATACGATTCCTTCGCTACATAAGAGTTCTCATGTTTCAAAAGCAAGAGCCAAAAACTTCAAAATAAATATCAAAATTAAATTGAATTAAAGTATCAAGCTCTGTTTTATCTTCAAGTGAAATTTATAATATAGGCTCTACTTTTGTATCGAGCATTGTTTTTGTTTTTTTTTAATAAAAATACTAATGAAATTCGGATTATTTACCTAACGAGTTCTATCCTATTTTTCTAAATATATTTGCACACACACACGCACACACACACACACACACACACACACACGCACACGCACACACACACACACATATAGATCCATCCAGCTCTAATCTCAAATAACAACTTAAAAGAGACTGTTTGACCAACACAAGGAATGTTAAAAGATTCATGTTAATAAGATAAAAAAAAAATAAAAAAAACAAATGAAAACTAAAGACAGAAGTTCATTTTCTCCAGCAAGACATTCATTTCTGTAGTTTAGTGCTAGCAGCAAGCAGAAATATTTCTCCTCCCGATGATGGCCATTTTGGGGTCGAAACTAGTCGAGGAATCTAAATGAAATGATAATAATAAAAAAAAAAACGGAAGAATATTAATCTACAACCCAGTGTGTCTGAAGATTTTAATTTTTTAATATATTTTAATTGTTCAATATATATATATATATATATATATATATATATATATATATATATATATATATATATATATATATATATATATATATATATATATATATAATACTCATAAACACTAATATAACCCTCACTGAGTAAAAAAAATAAAATTAATTATATATTATACTAAATTGTTCCACTGTGCCATGTGTCCTCATGACCCAAAGAGTGTGAGTTCAATACTCGGTTAAGGCAGTGGAGAAGTTTCAGAGAGAAATTAACAGACATCAATCAATCATGGCACGTGGAATTAGAACAGTCTACCCCGGTGAGCGAAATAAAGAGTTCAGTTCGACATTCCAACCACCTGAAGAAGGCCGGAGCGTACAACGGCCGAAACGTTGTGATAAATATGGTGACAAAGATGAAGACAATAGTCAGAATAATGTAAATAATGTACATAATATCTCATCTCAGAAATGAGACAGACATTGAGCTCTTTTCGTGGATTTATCTTTTTAATATTTCATATTAAAATGACCTATTTGGATTATCCTTAGCACTTACTTATATGATGTTAGTGCTCAATATCAAAGTAGAAACACTAACGTGTAGAGCTATTAATAAATGTATAGTTACTAAAATCTTTGAACGCTGGATTTCGACCATGATTTCGACCGCCAAGGTCTCTTCAGGTGGTTAATACAGCCACGACGTATTAACCAACTGAAGAGACCTTGTCTCTATCCAGTGTCTAAATATTTATTTACTCATATATATATATATATATATATATATATATATATATATATATATATATATATATTATTATTATTATTATTATTATTATTATTATTATTATTATTATTTTATTTTAGATATTAGAACAAAAACACGTTGAAAATCGCTACACAATAGCTTTCGTGTTTCGATACAGCGTTGTATCTCTTCAGGCGAATGGTAAGTGACAGGTGATTAAATAATTATTTTTAAAATTCTAAAGCAAAATGTAACCTCTTTTCCGAAAGATAAAGGGCAGGTCAAGACAACGTAGGGTCAGAATTAAAAATACAATTGTGGGTCTGTCTTGATCGACCAATTAAATATCAGATCTACTCTAAGTAAAAAATTAAGCTCAGGAGGTAAAGGTGGAGAAGTTATTTTTTCATGACATGATAAAACGGGGCTTAGACAGGTCATTATTGACAATTACGTAAAACATGTAAGCAACAAATATGACATGTTCAATTTTTCAAAGGACGCCGCGGAGAGGGAAAGGAGGATAATCAGACGCAAAGTTAATTTTTACAAAAATGTTTTTTTTTTAAATTTTCAGATTCAAGAAGCTTCTTAAAGGAACCTGTAGATAACATTAAAAATGTAGAACGTTTATACAAGATATAAATAATACTAACTGGATGGCAATAAATAACAATACTAAATCTGATTAAACAAAATAAGATAATTACTTCTAGAAGGTGGACTATTATTTACTTATAAATTATGTCAATAAAAAAATGGAATTACATATTTTTTTTAAAATTTAACTGTATTGTAAGGTAAAAGATAAACTGTGTCGTCAATTTACAGTTAATTCACTTCTTTGGTTTAGCAGAGATTTTTTTTGTCTGCAAATCGGATAATTTTAAACTTTTCATATAAGCATAAAAACAAGGATCATTTAAGAATTTACAGGTTCTAACTTTTTTAATATTTTCTATTTTACCGTAGGGGTTTTGTTAACTTCTTTTAAGTTCCAAAAATATTTAGAAAGGGACGTCATATTTTTGTAAACATGTTGATACCACCTAGATTTAAAAGAATTCATGGTACTACAAATATAAATTTCTATTAACTATTTTTAGCTATTTCTACTATTGAAAATCAGTTAAAAAATAATAAAATCTTCTAAACAGACCTTGTTTCTATTCTGCGTCTAAAGATTGTATGACCTACCTACCTATATATATATATATATATATATATATATATATATATATATATATATATATATATATATATATAATTACTGTTAAATAAAAACCCTGAAATATTTTTGGGGTGTGTACATGCCAGGAAATACCGATACTAGAAACAGGATGAAGTCCACATCCGGGTTGTTTGAAGACAAAACGAACTTCTTATTATATTTAATTACCAAAGTTGTTGGCGTTATTTAAAATAATATATATATCCGTCCTGGGTATGATGATAAACTACATCCGCGTCCAGGATAAGAAGATAAATTACGTCCAACAGAAGCCATCTGATCAGGAGGTTTTGAGGATCATGGAACCACCTCTTAATTGCTGGTGTTCCCAGGTGTACTCTGACCCCGGGTGGTAGCACCTGTTATGGGCCCAGCTATGGCCAAATAGTTAAACCCGAAACTGGGGTAAAAAGCATTATAAAATGTAAAAATATGTTTTATACCAGAAATACATTGTAAAAATTATTACCAGAAATAAATTTTTGAAGAAAAAAACTATTACCAGCAATATATTTTTGAAAAAAAATATTACCAACAACACGTTTTTGAAAATAATATTACCAGCTATACAATTTTGAGGGAAAAATGTTGCCAGAAATAGATTTTTTTACAAGGCAAAATATCGCCAGGAAAAAAAAGTTGTCGGTAATAAATAACCCATTGATGTTGCTATGCCTTAAATTTTAAAACAAAATAAAACCAAACAAAACAAACTAACCCGGATCTGAACATCCTTGTTTACAGGGTAAATCTTAAGTTGCGGGGGTAATATTATTATCAGAACGTCCGAATTCTAACCATGATAAAACAAAAATAAAGAAAACGTGAGTATGACTGTTAAATAAATCATTTGTATTTATTTATAAATGTATGTACATAAATTCCAGAGAGTTAAAAAGGAGTAAAAATGCTCCTGGGTTGAGTTAAAGTCTGGATAGTTGACTCACAGAAAAAAAATTCAGGTTAAAAAACCTTCATTGAACGTCTTTCTTGTTACTGAAAATTATTCGTTTGAAGTCGCCGACTGGCAGGCCATGCCGTTGTAGTTAATTCGTTTGAAGCCACAGTCAAGTTTTGACAATATTGTCTGTTCATTGGTTAGGAAATAAAGTTTGAGTGTCTTTTAACATGGTGTGTATGTTAAATACTTAACAACAATAATAATAATCGATCCTAAACAATTAAAATATCGCGCGATAACCAGAAATATTAACCAAGTCGTGTAAACCCAAAATTTGAACCTGACAATTGCAGATAGTATGAAACCAATGCAGGGTATTATGTATATTTTTAATATACTAAATAACTCTTTTATTTAACATTGAGCACTGTTTTCCTTTTACTTTATAAGGTATATTAGTAGTAGTAGTAGTAGTAATAGTACTCATCTTATAAGTATGTTTTTTTTGGTCACGTGGTAACGATTTTTTATTTATAGACTACAAATATTCCGTTCTTTTGTTGACTTTTTAGCTAGCCTCCCCTGACGATCCACTTAGGTGAAACCTTGGTAGGTTTGTCTGGTTCTCTAGGTTTAACTATATATATATATATATATATATATATAGAAAGAGAGAGAGAGAGAAACGCTTGCTCGTACATTTACATATATTCATCCATTTGATTTTATATATATATACATACAGACACACACACACGCACACAGATATATATTTTCATTTTTTTCACCCTTGGAAGTGTGGTCTGATGAGCTAGGGAAAAAGAAATTCCCTGGGGAAATAAATTATAACCAATGGACACTTAAAGTTATCTGTTTTCATTACACACACACTTACACACACACACGCATACTATATATATATATAATTTCACATCAAATTTTCATATATATATATATATATATAATTTCACATCAATCATTCATCATATATATATATATATATATATATATATATATATATATATATATATATGATGCATATATGAACCAAATACCGTAATCAAATGCAGTTTAACTATAAACATGAAAAAAATCATGAAAAAATCTCATAAATACTATGTAAAATTTTGATTCCTTCCAAATTCAAGACCTTGTGCCAAACAAAAAACTTAGTTAATAGAAATAGGATAATAGGACAATAATAGGAGCAAAATAAAGAAACAAGTCAACCACTGCGTAAAATTTTAAAAGGAATGACACATTTATTTTACAATTACGGAAAAAGCATAATACATGTTTACACGAAAAATTCCTTTTCAGCGCCTATTAAAGCGGGATAGCAATTTCAAGGATTACCAACGAAAAATGGAAAATTACAGCTTTTAACTTCGCACGGTTCGTGCTTGGGAAAATTTCTTCGAAATTTTTTTCGTTTTAGGCTGTCCAGCTACAGGAGAATTTCGCTTGAACTTTGGTCTGGTAACTGTTGTCTTCTTTGATGTAGTCGACCTGCCTTATTGTCATGGTCCGGTTCCTTGTACTACGGTCATAGTCCAAGGTAGAACCAATAAAGAAGAACTCGAACACTGGTATGGAATAACACAGATATATTACAAACAGGAATATATACAGAGAAGTAGAAGAGTTAGTGTGAACAATCAAGGTTAGTAGATAGAACAATGTAGTCTCGACCAGTATCACTATTCCAATGTCTTGCAGTAATTGTCTGAATGCGACTCTGTTTCGGACTGCCTCTGACTCGACTTGAACTATTCACTCCACTTGACTGAGGCGCAGTATTTATTAAGTATGGAATAGTCCATTATTATTATTATGGGTAAGATCCCATAACACTTATCCCCTTTCTGCCAAAAGTCTTCTGTTCATATCTACTGACCTGAGCTCTGTTTATTTTTAAAATTTAGGATCACCTCTGTCCCATTATTCGGGATGTTATTAGAGCTTGAGAATTGAGAACACGTCTTTCATTGGTCAATATACAAATAAATAAATAAATAATTTTCCATCAGCTGAAAAAAATCTTTCACAAATTTTGGCGGGTTTTAACCGCTGAGCCGAAAAAGATGCACATTTTTTACACAAACCGTCTGGTCTACATAAAAATACATTTCTCTCAAAAGAACGTGTATTAAAAAATGCAACCGAGACGATTATAAGTTTAGGCGATAATAACATTTTTAGAATAATAAAAATTAAATTTTTATAACTAATATATTCCCCGCTGATCCCAATAAAAAAAAATAAAACTAATTATATACTATACTAAATTTAAGACAACCATTTTAATCATCTGCAATAACCCTTTCCCGCCAACTAGTGTTTTGCAAAAGACCAACACTGTATATCCAGTTTAAATGCCCTTTGGGAGATTTTATCTCTGATAAAAAAGTAAGTACACATGTTAGCTTGACGATAACAACATTATCAAGATGCTAATACAAGTTCTATTGCACAATATTTAAATAAAACACATTCCTGTCCACCTTCAAAATACAGGAAAATACTTGTTGACAACACCAATATACTACACAATGAAAATAATAAACAAAAACTTCAACTTCTCGAGGCCCTTTATATCAAAAGCAATCAACACTGAACAAAATTTATTACGAGTGTAGTAGCAATGTTTTAAAATGCATTCGACCAACATTTAATCTCATTTTGCATTTTACTATCTCTGGTTAGCTTCCTTACATTGTGAACGCTTGTTTACAAAAACATCATAGCTGCAATAGATAAATTTTAAAAATAATTATAACAGAGCGTGTTCACGCGTATTTACAAAAACCACAATGATCACAGTTACATTAAGTTTGTCTTCGCAATTCACCCTCGAAGGAGATCAAAAATACTTGGGTTAATAAAAACTACGGTGCCTTCCATGATGAATTTCAACTTAACATTAAGAAACTAATTAGAGAACTAGAAAGGATTATTATACAAATGAACAGACATAATATAAATATATTATTCAATGAAAAATGCTTGAATATATGATAAAAATATAATTTTAAGTATGTTATGTTTATAGATTAAAAAACAAAATACCAGGGATGGAGCGTATGTAAATATAAAAGTGAACGTGGAGGTCAGTACCCAACGGCGACAGTTTGTTTCATGCTTTAACGCAATCGTCAGGCCATGCGAACTCAATCGAAACAAACTGTCGCCGCTGGGTGTTAACTTCAGGGTTTTGTGCAGACTGAAGGTCTATATATATGTGTGTATATATATATATATATATATATATATATATATATATATATATATATATATATATATGCCGACAGATTGTTTCATATATATATATATATATATATATATATATATATATATAATATATATATAATAAATAAAATATATATAATATATATATATATATATATATATATATATATATATATATATATATATATAAAATAAAATATATATATATATAATAACGAAAATCTTGGTAATCCGTATGGATAATCCCAAGGAGGATGAAATCCAGATATCACAATGTTAATTTTAAATTCATTTTTCTTTTCACGTTTGAAAGTGAAGTCTGAAGATCCAGAGAAAAATAAAATTCTCTGGTGAAATAAATTATAACTAATGGAGCCTTAAAGTGGTCTGTTTTTGTGTTTTTTTAAAGTTATATATATATATATATATATATATATATATATATATATATATATATATATATATACTTTATTTTAGGGTGTTACACCAAAAGCATGTTCAAAAACCGCTACACAATTGCAGTCGCGTTTCGATGCGCATCAACGCATCTTATCAGGTGTTAATAAACGCTTACTAACGCCCGAGATGCGTTGATTCGCATCGAAACACGACTGCAATTGAGTTGTTGTTCTTGGTGTAATATCCTAAAATAAAGAATATTGCTCTTTGTATTGAGCCCCCTTTTAAATTAAATGTTACAAACATTGGAATTGTACTCTATTCGTTCTCATTTTGCATATATATATATGTGTGTGCCTATTTCTAAAGAATTTTTATATTTAATCCGACATGTTTTTTATTACTTCAAAGCGCGCTCACACACACACACACATATATATATATGCATATATTTTGGCAGCATGTTTTCATTGAGACGTTTCAATTTAGACATGTTCTGCCTACTTATTTTCAATTGGATGTCATCATCAGGGTATTGTTTATTGCAAGACAAATATTGTAGTGTTCATTGTCTTCGACAATATAAGCAATACCCTTGATGATGACATTGTCTTATGTCGAAAGTACTCGGAATAAGAAAAATATGTATCTGTTATGGTCCAAGGTTAGGACCATGGAAAAACAACACGGAACACAAGAGTAGAAATAAAGAATATATTACACGAAAAATAATACAAGACGTGGAAGGTGTTAGTATGGCTGTCAGACTGGTTTGGGAGTGAACTACTATCAGCTCGACTCGATTCAATACCGTCCGTCTCTCTAGAGAGGCGTAGTATATACAGCGTTAGGAAGAGCTCATTCTGTCGTTCTAGGTAAGGACCCATGACACCCCCACTCCCAAGTTTTTACCTCACAGGGGTCTTTAATATTTTTCCTCTTCGGATTAATCATCAAAGGCTCTGTAAATTTTCTTTTTCTGCTTGATTTACGCGGTTCTGAAATTGCTTGAGGCCTTTGCATGTTGAAGGTGTCAAATATTGTGTCCATTACTTCCTCCTCTTCCTCTTAGAATCCTCTAACAGCCTCCTGATCTGATTTATGTGTCTTTTATGCGAGAATTTCGAACCCTGAATTATGTAAACCACGTTCCCGATTCGTTTCTCTATTGTACCTGGCTCCCAATAGGATGTGTTGTTTTTGAACATTTAAAAAAAAACTTTCTCCCCTGGGCTAAATTTTCTTTTTGGTACAAACGACGTTGGTGATTGCTTTGTCTGCTTTGGCAGTAATTTGTCGAATACCGATCTAATTTTTCGAGCGAACATTACTTCCGCCGGTGATAATGCCGATGGCGTAGTACTGTTCAGTGTAATTCTATACACTTGCAAGAATTGTTGTAAAGCCTTTTCTGTTGGTACATCATAAGCTTTCCTTAGTGCTCTTTTTAATGTATCTACAAACCTCTCCGCTTGCCCGTTCGACCTTGGGTGATATGGCGGAGATTTGATGTGTTTCACCTGAAAAGTTTCACAAAACTCTTGAAAATCCGCAGATGTAAATTGTGTCCCATTATCGGTGACTAAACAATCAACCACTCCGAAACGAGCAAAAAGATCGTGAAGGCAATTTATTGTCGTCTCAGAAGTAGGTTTTCTACAACGAAATACTTCTGGCCATTTGCTGTAACTGTCTACTACAATCAAGTAGTAGAAACCCTCTAATGGACCTGCGAAATCTACATGGATTCTTGACCACGGTCGATCTGTCTTAGGCCATGGCTTATAAGTGATTGGAGGTGCCTTGGATGCTAAGGAACAGCCCTTGCATTTGTCCACCATATGTATAATATCTTTATCCATGTTTAGCCAGTACATATAACTTCGCATTAAGGATTTCATCCTGTCCTTTCCTGGATGGCCCATGTGAAAATCCTTGAGGATTCGCCTTTGTAGCTTTTTCGGGGTTACTACTCTTTCATTATATAACTACAAAAATTATCCCCAGCGCTTCTTTTTCGATTTGCGAGTAATTTTGTTCGGCTGGTAGTAAAGTTTTTTTTTTTATTGCCGTGGCTCTTTCTGGGTCTGGTCTTCTTCCTTCTTCGTTAATAATATGGCCGAGATATTTTATCTCCTTCATAAAGAAGTCACATTTATTTTCTTTTACCTTAAAACCGTAATTTTGTATCTGTCTGAAAACCTCTTGAACGTGTTCCCAATGTTGTTCAATATTTTTGCTATTTATCAGGATGCCATCAAGGTATGCGATCGTAAAATCCAGTCCGCCTAGCATAATGCCCATTATTTGCTGAAATATCGCCGGCGCGACCTTGATCCCGAATGGTAATCTCTGGAACTGATATAATCCTTTATGTGTGTTTATGCACAACAACCTCGAGCTTCCTTCATCTACTGGTACCTGTAGGTATGCTTCGCTCAAGTCTATTTTTGAGAAAAATTTTCCTCCGTTCAACTTTGTGAAAACTTCCTCTGGACTAGGTAGAGGGTAGGGATAATCCTTAATCGCTGTATTCAATCCCGTCGAGAAATCAGCGCATACTCGTATCTCACCCGATTTCTTTTTCACGTAAACCGTAGGTGCGGCCCATTGACTATATTCCACCTTTATCAATATACCGGTTTTCACGAGTCTATCCAACTCTTCGTCTATCTTTTCCAATGATGCAAAAGATACATTTCTTTTCTTCTTGAAAATGTGTTGTATATTTTCTTTTCGATTTTTTCCGCCATTTTTTTACACCTCCCGAGGCCGGCTGAAAATACGTCGGGGAAACTCTCCTTTAATTTCTCCTTCAATTTCTCTGCTTCGGTCGATAATGTTTCTACTTTTTGGCAGGACGGATTTATCGGTAAATCCCAGAGGTCAAACTTCTGCATCCAGTCAGTTCCAAATAAATTTTTCGTATTTTTTTGGTCATTCCGTTGATTTGTGATAATCTCGCCCTCAAATTTGATTTTTCTTCCTGTTACCGACCTGGCTATTTTATCTGTTCTTAACATGGTCGGTTTGTTTAATTTCTTCCACGTCTGTAAGCTAATAATGGTTAAATCTGATCCGGAATTTAACTGTAATTTGATTTTTTTGTTTAATATTTCTACTTGTACGTATTTTCGTATATTTATCCCGTCCGCTTGATCAGTTCTAGTAGCTCTTACTCGACTTTTGTTTTCTTTCTTCGTTCTACGGTGCGAACTTTTATGTCCCACTTTATTGCGCGACAGACAAGTCTTATAGCGGTATGGACAGTCTTTATACCAATGCAAAATCCCACAGCGATAGCATGGACTGGGTGGTGGTTTCTTCTGGGGTTTCATTTTACTTTTTGTAGTAAAATAATTGGTTTGGTTTATTTTTGAGGAGGGACAAAAACGTGTTTGTCGTTGTACTTTTCGTGCGTGGGCGAAGGCAGATTCTTCGATATCTTTCGAGTTCTTTTTTACGGTTATACATCTCTGACAGTCCTCAGCCAGTTTTTGTAGCGTCAATTCTGGTTCACTCTCAAGTTTTGTTATAATTCTCCGTCTGATCGCTGCATCTTTAGTCGAAACCAGGCCTTGGACGAATATCAAACATTTAAAATTGTCAGAATTGGGTTCAGATAACTTAAAGTATTCGCGGTGTTTGCTTACTACGGAAGCGAATGTTATATAGTCTTCGCAATCCTTTTTTGTTAAATTCAAACATTTCCACCTTTTGTGGAATAGTGAAGTGTTCGGACTAAATAATTCCGTTAAAAGTTTCACGGCTTCCCTGAAAGTCAACTCATTCGTTTTCCTCGGTAGGATGTAGTCTACGAATTTAGTGTATTTTCACGTCTGACCAATTCCCGCAATCAAACTCATATAAATCTTCATATATTCTGAAGTAAGCCGCGAAGGTTTTGTCTTCGTCTGGTGCATAAGTGAAGTCTTTGATTGAGCTCCATATAGCATTTTGCTAGAATGCCGCTTCATTTTCAGAATTTTGTCCTTTATTTGTTACCGCCCGTAGTAGTAATTCTTGTAGTTCGAGTTGCTTTCCTTCGTTTTTCTGTTGAATTTTTTTTTATCTTATCTTTGCGTAGAACTTGTTTTTTTCTCAATATCTCCGTTGCCTCTGTTATGGACGACCGATAAACAAAAAGTTTTTTTTTTTTCAATATCCTCCGCGTAGAATTCGTTTCTTCAGTATCCTCGTCGCCACTGTTATGGTCCATGGTTAGGACCATGGAAGAACAACACGGAACACAAGAGTAGAAATAACAAAGAATATATTACACGAAAAATAATACAAGAAGTGGATGGTGTTAGTATGGCTGTCAGACTGGTTTGGGAGTGAACCAGCTCGACTCGATTCAATACCGATATTTAACAGTCCCCCCACGAGGAATGTATGTGGCACAAGGCCAAGTTTAACGTCGGTTTCTCCGAGCCCATAGGCTCGGCCAAACATATACCCTTTGAACTCGCCTAGACGGGTTCAAGGCCTGTCTACCTCCCCGGACGAAACTTTGCCCTTCGCAAAGCTTCGTCTGGGTTCCTCTCTGCCAAAGCAGAGAGTTCGGACTCGATTCAATACCGTCCGTCTCTCTTGAGAGGCGTAGTATATACAGCGTTAGGAAGAGTTCATTTTGTCGTTCTAGGTAAGGGCCCATGACAGTATCAACACGAGAATTTTCTCTCGTTCTTCAATAACGACACCAAAAAGCTTATCCGTGAATATGAAAGAACACAACTGAAAATAAGTAGACAGAACATGTCTAAATTACTCAACGAAACATGTCTCTGTATATTTATATATATATATATATGTGTGTGTGTGTTTGTGTTTCATTAAAGACGACTGACAATATACTGCGATTAAGCTTTTTAATTTTTCTTGTAATTTAGATCTTGCAGGTATTTTGTTATTGTTGATGATAAGGTAAGCTGTTTTAAATTTTTTATAGTAAATAATTAAGTTAATTTTCTTTTTCTGTGCGACTGGGTTATGTATTTCTTTATAATATTTCTAAGAGAAAATTTATCTTGCTTAGAGTTACATGTATTTGGCTTTCATAGAAAATGTTAATGTCATTGTTTTTATCTGTATATTCAGTATTGCTGTTGGTTATGTTAGAAAGAAATTGTCTAATCTGGTGGTTGATGAGGCAGTTCGGAAAACCGTTAACTAGCGTCTGTTTCAAATTATTGAGTTCTTTAATGAGGATAAGAGGATGAATGCTTATGCGCTCTCTTGAAGAAAGTTTTTATAACGCCTATTTTATATCTAAATAAAGGGTTCAGTTCGGAATTCCCTGTAGATTACCCAGATCGATATACACCTGAGGAAGGCCGCAACGTTGTGATAAGAACAACAAAGATGAGGACAGCAGTACAAATATAAATAGTGCAAAGAATGATAACTCCTCATCTCAGAAATTCAGACAATAATTATAGGTTGTCCAGCATTCACTGGATAACAAAATGCTGGAAAATCTCCTCAAAGATTATGAAGAGACTTGAAGCAACAGAAATGTGGTTCTATGCTGAAAATGCCATTTACCGAACATGTGAGCAACGACGAAGTTTTCGAGAAAATGAAAACGAAAAGGACACACACTTAGCATCAGGAAAAAAGTGTTGAATTTTCAAAGACATATAATGAGGAAAGAGTGCTTGGAAATTGTGATACTCACAAGACAGATTGAGGGCGAGAGGAACAGAGGAAAACAACGCATAACCCACCTTGAGTAAATGAATGGCGGATCAAGTTTTAGGAGATATAATAAAAAGACAAAACTTATTAAGAGCTACAAAGGAGAGGACATTGTGGAGAGCCATGATGACTAACGTCAGTAAGGAACACGGAATATAGAAGAAGAAGAATTATTGTTTTCAACCATTAATGTCCACTGTTCCTAAAAATATGACCGTTGGTATTAAGTGGGTTAATGAAATCTGACATTCAACAACCTTAATTGATTTCCCCTGACTAAATAATCTGTGAGCTGAATTGTGTCAGAGGCAACGAGTAAGATTCCCATCGATTTTAATTACGTGTTTGTTCTTATTCATGAAATCAGTACCTGGAAGACAAACAATCCTTGTTAAAGGTGACTGAACAATATTAGTTCTGAATGCTTAAAAGGTAAAAAAAAAAAAAAAAAAAAAAAAAAGTGAGCAAAGCAATTGATTTAATTGGACAAGGATAAAAAGAAATGCATTCTGGGATATTAGTAACTGTCGTAAAGAGCGTATGCACTCAACTGGGTCAACGGCCAGCTAAAACGTTTAGCGACTGTTTGCGTCAAAGAAAAATAGTAATACAGACATGGATTGTCAATATGAGAAGTTAGAAAATATCGAAAGTAAATAAAAGGCCCAATACAAACATTGTAGAAACGTGTTAAGACAGATAACTTATCAAGTGACGAACACAAAATCATATCATTTTTTTAAAAATCAATTCACCCCAAGTAAGGCAGTAATGCCACTGAAACGCAAGGTTATTGGGCGTAAAAGAGAATGAGAAAACTTTAGAAGGATTCTGAAACTTAATCATAAAGAGGAAACAAGGGATAAAACTCTATTCCCGTTAAAATTAAAGGACAAAAATTTACATAAATTTAATAAAAGTATATAAATTCATTTATTCTTCATTTAAAATAATTATTATCCCGCAATGTTTATGCATTTGCTTCTAAAAAAAAAATAGCTCCTTTAAAAAATTTTTATATGTTCAAAAGAACAAGGAGGAGTTTGAACCGGACGAAGGCGAACCTATCTACTCCTATTGAGGAAAATAAATAAATAAAGAGTAGCTAAAGGAATTGAGAGAAATGAAAGAGAAGTCGAATTAATAAAGACAAGTGAAAAGGAATAAATTAGACAGGTATAAAAAAAAAAAAGTTCAGTAGAAACAACTGATCAGCTTTTTTTTATTCCTCTCTCATCAGAGATCAATTGAAGAAATAAAGAAAAAAGTTGTTTTAATAAAAATTTCTTCAAGGATTTTCGGATGAATGTCAGCATGTATATCTATTCAGCGCAGAAAACATATCCTCATATCAAAAGACCAGAGGGGGGGGCATGTGAACAGGACGATAGGTGAACATATCTAGCCCCATTGAAGAAAAATATAAAAAATAAAGAGTTAACTAAAGAAATTGAGAGGAATGAAAGAGGTGTCGGATTACTATTAGATAAAGAGGAAATCTATTCTGGGATACTGGGATAATTTTTTTGCTACCAGACGACGCAAAAAAGTCACTGCAAAACGTAGGAAATTATCAACATTTTTTTAAATGAAAATGTAGGAAAGTAAAAGAAAGCAGTGATATAATCAGCTAATATGCATTCGGATTGTGCAACACACACACACAAAAACGGAACCATTAGGTTCAAGAACAGCAAAGACGTATGTAGACACGAAAACATTCTGCTTCTACGTGAGGTGCCCCTTCATGACATTGGCGCTTATGGCTTTTCACAACATCCTGTTCTTTGTAGCTCCTGGTATTTTTTCTTTTTGTTACTTCTCCTAAACCCAGTTTTGCAAACAATTTACAGAAGCTTGTTCTTCTGCATGTCATCTCCCTTTATGATGCTAGCAATAATAGGTTTCCACAACATCCTGTCCTTTGTAGCTCTTGCTAAATTTGGTCTTTTTCTTAGCTCTACCTGCCTGTTCTGTCAACAATTTACACAAGCTCTTCGTTCTATGTACCATATCCCTTCAGGACGTTAGCAACCATGGCTCTCCACAACTTCCTGTCCTTTGTATGTCTTAATTTAGGTTTTTATCACGTCTAAACTTTTTTCTGCCATCAAGCTCACTAAGTAGGTTATGTGTTTTCTTCTGTTCCTCTTACCTTCAATCTGTCCTGTGAGTATCAGATCTTTCCAAGCCCTCTTTCCTCATTGTGTACCCTAAAAATTCCAACCATCTTTACCTGATATTAACTATAAGTTTCCTTTTTGTTTCTATTTTTTCTAAAACTTTGTTGTTTCTCACATATCAAGTCCATGGCATCCTTCTGTAGAACCACATTTCTGTTGCTTCAAGTCTCTTCTCCATTTGTGAAGAGATTGTCCAGCATTCACTGCTATATAGACTAAATAATAAAATATTTAGACATGCAGTTCTACACTTCAAAATGTATCAAGAGCCATCTTCCAGTCACAAGCAAAATATAAAATTATGCAAATTAAACGAGCCTAAAGTAACACTTAAACTACAATACAACACTTCTGAACAACTCAATTTGTAGACGAACATATGCTGAAGAAAAAAAGACAAAAGTTTAGAAAAAGGTTGGAAACTCGAAGTAGAAAGCTCATTGTAAATGATACAAGAAACCAGAGAATATTAGCAATGGTAACTGACACACTCCATCTTCAAAAGATATAGTTTGATTAATTATTAATGGATGAAATACATGACCTATTAAATTACCTATGGGTTAAAGATCAAATATGGATTGGAATCCAACAGGATGATAAAATAAAAGAACAAATAGGAAACATATATATCAATCTAACATGTTTCACTTTTATTAAAGCGTCATCAGAGATTGAGATATGAAGAATAAGAAAGAAATACTTGTATTTTTATTTTTGTGTTGTTTAATTTTCATTGGTTGAGCAGGCTCCATGTACATTTGACTTATTAAGCAGCATTCATGTGTATAATTTTCTGAAATCAAGGAGAGATGGCAGGTAAAAAGAACAGTGAACTGGGATCAAATATGGATCGGATTCTGACAATGGTAAAATAAAGATCAAATAGGAAACATATCAATCTAACATGTTTCACTTTTATTAAAGCTTCGTCAGAGGTTGAAAGAAAAAAGGCAAAAAGACAGAAACACTGATATTTTCAATTATGTCTGGGTCAGTTTTCATTGGTCAGACATGTGTCACGTGAATTAAAACCGTGGATAATTCTATGTAGGTTTGTGAAGATTCTTGTATGTCTAAGTGGGCATCAGATGGCAATGTGTATTCATAATTGTGTACATGTCTATTTAGTGGTGTTTTTATTTTCACTTTTGTGTGGTCAACCTGCACAGCTGGGGGTCACAAGGTTCTAATTTATAGCTGGCTGCATTAGATAGATATAAGTTAGATTCTTTAACCCTTTGAGACCCGACACCATTTTACTGGTGGTAGAAAAAAAAAAAATGACTTAATGCCCAGTCACCAGTTGAATGGTGGGTAAACACTTGCATCATGTTTGGTCGTCTTCTGTGGGTTGACTGCGACACAAAGAATTCTGGCGATAAAGTGAAGGCATGTAATCATACTCTCTCTGTGCTAAGTATAATGCTTATATTTTTTGTAACTATTTTTATATCTACCGTGAAACATTACATACCAATTATTTGTGAATTTTGACGCAGGAAAAAGGGTTAAAATTGTTTAGGAACGCAGGGTTCAAAAGGGTTTAGAATGAATTCAAAGAAAGATGGCAATGTAATATTTTACCCATGTGTTTAGAGCTGGTAATAATGTTAAGTTTTTTATATATTTAAGAATTATGCTCTTTTTTAATTAGAGTGGCATTCATGAAATCAAAGTTATGTCCAGTATCATTTTGATGCAAAACAAGAGAGTTAGATTGTTTGTCTGAATGCCAGTCTCTCTTGTGTTCATAGATGTGGGCTCTAAAAAGTCTATTTGCATCAAAGATAAAACAGCAATAGGGACCTGAAATGTCCGGAGGCTTTCATTTTTTTTTTTTTTTTTTATTGTTTTGCCCTAAACAAAGTGACAATGTCACTAGGACACATGGAGTTACAGAGAATGAGAAAACTTTAATGAGGAGAGATGAAGAAAAGGACAATAAAAGAAGAGGTTCAGTGGATATAGGAGTTGGTTATACATGTGTTACTTTCACCTAGTGGTCATGAGTTCAATCCTTCGATTTGGTAGTGACGCACCAATTCAGCAGGATCAAACAATGACTGATATCACAGGGAAAAAATATGACAATCAGCAGATTTTCCATATCGGTTAATCAATGGATACCTGATGATGATGTTTCGATGAAGTACCCTCTGATCATCTCTATCAACTTAGATGAGAATAATTCAAAATACAAGAATAAAGACATCAGATGTGCAAAAAAGAGTTGCCATGACAATAGGCTGCTGCTGATGGACTGAAATTCAAAATACTGACTGCTGTATTGACGATTACTAATCAGATATCTTTTTTTGCAAAATATCAGTTGGATTAATAAATTTTACCATTATCCAAAACTCTTGTTACATTCATTGATTTATAATCGATTCCTTTTACATGTGCTGAAAATTTATTGGTCTGAATCACTTAAAATCTGAAAAAAAGATCAATTTTGTTTTTTTGTTTTTTTTTAAAAAAGAGACTCTTGATTACATTGAGGATTTTTAAGCACCTGCTCATACATTTCTAACCATCTATCCTTTGACATATGCCATCTCTATCTCCCAAAACAGATATGACACATTATGTAAAAGAAAAAAAAATCTGTACACTGTTTTTCTAAGGAAATAATTTATTATTTCATGCATTTAGCATTCATGTGTCTATTGTTGATGTGTTTGTTTTCTGGAAGACACCCCCCACCAAAAAAAAAAAAATAAAATAAAATAAAAAAGTAAAATCATTACTGGCTTTACTATTTGTATGTCAAAGGTCAATGTTCAAAAATAAAACTGTCAAATTTATTTTTTTTAAAAATCAAAAAGTGAAAAGTTCAGGATTAGAGATTCCCAAAATCATATTTGACTCAGATTTTATATTAAAAAAAGTTATATCTGTTATTTGCAAAACAAAATTGGTTTTCTTTTTTTTTTCTTTCAAAAGGTTAGCAATACAGACTGTAAAAATTGCAAAAACTATTTTGTAAATAAAATTTATTTTATAAAAGCATTTTAATTAGCTTGAGACACAGGGGAGAGAATCAAATGGAAAACAATTGCAGACAACTGGAATTGAAAAAGATCTTCCAAAAGAGAGACATTTGGGAAAACACATTTTCTCAAGGATTAAGAATGTGTGAAATGTGTGAGAAAAAGAGTATGTAATTTTGAGAAGGAGAGAGATAGAGATAAGACAAAAGAGGTGGATTTATGCATGTTTGGTAAAGTAACAGTTTTTAGCTTTCATTCAAACAGGAAATTAATTTAAAAAAAAAAAAAAAAATGGCTGAATCATTACCTCAGTTTTTTCTTGCTGAGGGGCACTGGAATACAATTGTTGAAAATTGTCATTCAAAGCCAAAATGTCTTTGACTGAAATTCAAATGTGCTTTTAGCTTTCCATTTCGTTCATATAAACTTTTGTAAAATTTTCATCACTTTTTAATCAAAACCGTTTTTCTTTCATTTCATTCTCTGAGTTATTGTAATCAGTTGTTTTTTTTTCTTTTCTGGATTTTTTTTTTAGAGCTAAAAATGTTGATTAAAAGCAACACGGCAGTATTTTGACAGGTTTACTGGACACGAGATCTTGAGAACTCGGTAACATTTCTTGAGAGCTTTTCTTTGAGTTTTTTTTTTTCTTAATATTCAGCACAGCAGGAAGAGTCATAAAGGAGGATCCCCAGACTGTAGTTTAATATAGATAAATGAATATAAATATAAATAAATAAAAAGAAAGCAATTCATAATATTGAATATATTTTTAAAATGAAAGTAGAATTTTCAAATTTGGTTTTTCTTTACAGGTTTTCTTTGTCAATGACCAGCAGATGGTTTTGCTGAAAAATAAATAAATATACCCAAGTAAATTAACATGTTTTATTAGGAACAAAATATGAAAAATAGGTTTTCTGTAATTTGTCATTAGCTTTTATAATTGCTGTAATATTTAGCTGAGAAAGAAATTTTTCAAGTAAGGGAAAAAAAAAAAAAAATTGTTTCTAGCAAGTTAAAGTAAGGTTAAGCATTTTTTCTAGCAATGAAATGAAGGGTTTCCAGCATGGAAAAAGAATGGTTTCTAATATAGAAAAGAACTATTTCTCACAGAGAAAGAATTGCTTCTAGCAACTGTCTCTAGCAAGGAAGGACCTTTTTCTAGCAAAGAAAAGAATTTGCAAGCAGGCTAAAGAACTGTTTCTCACAGGGGGGGGGGGACTTTCTAGAGAAAACTATTTCTAATAAGGAAGGACTTGTTTCTAGCAGTGAAAAGGACTGCTTCTAGAAAGCCTAGTGGATTAAAGCAAAGGTTTGTGTATTTAGATGACATTGTGAGTTCAATCCTTGGGCTGGGCAGTGTGTACTTGGTTTGTGTGGAAAGAGGGTGAGCAATAACTGAGCAGTACTAAAAATAAGAACTAGATGAGATAACTGTAGACATGGGCAGTGGAATTAGAAAAGTCTACCTCCATAAATTAAATAAAGGGTTCAGTTCAGAATTACCTGTAGGCTACCCAGATCGATATACACCAGTTGAATGACGGAGTGCCCAATTGCCAAAATCTTAGGATAGCAACAGCAAAGATCAGGACAATAGTCCGAATATAAATAGTTTAAATAACATCAATTCCTCAATAGAGGATTCACTTCAGAATTCCCTGTCGATTACCCAGATCAATATACATCTAATGAATGGCAATGAGTGCCCAATTGCCAAAATGTTGGGATAACAACAACAATGATGAGGACAATGGTCCTCGTGTAAATAGCGTAAATAATGACAATCTTTTATTGAGTAAAAATACAATATAATATGCTAAGAGAAGAATCATATATTTTATAGACATCCATAGAATGGATCCGATTTGCTTTCCTGGTCTTTTAGTCATGGAAGTAAATCCAGACAGAAAATCTGTAGCAGAACCCCTAAGGTGGTCAACATTAATCGCTTTCCCAGAATTCCTAGAGCTGCAAAATGTAACGCACTGCATTCTCTTAGATCTTGTCAGTCTGGGTTGGGGTAAGGCACTGTTGTTTGGGCAGCACAAGGCCTCCATACACTGTTACCCAAGCCTGTACTCTGGAGAGTTCATACAGTATAACTTGCTTGATTGACCAAGACACAGCCATTATTTCATAAGACAGATGCCCGAGGACCTGTTTTGTCTGTTTCTTTGTTTCTCTGGCAGTAATCAAACAATCAATGAGTTTGTAAAAATTCTGTAGCTAAAATTGAAGAAAAATTTGTACAAGGATTATTTTTCAGACTGATGTCAAATTGTTCAGGTTTCGATCCTGGCTTGAAGCAATTGCAGGTTTAGCCACACTGATGAGCTGAGAAACAGTCTGTCATACTAGTTTTCTGTAATGGCAGTAATGGCAACCTACTGCTGGAAAAAAATCTGCCTTGTCAGTCATGTATCAAAAGATTGTCTAAGCATGTATCATGCATGGCACATAATTGACTAACCCCACCCCACAAAATAATAGTCTATCAAAAGGACCGCTTTTTCCTTGACACTGCTATTACTGTAGACCTCAACAATTTTTGTTTTAAAAAGCAATTTTTAGAATTATAATAAAGCCTAAATATATGAAACAGGATCTATGCAATCACTTTTTTTCTTGAGAACTGAAAACAAATGCATTAAAATCTATTCTTGTAACTGAGCAGATTAAAAAACGAATAGCATTTAACATTTTTGTTGTCAGTTCTCAAAGAAAAAAAAAAATGTATAAAAACTAGATGCATGCAACCTATTTTAATGATTTACTTTGTTCGGACTGTTGTACTTATCTTTATTGTCATGTTCATGATATTTTGGTTGTTGTACACTACAATAACTCATCCCAGAAATATAAACTATTTTAGCGAATTTATGTGATGAGAGAAAATAAAAAATTCCTTTGTAATTGGTTTGCATAATTTTATAAACTTGTAAATGTAAAATTATTAGGCCTGCTGCTGCTGGTAACATTTTCAAGAAGTGGCTGAAAGCAGTTGGACAATGGACAACTTTTGTACTCCCTTACTCCAATCAAATGGAAAAATATAAGAATGTTGGAGAAAAAAAAAAAAAAAAAAAAAATTCAAATTTTCCTTGTCTGTCATATTCAGCAAAACAATTATCAATGTGTACACATATGAATGTCTAGTAGAATATGAGTGAAAAGAAAAGTTGGCAACATTTAATATATTTACTAGCAAAAAAAAAAAAAAAAAGGAGGGGGGGGTCTATCAAAAAGACGTTTTTTTTTCCCCTTGACACTGCTATTACTGTAGACTCCGTCAGCAATTTTTATTTAAATATTTAACATTTTTAAAATTCTCAAAATAGATTTTTAAAACAATAAAAATGCCTGAGGGAGTCAACAGAAATCATATGTCAAGGGGGAAAAAAAAATGGTCCTTTTGGCATGCTGCGTTTTGTTTTTTTTTGTAAGGTTTATTTTTGTTAAGCTTTGCCAAAATTCCTTTCATATGTTTTGAGGATATAATTGTGATTTAATATTTTTAAAAGTTTGTATATTCTTTTAAAATATTCAAATTAAATATTTATTCTGTAAAACTATAGTGTGGATAAAATCCATTATAGAATCAAAGAATAGATCTCCCTTCAGATCATAAAAATAAAAGTAATTTTTTTTTTACGGGTTGACCATTGTGTTTATATATTTCCTACAATTTGTACACAAAAAATATGTTTACAAAATTATAAATGTATATTTAGGCAGCAACGTTTCCTTTAAACATATTTTGTTGAATATGACAGAAAATGAAAATTTGATGAATTTTTTTTAGTTTTTCTAACATTATTCTGTTTGGTGAGAGTAAGAGAGTCCAAAAATCGTCTGTATTGTCTATTGTCCCAAGTGCTTTCAGCTACTTCTTTAGTTATTTTCAAGAAGTGACTGAAAGCACTTAGACAATGGAGAATCTTTGCACTCCCACCAAACAGAAAAAATGTAAGAATGTTGGAAAAAGTAGATAAAAAAAAATTCATCAAATTTTCCTTGTCTGTCATATTCAGCAAAGCAATTATAAACGTGTACACATATGAATGTCTAGTAGGATATGAGTGAAAAGAGAAGTTGGCAATGTTTAATATGTGTACCAGCAAAAAAGAAAAACTACAAAAAAATTCATTTTCCTTGTTTGTCATATCAGGCAAAATAATTATTACTATAGACTTCCTAGGTAATTTTTATTGCTTTAAAAAGCTATCTTTAGAACTGTAATAAAATCTAAACATATGAAACAGGACCTATGCAATCTCATTTTTCTCGCAAATTGACATAAAAGATGTTTATATATATTAAAGATTAACATTTAAACATCAGGACACAAAATCATAATGGATAGAAACATGTGTTACCAGTAGCAAGCCTAAGCCAGACCTGGTGTATAGAAAAAAAACTGATGGAGAAGGGAAAGGGGGTTTTGAAAGAAAATTTATTATAAAAAGTATCTGAAAAAAGAATAATCAGTAAGTCAGTTCTGGTTAGCACTCAACTGTATATCTACATGTATTTTAAATTATCTATAATGCAAAATGTATATACATACATTAAATATTGCTGGTGCTTCTGCTAAGTATTTAGAGATTCTTGATAAAAATACAAAGAAGAATCTGCAATGTTATTGGTCCTGACCTAGCATCTCGGCTTCAGTCACTTTCCCAATGCCATGACGTAGATTCTCAGTGTCTATTCTATAAAGACCAGATTATCAGCAAAGTCTCATTTTACAGTTGAATTGGTTAGATGTAACCATAAGTTCTATGCAAACAGTTTCTTCTATCACACTTCTCGCTTGTGGAACTCTTCTGGCTTCTTGCTTTCTAGTTAACTTTGATCCTCAAAAATTTAAATGCAATGTCAACTGTTATCTTCCGTTTTCTTAATTCCTGTTCTTTTATTGTTCACTCTCCTTAAGAAAGTTTTCTTTTACCTATATTCTCTCAGATTCAGTAAGCCCTTGTGTCTAAATAGATTTATTGCTTTGCTTGGCAATAAAATGATTACAAAAATAAAAGTTACATTACATATAATTTATAATTAGCTATGAATTATAAAGATAAATCTTGGTCTTTTTTTTTGGTTTTTTTATAATTAAACCAAAGATAGAATAGTTTTAGTTTTTCCTGTCACAAATTCCTTTACATTCATTGTATCCAGAAATTAAAAGAATTAAACATCACATTTGTTTAAAAACAATCAACACAATTGTGTCTTTATGTTGTCAAAAAAATGTTAACTAATGAAAATATGTAATCATATAAATGACAAAATTTGATACTGCACATGTTAATGTTGAACAGCTCTGATCCAAGACAGAGTGCACAGATACTACACTCTTATCCTAGGTAGGGGGCTGGAAAATGGTGTTATAAGAATGAGCACAGCTGCTCTTTAGCTATTGCTGAACCAGATGTATTAATGCAACTATGTGTGTTAGTTAATCTCTGCTCTTTGTCTTTCATCCAGACAGCACTGACATCTGGATTTTTAAATTACAGTACCGATATTAAAATTAGATAGTATTTGTTATATTTCAGTATTATTTATTTTAGGATATTAAGATAAAAACATGTTAAAAATCACTACACAATTACAAGTATGTTTCAACACTATAAATGTGTCTCCTCAGTCAATGTTAAACTACTGGCCAGTGAACTTCCTCTTTTTTTCTCAAGGAGTAAAAAAAAAAAAAAAAAAAAAAAAAAAAAGTTAAAAATATGCTAGTGGGCTTTACCATAAATAACCAATTGAATGTGACCTACACTAAATTCAAACTCACCGAAAAAAGTTTTTTTATTATATAGGTCATAACACAAAGTTGTCTGCATATAAATCCTAGACAGTTTCATTATGAACAGATACAAATGCTTACATTATTTTGTCATGACCTCAATCATAAAAAATTTTTTTGAGTGAGTTTGAATTTAGTGTAGGTCACATTCGATTGGATAATCATGGTAAAGCCCATAGGCTTATTTTTAATTCTGTTTTTTTTTTTTCCTTGAGAATAAAGAGGAAGTTCACTTGTCAGTAGTTTAACATCACCTGAGGAGACATTGTAGTGTTGAAATGTAATTGTAGTTGTGCAGCAATTTTTAACATGTTTTTGTTTTAATATCCTAAAATAAATAATATTTAGCTCTACTCTGTATTGAGCCCTCTTTTAAATTAAATGTTATACTTCATTTGTTCTCATTTTATTTGGATATTTCAGTATTATCAATTCACAGTAATATGTATTTGTTATCCCTTTTTAATCATGAATTATTTATTTTTTATATGAATGTCTGTTTAATATGTCTGCATTTATTAATCGAATAAAATTTTGTAGCCATGTGAAAATATTTCAATATTTATGATTGTATTTTTGATACACCCTATATATGTTATATAGGGTGTATCAAAAATACTTTTACAAACTTTGTGGGTGGGTTGTTGATGTAAAGGTTGAATACCATGGTTGCATTTGATCTGGAAGCACAATCTGATACACAGCTATGTAGATGCTCATCAATTACCATTCACACGGCTGCATGTAAAAATCATATCTGCTCATGATATATCTTACCATTGTTAAATGGAACACTTCTCAGTTAACTCACTACTACATACCCTAAACATTGAAAACATATTAGCCACAAATGTACACAAATGACAAATGTAACCTAGTCTACATACCAACATAGTGCTATCATAAACTTTGTTTAAATGTCATAATTCAAAAACGAGTTATGTTTATATGAATTTTTGTTCTTGTTTTGGTGTAAGGAACCTACTCCCAAAGTTTGCAAAAGTATTTTTGATACAGTCCATGTTTATATATATATATATATATATATATATATATATATCAAACTCGGTTCTTGAACGTCTCACATGTCGAACAAATTGGTTTACAAACAGAAAATTCAAGATGAAAATGCCTCGGTTCTCAAACAACATTGCCAAACTAAGTTAACCTGAACGTAATAATATCTGACTAATATCTGCTATTTTGTATACATGCATGCGTTGTGCTTTTTTTGCCAGTTTTATTCGACTGTGACTTTTTTTCTCTACATTGATTCCTATTGGAAAAATAGTTTCAGTTTACATACATTTCAGGTTACGAACAGCCTTCGGGAACAAATTAAATTTGTGAACCAAGGTTTCCACTATATATATATATATATATATATATATATATATATGTATGTATATAGGTATGTAAGCAAATATATGGATATAGATCCGACAGTATGAAGAAAAATATATGGAAAGAACAAACAAAAATTCTAATATGCAATTATGCTGTTTTAATGTTAATATAATGTCAACGTCGGACGTTTCGGTCTAGCAGACCATCTTCATATTGAAACGGAATGCTGATCTTGAAAAATTTCAGTTGTCTGTTTTGATTAGTCTTAGTCCATCCTCTTTTCATGTTGAATTATTTACAGTCTAATGTTAATTATGTTTTATGAATATGTCCTGAAGATGGTCTACTAGACCGAAACGTCCAACATTGACATTATATTAACATTAAAACAGCATAGTTGCATATTAGGATTTTTGTTTGTTTTTTTCCGTATATTTTTCTTCATTATATATATATATATATATATATATATATATATATAAATAAATAAAAAACCTGCTATTGATCTGTATTTCTTGTCACATATGTGGTATATCAAATTTGATCATCATCACTGATTTCAACACTCACTGTTGTTGTTCACACAATGGACATGTCAGTGATGCTCATACTTGCTTTGCATATAAACAGCCACCCACCATATATAATAAGATAATTATTACTAGTACATATCATTTTTTTATATTTTATAATAAAAATAAATTATTCATAATATTTATTTATCTGAACTGACTGAATGTTTCAAGATGTATCACTTTTCAAGGTTAAGATTTTTTTTATGTCTAGATAAGAACTGTTACCGACAAGATTCTACTTACCTTTACACATGTTAAATTGTACCATTTTACTATATTGGGAAATGTATGAATCCACCTCTTCTCCCCCAGCTATGTGTTAATTAGTAAGACTTGTATCACTAAACCATTATTATCTCAAAAATTAAAAAAAAAAAAAAAAATTTCTTACAATCTAAAAGTATTTTCTGGGTTTAAATAACCTTCTAAGCTTCTGATAAGCTGTAGAAAACAAATCAATAATACATTCCCCTCACACTTAATCTGGACAATACCTATTCTGGACTGAGCAATAAAATCATATATATATATATATATATATATATATATATTTTGTTACACCTATTTTTTGTTATGAGTGTCCTTTCAATGTCTGCTTTTATTGCACTAATAAAATTTTGTACACTTACGAAATTATGCATATTTACAGATTGCGAAAAATTTATTCAGTATTATTATTGTTTAGGTAATAAGCATTATAACATATCACAAATTGCTATATTGTGGTAAAAGGAATTTTCAACAATATACACATTTTTTATGTATTTATGGTTATTTTTTTAAACTTTTATCAAAAATGACATTCTTGTACATGTAGTTATGGATAATATTATAAATTAATTACTAATTTTTTTAATTAATAGCTATTTGTGCTCATTGATAGCTATCTGATGTGTTAAAATTTTGGAATAATGCAATAATAAAAATTTAAACTTCATCTCTCTGATAGATGTGATCTGTTAAAATAGTGTAACTTATTCCCATCAAGGTTGAAAGGTTTAAGTCATTGCCCTGTTAACATAACATCGTATCCCTTCGCTCTCCTAAACACTTACTGCATTTTTGTGAGTTTGTAGCATCTCTGAGGGAGTGTTTCTGGCCACATTGAGAATCACTGAACTCTGATAAACAAATTTGCAGGATATGTTTTCTGCTGGTCTTTGAAATAAAATATTTACTCCACTGAGAGCAGTGGTTTCCAAACTTTTCTCTGGGTGACATCTCAAATTTTATGTGATAAAAAAAACACATTTAAAAAAAAAAAATAAAATAAAAAAAGAGTGTTAAAGGGAGATAACTGCAGAATTGAAGTCAGAACATGATCAACTCCTCCAATTTGTATACCCTAGTTACTATATTCTTAATACTTGATATAATGCAAAAATATCACACTGATAAAATCAGTCAACTTGTAACTTCTTATACTATTTATACTGTGACTCATGCATGCAATTACAAGTAACCCATGATAATATTTTGAATTTTGAAATCAGATTTATTTTAAGCGTATGAATTTTTTCAAACTGTTTCTTAACCTTTGTCTTTGATTCATTCCGCCTGACCTGCTATCCTCGCTGCACCGTTTGGGAACCACTGCCTTAGAGCAACCCCAACCCAATCTTGCTTTTCTTTGTTTCTTTTACATTGATGTTCACTCTGTACAAGGCCCAGGAGCCACTCAAGGTAGAGGATTACAGAATAAGAGGCACAGTTTACGCAGATATATCGGGGAAGATAACGATTAATCTTAGACTTGAACTGGTTGAGATTGTAGTGATCAGGAAAACATCCTCTTGTGATGTTAATGCTAATTAAGAATGAAAATAACGTACCTGCAAAAACTGTGTAAGATATTTTTTTCCAAGGTCAGGAATGCAAACCAAATCTTCAATCTGCAAAAGGACAAATCATATCAGAGTTTTAGAGTAAAAATAAAATACCACTGATGGTTGTTCCTTGTTGTAGTGGACAGTTTGTACGGTCCAATGACTAAGAGGGGTGCTGTTGGGAGTTCTAAATTTTGGTAGGTTCACTCTTGGTGGCAAGGTCTAAGACTAAGACCCAGACTAAGCACAACCAACCCCAAAGACCCCAATGGTGGAGCACATGAATAACGATTACAAGAGATCTCAATGGTTGAACGAGCGGGTGAAGAGAGCTGTGCATGATGGACATGCTACAAAAAGTGCCACTCAAAATTATAACTAGGCCAGCGGCAAATCTGTTACAGTTTCATAACTGAATCCTGCATGACTCATTCCATATTTGCCACAGAGGAAGGTCCTGAAATCAAATGTGTGGATCACTTCCAAGCAAGTTTAGGTCCACCTTAAACAAATTCATGCTATCAGCAGTTTCTTCTACTCTGATTTTCTCTCAACTTCAACCAACTCTTGCAAAGCCAAACATTAACAGTGAATGAATGGACGAGAACAGGTTTTGGAGAAACTGGATCCTGAATCTGCATGTTGGCAGTGAATTTAGTCATTGATGCCATCATCATAAAGGAAGCGATCAGCAAAGAAGAAATCAAATTCTTGAATACGAGATAAAGCTGATAAGGACCACACTGCATTTGTTGATGCTATATCATGTTGAATATTGCTAGTTGGGTAGAACAGACCTTTGGTGAAACTCGAAATGGTGCCAGACACCAAATATCAGTTTTCGACATAATTTACCATCTATATATCAGAAAATTATGTTCTAGACCTCTTTTTTTATGCTTTTGGAGTACTGAATTTATTTCTGTTACTGAAAAGCCCCATAAAAGAAGTCTAAATGAGTTAAAGGCAAAAATTATACCCTTTTGGAGAATTTCGGCTCTTCCCTGCAGACTAGAGTTTCAAGACTAATTTTTAATTAGAAATATCAAACTTTTGTTCGAGTCTTTCTCCAGGGTACAAATAAAATTAATACATTTCAATAATTGAGCTGAAAATCATTCAGGGGGCTTAAAAAAGCACAAATATCCTTAAAGCTCTTTCGTACCAGCCCACTGTATGTGTAATACCATGATGCTCTTGAATCAATAACAATTGCTAGGTCTGCTGCTAAGAAAGTTGTACTAGACAATTGGACAGTTGTGTTATTTATCTTGCATTTGGACCATGGCTTCTATCTTAACAGTTCTCTCCAGTATTAATGTGTGAGGCCGGGTCCTTCCTAACCTTTTGTTTGAAGTAGTGTAGAACATCAATATCTTCATTATGTCCTTATTTTCTCTTCAAGTTACAACTCAGTTCTCTAGTGTGTTGTACTAGACAATTTTTCTCTCCAGAATCTATCATAAGTCTCCCATTTGTCCATGCTCTGAGTATTGCTGCCAAATATAGTCCAGTGCTACTATTATTTATTTACAAATTTTTGATAAAAATACAAAGAAGAATCTGCAATGTTATCTGTCCTGACCTGGCATTGTGGATACAATAACTTTCCCACTATCATAACATAGCTTCCCTCTGCCTTTGCTATAAATATTTTCATGGTAATTGTTCTGATGTGTTTTCCCCTTTGGGAGTGAGACTTTAAGAATTTAAGCACAGTACTAGATTGGCAGCAAGGTCGCATCATTTTACAGTTGAAATGGCTAGATGCAACTGCAAATTCTATCCTAACAGTTTCTTTTCTTGCACTTCTCTCTTGTGGAACTCTTCTTGTTTCCCAGTCAAATTTGATCTTCAAAAATTTAAATGCAATGTCAATTGTTATCTTCTGTCTTCTTGATTCCTCTTTTATTGTTCTTGCGCAATAATGTTTCTCTTTTTTCTTATACACTCACACTCAGTAACCTCTTGTGTCTTAATGGCTTTACTGCCTTGTATGGGGAAATTTGATTAAAAACAAAAAATAAAATCTAAATTAAAACAAAGAAATAAATTGAAATTATCTACAGAATTTCTATTTATTGTTTTAATCTGTTAATTGTTAATTAAGTTTTTCTTATTAATTCATGTCGTGCAATGGACAGTGGCATGGAATTGAGAAACTAGAGAACTGAGTTGTAACTTTAAGAGAAAATAAGGACATAATGAAGATACTGATGTTCCACACTACTTCAAACAAAAGGTTAAAAAGGACCCGGCCTCACAAATGACAAATTAGCATCTATGCAGAAAAGCTAGGTCAGACAGGTGAACCCAATGATCTTCCATATAGACAAGGTAGATCTGGACTGAGTAATGTCAAATTGTAACTCGACTTATTTTATTGACTAAGAAAAGTATCCCAGCATGCATTTTGTGGACTTTTTGCCTATAAAAGGGGAGGGGAAAAATTTTTGCAGTCATTCCATAGAGATTTCAAATTAACAGGACTTGAGATAAAACAATTTTTCAGGAAAATACCTAAGAGAAAGATTTTATAAATTTCAACTAACAGTAGCACTGTCACCTCAGTCAATAAATACAGAATGTTTCTTTATAAGGAAACAGCTATTATCACCATTATCATTCTACTTCATAGAAATCATCTCTTAGGTTATAAATGAAGCATTGAGTTGGAAACCCCGACAAAGAGAGAAAGGTGTTGCAAGATTAATTAACAATTGATAAATCCCAAATATGGATATGTATCCTTTTAATAGTTTAAAATCAGACCATCTTGAAATCTCACCTTTTGCATTTTTTGTGCTTCTCAATATAAACCCAATTGCAAAAACTCCTGACAAATATCTGACCTTTTTAGCTCCAAAGGCAATATCTTTGGAGCTAAAAAGGTCAGATATTTGTCAGGAGTTTTTGCAATTGGGTTTATATTGAGAAGCACAAAAAATGCAATGAGATTTCAAGATGGTCTGATTTTAAAACTATTAAAAGGATACATATCCAATATTTGGGATTTATCAATTGTTAATTAATCTTGCAACACCTTTCTCTCTTTGTCGGGGTTTCCAACTCAATGCTTCATTTATAGCATCCTCATATTACAGAGAGTAACTTCACTCACTCTAATAAAAGTATCACTGCAAATAAACTCGTTGGCACCCATAAATGAAAATGTATCAGAAGATGCTAAGCAAAAGGTAACTTGTAGTCAGTGCTATAATAAAAACTTCCAACTGTGAGTAATCTGGTGATTGGCAATAAATTTATTCATTTCTAGCAATCTGTGAACATTATCCAGAAGTAGGAAAATTTGCCCAGAATTATATGTCATTTCTGAAAGATGTGAACAAGCATTTGTAGCTGCGAAATTGATTGAGAAGAAAACAAAACTCACAGTTGACTGATTTAAAGAATTCTGATATTCTTAGTAAATATTTTAATTTTAACATTAAAATTTTGGCCAAATCAAAACAGATTCAAAAGTTTCATAAAAGGAAGAAATGCTCATTTTCTAGGAATATTAAATCAAATTAAAATATTAATATTAACAATATTAAAATATTAAGAATTATTACAAAAAAATATTAAAATTAATATTAAAATATTAAATCAATAAATTATATAAAAATGCTAAATATATTTAGAAAACTATTTTTACAAGAATTAATAGCAGTTATTTTTTTTTTATCAAGTTAGCTTGGACATTCATGAATGTATTATGCCAACCAACATGGTCCTGCATCAAGGTTGAAAGGTCATTAGAGAAGCATTCTCTGTGTGTGTGTGTGTGTGTGTGTGTGTGTGTGTGTGTGTGTGTATATATATATATATATATATATATATATATATATATATATATATATATATATATATAAGGTTGGTGCAAAAATAATGACGTAATAATGTCGTTTTTTGACGTTAAAAAATACGTCAAAAAACGACATTATTATGCCATTATTTTTGCACCAACCTAAAATATATATATATATATATATATTGATATAATAATCTTATAAATATAAGTAATTATACTCGTCTGGAAAAACCTTAGGTATTTTGGCTTGTAAATGAACAAACCAATACCCAAGGAAAAATAACGAATAAAAAAAAAAAAAAAAAAAAAAAAAAAAAAAAGAAAGAACTAAGAACATGAAAAATTCACGCAAAAATAATCGTCCAGAATCGAAGCTCAGAGTCCAAAGAAAAAAACCTCCAACACGAGTAAAGCAAAATTAACTAAGCAACGTGCTCAATACGCTAAGTAGAGCAAATAACTATGTTATCTACTTACATATGGAAAATTAAACACGACTATAATAAAGACTCCATTTTGAAATGGGAAATATTAAAGAAATGCCATAAGTATAAAGGAGGTAATAAATTTTGTCGTCTATGTATAGAGGAAAAGTTAGCCATTGCTTTGTATAAAGAACCCAACAATTTGCTAAATTTAAAATCTTGAGTAAGTGTAGACATAGGAAACGCTGGTTACTAGAATAGGTTTGGTTTTCTTCCCCCGCCATTTTTTTTTTTTTTTGTTATTGAATAAATATGCATTACCCCTCCCGTTGTTGAGTTACTATTTTTTTTATTTATTATTTGTCACATAATCACGTTTTTATGTTGTAGGCTATTTATATTCTGTTCTAATGTTACCTTTTCAGTCGGCGTACCCTGATGATCTGCGTAGGTGAAACCTAGGTAGGTTTGATGGCTCTTTAGGTTCATAGTTTATATATATAAGTGTCGTTTCAATGTCTGCTTTTATTTTAAATTTTTTGCACACTTGCAAAATTATGCATATTTACAGATTGTGACAGCTATTAGGGAGATGTGATTAAATATACTTTAATATTTAAAAAAATTATTCAGTATTATTGTTTAGGTAATAAGCATTATAACATAACACAAATTGCTATATTGTGGGGAAAGGAATTTGACAATATACGCATTTTTTATATATTTATGGTTATTTTTTTAAACTTATCTATAATGACATCCTCATACATGTAGTTATGGATACTATTATACATTAATTACTAATTTTTTTAATTAATAACTATTTGTGCTCATTGATAGCTATCTGCAGATGTGTTAAAATTTTGAAATAATGCAATAATGAAAATTTAATTTTCATCTCTGGTAGATGTCATGATCTGTTAAAATAGTGTAACTTATTCCCATCAAGGTTGAAAGGTTTAAGTTGTCTTATTGCCCTGTTAACATAACAAGGTACCTATACATATAACTGCTCAATGTAGGTTGTTGCTGGGAAACCAACTTGTCTTGCTTCATTGCTAGGTGTCCAGAACAGTAGATTACTTGTTCTTGTTTTGCTCATAATCAGTGTCCTGCAAAGCATATTCTGTGTTGGCATCAGATTGTAGAGATATCAGAAATGGGTGCATAGAGCTGTGATTTAGTTGGATGTTGTCTCTAAGGGATGTTTAAGTATAGCTCTCAGCACCTAAGTGTAGATTCCATCTAGCTTAGACTCTAGGGAAGGGGTCAGTAACCTATGGCACATGTACCACATTAAGCAATTTCCAACGGCATGTAGCCGCAAATGACATTCACAAAGTCCAAACCAATAACTACTACAATGCAAAGATATTTAGCCGTTTCAATTTTAATATATACTAAAATATATATTACTATATAAAAATATTGTAGAACAGTTATATTGACCTTGACTTGTATAAAAATACATATATTGTTGGCACACTGAATGATTTTAAAACCCTAAGTCAGCACATAGTTAGCAAAAGGTTAGTCCCTGCTCTAGAGTTTTAGTTCACGTCAAGGCACCATACATTAACACCACCTCTGCATTGGCTTGAAAGAATCTCTGCTTGAGTTTGTCTGGTAGATCAGATTTCCAGATTATGTCCATTTTATTCAAGGCGGCCTAGGTTTTAGGTATGCAATTTTTCACATCCTTAGAACTAATTTAACTCAAAACATTAAAATTTTGGCCAAATCAAAACAGATTCAAGTTTCATAAAAGGAAGTAGATGAATTATATAAAAATGTTAAATATATGTATCTAAATATTTTTTACAAGATAATGTGAGTGCAAGAAGTATATAGCACACCTGAACCTGTGCACAAAAAATCTTATGCTTGGAATGTGAAAGGTTGTCCAGATCTGAATAAAAGATATTGAATGTAGGAATAAAATTCTAATAAGTAAAAATATATTTTTTAACAGGCAATTGTGGAGTGTTCATAAGAGAAGCCAAAATATTTATTTCTGAACCAATTATAAATGTATTTATACTATTTACATTGTTCAAACTGTTGTCTTCATCTTTATTGTCATATTCATAACGTTTCAGCCGTTATACACTCTGGCCTTCTTCAGGTTCAAACAATGTAAATAGTGTAAATAGTTACAATACATCATCTCAGAAATATAGACGATTATAAATGGTTGACTAAAATTACCTGCTGAAAGGGCCCGTGATACTGGTTCCACTTGATGATCATCTGTGCGCGGTTTTTTCCTACGGTGTGCAAAAGCATCAAGTCCTTTTCACATTGAGAATTTAATATCTTCAGAACATCGTCCCCTAGAAATAAAACAAAGTTGTAATTTAATAAATTGTATGGTTAAGCATCAAACAGAAATATAAAAGAGAAAAACCTTCAAAAGTTATTTACATTGTTTGGACTGTTAACCTCATCTTTGTTGCCATATTCATGATGTTTCAGCCAGTGCATGCTCCTGTGACACTGGCATCTCAGTGGGTTGATCAAACAAAAAGGGAAAGAAAGAAAGAAGAGGAAAGAGTCTACTAAATCGGTGATAATTGTTGAAATTCACAGGTAGATGGACTGAAAAGTTGAGAAGAAAATTAAAAACGAAATGCGTTGAAAAAAATCAAAGAGTAGTAAGTGAACTCCTGAGCGGTTCCAAGAAGAATCAAACCTAGACGAAATTCAGTAAGATTGAGCAAAACCAAGACTACCCATCCTTCCCAATTTCCCACCAATAAGAAAGAGTCCATTAATACATCCTCGAAGATGTCAAATAGAAAAACATGTTGTCAATAAAGAGATCCAGGTGGTCACCGAAATAACATTTAAAGATTATTCTAGACAAAAAAAGCCATGAAAAACAATCTGGTTTGAATAAGCCACCCTGAAGAAAAGTCTCTACAAAAATAGATGATAGGTTTGTACATTTTAATTTCTGTGACATTTGTCAAGAAAATTTTAATATCCGACATTAATTCAGTTTCCTTTGGATACAAGTGATAAAGAAAAATTAATTACTAGTTTGGAGTGACCATGGGCAAAAAGGCTGTGTGGTTTTGCTGACCGAGAAAATGCATAAACAGAGGAAAGATAACTTATTTTATCACTAAAATGATGGGGAATATTTTTCTTCCCTTTTCTTTCCCAACCACAACAATTCTTGAGATTAACTGGTGGTAGCGGGGGGGGGGGTCTCTGGATGGGCTCTGGCTTTGAAAAATCACAGCATGAGACAAGCTGACAGAGAAAGATTAATTATTGGAAAATCCCTTTTTGCCTACGCATCCTGAAAGGCTGGATCTGTCACAGGAACAGTATGTTGGCCCTTGGCGTGGGCTGAGGTTGGATGCTGAGAAAGTGGGAGAATTAAAAGAGAGAGAGAGAGATTAGCACCACTTGTATAGAGCAATGGTGCAAGAGACATGAAAGGAGTTAAGGGACAGCTTGATTCCTCTGACTATTCTCAAAAGGGGTCTGGACAACCCCCAATTTGGAAAATCACTCGAGTAAACATATTTTGAGAATATGGAATTTTAGAAAAAGGTTGATGCTAAGGGTGGAAGATAACCAAATCTGGGCCCTGGTCAACCCCATTCCTGCTGGAGGTTTGGACAACTTTGAGAGTCCCCACATTACTGCTACTGGTATCCATTTGCTGAGACCTCCTGACCAAGACCATGTGCCAACCCTGAAGACTAGAACTTAGAAATTTAAATTACTACTAACACAAACAGCAAACTCCAACAGGGGATCCCAGTGTCATTTGATTATAACAGTAAATGAGAAAGATTAAAACCACTCTATACAACAAATCATATATAAACCAAATCATTAACTAGGGTTATTTTTAACCAAAGTTAATTCTTTATGCCAAGGAATCCTTTTTTTTTTTGTGTAGCTCCTCGTTGTTGACCGGTCCTTCACTTTAGTTTACTTCATTAGCAATTTTCTTACCCTCTGAGATCAAAAACACAACATGGCAGTGGGATCATGAAAGAGATAAATGCCAGCTAAATCAAGTGGAACAATGCTCACCAACACGATACCAATGACCAATTAGCAATACGTTAACGAGTGAAGGGTCAGCTAGGAACTCAAAGACCAACATGGGGGAGTGGACATGTTATTGTTGCCATTGGCCAGGATCAACACAGGTCTACACTGCAGCCTTCATCAGGTGATTGGAATTTCGAACCAAACTCTTTATTTCTTCCTCAGGGATATATGGCCCAGTGGATAAAAGCGCTGGTTGAAATAATCCAGTGACTTGACAACAGAGTCGTGAGTTCAATACCTAGCTAAAGCAGAGGTGAATAAAAATTTTGGAGAGTTGAGTAAAAAGTAAATAACTGATACTGAAATATCTGGAAGAGGCACAGTGCATGGAATTAGAACAATCTAGACAAAATAAAGGGTTCAGTTCGAAATTCCAATCACCTGAAGAAGGCCAAAGCATACAAAGGTTAAAACATGATGAATATGGCAACAAAAATAAGGACAACAGTCCGAACAATATAAATAGTGTAAATAATTACAATACATCATCTCGGAAATATAGACAGACCTTAAAGAGTTATTTTAAAGAAAATAATCAAACAAAAGAATAATGCACCAACATTTTGCTCTGCATTATTAGTAATAGTTTGGATATAAATAGTGTAAATAACTCTTCTTTGTTCCTAATGATTTTTCCTTGTTCTTTAATACTTTGCTTAGCTTTTGGAAGGAATATTTTGCTACCACAATGATTTCGGTGTCACAAATTTCCATCCTCATTTAAAACACTTCCCAGATATTAAATTTTTATACTTGCTGGATTTCAATATCTCCAATTTGTAAAACACATGTTGAGCTCTCCTTTCACTGACGATCATGTATTCTGTTTTCTTACAATGGATATTTAGTCCTTTCTTCATGCTTTCCTTCAGTACCTTCTGTAGGAGTTCTTGTATTTTCTTTTCTGTGTCTGCTATAAACACTGTGTCATCTGCATATCATTTGTTGTCAAGATTGTGGCTGCCAATAATAAATCCTGGCAGGAATTCAAATTCTCTCAGAATCACCTCAACGTAAAGGTTGAAGAAGACATCCTTGTCTTACAACTCTTTCTATTTTTGTGTATTTACTGAATTCATTCTCTGTCTGTATGCAGCTGGTTTGCTGCCCAATATAAGTTCTGGTAATGTTAATTGGAAGTATCTTTGTTTGGATGGTTCTAAGATGTTTGCATGAAACCCTCATCCTATTTCCATCTTGTAGACTCCAATGAGGAGTATGGGACCACAAATTCCAATAACACAAGACATTGCTACTGTAGTTGCCATAACAGCTAAGTTTTTATAGGATGAAGTAGCTAGCCCCATGTCCAACAAATTTTCTACATAGTTTTTGCTTACAGTACCCAATGTTCCCAAGTGGTCCCTCTCATCTAAGTACTGACTGGGCTCAACCTTGCTTAACTTTGGTGATCAAACAAAAACCAGTGTTTCACCATGCTTGACCATTGTACGAAACAGACTTTCAATACAAGCTGTCTCGGGTCAATTAATACAAGCTGTTGAATTTTTTTTTTACATGCCTCAGAAGCGAAATAAATTCTAGTGAACGGGATGTGCAAATTTGCATAGCTAAAGCCTGGGAAGCCTTGAATAAATTGAATGCCATCTGGAAATCTGATCTACCAGAGATCCTTTTGCACCATTGCAGAGGCAGTGCTAATGTATGGTGCCACTGCCTGAACATTAACTAAAACCCTAGAGTATAAGCTTGATGGATCCTACACTCATATACTTAACATCTCTTGAAGACAACATCCAACTGGATCACAGCTCTATGGGCCCATCCCTGACATCTCTACAATCTTACGCAAATACAGAATGCGCTTTGCAGGACACTGCTGGCAAGCAAAATAAGAACTTGCGAGTGATCTACTGCTATGGACGAGTGATCTACCAAGCCATGGTGCAAAATGGGCTAATCACCCAGCAACCACCTACACTGACCAGATATGTTATGACACAGAACATCACCCTAATAACCTTCCAAACTTAATGCAGGACTGTGATGGTTGGAGTGACAGATTCATGAATGTCTGAGATAGCTTGAACAAATAAAAATTAAAAATAATATTAATATGAAACAGTCAGGTGAAAAGACAGACATGAAAGATAACTTAATTTCTGTCTGAATTTCTGGGACGAGGAGTTATCATTATTTACATGATGTACATTCAGACAATTGCTGATGTTATCACAATGTTTCGACTGTTGGGTCCTCCGGCCTTCATCAAGTGTATGTCAATCTGGGTAACCTACTGAACCCTTTATTTAATCTATGGGAGTAGACTGTTCTCATTCCATTGTCCATATTTCATCTAGTTCTTATTCATAGTATTGCTCAGTTATTGCTTGACTTATTTCCACTGAGTCCAAGTACACACTGCTTGGCCTAGGGATTGAACTCACAATTACTATGTCACCACAAACTAATGCTTTCATCCACTGGTGATTCTCTGTGGAAAACTTGAAGCCTTAAATCTAACCTGACTGCTGACGAGTGCTGCTGTATAGGTAACCTGGATCAATATATACCTGATGAAGGCTGGAGGTACAATAGCTGAAGCATTATAACATCAATGAAGATGATGACAATAGTCTAAATGTAAATAGTGTAAAAAACAATATTAATAATTGAGAAAAATATATTTAAAGACTTGGAGACTGAATAACATGCCATCATTTTGGACGGTCTGGGTAAACTAGTATATTTATATATTTAAAGACTCACATGTGAAAACCTAATAATAGTAAGGACATAACAAAATATGCCATCATTTTGGACGGCCTGGATAAACTAGTATATTTATATATTTAAAGACTCACATGTGAAAACCTTCTAATAATAGTAAGGACTTAACAAAATATGCCATCATTTTGGATGGCATGGGTAAACTAGTATATTTATATATTTAAAGACTCACATGTGAAAACCTTCTAATAATAGTAAGGACATAACAAAATATGCCATCATTTTGGACGGCCTGGGTAAACTAGTATATTTATATATTTAAAGACTCACATGTGAAAACCTTCTAATAATAGTAAGGACTTAACAAAATATGCCATCATTTTGGATGGCATGGGTAAACTAGTATATTTATATATTTAAAGACTCACATGTGAAAACCTTCTAATAATAGTAAGGACTTAACAAAATATGCCATCATTTTGGACGGCCTGGGTAAACTAGTATATTTATATATTTAAAGACTCACATGGGAAAACCTTCTAATAATAGTAAGGACTTAACAAAATATGCCATCATTTTGGACGGTCTGGGTAAACTAGTATATTTATATATTTAAAGACTCACATGTGAAAACCTTCTAATAATAGTAAGGACATAACAAAATATGCCATCATTTTGGACGGCCTGGGTAAACTAGTATATTTATATATTTAAAGACTCACATGGGAAAACCTTCTAATAATAGTAAGGACTTAACAAAATATGCCATCATTTTGGACGGCCTGGGTAAACTAGTATATTTATATATTTAAAGACTCACATGTGAAAACCTCCTAATAATAGTAAGGACATAACAAAATATGCCATCATTTTGGACGGCCTGTGTAAACTAGTATATTTATATATTTAAAGACTCACATGTGAAAACCTTCTAATAATAGTAAGGACTTAACAAAATATGCCATCATTTTGGACGGCCTGGGTAAACTAGTATATTTATATATTTAAAGACTCACATGGGAAAACCTTCTAATAATAGTAAGGACTTAACAAAATATGCCATCATTTTGGACGGCCTGGGTAAACTAGTATATTTATATATTTAAAGACTCACATGTGAAAACCTCCTAATAATAGTAAGGACATAACAAAATATGCCATCATTTTGGACGGCCTGTGTAAACTAGTATATTTATATATTTAAAGACTCACATGTGAAAACCTTCTAATAATAGTAAGGACTTAACAAAATATGCCATCATTTTGGATGGCATGGGTAAACTAGTATATTTATATATTTAAAGACTCACATGTGAAAACCTTCTAATAATAGTAAGGACTTAACAAAATATGCCATCATTTTGGACGGCCTGTGTAAACTAGTATATTTATATATTTAAAGACTCACATGGGAAAACCTTCTAATAATAGTAAGGACTTAACAAAATATGCCATCATTTTGGACGGCCTGTGTAAACTAGTATATTTATATATTTAAAGACTCACATGTGAAAACCTTCTAATAATAGTAAGGACTTAACAAAATATGCCATCATTTTGGATGGCATGGGTAAACTAGTATATTTATATATTTAAAGACTCACATGTGAAAACCTTCTAATAATAGTAAGGACTTAACAAAATATGCCATCATTTTGGATGGCATGGGTAAACTAGTATATTTATATATTTAAAGACTCACATGTGAAAACCTTCTAATAATAGTAAGGACTTAACAAAATATGCCATCATTTTGGATGGCATGGGTAAACTAGTATATTTATATATTTAAAGACTCACATGTGAAAACCTAATAATAATAGTAAGGACTTAACAAAATATGCCATCATTTTGGACGGTCTGGGTAAACTAGTATATTTATATATTTAAAGACTCACATGGGAAAACCTAATAATAATAGTAAGGACTTAACAAAATATGCCATCATTTTGGACGGCCTGGGTAAACTAGTATATTTATATATTTAAAGACTCACATGTGAAAACCTAATAATAATAGTAAGGACTTAACAAAATATGCCATCATTTTGGACGGCCTGGGTAAACTAGTATATTTATATATTTAAAGACTCACATGTGAAAACCTAATAATAATAGTAAGGACTTAACAAAATATGCCATCATTTTGGACGGTCTGGGTAAACTAGTATATTTATATATTTAAAGACTCACATGGGAAAACCTTCTAATAATAGTAAGGACTTAACAAAATATGCCATCATTTTGGACGGCCTGTGTAAACTAGTATATTTATATATTTAAAGACTCACATGTGAAAACCTTCTAATAATAGTAAGGACTTAACAAAATATGCCATCATTTTGGATGGCATGGGTAAACTAGTATATTTATATATTTAAAGACTCACATGTGAAAACCTTCTAATAATAGTAAGGACTTAACAAAATATGCCATCATTTTGGACGGCCTGGGTAAACTAGTATATTTATATATTTAAAGACTCACATGTGAAAACCTAATAATAATAGTAAGGACTTAACAAAATATGCCATCATTTTGGACGGTCTGGGTAAACTAGTATATTTATATATTTAAAGACTCACATGGGAAAACCTTCTAATAATAGTAAGGACTTAACAAAATATGCCATCATTTTGGACGGCCTGGGTAAACTAGTATATTTATATATTTAAAGACTCACATGTGAAAACCTAATAATAATAGTAAGGACTTAACAAAATATGCCATCATTTTGGACGGCCTGGGTAAACTAGTATATTTATATATTTAAAGACTCACATGGGAAAACCTTCTAATAATAGTAAGGACTTAACAAAATATGCCATCATTTTGGACGGCCTGGGTAAACTAGTATATTTATATATTTAAAGACTCCCGTGTGAAAACCTAATAATAGTAAGGACTTAACAAAATATGCCATTATTTTCAACGGCATGAGTAAACTAGTAATTTATATATTTAACATTTAGCCCTCTGCATCATTTATAAATATTACTTCCCCCTTTTATTGTATATGGAATCCCCTCAAAATATAATCTTATATATTAGTTCTATATATTTTAAATTGTAGCAGCCTGCCTCTCAATTTCAGTCAAGATTGTTTTAGGTGTTGTCATAGAAGGATATGACTACACAACCAAGAAATTCAAATTTAACTTGCATTGACAAGACTAATATTTCACTTGGCAAAAATAGTCACCTACAGAGTGCTAAAGGTTAAAAGCTCACATGTGAAAACAAGCAAAGAAAATTGACACTGTCTTTTCTAGAATGAATTGAATTTGCATGGCTTAAATGAAACTGGATGTTTTGTTGACCATTCTCTATGACACTGAACAGTTATTATATTAAGGATTATAGCAAAAGGATTGATTGCATGGATTTAATTTGATTTGTTTATCAAAAAACAGATTTGTCTCATTTAATTGCAAGCATTTTCATTTTTTATGTTTCTTTTATAGTTATTGTGCAGAGGAATTTTATTTTTTCAGCTCTGATGAGTGAGAAGTGATTTGCTTGTTCCATTTCATTCTCTCTTTGTACTTTTGGTTTTTCTTTCTTGACATTTTCTTTTCTTTCTTTTTCTAAATTATGTCCATAAGATCAAGTATTATTAAGTATTATTATTTTGTTACGGATTAATCTCAAGATCCTAGTAACGAAACAAAAACTAAAATAAAATGGTTTAACTTACGGTGGTTTTTCTGTTTATTTTCTATTAGTAGATAATCTGAAAGAAAATGGAAACGAAACATTTGTCAAATCAGCAGAGAGGTGTGAAAATAGAGAAAAAAAAGAGAAAAAAAAAAAAAAAAAAAAAAAAAAAATACAAAAATTATAACCAAGACTATAAAAAAAAAAAAAAAAAACTCAACCTACCAATGACATTGTTTCTCTAGTGAACCTTTATAACAGATAATAAATGTTGTTGGGCTTGTAAAATTAGTCTGCTCCTCTATATATATATATATATATATATATATATATATATATATATATATAGATATTTTGAACAATAAAAATTAAATTAAAAAATTAAAATCCTCAGACACACTGGGTTGTAGATTAATATTCTTTCGTTTTTTTATTATTATTCCATTTAGATTCCATTTAGAAATGGCCATCATCGGGAGGAGAAATATTTCTGCTTGCTGCTAGCACCAAACTACAGAAATGAATGTCTTGATGGAGAAAATGAACTTTTGTATGTAGTTTTCATTTGTTTTTTTATTTTTTTATCTTTTTAACATGAATCTTTTAACATTCCTTGTGTTGGTCAAACAGTCTCTTTTAAGTTGTTATTTGAGATAAGAGCTGGATGCTGCTATGAATTCTCTGGTCAGTTTGACAGTTTTATTGGACTTGGTGAGGGGATGTGTCTCTGTTTAGTGTTTGTTTGTGTGTGTGTGTGTTATTTGGTTCTTAGGGAGTGAGTGAGTATGATATGTGTAAGCGTGTGTATTGCTGTGGGTGTGTGTTATCATTTGGCTCATTAGGGAGTGAGTGCGTATGATGTGTGTAAGTGTGTCTATTCGTGTGGGTGAGTGTATAAGTGTGAGGCCTCCACACCTCCGTAAGCCTGTGTCTTGTGTGGGTGAGAAATGTGGGTAGTTTTTTTTATTTGTTGATTTAATCTTTATATTGTTAAATTTGTGATTTAGCCCGGCTGGATATTTTGTTTTTAGACGTTGTATCCACTTATTTTCATGCGACTCTAAAATCTTTCTAATGTTATCTGCTCTGAACTTTTCTATTCTCTCAATTATATATATATATATATATAGAGAGAGAGAGAGAGAGAGAGATATAGATAGACATTGGTCACATGATGTTAGGCAGTCTCCCATTGGTTAATAAAACCATGTGGGTTCAGAAAAAAGCTAACCACCACCAGAAAAGGAATCCAACCTGCTCTGAAGTTTTTATGCCATAATACCTATTCTATTGTAATGGGCTCTCCCACAGATAATAAGTATTAGTAGCAGTCGTCAGTTCGGCTCAGTGGTGTTGAGCGAATCAGTCGATATCGGACATTGAAGTACCAATCATCACAACTAGATTTGCTGTGTCATTAACTCTTATTTCCAAGTTCCTAACGTTTTGTACGTCGAACCTAATTTAGGACGACTTATTGAAATACAAGCCTCCACTGTGAAAACTACTCTACAACAGAAGTAAAACAGAAGAAATTCTCTCTACCGCCAACAGATCCAGACAAGCTACCTAAGCCCTATTTCGCTCCACCAGATCGGTAAGTCTGCCAGACTTATTCTCTCTCTCTCTTTTTTTTATATATATATATATATATATATATATATATATATATATAGAGAGAGAGAGAGAGAGGAAAGGACATTCTGTTTATGTTAACCATTGTATCCATGTCTAGGTGTAAATAAATACCTAGAAGTATTTTTATTCATGTCGGTCCCAAAGTAAAGTGGGGTTAGCACAATATTGTTTTTTTTTGTTTTTTTTTTTAAGTATCTTTATTATAATTTTGCTTATACCTCCCTTCCTTCGTTAGTTAATTCCTTAGTTCAGACGACCATTACACCCTGCCGATACCACATGAAAAATGGACTATTCCATTTTAACTGCTTGAAAAGACAGAACTAACATATCAGAGACACTACTTGGTTTCAGTGAGAAAATGAAAGAAAAAAAAAGGAAAATAGAAGTGTTTAACATCAGTTTCAGTGAAATAGAAAAGTTATCAATTTCAAATATTTTCATATGTACACCATTACTTATAAATAAATTTATTAATAAAAATTTTTGAAAGATGAGCATGTTCTTTCTTTTTATTTCTGATCATCTTCATCCAATGTGAGGATTCAAGTAAAAATTGCTGACAAAATTAACCTCAAAAACGAACTCCAATCTGTGGTTGACTGCGACAGGAAATGGCTTGTGAATTTTAATACATCCAAAACAAAACCGAGTTCATTTGACCACCATAGAGAAACTTCTCTGCTTCCTATCAGTATGGTTGATGCTCAACTCCATGAGAGCATCTCACTGTGCCTCCTTGGTCTCATGTTCTCCACTGACCTGAAGTGGAACAACTACATTGAATCAATTGCTGCATCTACTGCAAGGAAAATTTGTTCTTTGTACCATACCAGAAGGTTTATCTTGTCTGAATCCATCCTTCATATCTACAAATCTATCATTCATCCATGCATTGAATACTATTGTCATATATGGTTCGGCATCCCGGCTGTTCATCTCAAGGTTCTCGACAAAATCCAAAGTTGATATGCAATGTGATCAGTCCTGACTTAGAGTCCAATCACTTTCACATGACATAATGTGGCTTCCCTCTGTCTTTTCTATAAATATGTTCATGGCATCTCCTCTGACATGCTATTTTCACTGGTGCCCAGACTGCATGAATTTAAGCGTGTTACTAGGTTGGCACCTCAGTTTCACTCTTTTACGGTCGAAACAGTTAAATGTAACTGCCTCTTCTACTCCAACAGCTTCTTCTCTTGCACTTCCCAACAGTGGAACTCACTCCCTCTTATTTGCTTCCCTGATAACTATAATCTTTATAAAATTTAAATGTAATGTCAGTCGACATTTTCTGTTGCTTCGATCCTTGTTCTTTTTATTCTTTTCTCAACTGCCCCATACCGAGTCTTTTCCCTTACTTATACTCTCTGTAGCCCCTTGTGTAGTAGTGGCACTCCCAACTTGCTTGGAGTGAATTGCTTAAAAAAAAAAAAAAAAAAAAAAAAAAAAATCATCCAGTCACAGAGTTCATTTTTTGTCTCTTTGATTCTGTTTTTCTGACAGAATACACACTGTTTGCCCAAATTACTCACTTCAGTGTCTTCATTCATTTTCTGCTTACAGTTGGAAAGTTATAATTAACTGATTTCTGCCATGAAAGTTGAAAATTAATATTATTAGGTTGGTGAAAAATAATATTGTTTTCTCACATAGTAACATATGTGAGAAAACGACATTATTTTTGCACCAATCTAATAGCTCAAGCCCCAGGGATCCATCCTCCCAGGTAGTACTTCTCCTTTGGGAAGGGGCTGGGGTCATTATCTGGCACCCGAGGTGCCCACAAAAGGGGAATTGCTAAGGGACCTTGAGCAATTTTCCAATGGTATTATTGGTAACCCGCATTAAATCTTGACCTTGTGTCACATTCAGTAGCAACATGGGTACACTGAAAAATACCTACTGTCGGAAAGTAATCCTAACAAAAACAAAATACAATTTTAGAATTTCTATTTGACAAAGTTTTTATTTTTTGCTTAAATTTGAAAACATACCTACCTTCCTTCACCCACACTGTTAAGCAGGCTACATTTGGATACATACATATACATGTATATTTACTTCCTCCTGGAGTCTTCTCATTCTCTCTATCCTTGAACTCTTGAAATGTAAAGTTTCGCCTTATCTTTCTGTCTTATTATATTGTATTATATAAAGATTTATTTTGCATTTATCAACACTGTGCATTTTCTTTTAATTATATTACACAAGCAATATATTTTAGAAGCAGATGTTGTCATAAGATAGCATCATACATATTTAAAAAGAAAAAAAAAAAAAAAGAAAGAAAAAGAAAAAAAGAAAAAAAAAAGAAAAAAAAAAGAAAAAAAAAGAAAAAAAAAAAAGAAAAAAAAAAAAGAAAGTAAAAGAAAAAAAAAGAAAAAGAAAGAAAAAGAAAAAGAAAAAAGAAAAAAAAAATTTTCTAGTATTTATCAGACACTGGCTATCAGCTCTTTCTTACTGATTAGGTATTTTGGACACTAAAAATAATTTACTTTCATTCATACTGTCCTAAATATGGTGATGCACACAGCTGGAGAAAAATGTTACTACTTCTGTTTCACAAGAAGTAACCAATTTCATTGCTTATAATAAAGGTAAATCTGGTCACTTATTGTGGAAAGGAGGTAGTAATATTTAGTTCTTGAGTATAGCATACACCCCTAAATTTTAGGCATAAAAATTGGGGAGGGGAGAATATATATTAGACAAATAATTATGGTAATGATATTACAAGATAACAAGTGCTTTGTTGATTGTATTAAATCTGATATCTAAATGCACTCAATGGTTCAAAGATTTCTCCCCAAGATGAATAAGACGTGCTTTGGTATATCTTCATGGCTTGAAACTAATAAAACGTGCTTTGGTATATTTTCACAGCTTAAAAATAATAAAACGTGCTTTGGAATATATTCACAGGTTAAACTAATAAAATGTGCTTTGGTATATCTTCACGGCTTAAAAATAATAAAACGTGCTTTGGTATATCTTCACACCTTAAAACTACTTACCATTTTTGGTTGTGATACTCCTGAAATATCTTGGAGTGAATTCTTTTTTGGTGTCTTTCTTAAGACATGTCAAATTTTTACGGTCATTGCTCTTACTCTGTGTGACATGAGAATTCTTCAACTTGGATTTCTGATCATCTAAAATGGCAGGCAGCAAAAGATCAGAAACAAATAATTGACAGAAATGTGTTTGAAAAGGCAAAAACCAAAAGTTTAAAAAAAAAAAAAAAAAAAAAATGGTGTTAAAATGACATTTTTTTTCCTTGACGCCAACGTTATTATATATTTCCCCGACTCTCTGGCAATGTTTATTGTCTTAAGATTCTATACAATATATCAAATTTGAATAAAAACTGAGAAGAGATGTTGAATACAGTATAAAGATATGAAATGTAGTGAATTAACGCACACATTGATCAAAAAACACATGACAAGGATTTATGGATCTGCTGAATACTACATGTGTGGGAATTCTGGATTGATTGCAGGATATGAATCATCATTAAAGATGTAGGAAAAAATTGTTGGTTCCCTGTACCACTCAAGTAAGTAGTTGACTACAAGAATCAGATCAAGTGTAAAAATGGAGTCTTGCTGCCATATTTGGGCAGGAGCTGCCCAGTTGTCACTTTCCAGTCTCGATACTGTCCAAGAGCATATCTGCATCCATGTGGGTGACAAATTATTTTCCACCCTGCAACCTCTCTCTCACAGGTGGGATGTGGTGAGCCTCTTACTATTCTATAGCTGCTTCCATGAAATGTGCTCAGATGAACTGCATTTCTTGGTTCCGGGATTAGATTGTTCTAATTTTACATGCCATGCTTTTTGGATACACTCCTGGTCAAAATCTTAAGACAAGATACAAAAGGAGTTAAAAAAAAATAAAATACTGTTACTGTAATCAAAATATATTTGCAGAACATTTACATTGAATTAAAGAAAAAAATATCCTTTTTTTCAATGCGTGTATCTCAGTATCAGTTAATTCCCTTTAATAACTCAACTCTTCAAGTTTTCATTCCCTCTGCCAAGGCCAGGTATTGAACTCACAACTCTTTGGGTCAAATCACTTTTTGGATCATTGAACCAGCGCTTTTATCCACAACAGCCGAAACATTGTGAATATGGCAATAAAGATGAAGATAACAGTCTGAAGAATGTAAATAGTTACAATACCTTATCTCAGAAATATAGACAGATGATGATGACTTTAGTCCAAATGTAAATAATCATTTTTTTTTTTTCAATATTTTTTTCCTTTGAAAACAGAGAATCTCATTCAGGTAAGGAAATTAAAATGTTTCAAAAAAGTTTGTAGCTTTACAAAAAAAAAAAAAAACAAACAAAAAAACAAAACAAACAAAAAAACAAAACAAACAAAAAAACAAACAAAAAAACAAACAAAAAAACAAAAAACAAAAACAAAAAACAAAAACAAACAAAAAACAAAAACAAAAAACAAAAACAAACAAAAAACAAAAACAAACAAAAAACAAAAACAAACAAAAAACAAAAACAAACAAAAAACAAACAAAAACAAACAAAAAACAAAAACAAACAAAAAACAAAAACAAAAAACAAAAACAAACACAAACAAAAACAAAAAAAAAACAAAAACAAAAAAAACAAAAAAAACAAAAACAAAAAAAACAAAAACAAAAAACCAAAAAACAAACAAAAAACAAACAAAAACAAAAAAAACAACAAAAAACAAACAAAAACAAAACAAAAAACAAAAAACGAAAACAAAAACGAAAAAACGAAAAAACAAACAAAAACAAAAAAAAAACCAAAAACAAAAAAAAACAAAAACAAAAAAAACAAACAAAAACAAAAAAAAAACAAAAAAAAACAAACAAAAACAAAAAAAAACAAACAAAAACAAAAAAAACAAACAAAAACAAAAAAACAAAAACAAAAAACAAAACAAAAAAACAAAACAAAAAAACAAAACAAAAAACAAACAAAAACAAAAAACAAACAAAAACAAACAAACAAAAACAAAAAAAAACAAACAAAAACAAAAAAACAAACAAAAACAAAAAAATAAACAAAAACAAAAAACAAACCTTTTATCTTGGTACGTGCACGTGTCATTTCGGTACAATTTTTAGTTTGAACTTTATGTAATTCTAGTTTTTCATCCTTTGCTAGGATTTTAGAATTCAAATATGTTTGGCTCTTTAAGGATTCTTCCATTTTTAACATCTGCTGCTTTAGGTCCACAACTGAGCTTCTGTAATATTAGAAAGAATTTCTTCAGAAAAATAGAAACTATTGGTTTCTCTGGCAAATTCTATTTTACAATGGAAGCGAAAAAAAAAGATTCCCTCAATGGAGAAAGGGATTTTTACTTACTTTGATTGTTCCGACCCAGTAGAACTTAATTTCAATTTCTTAGCAGAATCCAAAGAAATCTTTGTGTTTTCCTTTGCATTTTTGTCTTTTTCAATAAAATGCATCTGTTTAGAATTCGGAAGCTTAATATTATAAGCTGAAAAATAAATGTAAAACACTGTTGGTTAAAAACAACATAAATCTGCTTTGAAAACCAGATTCATTTGGGAAAGATTAGAATAATCTGGAACACTATTTACATTATTCGGACTACTGACAGGACCCAAAGAATTGTGAGTTCAATACCCAGCTAAGGCAGTGGAGAACTTGGAGAGGAGAATTAACAGGAGATAACTGATAACTGACATCCATTAAACAAGGCACGTGGAACTAGAACAGTCTACCCCAGGGAGTGAAATAAAGGGTTCAGTTCCACATTCCAACCACCTGAAGAAGGCCTGAGCGTACAATGGCCAAAACGTTGTAGTAAATATGGCGACAAAAATGAGGACAATAGTCCGAATAATGTAAATAGTGTACATAATACCTCATCTCAGAAATATAGACAGATAATCTGGAACATTTACAAGACAAGGATGCAACTTCTCACAAGATTTATTATACAATCACTTGAAGGCAATCCTAAGGGAACGAAAAGTCCTGCCCAGGGTTTATCATTGGTGGACACCATCTTGACGACTAAAGATCTCCAGATGACACTGAGAGCAGATATAGGAAGAAAAATAGAAAAACAGACAGTGTCAAAGGAACGGTTTTTCCCTTGACACCACTATTATTTTAACTACCTTCGCTCCTCAGCAATGTTTGCTGTTTTAAAAAGTGATGATTAGACTTGAAATAAAACTTAAGCATAAGAAAGTGAATTTATACATTTTTTTTGTTAAGAATTTATAACAAAAATATTAAATATTATTTATTTATTAGATTGTTGATTTAAAAGAATAATTTTATATTTACAACATTCTAAAAACTAATACAATTAAAACTAATACAATGCAATATTTATAAAAAATTGTTTTCACAATTATTTCTCTATAAATTGGTAAAATTTATAGAGAAATAATTGTGAAAACAATTTTTTATTCATAAATTTATAAGCATTTACTAAATTATTAAAACATGGGAACCAACAATAAGGAAATTCTTATTTACCATTTTACAAAGGTCGACTTAATAGCTGCTGTTTTGCCAACCATTCCAATAAATAAATGTTTATTATATTTTTGTAAATTTTCAAGAAGAAAGAAAATGTATAAACTTACTTTTAGGTTTTATTCCAATCCTAATCATCGCTTTTTAAAACAATAAATATTCCCGAAGAGTGAAAGTAGTTAAAAAAAGAAGTATCATCAAAAGAAATGTTCTTTTGAAATGATCTTATTATAGGCACATTTGTCTATGTTTGCCGAAAATACCTTGTCATTTTTAAATCTTCTCATTTGTACCCTCTTACTTCTTTAAATAATGACCTGCATTCCTGTTTATGAATGTTAATGTAATATTTTTTTAAAGCTGTTAAGCAAAAATATTTCACATTGCAATTGGGGAATTTCCAAAGGTATTCTATAGTCATGGAACTCGCAAGGAGCTTATTCAATCCTTAAAGATTCATTGGAAAATTCAAGTAGAAAACTTAAATTTTAACATGTATTTCTAGTTATTACCATTAACTTTTGAGTCTAATCATCATTTTATTCAGTTAGTACATTTTGTGCCGCGGTGGTCACAACTGCTCTCCATCTCACAATTGTTGTCCATGGTGACATTTAAGGCAGAACAGTGTAATGGCTTGCTGGTTCCTTTTGCTTCAGGGATGTTCAAGTTACTCGTTATATGGCTCCTCCTCTCAGAGGTGGATCTGTTACCTTCTTCTAGCCTTTGCTAGGACCTACAGAGCAGCAGATAGTTTGAATTCAGAGTTTCCTTCTCCTAGACTGGTTGCCATCCAAGGCTGTAAGACCCAGTCTGTCCTGTTATTTATCCATCAGCAGGTGGTTTGAATTCAAAATTGTCCTTCTACTAGACTGGTTGCCACCCAAGGCTATAGAACCCAGTCTGTCGCACTATTTTACCCATAGCTTGGAGGGGGAAAAAAAGAGATGAATTCATATCTTTTCCTAGCATGTAACTGAATGTAATGAACCCGATTGGAATTTGAACTCAACTCTTCAGTTCCTTAATCAGAGCTGCGAGCCATTATTATTCTACCACACCTCCTTTTTTGAGTCTACTTGTATGTTTTATGAGCTGCCTGCAAGTTTCAATCCGAAACCTCAAGCGTCTGCAAGAGACTAATCAAGAAAAGGGGATGGGACAATGTTAACTTGGGAGATGGACTAATGGGGCGGGGGAACATGGGGTGTGGTAGGGTGGAACTGATCATTAAAAGTGCACAGAAAATGCAAGAAGCAAATCTTCTGTATTCACTTCAAATGAAATCCCTTGAGAAAGACATGACTATGGTAGTAGCATCTTATGTTCCCTATGTACAAGCAATGGACTCGACCAAGTTGGCTATTTAACTTATAACACCTATTCTCCTTTTGTAGCAGAGTTTTATTTAGCTGAATAAAACTTAGCACTTATTTTTGTCCTGAGCTCTGTTTACTCTTACAATTACTACAATGATTTCATCCCTTTCCCCCTAGCTATGGGTTAAATAGCAAGACAGACTAGGCTCTGTCTCCTTTGTTGGCAACCACTCTTGAAAAAAGAAAACTGAATTCCAAACTGCAGAGAAAGTAACAAAAAGTTGTTAATGACCTAATTACCTCCCCTTTGATTCTAATACCTATATAAGGGCATAAAGTGGAAGACTAAAGAGACAATAGAAGAAACTAAAGTGAGGATTAGCACTGGTATTCTGCAGCTTGTATTATAAATTCAAAGCACAAAGAAGTAGTAGTTAGCCAAATATTTAGAATCTGGATAGCTGACAAATATTTTTCAGTGACAGTTGTGGTGAATTTGAAAATCACGTTATGAGAGGAATGAATGAAAAACTTGGAGTGGAAACATTAACTACAGCAGCGGAATCCCCATTCAGTTATGGAATTGTAGAACACCACAATGCATTTCTGTATGAAACAATGTCTAAAACAACTGAAGTGTGAGCCTGAGAATGGCTTTGGCATGGGCAGTGAGTGATAAAAATACAAAATAAAGAGGGCAATTATTCACCAAATCGGCTGGTATTTGGATGTAACCCCAAAACCTACTGAGTATTCTTCATGATTTTCTTCATGCTTTAGAGTTCAACCATTTCAAGTGAAATTGTAAGGAAGAATCTAGAAGCCTTACACAAGGCTACAGAAAATTTCATCCAAGCTGAATCTAGTGAAAAGATTAAAAGGGCATTTAGACACAAAATAAGAACTTTCTCTACTGGCGGAAAGAGATTGACTGGAGAGGTCCAGCAGCAGTTGTTGGTACAGATGACAATTTAATCTGGATTCAACATGGAGGAGCCTTGTGTAAATGTCATCCATGTCATTTGTCTAAAGTGCAGAAGGCTTTACAAAAATCAAAAACTAATCAGGAAAAGCTGGGCAAATCAATAAATACAAAAAGAAAAGCGATGATTCCTGACAATTCTCATGATGTATGCAATAAGGAAGACAGAAAAGAAAATTTAGGTAAATCTAAGATGGAGAGTGGAGATGATACTGAACAATCAAATGACAATGGAACAATGGATGAATTATTTTGTCTATTTGAGAATAGTTTCCAAGTAGCATCAGGTAACTCTCAACCAGGAAGTTCTTCAATCTCAAATCAGAAAAGGTTATTGAAGAGTGATAAACTACCAAGACCAAAACCAAAATCTCATGTACAGCTGAAACTGAATGATGACACAACAATGTCTGTCAAGGTATTGTCACATCAGGCAAAACACCAAGGAAAAGATGGAGATTGGCTAAATGTACATATGCAACGAAATCTTGAAAAGATGTGGTATCATCGAATGAAATATCAGACTAGGAAGAAATAGTTTTGTTTTTCTGCATTGATGAAATAAGTCAAGAGGTACTAGATGCAAAGGGAGAAAAAAAATTAATTTGTTTGCAGCACACTAATGTTAAAGAGTTAATTACCTCCCCTCTCTAATACTTACATAAGGCTGTCAAGTGGAGGCTACTTTTACTTTGTTTTTTTTTTTATTCTAGAAATCATAGAGGGTTAAAGAAATAACAGAAATCACTTTGCTATCTTTCCCAAGAACAAGCAGGACAAGGCACAGATATTGTGACCAGCCATGATCATCTGCATCCAGAGGAACCATGGCACTTAAAGAAAAATTCAGAATAAAATAAGATTGTAAAATTGTTTAATTCAAATGTAATCAATGGTTGAGGTGGGGGATAGTTCAGCTGATTCCTTTGTCTCTAATTACAATGACAGCTTTGAACATAAATATCATTTTAATTGAAATATTCCTGAAAAGATGTCCTACCTGTGGCCAGTTCACCAACTGCTGGATTGTCAACAATTTTTTTCTGTTTAGAAGCAAAATTCAAACTGCAATATGTATCATGGTAGTGTTTAGCTTCTGGTGCAATATTAACAATCAGCACAATATGAGATGAACCGCAAAGAGAATTCTGGGGGGGTAAAAAAAAAAAAAAATATATATCAATGCGCGCATATAAAAAAGAGGATTGCTAAATACCAACACATTCAGTTGGAAAACAGAAAGTTTATTAATTCAAAATATTCCGTTTAACTGGTGGAAAATTAACATAATGGTTGGTACTTTTAGTGTATGAAATGTGTAGACAAATGGAACAATTATTATGGGACAGAAGTAGTATTATATAAATAATAATATACAGGGTACAATGGATAAATTGTCATATAAATTATGCAAAAATCAAAATAATACTGACATCTCATTTTAACAAATATATTTATCAAAATTATACAAAAATATCTGGGAATACTAAAGATTAAATTTATTTAATAAAATCACCACTGGCTTCAACCACATCCTCCAGATGACTTCTGAATCTCCTGCATCCCTTCTGGACGGTCTCCTTATTTAAGTTGATGAATGCTGCCATAATCCTTGCCTTCAGTTTATTTGGAGTTACAAGGAGTTTTCTTGGTCTCTCTCTCAACTGCTCCCCACACAATAATCAAGGGGGCTGCAGTCTAGGGAGTTAGGTGGTTAGATGTAAGGGAAAATGTGGTCACAGAAATTGTCTTATAGCTATTACTGGGTTCTCCAGCATGTATGGCATGGTGCAGAGTCCTGTTGTCAGACTTGGGCTCATCCAACAGCCACCATCTTGACCAAGTTTTCTGGTGGATTGAATTGCATTTTGGTCCTCTTTTTCTCAGACTGTGCCCAGCTGACCCTACTATACTGTATAGGGGAAAAAATTAAAACAAACAATGCACATGTGCAAAATTAAAAATATAAAATGGCAATAATTTACCCATCACACCCTGTACTACCTCTGTCCCATAAAGGTTGGTACATTTAGCGAATGAAATGTATAGGCAAATGGAACAATTATTATGGGACAGAAGTGGCAATAAATCTAAAATTAAATAAATATTTGGAAACTTACTTGTAACAATCTGGTGAGTTTACTGCTTCGAAACAGAATGGGTCGCTAAAGAAAAGAAAGAAACATTAATAAATTTGCATTTTTATCACTGTTGTGGAGTGGTTTCACAGTGGAGGTTTGTATTTGTACTAAGTCAGTCCTAAAATAGGTTCGACGTACAAAACGTTAGGAACTTGATATAATAGGTAATGATGCAGAGAAATCTAGTTGTGGTCACTGATAGTCTAGTATTCGACTAACTGTTGTCCGACATCGACTGACTGACCAACTCCCTGAGCGACTGACTTGTTACTCTTACTACTCCTACTTATTATAGATGGGAGAGTCTATTAACTATAGAATAGGTGTGTTCCACTATAACAATCACACATAACTGATAAATAAAACTTAATTGCCTAAATATAATCGTTCAGCTTCAAATGTGGGACTGGACCAGACAAGGTCCAATCAAGATTGACATCAAGAAACAGAAATGAGAATGGATTGGCCACACACTCATCAAGCCCGCTTCTAGTGTCACCAGGCAGACCCTTGACTGGAATCCACAAGGGAAGCAAAAAGTTGGTCGACCAAAACACACTTGGTGCAGAAGTGTTGACGCAGAGGTGAAATCAGCCGGTATGACATGGGCCGAGCTGAAAAGGATTGGGCCGAGCTGAAAAGGATTGTCCTGAACTGCAACCGTTGGAGAGGTGTTGTTGCAGCCCTGTGTCCCCTAAGGAATCAAGAGGCATGAAGAAGAAGAATTGTCCAACTTTAATCCCAATTAATTTGAAAGCTGGTAAACTTTTGTCTGCATAAATATTTTGTTATATCCCCGAGATGACTTAAGTGGGGAATTTGAGTTTTAATTGTATTCCTAAAGCTTTTGACTGTATTCTGACAGCTGTCATGTTAGCATGCATTTAAAAAAAAAAAAAAAAAAAAAAAAGTAGTCCTGGGTATGATGATAAACTACATCTGGCAGTAAGGCCACTGATTGGGAGATTGGAGGTTTTGAGTAGCATGAAACCATGTCTTAATTGCCATTGTTCCCAATTTCACTAACCCAGGGTGGTAGCACCAGTTACGGCCCCAGCTATGGGCAAATAGTGAACCCTCAAACAAAAACAAAACTATGAAAGTATTTGTTGGAATTTCAAACTCCAAGGACACATGGCCCACTGGATAAAAACTTTGGATGATTTATCCAAAAGAGACTCGACCCAAAGAGGTGTGAGTTTCACAGGGGGAACAAAAACTTGGAAAGTTGAGTTACACAGGGGAACTGAAACTGAGATATCCAAAGGCATAGCATGTGGAATTAGAACAATTTACCTCCGTAGACTAAATAAAGGGTTTGTTTTGAAATTTCAACAAATATCTGAAGAAGGGCAGAGAATACAACAGCTGAAACATTGTGAATATAGTAATAAAGATGAGGACAACAGTTCAAACAATATAAATAATGTAAATAGTTACAATACCTTACACCACTTAATTTAATTTTAGAAAATTTCAATATCTGTTTATATTTGTTTCCAATTGCACTCTCGGTTGGTCGATTATATTGACCAAAAATTCGCAAAGTGTGCAAAATGCATTTCTGTTTGAACGCCCATTTCCATAATAGGCTGCGATAACTTTAACACTTTCCAAATTAAGAAAAATATCAAAATTTTCTTTCAAATAGCTTTTATTTTCCAAGTACTTACGATCACATCTGAGACCATCTTCAGGCGGTTATAAAAAAAAAAAAAAAGTTATGTATGGAAAACGGAAAAGTTATTTCCCTTATATTGGAAAAAGAAAAAAGCCCTCATACACATGAACTTTGAAATCTAGAATGCTGCATAAGCAGTAAAAACGAACTTTTTGGATTTACAGAAAGACATATACATTCTCATAGACAACTTAACCCTCTGAAGATGAGATTGAAAGTACTTGGGAAAATAAAACTATTTGAAAGAAAATTTTGATGTATATTGGTTCTTAACTTTTGTACAAACAATTATTTATATTTCATGAGTGACTTTTGCTGGATTTCACAATTAATTTTGATTATTCCCAAGTTATAAAAATTATTATTCTACAAAAAAAAAAAAAAAAAAAAAAAAAAAATGTAACGATATATATATATATATATATATATGCAAATGTGAGTGAGTAACTGTGTCACACTTTTTCAACTTCACTCCTAGAGAGTGTAGGCCAACATATAATACCATTTTGGAATCAGGCTGACTGTGAGCATATTAAAAACATTCCAGGCCTGATCTAGAACCATAATCCTGAAATTTTGGATTTCCAAGTTTTCATTACTGTCATTGTTTTTGGATTCTTGGCTTCTATTGATAAAAACGATTAAAGGGACACAACTCTCTAACTTTCAATGTCACCTGAAATTTTGGATTCCCAAGTTTTCATTACAATCTTTGTACATGATTTTCTGTGAAATTTTTTGTACAATGACAATTTTTATAAATCATACTTATTATAAAACCCAGGTTGTGTGTGTGTGTGTTCGTTTATATATTGGATCGGATTTCCTACATTTTTTAACCGATTTCAACAAAACTTCACGGGACTACGTAAAATTACCTTACGGTGGTTCTGACAGTGCCAAAAATTGGAAAAAACAATTGTTTTTGCATGAAATCAATTTGAAAACACAATTAAGAGGCATCGCTGTTTCGAGAATGAAAGGGGGACAACTCGTATCCTTTTATACTTATTATAAAACACAGGTTGTTTGTGTGTGTGTGTTCGTTTATATATGGGATCGGATTTCCTACACTTTTCAACCGATTTCAACGAAACTTCACTTTTTTTTTGGCAGGTAGTGTGTTTCTTATTGTCTTGCACACTTTTTTTTTTGTTATTTTTACATTCAGAATGCTTTAAAAATTCCATTTTCCAATTGAAAAATTCTATTCAATCGGTAGACTCATAATGATTGAAAACAATGTTTTTGTTTGAGTTTGACCAATTTGTAAAAAAAAAAAAAGACTAATTAAGACATGCGTGTCCGTCAACATTAAACAATAATCTTTGTCAATTTTATTTTTCAATCTTTATGATGGTCAATACTTGATCTATCTCTTATTGTTACATCCCCAGGCAATGCCGGGCTCTACTGCTAGTTGGAAATAAATTTGAGAATAATCAAAATTAATTGCGAAATCCAGCAAAAGTCACCCATGAAATAAAAAAATAATTGGTTAGAAAGTAAAGGCACAAGTACACACACATATATATGTATATATATATATATATATATAGCCAAATGTAATGAGAACAAAAAATAATATAAATTCTAATGTTCACAGCATTAATTCAAAAGATGGCTCAATACCAAGAGTAAGTAAGTTGTTTTTGTCCATATGTAAAAATTATATATATATATATATATATATATAAGCTATATAGCTATATAGCGAGACTCTTCGCAAGCCGAATTGAGTCACTGTCGGTCACTGGGCGTGTTTCCCAAAAAATACGCTAAAAATCCACCTTCGTCCCGACCGTGCGCCGACAGCTTAGTGGTAGAATATCCGCCTGATACCAATTCAGTCGGGTTTCGATCCTAGCTAGAGGCAACCGGATGTCTAGCCGCACTGATGAGCTGTGATACAGCGAAACAGTCTGTCTGTGGATGACATTATATATATATATATATATATATATATATCTATCTCAACAAGAGCATCTCAGTCTTTGTTGGAGAAGAATTATTTTCTACCCACCAAACTCTCTCTCACAGGCAGGAATGGCAAGTCTCTCACTGCTCTATTGCTACTACTATAGAAAGTGCTCAGACGAACTACATTCCTTGGTTCCTCCATGTCTAACTTACATGGCTAGGATCTGCCATGCCACTTACATAGTAGCAAATCACCATCATTCTCTCTGTATTCCATTGGTGAGAAGTAAGTTCCACTCAAACAGCTTCTTCCCATGAATTGCTGCTCCTGGAACCAACTCCCAAGTGTATGTCTCCCTAATAACTCGTTCAAATCTAGAGTTAACCATTATCTTTTCCCCACTATCCATATAAACTCCCTCTTAATATAATCCTCTACCTCGAATGGACCTCAGGCCTTGTACAGGGTGTAAAAAAAAAAAAAAAAAAAAAAAATCAAAAGGCAGTTACTCCTGCAAAAGGAATACAAGTTCAATTCCTACCAGGGAGCACACTTTCCTTAAGCTGATGAACGTAATACACACTATTTAAAGTAAAAAAAAAAAAAAAAAAAAAAAAAAAAGTAAGTAAGTATCCACTATAAATTGCAGTCATAAAAACATTGGGTTAAAAAAAAAAAAAAAAAATAATCCATTAATTCTTTAGAAATATGTGTGTGTGTGTGTGTGTGTGCGTAAAAGACAATAGGAAAAGTGTAATATTAGCAGACTTGTTTCATCCCGTGTGAACTTTTTATTAAAACAAAGTAACTAACAAAACAAAAAGAAAAAAAATTTTGTTTTTGCCTTGTAAAGTCCACATTGGACGAAACTTGACGGCTAATATTACCATTTTCTTTTTGTCTTTTACATTTATAAATATTGTCTTTTTTTACAGGTTAACTCTGAGAAATTTTTCATATTATATATATATATATATATATATATATATATATATATATATGACAAAATGGATAAAATTTCCATGTGACTCTTTTTGTCCTTTAGGACTTCATTGTATTAAGTTTCTGTCTACATTGATGCGACTACATATGTGCACAAATGAGAGATGCCGGGAAATTTTAAATTTAATAATTTTTTTTTTTTATGTTTTTGGGGAATATATTACAGCTAATTTCATTCAGATTCTTTATGTTTCCATCATCTTTGTTAAATATCCTACATTGTGATGACAGAAGATCTGCCAAAAATGGTAAAACACTGTAAGAACCTGGATGCAAAGAATCACTTTCTAAACATTTTTGTCTTAGTCATTTTTGTCTTAGTAATTTTTTTTCTCTTTTAATTAGAGTAGCATTTTTTATATCAAATTTGTGGCCAGTCTTGTTATGGTGAGCAACTAATCCATTTAACATGTTCTTTTATAAAATATCCCTTTTGTATTCATATAATCCTTTAATATCTCTCTATATAGTTCTGAGATGAGGTATTGTAATTATTTACACTACCTACATTGTTCAAACTGTTGTCCTTATCTCTGTTGCCATATTCACAACGTTTTTGACTGTTGTACACTGACCTTCTTCAGGTGACTGGAATTTTGGACTGAACCCTTTATTTCATTCACCAGGGTATATTGTTCTAGTTCCACGTGCCATGGTTCTTCCTCAAGGATACATGGCCCAATGGATAAAAGCATTGGTTGAATTCCATGACTTAGCCCAAAGAATTCAGAGTTCCACACCTGGTTACAGTTGAGATGAATAAAAAAAATCTTGGAGAGTTAAAGGGAGATAACCGATACTGAGACGTCTGGAAGAAGTATGGCACATGGAAAAATCTACCTCAGTGGACAAAATAAAGGGTTCAGTTCAAAATTCCAATCACCGGAAGAACAGACGAAACATTGTGAATATGGCAACAAGGATAAGGACAACAGTCAGAACAATGTAAATAGTGTAAATAATATCTTATTTAAACTTCTTGAGGTTTCTCCAATGTATTCTTTACAGCAATTATTACAGGTAATAGAGTAAATACCTCCTTCACATTTTAGCTTGTTTTGTTTTCGATTAATTACTTTACATCTTTCCCCCAAAATTGTTCTCGATAATCTGATATATATATATATATTTGAAAAGATTTTTAGTGTCACACCATCTAAATAGTATTCTTAAAATGGAACATTTTATTAATTGAAAAGAATGCAATAGTATTGTCTCAATTAAAGATAGAAACTATATATATATATATATATATATACACACACACACACAAAATAACAGGTAAATTAACTTACATTGCCATGGTTTATTGCATCAATAACATCAACAAATGCAAACAGTGATTTATTGACCAATGCACTTTTTTTGAATCTGAAAAATATAATGGTTGTGTAATTTAGAAGCATAATCCAATAAAATTTTCTCTCTCTCTATGACAGAAAGTTACCTGTAGTGTGTTTGGTGTTCATGGTATATTTTTAGTCAAACCCAATGAATACAAGTTCCATAGAAAGCCTTCTACAAACCATCAAAAACACTAACCATGGCAAAGAACTAGCCTAAAATACTAGATTAAATCAGTAAGATAACATCTTGTTTGTTTTATGGCATATAGTGGGTTATTTAATGCCAACAAAATTTTTTTAAATAGATTCATAGCAATAGTTTGGTAAAAAAGGTAGGTGTGTGTGTGTGTGTGTGTGTGTGTGTGTGTGTATATATATATATATATATATATATATATATATATATATTGAACCATTTTTCAATTACTCATTTTTTCGTACAATCCAATTTCTTTTAGAAAATAGGAATCTTGGATGATTTTATTTTCGTAAAGTTTTAAATTTCTCACTTGGTAGATAATACTTTTCCATTCAAAAATTATTGTTGGTAATATATATATTTTTTTTTTTTTTTTTTTTTACAAAGTATTTCTGTTATTAAAACCTAGTTTTACACAAGTTTGGGTATTAACTATTTGCCTATAGCTTTGACCCTAACAAGTGCTACCACCCTAGGTCAGGGTGGACCTGGGAACACCAGAAATTAAGAGGTGGTTCCACGCTCCTCAAAACCTCCTGATCAGAGGCCTTGCTGTTAGACGTAGTTTATCGTCATACCCAAGACAGAAGATAACATGTAGGAAAACCAAGAAAAAAATTTCCCTATAAAACTTTTTTTTTTTTTTTTTTAATTTCTCATTGAGAAAGTACACAGGTATAACCAATAATTCCGATCTTTAACATCTTTCTCATGCTTTCTACTAATATACAATAAATATTATTAGTCTTATTATCAATATTATTATTTTTGTTATATTTTATCTCTCGAGTATTTAATAAAACTCTTCTTTGTTTTCTCTACCAAGTCTTTTGTTCCTTTGATAGTCTAACTAAAGCCTTCCTAATTCTTAGCTACTTTTGAACAAGGACAACATTACAATATTAAAATGAAGATGCTAAATTTAAATGTCAACAACAATGCTGAAAGACCCAAGTTAAAATACAACTTGAAAATGAATTCACACATTCTAAGTTTAAATAAGAATTTAGGCAAACACAATGAATGCAGTCTCTACAGAAAGCCTTTTACAAACCCTCGCCAATGTTAATCGTGCAGACCTAACCCAAAACTACTAGATCTCTTCAGTAAATATGATGGCGTTCAGTCAGCTGATGAGCTAAAGGGTTCACTGAATATCCGATAATGGCCGTCAATATTGGATTTCTTCCATCGACCATTGGCTGCAGTGACCCCTACAGTTGTCAAAAGTCTGGTCAAATGCCCACGTTGTAACTGATCTCAAACGACCAGAAATCTGTTGCAGGAGTTGGTATACCACGGCTAGCAGCAGGTTTGATGGTTATATAATGAAAGAGATGACAACTCTTTTCAACTTTAACAAATCATTTATACAAGGTAATATTAGAAAGGAGGCACAGTGGAGTAATGGATAGCAACTCAGATTGAGGAATCGAAGAGTCGAGTTCAAATTCCAGTTGAATCCATTAGATTCACTTACATGCTAATATCCTTGGGAAAGGTAAGAATCCTTTACTTCTCCCCTCAGCTATGAGTAAATAGCAGAACAGACCGTGTTCTATAGCCTTGGATGGCAACTGGTCTACCACAGAAAGAAATGGCAACCTACTGCGGGAAAAAATCTGCCTCGTCAGTCATGTATCAAAAGATACATGATCGCTTAAGCATGCATCACGCATGGCACATAACTAACTGAATATTACAAAAAAAATACAAGCTTCAAAATAATCGCAATCATTGCTGCCACTGCTTCTTCTTCCTCTAATTTCCTTAGAAACAACCTTTTATTACTTTCTTTGGGGTGTCACTTGATCCGGTTGACCATAACAAGGGACAGTCTGACCCTTAAGTAAAAGCTAACCGTCATTTTTAATTATAATTTTGGCCATCATCACAATAGCTATTGTGATGATGGCCAAACCAAGAGTCCTCCACAGGAGCTAGCATAAATGCTGCCCAAAAGGGCTGCTTTAAAGCTAGTTCATAATAAAACCTGCACTGCAATTTTGGATACAAAAGGAAGTTACTCTCCTTGAACCATGAAAGTAACAATAATGGCTAGTATAATAAATATATTAATATATATTTTTAATCTCACATAATCTAGCAACCCTGAATCTGAGCTGAACGAAAATTGTTCCCGGTGCCTAACTTTTCTAGGGCATTTGAACGAGCTATGAAGCAGTGACAGTGGAGGAGTTGCTTGGACACACACAAACACTGTACTTTATATATAAGATTGTCTTGTCAATAGTCTTTTTTTTTTTTTTTTTTTTTTTTTTTTTGTGAAATTCACAAAAAATATCATTAAGAATTTTGTTATAGAATATTAATTTAACTATCATTCTTATTTTTTAAGGAATAATTTGTATTTTCTTTATAACACATGAAATATATTGATACTATTCTTGCAAGAAAAAAAAAAATGAATGTAACTTTTTGCCCTGTTAATTTTACATAATTCCTATACAGAAAATTGCACATTTGAAAAAATGGAATAAAGATTTAATTTAATATTTTTTCTATTATTATTATCTTTCATAACATTGATTCAAAAAAATTTATGGGTATTTAAAAAAAAAAAAAAAAAAAAAAAAAAAAAAAAATGTAATTTTACTAGCATTGTTAAAAATATAAAACAAAATTAACCAGTTTAATATTTTTGAAAAGATGCTGTAAAAATATTAAACGTGCAATTTTTTTAGATAATCGTATTTTATTGGGAGGAGGTGATCGATTCACAACTCCACAATTATCCAAAAATTTTAATGTGGGAGGTTCAGTTTGCTATATAACTTCAACATAAAAGAGACCCTAACCCAGTGGAACAATTTGAAAATCCTTTAGAGCCACATAATTCCTTAAAGATGATGGAAAGTAACATAAGATGACAAATTCCCACATTCATACAAAGTTTAAATTCTTAATTCTGAATCCTAAACTCTCCAGACTTTAGAATATAAGGTTCATACACTTTTTAAAAGCATCATGTCATTTTTACAAAATAATAGTTTAGTTAACATTTTTTTAATTTCAATATCCCAAAATCTTTCTCAAAATGGTGAAAAGGTATGACAAGTGGTTGTGATTATCAAAACAAGGTTTGTGTATTTTATTTTCCCCCAGATCAGAATGTGTGAGAATCAAGGTTAAAGGCAATACTTTGAGACAACACTGCTAACAAACCAAACTCTTTTTTGCAAAAAGGCATTTTTCATCTGATTCAGTGGTTATTACAAGAAAAGTACAACCAAGAAATCCACCATCAATATTTGATCATTTGCTATAAGTCCTCAAACAAAACTGGTAATATCTTCTGCTTCTGTGCAAAATGATGAGTTGGCACAGTTTCTAAAAAAATAAAACTCACTTATGAAAAATTGTTTCAGAATGCTGATCAAAAGGATTATATCTCAGCAGTTACATGCTACAAGTCAAACAATCAGTTGTTCATCCAATCTGTTGATTTTTTTTTTCTACTGGAAATATTTGAATGAATCTAATTAAAATTTTTGAAAACTTAAGATTTTAATGTTACCATGCTTATATAATTTAAATAAAAACAGACCACTTTAAGGTTCCATATAATTTACCACTAATATATATATATATATATATATATATATATATATATAATTTACCACTAATATATATATATATATATAAAATTTACCACGAATATATATATATATATATAAAATTTACCACTAATATATATATATATAAATATATATAATTTACCACTAATATATAAATATATATATATATATATATATAAATATATATAATTTATAACTAATATATAAATATATATATATATATATATATATATATATATATAAATATATATAATTTATAACTAATATATAAATATATATATATATATATATATATATATATATATATATATATAATTTATAACTAATATATAAATATATATATATATATATATATATATATATATATATATAAATATATATAATTTATAACTAATATATAAATATATATATATATATATATATAATTTACCACTAATATATAAATATATATATATATATATATATATATATATAAATATATATAATTTACCACTAATATATAAATATATATATATATATATATATAAATAAATAATTTACCACTAATATATAAATATATATATATATATATATATATAAATAAATAATTTACCACTAATATATAAATATATATATATATATATATAAATAAATAAATAATTTACCACTAATATATAAATATATATATATATAAATAAATAAATAATTTACCACTAATATATAAATATATATATATATATAAATAAATAAATAATTTACCACTAATATATAAATATATATATATATATATATATATAAATAAATAATTTACCACTAATATATAAATATATATATATATATATAAATAAATAAATAATTTACCACTAATATATAAATATATATATATATATATATATAAATAAATAAATAATTTACCACTAATATATAAATATATATATATATATATATATAAATAAATAAATAATTTACCACTAATATATAAATATATATATATATAAATAAATAAATAATTTACCACTAATATATAAATATATATATATATAAATAAATAAATAATTTACCACTAATATATAAATATATATATATATAAATAAATAAATAATTTACCACTAATATATAAATATATATATATATATATATATATAAATAAATAATTTACCACTAATATATAAATATATATATATATATATAAATAAATAAATAATTTACCACTAATATATAAATATATATATATATATATAAATAAATAAATAATTTACCACTAATATATAAATATATATATATATATATATAAATAAATAAATAATTTACCACTAATATATAAATATATATATATATATATATATATAAATAAATAAATAATTTACCACTAATATATAAATATATATATATATATATAAATAAATAAATAATTTACCACTAATATATAAATATATATATATATATATATATATATATAAATAAATAATTTACCACTAATATATAAATATATATATATATATAAATAAATAAATAATTTACCACTAATATATAAATATATATATATATATATATATATATATATATAAATAAATAAATAATTTACCACTAATATATAAATATATATATATATATATATATATATAAATAAATAAATAATTTACCACTAATATATAAATATATATATATATATATATATAAATAAATAATTTACCACTAATATATAAATATATATATATAAAATTTACCACTAATATATAAATATATATATATAAAATTTACCACTAATATATATATATAAAATTTACCACTAATATATATATATATAAAATTTACCACTAATATATATATATAAAATTTACCACTAATATATATATATATATATATATATATAAAATTTACCACTAATATATATATATATATATATAAAATTTACCACTAATATATATATATATATATATATATATAAAATTTACCACTAATATATATATATATATATATATATATATATATAAAATTTACCACTAATATATATATATATATATATATATATATAAAATTTACCACTAATATATATATATATATATATATATATATATATATATAAAATTTACCACTAATATATATATATATATATATATATATATATATATATATATAAAATTTACCACTAATATATATATATATATATATATATATATATATATATATATAAAATTTACCACTAATATATATATATATATATATATATATATATATATAAAATTTACCACTAATATATATATATATATATATATATATAAAATTTACCACTAATATATATATATATATATATATATAAAATTTACCACTAATATATATATATATATATATATAAAATTTACCACTAATATATATATATATATATATAAAATTTACCACTAATATATATATATATATATATATATATATATATATATAAAATTTACCACTAATATATATATATATATATATATATATATATATATAAAATTTACCACTTATATATATATATATATATAAAATTTACCACTAATATATATATATATATATATATATATAAAATTTACCACTAATTAAATGGAATAATAATAAAAAAACAAAAGAATATTAATCTACAACCCAGTGTGTCTGAAGATTTTAATTTTTTTTTTATTGTTCAATATATAAATAAAATTTACCACTAATATATATATATATATATATATATATATATATATAATTTACCACTAATATTATATATATATTAATATACATGTGTACATACAAACATATATACAAACACAATTTTAATAAAATTGTAATGGACATCTGTGACACAAAGCTTAATTTCCTTTTATGTCTGGCAACAACCCTGGGTAACTGGAAAAGAATAGAAGTCTAATTGTGCAGCCCTTTGAAGTCATTTACTTGACAACTTTATTAAAACTGAATATACATTGCTTATAAATGTCTTTTGAATGACAAATAATTTAGATCTGAAATTGTGAAGTCACAAGTACCCAAAAAAAATCTTAGAAAAGATAGAGAAATTACTCACCCAGAGCCTTCATTTCCTGTCAACTGATTGTCTTCAGGGCCAGCCAGATCAACCAGAAAGACTTTGCTAAGATGGCATTGTTTTAAGGTATGTAAATCAGTTTTGACGATCTTCAGTAAAAGAACACTGTGACTGCTGCTGGAGTTTACACTCGGATAGGTTGTGGCAGTTGTTCTATTTGTAAAGAAAGCAAGTTCTTTATTTAATAAAGTGTTGCTAATGTAGGACAATAAGCAAAATGGTGGGTCAAAGTGAAAGTTAAAAGAAGAAAATCTGATTCCTTGTAAATGGTTAATGTTCAGATGAGCACCCTTCTTAATGCACACAAATTCAATTCTTGGAAGGGAAGCTTGACAGTCAATAAGATGGGGATACTGCATAATTGCAGCCTTAAAATTAAAATATTAAGGTTATCAGGCCTATTTCTTATGACTATAAACACTATTTTTAGTAGATATATTTGAGTTGACAATGTTTTGATATGTTTTTTACAGTTTATCAACTCTTTTTCGGTTATTTAAAGTTGACACAGATTTTGGATTATAAGAATAATTCGACTAACTTTTTTTTTTGGTGAGTGAATATTGCATCAACAATTGTTTTTTTAGTATAACAATGATTTATCCTGATAGAAGCCCTACTATTTAATCCATATCAGGAGGGAAGGAATTGGATTGATAACATTCCTAAGTTGTGCATAAAAAAAATAACAAAAATGAGAAAATCAGCAAGCAATTCTAATACTTCCTGATGAGCAGACTGAGCAATTTCACAAAGGCTTGTCTATGAAACTATGGAGTCGGGGTGCTGAATATAACATCATTCAGCTAAGTGACAAATTTTATATTTTATTACACACACACACATACATACATATATATAGTCATATATTGAAAGATACATGATCGCCTAAGTGTGTATCACGCATGGCACATAACTGACTGACTGACTATTGTGGGTACTTTTGATTATTTATTAATCATGTGTATGTGGCCGACTGGTCAGAACATCGACATTCCGACCATTAAACCACAATTTTACCAGGGCTGATTTGTCAGGGAGGTGATTTCTTGATGTTATCAGCCCCAAGGAGGCGACGCCTTTGGAAAATGCTTGAAACCATACCATTGGTTGACCTAAGCTTTGTGAGTGAAATTGGGTAGAAGGAACAACTTGGGTGCCATTGAGATCCCATGCTAACGCAAAGTCACAGGTCCCCATGACCAAGGATTTGAGTGTACTACCCTTGTTCAGATTGTTGATCATGCTGGAAAATGCACTCTCTCCGCAGAAAGTGTAATGTCCACTCAGCATACCTGCAGTATAAACCACAGGTGAGATCTGTGGGTGTTGAACAAACATAAATTTGTGTATAAAATAAATAAGGGCTGGCTGCTTGTATCTGAGTATGCCTGTCTATTAGGGCGGCTAGACAATATCCTGTGAAAACCAGTTGGACATAAAACATTCTTATATTTTGCTTGTGGCGATTCATAATTAGAGTTTTGGTTTAAATATAGTTTCCATTCAATTTCAATGTATCTGATAAAAAATTTTAAAGATTACGTTTAGGTTTGAAATCATAATGCTGGAATTTTATTCTGGTGATCAGGGAAATCTTTATAGCACAGCCTGATCAAATTTATAATTTACTGAAGCTTTACAAATTGTATATGGACAAGATGTGTGGCACAAGCACATTAATACTAAATCATTGTGCCATCAAATAAGACCTTCATTTACTTCAAAGGGAAATTATATTGGACAATTTAACTATATTATAATTTAATATGTTATTCAATGCTGTAGTTTCAGTGTGATTTTCAATAAACAATGCAAATTTAAAAGATTTTGTTGTATTAGGTTGGTGCAAAAATAATGTCGTTTTTCTTTTGAAGTTGAACGTCAAAAACGACATTATTTTTGCACCAACCTAATAATTTGTGCCCATCAGTATTATGGTATTATATACACTTTTATCTATTTTTTGTTTTTATTAATTATGATCTGACAAATCTTATTCATTGATCTTTTAAAAGTTTTTTTTAAAAGTTTTTACTTAACTACAGTAAAAAAAAAAAAAAAAAAAAAAAAAACTGCATATTTTGCTTGTGGTGATTCATAATTAGAATTCTAGTTTAAATATATTTTCCATTCAATGTATCTAATACAAAAACATCAACTTTATTTGGATTTATTCTTGAAATAGTAAAATTCTGAAGTCAGTTTGTAATCAAAAACACGTGGAAATTAGGTATTTCTGTACATTTTTTCAGTTTATCTTTAAAAACTAAATGACCAAAAATTGATGAATGCTATGAATCTAATTTTTGGTGTCAGTACTTATCACATCAAACACCAGCAAGTGCAATGTTGATTTTTTTTTTTTAAAAAGTGAAAAATCAACCTGCCTTAATACATGGTAGTCTGAACATCAAATTATTCACTTATGACAACAATAATGTTGATAGAACCATCATAGGTATTTGACGGCTCATACTCCTTCTGTAGTATCAATTGGACATAAAACATTTTTATATTTTAAGAGTCAACGTTTTGTTACTTTATGTGGACATTTTCAAAATAGAAATGAAAAATCTAAGGAAAAGTCATTACCATAGAAATCCCATTTCAAATTGGTCAAAGTGTTTGACGTAATGGTGAAAAGTAGGAAAATGCTAATTCTTAAATGAAAAAAAAAGGCCAATTTTTTATATTTTACTAGCAGTAGAGCCCGCCGTTGACTAGGGATGTAACAGTAAGAGGTAGATCAAGTATCGACCATCATAAAGACTGAAACATAAAATTGACAAAGATTATTGTTTAAGGTTGACAGACACGCATGTCTTAATTATTTTTTTTTTTGTTTCTTTACGAATTGGTCAAACCCAAACTCAAACAAAAACATTGTTTTCAATCTCTATGAGTCTACCGATTAAATAGATTTTATTATAAACAATTGTCTTGTATTGGAATTTTTAAAGCATTCTGAATGTAAAAATAAAGAAAAAAGTGTGCAAGACAATACGAAACACTACCTGCCAAATAAAAAGTGAAGTTTTGTTGAAATCAGCTGAAAAATGTAGGAAATCCGATCTCATATATAAACAAACACACACAAACAACCTGGGTTTTTAAACCGATGTGAGTTGTCCCCCTTCCATTAAGGCCTCTTAATCGTGTTTTCAAATTGATTTTGTGCAAAAACAATTGTGTTTTTCCAATTTTTGGCGCTGTTAAAACCACCGCAAGGTAATTTTATGTAGTCCTGTGAAGTTTTGTTGAAATTGGTTGAAAAATGTAGGAAATCCAATCCAATATATAAACGTTACAGACACACACACACAATCTGCGTTTTATAATAAGTAAGATTTACCTATTGTCAGATGCTGATCCAAACATTTTAAAAAAATCTTCAAAACTTCCGATTTCTGTCTCTGTAAGATTTGGGACAAATATATTTTGATGGACATTTTCTCGAATTGGTAGATTTTCAGAATTGTCTGACATTAAATCCAGGATCTATAAAAAAAAAAAAAAAAAAAAAAAAATTACTTGTATGTAAAAAAAAAAAAAACAAAACAAAAAAAAAAACAAAAGTAATAAGCATACTGAATCAACTGTTTTGTCTGCTGCTAGGAAAGTTTTTTCAGTGGGTCAAGCCAGAAAATTTTTCTTGCTAGAATCTATTTTATATATTTATAAGTCTACCATCCATCCTTGCTTGAAATATTGCTGCCATGTCTGGACTGGTACTCCTGCTATATCTTTAAAGATTATTAAAAATTAATTAAAAGATTAATAAAATGCAAAGAAGACTCTACAATGTTATTAGTCCTGACCTGGCATCTCAGCTTCAATCACTTTCCCACCGCTGTAACATAACTTCTCTGTGCCTTTTCTATAAATACTTTCATGCTAATTGTTCTGATGAACTTTCCTATGTGGTACCTAGACTTTTTGAATTTAAGCAAAGTATTTGATTAGTGGAAAGAGTCATCATCATCATCTTACAGATGAAATAGCTTAGATGTAACTGTAAGTTCTATGCTGCTTCTTATCCCATACTTCTCACATGTGAAACTCTTTCAGCTTCTTGCTTCCCAGTCAACTTTGTGATTCAAAAATTTAAATGCAATTTCAATCGTTGTCTTCTGTCTTCTTAATTTGTGTTCCTTTATAGTCCTTTCTCCTTTAATAGTGTTGATAAGCATTTGGTTGCAAAAGGAAAAGAATAATGAGGATTAGTTTTCTGAACAACATGTCTAATATAGATATCTTAGTGTTGTTGGAAAATTGATGAAATATTGATTTCTGTGACTGATCATCAGGATGGCGATTAGTCATAAGGGCAGCATCGGGAGTTGATAGATTTCTTGTATTGGTTTGACTGAGGTTACAGCATATGGTCATTTGCATGTGTTGGTTGATCGAAATCACAGTGGTGGGTCAATTTGTGGTAGGGTGCAGTGGTTGTCAAGGTGACGAGGAATTGGTGTAGCTGGTAGGCCTGTTCTATGAAATGGTGGTAGTACAAGTGGTGTGCATGCTTGTGGTGTTGGCGTTACTTGTTTGCAGAGTCGCTATATCAAGGTGACAGTGTTGCTGGTGAGGAAGGCTTGTAGCTGGGTGGTGTTGATGTTGAGATGTTATCAACTGCAACAGTTGGCGTATGGAGCCTGGCAGTGTCAAAGGTGGATAGTTGGGTGCTGTAGTGAGTCAGGTTTATTGAGGTGATGGCGTCAGCAATGAGGAAGGCTTGTAGCTGGCTGGTGATAATGTTCAGATGATATTCTGGATTCTGTTTGTGAAGAGTTGGGTGATTGGTCAAGCCTGGTTGTGTTGAGAGGAGTGGTCATGGCGGTGAGAGTGCCTTGCCTGATGGCCTGCAACTGCTTCTGGTCATTGCGAGGAGACTGCTTTTAAGTCAATCTGGCAGTCCCTAGAGACATCTCCTTTTCTGGCAGGAATGTTCACAACTGGCCAGTGTCACTTTCATTGTGTTTGCTTCCATAAACGAACATGATGCTCAGAGCCTATGCACAGAAAATTACTTTTTTTTATTTTTATTTTTTTATTTATTTTGTTTCCTGCTTTCATGACGTTCACATTGTCGGCACACAGCATGAATTCTTTTACTCACAGTAACCTCTTACTGCCTTGCTTGATTAATGATTTTAAAAAAATTAAACAAGTATTCACTTAATAAATAATTTAAAATTAATTTTTTCAGCTGTTTACTGAGCCCTCCTTTTATAACTGTTTTATTTGCTTCTTTTAATTGCCAAAAATATTTTGATAAGTATGTTTGATTACGATACTTAATATTATTGAAGGATTCTGTGTGACATTCATTATTCAAAGGACAATTTTCAGGATTTCTACAGTTACATAATTTTTTCTTTATTATTGTTTATTCTTATTTTAGGATCTCTATTTCTTTGATTCTGGCATAAGTATTTATTCAAGATTTTATTATGTTTTTTATAATCCTTTCTAAATTTTAAGTACAGCTGTAACTTAATTTGAGGCTATTTTTATTAAAAAATTTGCTAAGTTTACTACTTCTAGGAAAATGTTTCATTTGGTACACACACCTGTTCAACCAAATGGTTAATAGTAAGTTAGAACAAAAATTTCTGGTTTTAATTGAAAAGAATTTTCCTTTTTCAGAAACAAAACGCCAACAGTAAAATAGAAACTAATAAAAAAACAAGAACTTGTAGATCTTTGGATGACCCATTTTCTTTATGCTTACTTGAAAAGTTATATATTATAAAGTTTCTGAAGAATAAAAATTTATTAAATCAAAGAAATGAAATAGTTTTCTGTAGACATTGTCTTATATAATCCTTAAAAAATAATTAATTATAAAATAATTCACATATTTATATATATTATTTGATCATAAATTAAATAATTTATAAATGTGTAGTTAAATTCTAATATATTAATTTTACAGTACCATATATAGTTTATTAGTAAATTAAATAAAGTATTTTAGATATGTATAAATAATATAAAGATAAAAAAATGACTTAATAATATTTGAAAAACCCTTGAAGAAAATCTCGATGTAGTTTTAATAAAAGAAAAGAAATTAAAAAAATGCCAAATATATTGTAGCGTAAACCTTAATAAGATAAAATAAACCAGACAGTAATAACTTGACAGCTTGAAAAAAAAGTCAGTGTAGCTAGACAGAAATCATAAATAAACTTAACTGACTTTAAATTTGCCACACAGATACACTTGCTTTCTATATTCATAAAAAACACCAACACCCACTCAATAAAAAAAAAAAAAAAAAAAAAAAAAAAATGGGAATTCTCTTAACACCACCAACTTAACTTAAAAATAGAGTAAATCCAATTTTTTCTACTTTTATCTTTGCCTCATTTGAGAATGGAACCGAGCTCTGAATTCTAAGTTTAAATTTTAAAGATTTAAGTCTTGGATTTGAAACGTAGTAATTTCTGTCACGATAGAGTCATATTTTTTAAAAAAATAATCAATCTTATGCTCCACTTTGTATCAAGCACTTTTTTTTTTTTTAAATAAAAATAAATGCTAAAGAACTCTGGATTACAAATCTGACTGTTCTTTCCTATTATTTGAATATATATATATATATACATATATATATATATATATATATTTTACTCTTTACAATTAGAATTAAGATACCTTTAGTTAATGACTATTTTCACCTATGAATTTTAATTTTAAAATTCACAGGATTTTTTCAAACTATTTATGGTATCAGTTTGTAGTGGGATACTGTTTAGTTGGAGAAAGAAAGAGAGAGAGGGTGTTATACGGGACTTATTGGGAGGTATGGAGAGAAGGCGGCACCATTACTGGAATTATATTATGGAGGTAGGAGAGCCTGGATAGAGGGAGGGAGGGGGAGACCGATGAGCTGACCTACATCCTAATAGTCACACGGCCAAAATTTAATTCAACGGGGACTCATGAAAATTAACAAAAATGTGAAAAAAACAATGAAGAGGTAACTTTAGTAAAATGAGAGAGAGCTAATTTGGAATTATTGGTATTAAACTCATCCATATATCAGAGCTCAAAGTTTTGGGGGAATTTGGATATATATGTATGTAGTATGCATGCATTTGTCCACATTAAGAATATCTACTCGCATAGCTGTCTACATTAACATACACTTAGATATCTACATTCAAGCATATACATACATACGCTAACTGACATTTATCTACAAATATCCTATGTTCGGATAAAATATTTTCGAAAGGTAGTTTAGTTAAGTTAGAAAAGCCTGGGCATTAACTTAGCCATAATTAGACGGAAATAATAATGAATCATCCTTGTCCCCAACTGTTATGATATGGGGTCTGGCAAACCATAACACTTAACTCGACGGAGTCAGTCATGATAGTAGAATTCAATACTCAGACAAATCACTGTAATAGTTTTATCTTTTTTTGCTCTCTAGATAATCACCCCAAACTACTTAACATGAATGGAACAGTCCATTCATGATAGTAAGGAGGGTAACTGGCTCTTACCACAATAATTACCTTCCCAGATCAACACAAATTACTAAATAAACAATTGTCATGATAATATTTATAGAAATGACAAGGAAAAATCACGCCACATTTGTAGAAAATGTCACTGAAGTCAAGAGTGCCAAGTAAAGATCAAACTCACTACTCGGTCGTAGTTGTTCTAGCGAGATAGGCTTGCTAACTATTACACCAGCCCGAGGTACCCCAGTCTTCATAATAGTATTTAATACTCAGACAACTCACTGCAATAATTTTATCTTCTTTCCTATCTAGACAATTACCCAGAACTACTTATCAGGAAGGGATCAGTCCGTACATATGAATATATCGTTTAATATATTTATACATACTTGTTTTTTTAAATTCCATGTTTTTGTGAATTTTTTTTTTTTTTTTTTTTTACCCAGGCTCACATGAGTCCACCAAATATTGTTTACAGGATAAATGTACCAGAAACCATTAAAATATTTAGTAAAAAAATGTCAACACCTTACAACAGAGTTTAATGTGAGATTTTTTTTTTTAAGAAAGAATTTATAGTATTTTACCTTTTCATTGTAGATTTCCAAATATGAGAAAGACATTTTGTAAGAATACTCAGTCTGACAGGGAAAACTATCAAACAAATCCTGGATAAGTCGTGGAATTATCCCAGGATCAGCAGGTGATCCAAGCATTGTGTGGGTCTTTCCTGGAAGAAGAAAAAAAAATTACTTTTTTTTTTTTCAATTGTTTTACAGGTCAACATTTTGATATTTAAACAATCAATGAATTGACTTGTTTCAGGCATTTTTTTTTTTTTTTTTTACAATCCAAATACAAAAAGTGATACAGGAATATAATCTCTTAATCTCTTAATCTATTAATCTATTTTCTATAACAGAGAAAAGTGTTTTCATAACATGTACAGAATTTCATGTAACTAATAGCACATAAGATGCAATTTAGAAAAAAAAAAAAAAGAAAAAAAATCCCTTGCATCCTATATGTAAAGCTGAGATGCCCTAATTAATTACTATATATATATATATATATATATATATATATATATATATATATATATAATAGTGCGAGTTTTTATGATCAGTTTTTTTTTTTTTTTTTACATAAAAAAAATAGGGGTTCACACTATACACAGGTAATTTTGTTTTTGAAGAGAAAAAGATTTATTTTTGAAGAGATTAAAAAAAACATGTCTTTTGGTGACCATTTGCACTATACATGGGTAAATTTTTTCTGGGACTGTTAAAATTCATGCATTTTTGGTAACTGTGACCTAACTGGTAGGCCAACATTTTCATGCCACCTTTGATGTTAGCTTTTGCTGTATAAGAGTAAGTGTCATTGCCAACACTGTGGTTTGAAATTAGATCGCCAGTGAGCAACACAGGTGATTCTATTATTAAGTACATCACGTGAGCATAAAGGAAATGAATAAATAAGAAGTAGCGTAAGGATCACTGTTCATGCTTCTTTTCTATCCACTATTGCTATACATTCACTCTCTCTACTCTACTGATTACAATTCTCTTCTGATCATTTTATGATTTGATGATTACTATTTGAAGAAGTATTACAAGTGCGGACATTATTGGAAGGTGTTACTACTCGTACCAGTGTCTACAAAGTCTTGAATATAACAAGCATTTTTGAAAGTGATAACGAGCTTTAGCTTGACATAGCGAAAGTGACAACATCATAAAAGCTTTGTACAAAAAAGAATGAAGACTATTTGCTATAAAATATTTCCAGGATGATGCCCAGTATTGCAGTATATGACTATGATAGGCTGACTAGTATTGCTCTAGAAGCTAGGGTTATATTATACACAAACTATATAAACAAGAACAGGTTTTTCACAAAAAGCATCAGGGGTCACACTGTAGAGCAAAAAGTGTGTGAAAAGCAATGCAAAGAAATAATCTTGAAACAGCTCTATAAATTCGAATAATTTTTATTATTGAGTAGAAAAATAATTTTTGCTTTCTTTTAGGCTGAAAGAAACGAGCTATAAAGTTCCTCATAAAGTTCATTTGAAAACAAAGATAGCAGCATTTGTTTGCTCTTTCTTTCACCTGACTAGCATATTTATTTGTCTAGTTAACAAATAAAGTTATTATTGCGTTGTTTATAATTAGACGAAATAGTTCACCTTCAGAAAAGCTATCAGGTATATCCATGGGACCAGTAGCTTCCATAAAATTAGTCAGCCATGGATGATAGTTGTCACCCAGCACCTTGTGGTCATCATAGTTTTCCTCTCTGTCACTAGTATGTTATCATCTGTCTCTAACTACTTCCCCATCAATAGCTGCCTGAGTAAAGCTTTCAAAATCATCATCGGAGTCTGAATCAAAGAAAAACTCCCGAATAAAGACTTCGTTGGAAGTTAATGCAGCCATTTTTGTTTACAAAAAATGGGGACAAAATTAACATGGGTTTAATCAATGCTGCACATTGCATAGAGTGTAGAAGAATTCAAAATGGTGTCGGAAGTTTAACCTCGTTCCAAAGCGGTAGTAGGCTATTTCCCGCATAAAATACTGGAAATAACAGTTGACCAGTGTTAATCTTGAAGTGACAGAATACAGCAAGAGCTGCAAAGGAAGATAATTTTCACCTCCAGCTTGATAAAGATTAAAAGTGAAAAATAATTTAAGAAGATATTCAGTCACCCCCCCCCCACGAAGGTGTCATGTGGCACAAAGCCTTTTTAATGTGGGCGCTCTGAGCCCGTGGGCTTGGCCAAAAATATGCCCATCGAACCCGTATAAACGGGTCCAGGGCCGGTTTACCTCCCTGAAAGACTCCGCCCTTCGGCATAGCCTCCTTCAGTTCCCTCCCGTCCGTAGGAAGAGAGTTCAACTGAACAGTCGCTCAGAAAGTACTGACTCAACTGAATAATTTAAGAAAGAAACTTTAGCACTCAGTAAATTAATTTATGAATTTAGTATTGGTTACAATCCCTGGCCAAAGGTATAGTGAAAACTAGTTTAATTTAAGTTACACTATTTATAGGAAAAAATCAGATCACAGGAAGTTAAAAGACAGATTTATTAAATTCAGAAGTTTTATTGGCTAATAAATATATTTCCCAACTTTTATTATTGATTTTTAGGAGGAAAAGATTGTTAATCATTTTCCTGGGTGTGAGAATTCATTTTTTGAGCATACGACACAGAAAGGGTTGTCTGCTATTTCAAAGCTTTGAGTTGCATTCAAGACAAACTCCCTGATTGGTCAATAAATGCTAATGTGGGAATTTGAATTTGACATTCATGTGATCCTACTTTTACATACAATTGAGATCTTAGTGATACTAATTAAATCTAATGAATTTTTTCTCTACAATTTTAAACTGGGTTCTACAGCACTATATATGAAATAGGTTTAAGCAAAAGTATATACAGTAATTATTTTCCTCACTGCTAACTGTTGTAGTCTATAATTATTACCTCAAGCAGTGATGAACCTAGAGTTGTTGGCATCCTGGGAAAGTTGAACTTTGGAGCCCTTACAAGTATAATTTTTAGAAATTTTGACAAGGAGAATAATTGAAAATGTAGAATAACAAGTTTATTACAATATACAATTTAATACACACTAAACAAAACATTCATTATCCTACCTAAAGCATTTTTTCTAGCCTTTAGATCTGCAAATCTTTTCATGGCTCTTCATTGCCAAATTCATGTTCTGGACATTGTACGCTCCGGCTTCCTTCAGGTGACTGGAATTTCAAACCAAACCCTTTATTTTGTCCACTGAAGTAGATTGTTCTAGTTCCACGTGTCATGCCTCTTCCAGATGTCTCCATTATTTCCCTGTAACTCAACACTTCAAATTTTGGTGCACCACTGCTGTGGCCTGGTAGTGAACTCAGAAATCTTTGGGTCTAGTTACTGGATCTAACCAATGTCTTTATCCACTGGGCCATGTATCAGTGAGGACATTGTGAATATGGTAATGAAGATGAGGATAATGGTCCAAATAATGTAAGTAATCATAATACCTCATATTAGAGATATTGAAGTTGTCTTTGTTGGATCTATGCACAAAGTTTTGTTCTCTTCTGATTCCATGGCCAAACCAGTTTAGTCTTCTTTTAATCAGAGTAATTAGGTGTGACAGAATGCGAAGGCTGGGCCAGGACAGTGAGCGATTGATCAGAATACCTTGTGGGCATGAAATTCCGACAGGGATGGATTGACTTTGCCTAAATTTGGGATATAAAAACAAAGTGGCATAAAGTTGACAGAGGTCCACAAGAATATTCAAATATCAACATGTTCCCACACCCAGATTCCTTAGAGAGGATAGCCTACATGTGGCAGAATGCTAAACCAACAAGTGGGCATGGGTTCCCTTGAAATTCATCCTCTTGCTACATCCCAGAATTGATGCCATGACTGTCCCTCTCATATAATAAAATGAATAAGTAAAAGAAAGTGCCATTGGTGGCAACACAGAACACAACAAAATCTTTATGGCGCCATGGTGTGTATATTTCCACATAAATATGTTTATGAACCTGAAACCACTTGATGATCTGTACCATTAATGGTACATTTTGCTGAATTTGTTCAGTACTTTGCAACAGAGGTAAAAAATGACTCACTGAAGATGCAAATACCTCAGTGAGATGCAGACTCGAGACAGAAGAAAATAGGGGGTTTAGGATATGGGTAGGAGAGATGGAACATTATTTTATGGTCATGAGAGGAACACAGCCTGCAGATGGCTCTATAAAAAACAGGAGTGCTGATATCAAAGAGGAAGGTGCTGATATCAAATGAGGCGGGGGGCTGTTATCAAACATGCCAGTATCATATTTAGCTATTTCTCTTATAGTCATTCTGATTCTATCCGTTATTTTTTCGCAAAGGGTCACCTTCAGGTCCCAACACATTCAGTATGGCGATTATAAAATTTTGGGCATGAGAAAAGATAGCGTGGAAGAATCGTGATTTGGGAGATAAGGAATTTAATTTCTCAAGAAGCCAAGGGTTCCAGTAAAAGCTAACTTCATGAAGGGACCAGATGGCAGACTGACAGGTGATTGGGGGAATTTGTAAAGGGTGCTGCTTAAGAAGACTGAGTGACCAAAAGATCAGAGAGGTTTTTAAGTGGCAATGTGGGATTTATAAAAATTTTGGCTGATGGGAAAAAAAAATTTTGTAAACAAAAATTCTGGGTTATAATTTTTAGGAGGTCAGCTTAGCCACACCTGCACATCCGGGATGCCATTGGTCGAGTGGTAACAATGGTGATAGGCAGAGGTAATTTGATGAGAAGGACGGAAAAGTTATTAATGCCCACTGAAGGGATTGGTACGAGATATCAATGTGAGAGAGGAAGAGTTTAGGAGGATAGCTCTCCAGCAACCTCCCCTCACAGACAAAGGATACCCCCCGCCCAAAATGGAAAGTGATTAATTTTCCAAAAATGGGAAGTAATCAATTTTCCTGGCCTGACAACAAAGAGATTTCTTATTGGAAATTGACACTTACCGAGATCCCAGACCTCGTCTAACTCTGCATCGGTTTTTGGTTGGTACCCATATAAACAATGTCCTTGGGCTGTTCAGTCAGAGTTAAACAGTCAGTCAGAGACAGTCAAATAGTCAGAGTCAGAGCTTGAGTAGAGAGTTGCCTCGCAGAAGCTAACCGAGAGATTCCACAACCTCTGACTTCGCCTATCCTACCAATAGCAAGTTATACTGATGAACAAAGCCAAGCCAGCACATAAAAACTAAACCAGTTGACTTAAGATACCAAAACCTGCTTAAGAAACATAGAAGTGTCACACTCTGTAGAAAACGGCTGGGAGAGAAACACACTCCTGTATATAAAAGGACAGATATTTGTTATTTTTTAACATACTTGAACCTCTTTGCTTCTTTTTTTCTTTATGCTTGTGCGATAACATCTCCAGTCTGGACTCATCTTACAGTATGGCCCAATGCCTGATTGATCTCGTCTACCTAAGATCAAAATCACAACGTGGGTAGGTTAGACTTGAGATCGAAGCAGTTACTTCGGTAACCAGATGTTGGAAGTGAGCTGGGAAAAACAGAGCTGGTATCGAACCGGTTGCAGCTGGTGTGAAGCCATTAACATCGACTGGCCATCCCACTCGATACCCTGACCAAAGGATTCTGCCGGGTAGCGACGACCAGGATTCGACCTGGGATGGGCCTGGATCACATATTGGTACCCTGACCAAGGGATTCCACTGGATAGCGATGACCACTGATCAACTGGGACACAGGCAACTAAGAGTCAATCCTAAAACTGGGAGTTGAAGTGGTATTCTGGTGTCCTCTTTAATTTGGTCTTCCCATCTAAACCTGTCTAGCCAGGCTGGGAGAGAAGATTGAAGGAAATAATTGTGATGGCATTTGTATTTGTTAAACAAGAGTATATGGTAACCAAATACTGACCACCCTGTAGGCTAGGGCTTCAGAATATGTCAAGGAGGACCTTACCTCTTTGCCGAGAGCCTAAAAAAAGCCTAATTTTAACTGCTTAGTTTTGTAATTGTTTAAAGGAAAGGCCTAATTTCAACTACCTAGGTTCATAATAGTTTAAATGAAGAGCCTAGGTTTGACTGTCTAGTTTTGTAATTATTTAAATGACAAACTAATTTTATAATTATTAGGTTGTCCCAAAAGTTCGTAAACACTTGCGAAAAATTGAATTTTTATGCAATTTTTAATTGTTTTTGGAAGCGCATTGTGACATCGGACGCGAAATGGGTCTATCTGGTCCAGCACAATCAAGACAAGCGATGGGTTCAGAAAGGGCAAGAGACACCGTCAGTCCAAAAACAAGATCAATTCTGCAAGAAAGTCATGTTGTGCGTTTGGTGGAACTTTGAAGGAATCGTGCATTTTGAGTTGGTTCCAAATGGTTGTGCCATCAGTGCTGAAATTAATGTCAGCGGGTCTACGAAAAGTTGAAGCAAAAGTACCCAGCTCTGATCAACCAAAAGCGCACTTTGATGCAGCAGGACAATGCCAAGCCACACACCGCCAGGAAGACCAAAGACAAGTTTGAAGAGCTGGACGGTGTTGAGGTTCTGCCACATCCAGCCTGTGCTCCATCAGATTACGGCCTTTTCCGCTCAATGCAACACTTTCTGAAGGGCCGCCGATTTGACTCGTTTGATGAAGTCGAGGAAGCGTGTCAAGAATTCTTCGATTCAAAGCCGGCTGAATGGTACTTTCACCAGATCCGAAAGCTTGCAGATCTATGGCAGAAACTCTTGGAAAATGATGGTCTTTATTTTGAGGAATAATTTTTGTTGTTTTTGTTATTACTTGGCGAGTAAAATTTCAATTTTTTGCAAGTGTTTACGAACTTTTGGGACAACCTAATATTTAAATGAAAAGCCTAATTTCAACAGTCTAATTTTATAGCTATTTAAAAGAAAAGCCTACACTATAATTGTTTAAATGAAAAGTGTACTTTGTAGTTTTGCAACTGTTTAAATAAAAATCCTAGATTTGTAATTACTTCAATGAAAAATCTAGTTTTCTAATTATTTATGATGACCAAATACCGAGACCTAATTTTCTGAAAGTAAATTTTTGGATTACTGAAACAAAAAAATATAACTGCAACTATTACTGTATTTTACAAGAGTAAAAGTCCCCTAAAATGATTTGATTATGTCTGTTTACAGGTACTAATGAATAAAAACAAAATTAATGTCATAGAATGAGTTGACATGCTACTGTAGGATTACCGCACCTTGTCTGCCAATGAACACTGCTTAATATCACTAAGTGATGTGGCAATCCGTCATATGAGAGTAAAGGATATAGACCCTCTCCCTCTCTTGTTTTTTTGCTCTGGAATGTATTCATGACAACACACGATTATTCCCCTTCTTAGTCCCTGAGCAAACTTACTATTTATTTTCACCAAATATGTCAAGCACACACACACAAACACAACCATTAATCATGTGTTTTACTTTCCTTTTTGCTGAGTTTTGTCTCTGTATACATTCTCTTCTTTCATCATATTGTATTATATATAAAAATCCTTCACGTGTTCAGTTCATTTATCTTAAAAGTTTCCCACCTCAGCTATAACAAGTAGTAACATGTCTTTGCTATACTACAAAAAAAAAAAAAAAAAAAAAAAATTTTTTTTTGACAAACAGAAAATAAGGATTATTTTCTAATAACTTACCACTTCCACTTGCTCCATAAGCAAAAATGGAGACATTTTTACCTTCCAAAATATGATTAACCTCAGGCTGAACTAAATCAGCATAAACATCTTTCTGATTAGAATTTATGTCAAATATAGTAGGAGATCTGGAAGAGAAAAAATATTAGTATTTTTAAAAATTTTATTACTAAAAACAAGAAAAAACCTGCTTAAAAAAAAAAGTCTTACAATAAAAATGCGATACGATAAAGACAGAGGATGAAGATGCGATAAAGACAGAGGATGAAGATGCGATGCGAAAAAGAGTTACTATGCAAAAAAAGGTGATATGAAAAAGAGGTGATATGAAAAAGAGGTGATATGAAAAAGAGGTGATATGAAAAAGAGGTGATATGAAAAAGAGGTGATATGAAAAAGAGGTGATATGAAAAAGAGGTGATATGAAAAAGAGGTGATATGAAAAAGAGGTGATATGAAAAAGAGGTGATATGAAAAAGAGGTGATATGAAAAAGAGGTGATATGAAAAAGAGGTGATATGAAAAAGAGGTGATATGAAAAAGAGGTGATATGAAAAAGAGGTGATATGAAAAAGAGGTGATATGAAAAAGAGGTGATATGAAAAAGAGGTGATATGAAAAAGAGGTGATATGAAAAAGAGGTGATATGAAAAAGAGGTGATATGAAAAAGAGGTGATATGAAAAAGAGGTGATATGAAAAAGAGGTGATATGAAAAAGAGGTGATATGAAAAAGAGGTGATATGAAAAAGAGGTGATATGAAAAAGAGGTGATATGAAAAAGAGGTGATATGAAAAAGAGGTGATATGAAAAAGAGGTGATATGAAAAAGAGGTGATATGAAAAAGAGAGAGAATGAAAAAGAGGAAGAATGAAACAGATGAGATATGAAAAAGAGGAAGAATGAAACAAATGAGATATGAAAAAGAGGAAGAATGAAACAAATGAGATATGAAAAAGAGGAAGAATGCAAAAGATGAGATATGAAAAAGAGGAAGAATGCAAAAGATGAGATATGAAAAAGAGGGAGAATGAAAAAGATGTGATATGAAAAAGAGGGAGAATGAAAAAGATGTGATATGAAAAAGAGGGAGAATGAAAAAGATGTGATATGAAAAAGAAGAAGGATGAAAAAGATGTGATATGAAAAAGAGGGAGACTGTAATTTGAACTTAGTTCTCCGACTTCTCATTCTGAGCCATTATCCATTACACTACATGCACACTGTATCCAAGCTTACGGCACCTGGTATTCCAAAATGCTCACCCATCTAGGTACTGACCAGGTACAACAATGATTAACTTTGGTAATTGGTTGAGAACTTGTGTTTCAATGTGATACAACTGTAAGCCATTATTATATATTAATGTTTATTAAAAGTATTTTTGTTCACTAAACACCTTTCTTCCAAAGATTATTTCACGTAAACATCTAAAAACTATGACTGTCTATATTTCTGAGATGTGATATTCTAACTATTTACATTGTTTGGACTGTTTTCCTCATCATTATTGCCATGTTATTTACACATGGCCAAGAGGATTAAAAGCATTGATTAAGTGATCCAAAAAAATGACTTGAGTTCAATACCTTGCCACAGCAGAGGTGAACAAAAACTTGGAGAGTTGAGTCACTAAAGGGAAATAACTGAAATGGAGATATCCAGAAAAGGCATGGCATGTGGAACTAGAACAATCTACATCCGTGGACTAAAAGGGTTTGGTTTCAAATTCCAATGTGTATCACCTGAAGAAGGCCGGAGCAGACAATGGCTAAAATGTTGTGAATATGGCAATAAAGATGAGGACAACAGTTTGAACGATGTAAATAGCATAAATGACTATTGACTATATGATTATTATTATTATTATACATTATGTTGATGTATTTGTTCTATATTTGTAATATCTTTTCTATTTTTTCATTATGATTGTCCCCTTTTAGTTTTTATGCATCTTCCTGTCCTGATATTTGTTTTACCTTTTCATACATACCTACTACATCTATGCTCTGCAGTTTTTCAATCTCTCTACAGTTCTAAAGGGTGTTCCAATAACTTGGACCAATTTTAAGTGTGAATTAAGTTTAAGTTTCTAATGATTTTTTTCTTTTTTTTTTTTCAGATTTAATAGCTCGAGTCTTTTGCAATTTCAACCATGGAAAGAAAGATTAAGAATCAAAGAACATGTTAAAGTTATTGAAGCCTATTACGAAAACAGACGTTCAAATTTATAAATAAACAGCCCAATGATTCTGCTAGCAAAAAAATGCATATCAAACCATAACCTTTTGTAGATGCAGTGGCTTTTCAAGAATCTTCCTTGGGTTTTCATCAGCCCAAATGCGACAATTCTGCTTATTAACGAATCCACCAAGATGAAAATGGGCTTCGTCACTAAAGAGGATTTTTTGCGAAAAATCTTCATCGGCTTGCGTTTGCTTGTGCACCCAATTGACAAATGTACGGCGCTCCAAATGGTCAGCAGGTTTCAGTTCTTGTGTCAATTGAATTTTGTAAGCGTGTAGAGAGAAATCTTCTGTCAAAATTCAATGTAATGTTGTTGTGGAGAGGTTCAATTCCTGCACATGATGACGAATAGAGGTGTCTGGATTTTTGGCCACATTCTCATGCACTGCAGCAATGTTTTCAGCTGAACAGCATAAACAAACATGAAATGGTGTTTTCACATTTGCCACCGACTAAGTTTGTTTGAATTTACAAACAATTTTTTCGATTGCACTCTTGAAACTTTAACATGTTTTTTGATTGTTAATCTTTCCATGGTTGAGACTGCCAAAGACTTAAGTTGTTAAATCTGAAAGAAAAAGAAAAAAGTCATAAGACGCTTATAAACTTAATTCTCATTTAAAATCAGTCCAAGTTATTGGAACACCCTTTAGTTAAGTCATTCATTTTTTGCTTGCTTGTACTAACTTCTGATGGTTTTGTTTAACATCCAGCGACATTTCTTGGCATTATTTTCTGCCTTTCTTTCATTAGATTAAGAATTTCAATTTTCATTCACTTTTTTCTTGTTTCTCCTTGCTTAGCATGAATTTGTTTATATATATATGTATATTGATCTGAGTAACCTACAGGGAATTTCAAACTGAACCCTTTATTCAATTCACAGAGGTGGATTGCTCTCATTCTACTGTCCACATCAAGGAATATCTCGTAGAGTTCTTATTTTTAGTACTGCTCAGTTATTAATTGCCCTGTTTCCACACTGACCGACCCAGGGATTGAACTCATAATTACTACATTTATAAACTAAGACTTTAATCTACTAGGCTACTGTCTCACAAGATGTAGAACTTTGGATATATTGCAGAATGTAGTACTATATTTCTAAATCGTTTGTTGATAGTTAACTAGTTTGTCTCCTTATGGCTCCTACTAGGCTTTTCTATGTTCACAATCATCTTGGATGTCAATCAAATCCAGTGTTGGTTATTGGTCATTCACTGTATAATGATGAATCCCATTTTCTCTGGTCATCATGTGATACAAGTTCATTAACATTTAGAACTCTGCATCATTTATAAATATTACTTCCCCTTTTACTGTATATGGAATCCCCTCAAAATATAGTCTTTTATATATTAGTTCTATATATTTGAAATTGCAGTAGCCTGGTTCTCAATTTCAATCAAGATTATTTTAGGTGTTGCCATAGAAGGACATAACTACACAAACAAGTAATTCAAATTTAACTTGCATTGGCAGGACTAACATTTTGCTTGGCAAAAATAGTCACCTACAGAGTTCTAAAGGTTAACCATTTCACATTTTTGTTCTCTTTCTATTTTGGTATTTAGGTTCCCCCATGAAGATTTCTTGTGGTTTACACTGGTATTTGTCATTTTGTACCATACCATTACCCATATCTAGGGATATCTTGTCTAATTCTTATTTTTAGTACCACTCAGTTATTGCTTGCCTGGTTTTGACCAAGCCCAAGTACACACAGTTTGAACCAGGGACTGAACTCATAATTACTATGTCACCAAACCTGGTGTTGGTTATTGGTCATTCACTGTATAATGATAAATTGCTTTTTCTCTGTGGTCATCATGTGATCCAAGTCCATGCCAGCTGACCATTTCACACTCTTGTGTGACACCATTTGTGGCGGAATTTATGACAAGTTTTGTGATGACATTCTCCGACCATCTGTCATCCACTGCACCTGTGATTTCATCCAAGGTTGATTGTAGTTGCATATACACCCAACTCACTATGTGCATAGGTTTGTCTTGGCCGCAATCGCTTTCAACATTTTTCAAAACTCTGATTGGGAAGTAGCAACAGTATGATTTCTCACTTAACCACGGGATCCTTCAGCTTCAAGAGGTGGGCTGCTATCTAACTTCCAGGCATGGAAAAGGACCCTTGCATTCACTGTCTGTCACTTCAGTCCCTGCATCCTCCACTCTTGGTCACTGTGCAGCTACTAACTCACTGGTTACCTACCCACTTCTTGCACAGTTAGACCCCTTTCTACTCAACTTTCTGCCTTTCACTGCTTATATGGATAATCACTGGGGTCCCATCTGCCCATCTGGAAATGCTGAGACCATCCCAAAATCACATGGGTGATCAAATCTTCAAAAGACTACTTTTATGACTATCTAAAAGTCACTGATAAAATTTTATGTTTGCCAATTCAAAGGCATGAATCCTAAAAACACAGCAATTCAGTTGCCTCAAGGATGGACTGGAGACGAAATTCCTATGAAATTCAGATAGCTGAGTGGACTTAAAAGGAAGGAATTTATCTCCTTATCTTCTAAAGATGTGTGAGAAATCAGATTGTTACACTTGTTCTCTTCCTATTTTTGTATTTACATTCCCTATGAACATTTCTTGTGGTTTACATTGGTATTTGGCATTTTGTACCATATTGTAAAACTTGCCCGTCTCTTCTTTGGTGTTTTCGTACATCAGTACAATATACTATTATGAATAAGAAAGAAAAATAAAATAAAATACTAAATAATTGGAAAAGTATGAACTTACTTATATGTGATATTTTCATTGATGTTTCTCTGGTTGAAAATGGTAATAGCAGCTTTAGCGGTGCTGACACAGATATGGTCCTCACGATTAAGGGCTGGACGAACACGCACGGCAACTTTCATCTTGCTCTGCAGTTTCCCTTCCATTATTTTAAAAATCTGAATAAAAATCACGAACAAGTTCAGTGAGTACACAAAAATTGAAAGAGGAATAAACCAGGAGTTCAGAATAAGCTTTTTTTCACCTACACTGATTGATCAACTTTTTTTTTTTTTTTTTTTTTTTTAGAGCTTATCAACCCTTTGTGGGTTATTTAAAGCTGAAACATTTTTTGAATTGCAACTTTTTTTTTTTTTTTTTTGCCAGCCAACCAACCAACCAACCAACCAACCAACCCTATGAGCATACACTGTCAGATACTCTGGCTAGAGAATGAGAGGCAGACCAAGAAGACGCTGGAGTGACTCAGTAGCAGACTCTCAGAGTCCATGAGATCTCTCCTCCAGACCACTCACCTTGCCGCTGAGAAATGACCGTGTCTCCCCGTGATACCTAACAGCACAAGTGGAAAGAAAAACATAAAACTAACCCTATTTTGGTTTTCTTTGAATTCATCCTTCACTACTACTCTAATTATCAGCCCTCTACGAGTATTTATTTAATTTTTAGTTTTATTCAAGTTGCATTTCCCAGAACCATTTGGATTGAAAATGGAAATAAACACTAAGACAGTAAAACACCCAATGACAAAAAATGGTTTCCCAGTTGTAGGATTGCACATACTGCTGGTTAATAAATTAATGCTTTGAAAATAAATATTTAACATTTTTCACCCAACTGGTTGCGTTCCCCACAACAATAAAAACATGCTTTGTGATCCCTTTGAAGGGTATTTAAGCAAAGTTTCTAGACAGACAAATTACTAAGGAGAGACAACAGCAACAAGTCACGACAAGGGCTTAAAAAAATTCCTTACTCATTCCATTCTTCTTCCTCACCAAGCTACGGGATACTTACACTTTTCTCTTCACCTCTTCTTTCACACACATAAAAAAAGAAATCATTTCTATTCATCTTCGAAAACAACTACAAATACTACTACTACTATAAGAATTTTAACACTTATACATGCTAAGCAAAATTGGTGGAATGTTGTTAGATGCACCCTACCTAAAAATTTAATTCAAGTGCATTCATGTGATAGTATTAATTTAAAACCAAGTATAGTAATATATTTAAAATATGCATTGCAATGATATATGTTCAAAAAATTGTCTATATTCTTCCAAATATTATTAGCCTTGAACTTAAAAAAAAAAAAAAAAATCTCTATAAATTGCCTCATCCAGGTGTGATCGTTTCATATCAGCTTTTGAACCATCAATTCTCTTTAGGCGTTTCTTGATTGCCCAATATGCTTCTACTATTAGTACAGGTCCCCATCATTTGGGTCAAAGAAATTCTGATTATGGTTGACAAATAAATGCTGAAACCCAAGTGTAACTAACCTAGGTACCTCCATGAGATTGCTAAAAAAGAGCATAGCATGATGAAAAAAATGCCAAACTTGATGAAAACAAAATTTTATCGTCTAAATGTTCATGTTATTATTAAGAGGAAAGATCAAAGTATTTTGCGGGTATTTTTAATTTTTTTTTTAATTTTTTTGTAATCGTTCTTAGCACCTTCAAAATTTTTATTAAAAATCTTGTTTTTTTTTTTGAGTCAGCAAAATTGACGGATAATCGATAAAATTTATATTCTTTTAAAAATCAATTATCATTTTTTCAAAACTTATTTTAAGAAAATCAGAAATTATAATGTTTATCTAAAATATTTTGAACCAAGCTTCTGCGCCAAAAAGATGTAATTTGAAAATAAAACAAAGCAGATCATAACCTTTTGCGTCACTTGACAGGTGATGGATGACGCATTTATAGAATTACGGGATCATAATTTGTTCTACAGAAACCGAAAAGTGAAGTTATTTACCTCATTATTTTAAGGAAAACTTTCAGTGCTCTAATTTTGTTCTTTTTTTGTACTTAGCTTTCACCTTTACGTTTACAATGCTTTATGGAAAATATATTATAAACAAATTAAAATAAGACTTAAGAGTGAGATTAAATTTCATATTTCATAAGAAAGGTATCTAAATGTATAGGTACCTTTCTTATGAAATTTTATCAGAAGTGCACATAAAATACTATAATTTTATGTACATTTATTACATTTTACTGTGTTATTTGTATTTCCATTCATTTTATTATTAATTTTGATATTTCATTTATGGAAAAATGTCAACTGAGATTAATATAAAAATAAGATCATATAAATTTCATAAGATGATACTGATACTTGTAGGTACACTTCTCAGTTGAAAATGAAAAATCAAATTAACTTCTCGCGTGTTTCGCAAAAGGACACTTAGGAAACCCGATGCAGCTTTTAACTAATTTTGTAATATTTTAACAACTTAAATGTAAAAATCTATTATAATTACAGAAATAACAATTGTACTAAAAATTCATTTTTCATCGAAAAAAGTTTTTGCTTTCAGAAAATGTTGTCCATATTCATGCAAATAAAAAAGCATTTGAAATTAAATAATATATTTGATTTGACTTTGAGTTTTGTATGTTACAATTCAGAACTTATTTTCAGGTGGGTCCAATTAAAAAAAAAAAAAAAAAAAAAAAAAAAAAAAAAAACATGATTTGCAAATTGCATTCCTCAATGCCTTGTGCTTTTTTTAACTAATGTAAACCCGATGCGATCGAATTTCTAGCGTTTTCATAAAATTAGTTATGCGGTGTGTGGCGGGGAGTAATAAATATAAAAATTTAAAAAAATATAAATATAAAAAAAAAAAATATTTCTGCCATGCCTTAAAAAAAAAAAAAAAAAAAAAAAAAAAACTTATTTATAATAATTTCGATCATCTGTGAATAGTTTCTGAAAGTTTCATTAACAGGTAAATTTTGGTTTTATTTCCTCAAGCGCTAAAAATCCCTTAAAATTTTCCAAAATTGTCAATTCCGTGCAAATGTATTAGGTTGGTGCAAAAATAATGTCGTTTTCTCACATAGTAACACATGTGAAAAAACGATATTATTTTTGCACCAACCTAATACTTAACTTACTGGACTCAAATTAACAATTATATTTATGAAGAAACCTACTGCTTTGGAGTTATCGACAAAAGAAATCGGACTTCTTGTTAGTCATTCATCCCCCATTACTGTCATCATGAATACTGATTTGGAGCAGGATACTTGCGCTGGCCTTTGGGTTTGGCCTACTTACTTCTTTTACAGAAAATCACTTTACCGTAAAGAAATGTATTTTTTTTTTTTGTTAAAGTGTAGTTTTAGTTATAACAAAAACAAATTAAATAAACAATAGAACCTTTTTCCGTTTCGAATAGCAATGAAAGATTTAAAAGAACAAATTAATAAAAACAAAGCATTTTTTATATTTTAAAATTGAACAAAAAAAAAAAAAATTAATGCACAAACTTGTGTAGGAAAGGGAACAAATTAAAAAAAAAAAATTAAATACAAAACAATCAACCCTACTACTTTACCAAGTTTGTGCATTAATTTTTGTCCCCTTTTCTTACAACCCATTGTAAGCGGCCCATCCATCACTATGAATGAGAGAACCAGCTGCAACAGTTTCCGTGCTTTTGTCAGAAAAATGCACCAGGTAGCCTTTTTTTTTTAGAAATCAATATTTTTATCCATTCTTGACGTAATAAATAGTTATTGTAAATATTCATTTTTCATCGAAAAATTTTTTTGCCTTCAGACAATTAATTATCCATATCCATAAACAACTAAAAAAAAGCATTTGAAATTAAATAATATCTTTGTTTTATTGAATTTTATTTTTTATGTTACAATTCAGAGCTGATTTTTAAGTAGATGTGATGTGGACTGATTTAAAAAAAAAAAAAAAAAATTAAAAAAACATTTTTTTTCCCTCAAACAGTTGTGCTTTACTTTTTAAAATGGTTCGGTATTAAATTTCTAGAGTTTTCATATGGGTGTCCTGTCAAAATATAGAAAATTATTTTTACCATGACTTTTAAAAAAAAAAAAATAATAAATTTCCATCAATTCTGAATAGTTTCTGAAAGTGTCTTTAAAATCCGACAATTATTTTATTTTTGCAAGATTTTCCAAATTAATGTACCATTTAAAAAAAAAAAAAAAAAAAAAAAAGAGCTAAGTTGCTTTGCTATTATTTATTTTATTTTTAGTGCTTCCGCTGACGCGAAGAGAAAACAAGCTTTTTTTTGGGGTTTTTTAAATCAAAAGTTAGAATGTTCTAAAAAGACGGCAAGATTTTAAAAAATAATTAAAATATAATTTGTTCTTTGATCTTAGTAACAAACATTTTTGTTTGACAATAAAATTTTGTTTTCGTCGAGTTTGGGGGGGTCTTTTTTCATCAAGTTACATACTTTTTTTTGTTTTTGTTTTTTTAGCGAAATTGTGGCGGACCCTCGGTAAACGGCCAAATAAAAATAAATTAAAATTACAAATAAATAAATGTAACTTTCCTTTATCCTTTTACAAGATTTTTTCGTCTTTCAAGACGAAGTAAAATAGACAGAATTTGTTTTTAAGTTATTTACAAAAAGTTACACCCTTCCTTATTTGTTTCGTCTTTCGGGATTAATTAGAAAAACATTTTCAATCAAAAATAAAAATAAATAAAAATAAAATAAATAACCGAGGATCTGTCTCGTATTTTTAGCACTGGTTTAAAAAAGAAAAATGAAAACAAAGGTGCCTGCAATTCTAAGATTAAAAAACATTTTCCACAAATTATAAATTCACCACTGGAGTCACGAAGAAATTAACGAAAGACTTTTTAAAATTCAATTTAAAATTCCGGAGGCGGAAGAGATTTTTGAAAAGAAAAAAAAACATTAAAAAAAAAAAAAAAAAAAAAAAATACCCCAAAAAGAGGAACACATTTAGAATTTTTATTCTCTAAATGTGTTCCTCTTTTTGGGGTATTTTTTTTTAAGAAGAAAATATTTAATATTGTAAAAATAATTACAAATGAATAAAAAATAAGATATTTTAAAATTTATATGCACTGCAGCAATAACCGGATTTAAAAAAAAAAAAAAAAAAAAAAAAAAAAAAAAAGAAAGAAAGAAAACTTGCAACGACTTTTTGTTTTTTGTGCCAATGGCAGAAATCGGTCGAAAGTGAAATGACAATAAAAAATAAAAATAAACTAAAGTGAAATTTGATCATAGATATTATTAGTTTTTTTTTCTATGAATAAATTCATTCAAAAATTGCATCAACCAAAAATCGAACTTGACAAATGTAAGGAATCACTACTAATTTGCCGAAAAAACAGCATAGCATGATGAAAAAAAGGCCTAAATTTAATAAAAACGAATTTCTATCGTCAATGTTTATGTCATTAATAAAAGGAAAGACCAAAGTACTTTTCATTATTTTTTTTTTAATCCTTTCAAGCCCGTTCGAAATTGAATAAAATTCTTTTTTTTTTCCACTTCAGCGGTCGACGTTACCAAAACGCCTTATTTCCAGAAAAAAAACATTGATTTGGAAATTCTTGCAAAAATCAAATAACTGTCGCATAAAAAAATTTTCAGCAGTTATTCACAAATGAAATTATTTTTTAGTCATTTTATTTTTATTTTTTAGAAAGTCATGGTAAAAATATCTTTCTTTTACATCTGTTACCCCCATTTAATTAATTTCATTTTTATGAAAACAAAACTCGAGAAATTCTACGGTATGCTTTTTTAATGATTAGTGTGGAATCCTAATGCAAAAAAAAAAAAAAAAAAAAAAACTTATCTTTAATTAAAAAAAAAGTGTAACTTACTTATTTTATTGATTCGATTCCTCGCTTGCTTTTAGTTTTAAAAAGTTAAATATTCCGCGGCTAGGATATTTTTAAAAATTAAGTGCAATTCGTTTCCTAGTAAATTTTTGGGATCCACAGCGAAGAAAATACCAAAGTTGCAAGTGTAAAACAGTAAGCTGAGTGTAGTGTCTGTAAACATTTCAAATGTTTGTAAGTAGTAAAAACTAAAAAGACATCAGTTATACTTGAAGCAAGAGCAGTGACAAATCTCCTTTAAATGACTGATCCAAAAAAATCTAAGACAGACAAAACTTAAAACTAAAAGTTAAGCGCTTCGTGCCACACCCAACTGGATCAATAAACCTTCAGTAGCAAATATTTAAAATCTCGTACTCACGTTTCGCCATTTAAATTTCCTTCTTGAACTCTATCAACCAATCAAAAGCTTGTGCGTAGAGTGATCTCCCTTGATCTAGCACTTGCTACGTAATGATGAGTTCCTTGAGCAGATGATCACTGTATGCTCCCAAATTGGTGATCTTGTGTCAGATTAAGCTACGTTTAAAACATCAATACGAAAGTGTCACTTGAGAGACTTACCCTGGAGTAGTGGTTGTTGGGACTGGGTTTAACAAAACAATGATGGCATAGACAATCGAATCCCAACGTTGATTTCAAAAATTTACTTTTTAAGTCCATTATTTTTTTTATCTTATTTTATTATTTAACATTTAAAATTAAAACAGGTGTCATAACTGTAATTCGGCATATATATATATATATATATATATATATATATATATATATATATATATATATATATATATATATATAATTTTGATTACTTTCTGTTATTCAACATTTTTAAACAGTCACTGTCGTTATTGGCGGTATATTTGACAACGATTCGTTTTACTTTTTTTTCTTAACAAGAAAGAAGAAAGTAAATGCAAAATAATTAAAAAGTGAATATAAAATAATAATTAAAATTAATGCATTAAGTGTGTTTATTGATCTTTATCTTGAGGAGAGAATAAAGAAATTATATAATTTTTTTTTCTTTACTGATGTTTTTGAAAAAAATGATGGGTAATTTGCAGTTTAAGCCCCGCGCTTAGTTTCTAATAAAAATTTCCTGAATAGTTGCATTTAGGTGTATATTTACATGCTTAATTAAAAAATAGCAAAGAAATTTTGCTAAAAGCTACCATTTTGGAGTTATCGATAATAAAAGTTCGAACTCATTCGTGTCACGGCTATAGCACGGCAGCCATTATACTGGCGATGTTTATTGTTTACATATATTTTTCTCGGAGTAATCATTTGCGGAATTTTCTCTTATTTTAATTAATACGCACGTAATGTGCGAAATTTTAAAAAGAGCATGATTATTTATTTACAAAATAAAAAAAAAATGCTAGAAAGGAAATAGGAATTGGAAGTTCAGGACCAGCGCTCAGTTTGTAATAAAAAATTTCTCGAATAGTTGCGTTTTTTGTGTGTAAGTGTACAATACATGCTTAATTGAAAATAAAGAAATATTGATAAAGTCTACCGTTTTGCAGTTGATCGATACTAAAAGTTTTGGTTCAAATTTTTAATTTTATTAAATTTTGGAGTTTTAAAATAAGATTTCATTTAGTATTATTACAATTTGTTTTACTATTTATTTCATTATTGTTTTATTAATTGATTTGATTTATTATTTAAAAAAAAAACACTTGTCATTGCTTTTTTAAATAACGTAATCAAATTTACCAAAATCCCAAACCCTACTCTCACCCTTGCGTAGTAATTGAGACGAGTAAGATAAGTAAAAAGGCTGTTAACTAAGTAAGCTTCCGCAAATGATTTCTCTGAGGTGAATGTAACTAAACAACGTCATTAATGGCAAACGGACCCAATGCTAATAACTATTCGGCGATTTTTTATTAGAAACAGAGCGTGGGGATTACACTGAAAATTAGCCGCCATTTTTCAAAGACATTAGTAAAGAGAAAAAGAAAAATTGTAAATATGTTAATTTTTAAATAATTTAAAACGCTTCTTTGAAATTTGCAACTTGCGTTGTTTTTTTACTTTTAACGTCCTTTTTTCATTGTAAAATTATACTTCAGTCTGAATATTTGTCTCAGAGATGTCAGTTAAAATTTCTGGATCCGTGGTAAATCTTCCAAGTTTACCACATAAAATACTGTAGTAAAAATTTTTTACTAAAAATAAGTCTATTGCACTCCCAGCAGTCACTTGTACAAATCACAATATCACTGGTTCAATTCCCTGTTCTCGCCGTCTTCACACGTCACTACGTATAGTCAACGTATTATTATTTTTATTTATTTTTATTTTTTTATTTTATTTTTCCTCCCCCTTTTCATGTCTCCAGCACTCTTTTATCAGGCCAACACCGCGGTTCCCAGCCAATCGGCTTTCTTCGCTGTTATTTTCGGTTACACAAGCTGCAAGCAAATTGCCTCCTCCAGTTCCACCAATCAGCACACGACTTGATATTGGTGGAAGCATTCCAAACTGTACAAAAAAAAACCCATCCTTGCACATACTGCTAGAATGGCTGGATATTTAAAGCATATTGTAAATATTCATTTGGGGGATCATTTTAAAAGTTCTTAATTTTGACCCTCCCCCCACGACCAATAATTGTACATAAGGGGTCTAGTTAGGACATCATAGAGAATTTGAGGTATTATGGTGGACGTAGTAAGAAAGGTAGGAGTGAATGTGCTGTTTTGGTGATTGGAATATTGTTGGCTTGATTGGGTCAGTGTCTGCGACTAGCTAAGTTTAGAATTAAAGACAGATGAAGACCGTCCTTCCCCATCCCCCTTTTAGGCCTTGTGCCGCATTTTGTATTTATCATACAAATAAATATTGAATGGCTGGACGGGAGAGTAATGCCATTTTTCACGAAGCAAACTTGATGTCACGTGCTGCCCGTTAAGGTAAGACCCTTATTCTCCTATACACCAGATGCAAGCCACTCTGGCTCGCTTGCTTCTACGGGACTGTTCACCACAAATACTTATTTAGCTTTAAGTTAGTTCATCAGCCAGCAGATTATTCTCGTTTAAGAAAGATGATTGTTAAGATTTCTGCCTCCATGTTTGTTAATTCTTCCGAGTTTACCATGTTAAGTATGGATTTAGTAAAGAAATTTCGACTCATTGTGTCGAATTATTAAAATCGTATTTAAAAAAAAATCTACATAATTTAAACTAAAGTAATGTTTGGACAAATGGTCTATTTTTACTTGAGGATGAAAGGGAGTAGGGTTGTTTGTATTGGGTGACTTTTGTTATGTTTTAAATGGTTTTTAAAAAAATTCCGAAACTGAGTGTAATGTAGCTTGTGAAAAGTTATTTTTATTAATTTATAAGATTTGTTGACGGAAATGAAACATATTTGTAAAAGACATCAAATTGTTTCATTTGCGGATTATAAGTAAAGTAAAGTGATTCAATTCCAAATTAGTCTAAAAAGGACACGATTATTGGAAGAAATAAAATTGTTCCTAAGATGGGAAAAGTTATCAAATTGATTTGTTAGCCCAGAAAGCTAACATTACAAAATATTAAAGTCATTCAATATTATTAGAATTTAATTTGAGAGCCACTACTACGATGTTTTACAAGTTCACGTTCTAGCCTCTTTTATAATCCTCATCCCAACTTTTTCCCTTGCTTTCAAATTCGGCTCCCAAAGCCTTGATCCTTATCGGAGATAAGAATATATTTTCTGACGAACAAGAGAGCTGGAAAATATGAAAAGGAATTTGACCACAATTATTCTGTCCATGATGCCATAAAGTCTGGGGGTAACGTTCACAACTTATCAGACCCTTGCTTCCAAAAAGAAGCTCCCAAAAACTTGATTCTTATCAGAGATAAGAATATATTTTCTGACGAATGAGAGAGCCAGGAAAATCCATAGAAATTTTGGAAGAAAAAGTTCCCGATATTTCCGAGCCTATTAATCTCCATAAATACGGAGAATAAGCGTCTCTTGGACAGTGAGTATTTTTGTTCCAAAAGTGCTAGCCAGGGGGTCGAACGCGATGTGGGACATTCTCCTGGCTACCGAAGGAGAGGCTAAGAAACTATCCGGAAGTATTCTGACAACAAAATCAGTCCGGTTTCAGACGGAATACATAGGCACGCGCCGGACTAAAATTACCATACATGGTGTGCCCGTGGACATTTCGGAAGACAAAGCGGGGGCCTTTTTCTCCCATTACAGGCAAGTTGAGGAGGTCAGCGCAGTGGTTAGCAAGGCTAGCATTGCGACTGGTGATTTCGTGCTCCAGGTCACACTAACCTGCCAAAACTTTGGTGTGATACCAAACGTCTTAATGTGCAGAGAGAGGAGAATGCTTGTGATGGTGGAGGGACGCAAGCCCTACTTGGGGTACATGGCAAAAGCGTGCCCCGGGAAGAGTGCAACACGGTCGTCAACAACAAAGACGAAACCGGCACAAGCAAAAACTACAGCAACAGCAGCAGTGGTAGCAATAACCAAAAAGGCCCCAGATGGAGACTGGAAGGAGGTGCAGAGGAGAGGAAAGACAGCCAGCTCGTCCTCCCCCCAACAGCATGAAGCGTCTGAAGCCAGACACCCACAAACATCACCGCAGAAGCGGCCTAAAGAGGCACAGCGGTAGCAACAGAAACTGTCACAACAAAACCAAGAGAAGCAAAAACCCCAACAGAAGCAGAGACATCAGCAACAACAATCACAGCAAGAACAGTCCAAGAAGCGACCAGTAGCAGAGATGGAGAGGGAGGAAATGCCTCCACCTGCTCGTCATCGTTGACGAGGAGCAGGGAGGAAGAAGACGAAGAGACTGTACCAGCAGAGAAACGCCTTGGTCGAAGTAGGGCGGAGAGGCACATGAACAAAACCAAGTCCCTAGCCGTACCGACTTCGCCCAAAGAATCAATTGGCGTCGAACAGAGAGCTAGGAGCCTCCCACATTCACCTACCCTCTCCACTTCTTCCCTCAGTTCAGCATCTTCTCCCTCACCTATACACTTTTTCTCCGCCGCAGTCGGCCAGGGGAAAAAGAAAAAGAAGAAATATTTCCCAAGGTGGACAGAAAGGTATATGAAAAAGACCTGTCCACACAAAAGAAGGCCCTCTTGGGGCTATTGTTCAAATTGACCACGGTAGATGGCAAGTTGGTGGAAGACACTCGCAACTTCCTGGGAGCACCCGGCGTCATCACCTGTGTAAGAGAAAAGGTGGGGGGCATCTGATAGTGTGGGACTACCTGTCCGAAGCTAAAGACTTGTTCCCAAAAATAAGAATGTTCAAAGCGGGTTCGCCCGACCTCAAAAAAATGCAAAATTTCTGTGCAGGGAGGGTCTCGGTGTAGCTTCATCCCTCCTTATATAGGGCAGCAAAACTAGCCTCCCCCACGGACGTCGGCGGAATTATCCTGGATGATCAGATGACGACGGAATTGGGCACAGGGTTCCTGGGACATTTCGTCGGAGCCCTTTCCGTTGCAGATTTCCAACTCGTATGTGACTAAGTTGGATTTTTGTTTCTATTGCTCTTTTTATCAGGCATAAAAATGTCTATTAAGATATCCAGTCTGAATGCGAGGAGCCTAAGGGATCGGGGTAAGGCTGCCCACCTGCTTCGTAACCTCGGGTCATTCGGTGTGGATGTCGCCGCGATCCAAGTGACCCACTTTGTTTGCAAAGTTGATGTGTGTGTGCTGTCTAACGACTTTGTCGTCGATTCAGCATATTGACCAGAGGATTTTCTTTGCTGGTGAAGCGTACCCTGGACGCGAGGGTTGGACCTTGTCCATGCGGATGCCGAGGGCTGGTTGATCATGGCAGATATTGTCGTAAAAAGTGGCTCATTTCGGATGGTTGCGGTTGTGGGGGGTGGGTGCGCGTATAGTTTTTCGGTAGTTGGGCTGTTCCTGGTGGATTCAACGCGCCTAGTCTTAATGGGGAACTGGAATACCGTCCTGGACCCCAAATTAGATGAGGGGCGGGGAGCTATCGGGAGGTCGGGCGATCGTAGCCTGGTTGATCGCAAGTTTGGTCTCGTGAATAGACAGCGGTGTAACACTATTTAGCTATGGTAATCAATAAACTAATTAGTCATAAAAATTGAACGGGAAAATGCTGAAAACAGAAAAGAAGGGTTAAGAGATATCCTGAGGGATATACCGATCAACATAAGAAGATTTTTTTTTTTTCTCAAGAAACCGAAAAATTGCATCAACGATAATTTTACAAAAAGGCAATGTGGCGTTCTCTGACAATCAATTGACGATGGTCGTTAAAAGTGCTGGTTAAGAAAACACAAAATAACCAGAATCGATGACAATACGATCTATCGTTCGAGAGTGCATAGATATTGTGTAAACAGGTAATATGACCAAGGAAATGGCCAGATGAGAGGGCCATGTGTTAATTGTAGAAATTTTGGCAGATGCAAAAACGATTTGCGTAAACAAAGTTCCAGTTGACAATTCTAAACTGCTCATGATCTGGGATCAGGATAAGAAATCTTGAATAAGCAGTGGTGTCAAAGATTAATGAAGCAAGCTTAGCCACACCAGCATGACCGAGACGCCATTGGTCGTGTGGTAGCAGTGGTGATAGGCGGAGGTAAAATAGTAAGAGAGACGGAAAAGTTACTAACGCCCACCGAAAGGAATTGGTGTGAGGTACTAATGTGAGGAGGAAGGAGTTTAGGAGGATAACTATCCTGCAACAACTCCTCATGAACGAAGGGACCCCCCCACACCGAAATAGGAATTAATTAATTTTCCAAAAATGGGAAGTAATTAATTTTCCAGGCCAGACAACAAAGGGAACCTTGTTGGAAATCGGGGATTCACCGAAAACCCCAGGCTGCATCTAACCCCGCACCCGGTTTTGGTTGAAGTTCATATAATGCAAGCAGTTCGCTAGTTCACATTTTGCAGTTGGAGAGAGCTGACTGAGAGATTCCAACACGAGAACCTACGACTTTGCCTTTCTACAAAGAGCAAGTTATACTGACGAACAAAGCTAAGCCAGCGCCTAAAAACTAAACCAGTTGACTTAGAAGACTAGAACTTTTCTAGAAGTATAAAAGTGTCACTCTCAGAAGAAAAGGGGTTGGGAAGAACACACACTCCTGTATAGAACAGACTGATGAAAGTTGATTTGTTTTCTTTAAACTTGTAACACCATATCCTCACCCCACTGGACCCACCAGACCGGCCATTGGGCCCTTGTGGTCCAGTATTACAGGTTAGACACAAGTCTCCAATTCCCAATGTCAATTCGAAGCCACTCTCCAGCCTTGTTGTGATTTTTTGATCCTGGAGAGTAGTCATCAGATTGTAGAAATCCGGAAGCTCCCCATTGGTCCACCTGTGAGTTCGTCAGGTGAGAATTGGGTTAACAGAAAAAATAAATAACCAAGTCGATTCAATTTCGAAAGGACAAAAGTTTTCTTTTATATATAAAAGCAAACATACACATAAAAAAAAAAAAAATTCTTGTTGCACAAGGTTGAATGTTTCTTGTATGTGAACAATAACCAAACAAACACAATGCTTCGAATAATTTCGGTAAAGTGGGATGTGGCTTTCGTGGTGGAAATGTTGTTTTGCTTTTGGCGCCATATTTATTTTGATAGGGTTTTATTGTTTGCATATTTCTTTTTCTTTCAAAGGATATTAATGTTTTTTCTGTGACATCTTTATATTTTTTTTTGCCTGTGTTAATGTCATTAGTTACAATAGCTTTGTATATTATGTTATTGGTTAAACATTTGTTAAGTTAATTTTCTTTGTTTCTGGAGTTACATTCAATGATGTTATTTTGCTGGATGTTATTGGTGACTGATAAAATTGATTTTTTTTTTTTAAATGCATAATATAGAAAAACAATAGGATGCCTTATACAAACCAACAACCTCAAAAGATAGACCTTGTCCAAAAAAATACAAAAGGCAAATGACTGCAGTTTCTAAAATTTGTCCACAAGCCTGAGTGGAACAATTTCCAGAAAACTTATGTCAATAACAATGTGTTTTTCTGCAAATTTTGTTATAGTTTTGACTTTTTTAGGGTTGTCACTATAAAGACCACATTTTAAGTCTGAAAACTATTTGTCAGAAAAAAAAAAACTGGACAAAACCAACAATATCTGAAATGGTTTGAAGCCGACTTGCCAAGGTAATAAGTGCAGTCCTCAGGACATTAAAAAAAACATGAGATTATGAAGAATATTTTCCTAAATTTTTAAGATTTAAAATTTTTAAGTGCTATAAATTATGTGAAAAGGTGCTCACATCATTTTCTTCAATTGTGTTTTATAGATCAAGTCTCCATAAAACAACATTAGATCTGTTGTCAGACACATCAAAACAGTTAATGTTTTTTTTTAAAAAAAATGAATTTCTGAAATATTTTAAACCTAAAGTAAATATTTGTTTCAAATCAGATTGATTATACTTTAAATCAGCTAGTATTCCTCATATAAAGTTTCAGAAAAGTATATTTTACTTTTTGAACATGTTTCAATAAAAAGAGAATTATATGACAATGAACAACAACTAAAAAAGTGTGTTTATCAGCTAGTCTAAGCATCCCTTACCAAAAAATAGAAAACTAAAACACAACCTTTCAGCCAATTTCAATTCATTTTTGAAATACAAAGGATTTTGCTTCTTGGAAATATAAAATTTTATCAATTATCTTGAAATTAAAACTAAAATCAAAACTTCAAGAGATTTTTCATTTTTGAAAAATTCATTTTGAATCTTTGATAAAGTGTTTTCTGTGAAGGTCTACTTTTGAAGCATTCACATCTGGCCGACAGGTTTTTATGTTGAGTGAATCAAAAAGAGAACTAATTTGAAGCAGAGTATAACATTTATAAAAATTATCTTTAACTTGTACTTTTCATGTGCAGTAAGAAAAAGTTCAAATTATAAAGAGCAGGAATTTATTAGAAAGTAAAATATGCTTAAATTGTTGATTTTACCAGAGTTTGTTTTACAGGCTAGTTTTTGGTCTACTTTGCTAGTGTTAACATGAATCAAATGAAAGTAACTGCTTGGCCCGACTCTTATTTTTAAGTTTCTCTTTCCGTTGTATAATAATTTTATTTTTTGTCCAGAGGAAATCATCATTTGACAATACTGAATCTGACACTGTTGCAAATCTTCATCATCAGCATCTCTTACAATAGAAACAGTGTAGTTTTTCATGTTGTCACCTTCTCCAACAGAAAATATAACTTTGCCAGCATCAGGTTGAGTCTTGATGAATATATGCAACTCCACACCATAAATCCCATTTAAATCGTTGCGTTTTCTCCAGTTTATTTCCTCTTTATCTAGAAAAAAAAATTAGCTTTCATGATTTGAATGACATAAATAAATTATATATATGCACTCAGAGACAAAGTTTAACAAAAGCCTCCCACCCCAAAAAAACAAGGGAGTGTCAAAAAGAAGAGTTTGACACCTATTACTGTATAATCCCTCGACAATATTTATAGTTTGAAAAACACTATTTTTAGAATTTTAATAGCAAAAACATTAAACACTATTTAGTTGTTAGATTGTTTATTCAACAAAATTTTATTAAAAAATTTATTTATTCATAAATTTATCAAAATGTCTGAATTAACAAAGAAGAATTTTAAATTAACAGGGCTTGAACATTACATCTCAGATTTTTTTTGTATTAAATTTTCCAACTTTTTTTATATCCAAAGGGGAGGGGAACAAATATTCATATACATACAAATTTTTAATTTATTTTATTTCCAACTAAGGAATAAACATTCTTTTCATATAATTAACTGTACACAGATGGATAAGAAATAAATATATATAGAAAACAGAAAAAAAAATTGATTTAATAGAAATAAATCTCATTTATTCATTTTAATGGGTGAAAAAGTATTTGTACAATACAAAAAAAAAGATACATGATCTTCATTTAGTACTTTATAGAATAGCCATTATTCACTTTTACAGCAACCAACCTCTTGTAGTTCTCAATGATTTGCAAGTTTTATTTGGTAATTTATTTCATTCTTCTTTGCATATGTTCTTCAGATCTGGGAAGTTTGTTAGCAGCCCACTGGAATAATTTCATGCCTTAAAATATTAAAGCTCAATTCAAAGTCAGTCCATCAATTTTAATTTTTGTCATGACAATGTCATTTACTTGATCCCTGACTGCTCCCGTCTTACAAGATACAACAAGTATTGATTAATAATCAATAAAAAAAATGAGCAGATCTGATAGAAAACAAACTCAGAGAGAACCTCTTTGGTTTGTTTAATGGCATATTAACTACTCATGGGTCATTTGATGCCAAAATTTAATTTTCTTGTGAACAGTGATAATTTTTTGTGTTTTTCCAATAATGTGTTTGGTAATTATTTCTAATGTATTTTTTATATTTTCATGGTTTTACCCTCAGTTTGGGGGTTCACTATTTGCTCATAGATGGGACCCTAACAAGTGCTACCACCCTGGGTCAGGTTGGATCTAGGAACAACAGCAATTAAGTGTTGGTTCCACATTCCTCAAAACCTACCAATCAGAGATCTTGCTGCCAGATGTAATTTATCATCATAACCAAGTCAAGAGAGAGCCTCACAAAACTGTAGAGACAGAAAGATTCTTCATAGCACTTCGACTTTACAGCTTCAGCTCTAATCTCATTTAACAACATCTCCAAGTAGATGTATTTGACATGGAAACAGTATTCAATAGACATCAGGTTTCACATGTAATTTCCTTGTATTGGATAGTTTAAAAGCAAACTGTACTTCATGTGAATTTTTAATTGCTTTTCAAGAGAGATATTACTCAAGAGATTAGCTGAGGTCTGCAACATTAAGACTAGATGGTGCCTTCCAGCAAAAGACATTTTGAATTCATAACACACAAAATAAAAGATGAAATGTAATGATTTGGCATCTAAACATCTGTAACATTAATAAAAGTGCTTAAATTTGAAGTAACAATCAACATCTATTAAGAAAACATTATACTTACTTAATACATTTTGGGGAGGAATATTCCAATCAATTTTTTTTGGTAAAACTGGAAGAGAGGTGGGGGGAAAATAAATTAAATAAAAACAAAATTCCTCTTGTTGCTCAATGACAGCAACTATTAAATATTACAGATTGAAATTTACTTCATATGTTGGTTTTGAAAAGCATTTAACTTCAATGCTGTCCTACCCATAAATATACAGAATATCTACAATATATTCAGAAGTCAAGGAGGTGTGTCTTTCTTTGTCTGATTGATGTTTTATAGAAGGCTTATGAACAAAGTTACACATTCACATTCATTGGCAGATTAAAATGTAACACTGCTAAATAGGTGACTAATGATCCTCAATCAATTATAGACTATTTTCATTGATATCTAATGCAGAGCTGTTCTGATGCCATAGTTGGGACTTTCGGACTCCAAATGGCACTAAGTATCTTTAGCATTAATGATAATGTATTTGAAACTTACCATTTACAAAGTGAAAGTATCTCATCTGAAAAGGAGAAAAAAAAAGGTGGCTTTATTTTCCCTTTGGATTAATTCAATTTATTATTAACACAACTAACATAAAATAACCAAATATTTATTTATCTTTACTTAATATAAATTCTATTATTTATTTCATGGGGAATTTCATACAAGTTAATCTTGGTGAAATAGGCTTGAGTTGTATGTTTAAAAGTACATTTCAAAAGAGGAAAATGAATGCCTTGAGGTTTTTAAAACCTTGAAGAGAATGAAAGATAAGATTCCCTGTCTTATAATCTGTTGTGAATTTTTTATGAATATATATAGAAATATATATATATATATTTTTATGAATACATATATATATATATATATATATATATATATATTCAAGTGCCCTTTGGGAGATTGTATCTCCAACGAATTAAATAATATTTATGTTGGTCACGCCACAAACTCGCTTTCACAATGCTTAACATTACATTTGAATGAAAACTAACATTTTTAGGCATTTAAAACAACATGCCTGGCTGCACACACAATTCTGTAAAATCCTTGTCAAAAACACAATTGAAGCAATATACATCAAACAGTTGAAATCTAACCTAAACAAAATCAACTATGGAATCTCAACAAATATCCTTAAATGTCTATAATTGGTAACAGAAGCCATTGGTTTATACCAATGGCTTCCCATGCTTAATACTTCTCGAATTCACTATCGCATGATCATGTGTGACGTCATGAGCTGCGGTGTGATTTCCGCTTCTAGCGTCTTATATGCACATGTTTATCGTTGCTTGGAAATCATCCATGTAAACAATCACAGTATCATCACTGTCTTGTCCATATATTGTTTAATATGTTGTACAGTAATTGACATCTTTGATAATGGTTTATGTAAGCCGAAAGCTTAGATTGGATTAAAAAATATGGATCAATATTGTGATTTTCTTTCTTCGTTTAATGATAATGTTATTAAGCTTATCAGACGTTAGGAAAAGAATTTACATAAAATAAAGAGACAACACTTGTTTATATTTAATGAAACATGTATGAATATATATATATATATATATATATATATATATATATATATATATAAAACAAAAAAAAAACTAAAAAACTTACCAGCAATATCAGGAACGCTGTTGCTGGAAAGAGAAAAATTATTTACATTATTTGAACTGTTCTCGTCATCTTTATTGTCATATTCACAACATTTTGGCTGTTGTACACACTGAACTTCTTCAGATGATACATTTTGGAATTTTGAATTGAACACTTTATTTTTCTACCAGGATAGATTATTCTAGTTCCACACCTAAAAGATCTTAAACAGAGGCATGGGTTCAAGACATCCATATATGACAAGCCAAAATTCACCGGACAATACCTCAGTTTCACCACCCACACAGTGTAAGCAAGGGATCATCCGAGCAAACATCATAAGTAGCAACCCAGACACATATGAACAAGAAATGGCCAATATAAGCAGTACCCTACAACTTAACTACCCTAGGTACAGGACATCAATTTCGACAAATTGGTATAGAAGGGTACAAGAGGATAACAATACTCAGAAAACAGTATCTCTCCACTTTTACCCTATAAGAAGGGATTATTGGAAAAATTACAAAAGATCTGTGGTCCATCTGATATCGGGATGACCTTCATGGAGGAAAACATGATTAAGGACTGTGTGTGTACACCATCCCATGCAGCTGTGGCCAGAAATATAAAGCAGAAACAAGCTACCCACTTACGATAAGACTGCAAGAACACATAAAGCTGTAACACGAGGAGAAATAGAAAAATCAGGCATGGTTGACCATGTAAAAAAAGATTGCTGCAACCTGTGGGATGTGGTTGAACACCACTGGGAAATACAAAAACTTTAGGAATTGGCACATATGCTAAGTCATAAAATTCTCCTAAGCCAGCTAAGCACAGATATGAATATGAGAACCAGTAATACAGAGTGCTAGCGATAATAAACTAAGAAATTGTAATATGAGGTCAGGTAAAAAAAAAAAAGGTTACCTGGACATTAGGTTTATAGTCCCAAATATTAATGCACTGATATCCCCAAGGACACAATGGATAAATGCATTGGTTGAAGTAGAGGGGCTTATTTAATGGAAAAAAACAGAATGGCCTACTTGAAAGAGAAATCCCAATTTTGAAATGAAATTTTTTCTTCTAACAGATTTGCAACTGCCATTTTTATTTGTTACTTTGTTTGCTTTTCCTAACTCGTCAGACAGACATCAAAGGATATCGCCAGTAATGTCTTAATACATCCACTTTACTTACTGTCTGCCTACAGTTAGGAACCAAATTTTATGAAGTTGACTTAGTTTAATAAAAACAGGTGGTGTGTGGGGGGGGATACAAGAATTTTGTCTTTGTTTTGTCCTTTCTTTTTTTTTTTTTGTATCACACATGGTAACTGAGTTGGGTGGGGGCAGTTTGTCTTTTCATAAAGCCAAATTTTACAAATTATACTTTTTCCCTCCTAAAATTACATTTAATAATTTCAATAAAATTGACCAAATGATAATGTAGCTTTTTGTGTCTAGATGATGACTTTTCAACAATTTATTTATAGGAATTGATTTAAAACTAGTCTTTTTCTGTTTGCTGACTTTAGTTTTTCTTTTATTTAACATTGTTTGGTGTCTTTACTGATTTCAAACTGGTAACCCTGTGTGAACACACCCAAATTACTTTTACTCTTTAAAGAATTCAGATGAGGCAAAAAATCTTTGGAAGACATCTTTTTTTTTTCCCTTCAATTGGAATCAACCCAAGCAAAGCAGTAATAAGAACATAACACAGTAATAACACAAGAAAGGATTACAGGATGTGGAAAATTTACAAACAGAAACATTAATGATCAACAGAAAGTGAAGAGAGTGCTTGGGGGAGGGGAAGAGCTGACATAGCAGAAGTTGTCCCATATATCACCTACCTACCTACTCACCTGGATGAGCAGGTGAAACTGAATAAAACATCTAAATATAAATTGCATTATTTACATTATTCAAACTGTTATCCTCATCCTCATTGCCATGTTCACAATGTGTCAGCTTTCTTCGGGAGATTGGAAATTCGAATGAAACCCGGGGTAGATTGTTCTAGTTCCACATGCCATGCATCTTCCAGATGTCTCAGCAATTTCCCTTTAACTCAACTTTCTCTTTGGTTCAACACTGCTGTGGCCTGGCATTAAACTCACAACTCTTTGGGTCGAGTCTCTGGATCTAACCAACATCTTTTCCGAACTGGTCCTAGAGGACATCTGTTTATGAATTTTGAGACCTAATGTCTCAGCAACCATTGTTTTTGCCAGAGCTTATATTGCAATTTTTGTTGTTATTCATTGCTTTACCCTAGCACTCTTTATTACTGGTTCCCATATTGTATTCATTGTCTCAAGAGATTTTTGTGGCCTAGCATATGTGCTGATTCCTTCAGTTTTTGTATTTTCCAGTGATGCTTTCTGCATATTATTTCAATATCATTCCACAGTAAGCAGTGATCTCCCTGTTCCCTCCATATGGAGTGGGGGGTTCTTATTTGGAAGAGGTATCTGCGAAGTGTTGAACCACTTTTGAAGATTGTTCTGATGATATATGGACCACAGATCCTTTGTATTTTCTCTGATAATCCCTTCACATAGGGTAGGCAGACTGAAGCTGTTTTTTTGAGTGCTGTTATCCTCTTGTACCCTTCTATCCCAGTTTGTTGGAGTTTCTGCCATGTATCCAAGGTAGTTGTTATGTTGTAGAGTACTGCTTATACTGACCATTTCTTGTTCGTATATTTCTGGGTTGCCACTTATGACTTTTGCTCAATTTTGTAAGAAGTGGACAATCCCTTTCTTAAAACTTAGGGAATCAGCACATATGCTAGGCCACAAAAATCTCCTGAGCCAACCAAGCATAGAAATGAATACAATATGGGAACCATTAATAAGGAGTGCTAGAGAAACGCAATGAATAACAAAAATTGCAATATAAGCTCTGGTAAAATAGGCAATAATAACAAAAATTGCAATATGAGCATTGGTAAAAAAAATGTTTGCTGAGACATTAAGTTTACAAGTCCCAAAAATTCATACTCAGATGTCCTCAAAGACCAGGGGATAAAGACGACGGTTAGATCCAGTGACTAGACCCAAAGAGTTGTGACTTAATACCAGGCCACAGTAGTGGTGAACCAAAACTTGGAGAGTTGAGTTAAAGGGAAATAACCAAGACATCCAGAAGAGGCATGGCACGTGGAACTAGAATTATCTACCCCGGTGGACGAAATAAGGGGTTCCCTTCGAAATTCTAATCACCTGAAGAAGGCTGGAGTATAAAACAGCCGAAACGTTGTGAACATGGCAATGAAGATGAGGATAACAGTTCGAATAATAATGTAAATAATGTAAGTAATTATATCTCATCTCAGAGATTAGAAATGTGCGTTTTAACTGAAAAACCGACATTTTCTGTTTCATCTTCTCACCGTGAAACCGCGTCGAAATTTTTTACGAAACCGAAATCTTTCGGTTTTTAAGTTTATTACTTACTGAGTGGCCATATCCAAAGAAACAATATTGAAAAAGACTTTCATATGTTAATAGAATTAAATTTTATCAACATTTCTACCGTTATTGTAAGAGAAGAAGATTGAACAAAAATATGTTAAAAACATTCAATTGACTAGTTTTAGGAAATAAATGTGAAATCTATTTGTTTACAAAAGAAATGAAGAAGAAAAAACAAAGGAAATACGACATGATGTCTGAAATCTATTTGTTTCAGTTTAAAAAATAACTTTTTGTGGTAAAATTTAAAAATTAAGTTAACAAAATAGTAAGTAAAAATAAAAAAAATAGTTGCCAGTTTCGTCTTAATGTTAAATTTTCTAAAGGGTAAAAAAATAAAATTGTCTTCTAAGCCAGTGTACGCCAATCACAAAATAAAATTGTTGTAATTAATGTAAACACAAGAAAAATGAATGAAGATTTTTTTATGAATAAATTTCTCTTTTTTTTTATTTTTTTATCTAGGAAATGCACCAAAATTAGATAAGAATAAAATACTTCTTAATTTCACTTTTAAAATGTGCATATTTCCAGATATGCGAGTCTTAGTTTTCCACAAATAAAATTACGTTTCTATTGAATAATACACCTAAAATTAGATATTAAAAAAACAAAGTAATTTCTAATCTCAGTTTTAAAATGTGTACACGCTCTATATTTCTAAAACTGCAAGTCATTTTTTCAAAATCCAAAAGTAATTTTTTTTTCTTTTTTAGCCACTATAGTTCGGTGGATGCTCTGCTAAAATTCTCCTAAAAAGAAAATTAATTCATTTTATTTTTACAAATATCTGTGCGGATCTATTACGCACGAACATACATACATACATACATACATACGAAAATACAAATCACATACAACGCCAAGCATTCATTGGTTAATAAATCACCACTACCTTATTATAGACAATTTATAAATCGCAGCAATGCGACAATTTTGTAATCGCTCTATTTTTATGTAGTCAGTTTTGTGCACTTTTGGGAGAAACTGATCACAGAAGCTTTCTTAAGTCTCCCCAAAGCTCGCTTGCTGATTGGTCAATGCCAACCAACCAGATCGTCTGCACGTGAATAATAATTCTTCCCGCGCAGCGATCTGGAGCCTACAGTCACTTATTTAAGCAAGAATTTTTCTGAGCGAATTAGTGAGAATTCAGCTGCCAAACGAATCCACGACAGTCGAAACCATACGCCAACCTTCTTACTCACACACCACTCACTTGCTGAACATACCTTGTATACACTCACATAATCTTTTCTTACACAGCAATTCTTTCAAGAACTATTATTACAAGAGACTCATGAACATTATTCCAGTGAACTGTGAAATACTAAAAGAACAGTTAAAGAGAGACAACTCTTATTTTTTTGTCCAATTTTTCGCACCAAAAAAACGCTTAGCATGAAGAAAAAAGGCTCCAAACTTAATAGAAACAAAGTTTTATCGTGAAAAAGTTTATGTTATTATTAAGAGGAAAGACCATGGTATTTTTAAATTATTTTCTTTTAATTTTTTATTCCTTTGCAGCACATTTTAAATTTAGGTTGAAATTTTTTTTTTTTTTAGATCAGCAGCCATGTAATATTTAGCATTAGTTGTTTTTAAGTTGAAAAACACATTGATTTGGAAAATCTTGCAAAAATCAAATAATTGTCGAATTTTAATGAAGCCTTCAGAACTTATTTACAAATGAATGAAATTATTTTAGAAATGTTTGTCTTTTCGAAAGTCATGACATAAATATTTTTTTATATATCTGTTACTACCCCGCCTAAATTTAATTTTATGAAAACTTGAAATAATTTAATTTGCAACCTTTATTTTATTTTTGATTAAATGCACAAGCCTTTGAAGAATGTAAATCATCGATGTATTTAGTAAAAAAATGCGAAAAATTGTCCAAACTTTTACCGTTACGGTACCTCAATTGTAAAAATAAAAAATACAAAACCCAATAAAACTAAGACAATATTTAATTAAAAAAGCTTTTAATGGCTTTTCTGAATGACATAAGGTCATTTTTATCGGAAAGAAAAAAATTTTTGATGAAAAATGAATTTTTAACAATAATTTTTTCTTTTTTTCAATTTTAAATACATAAATAAAAGGTTGTTATATATTTTAAAATTAAGTTTCTTTTTGCAAGTTAATGGAAATGATCTTATTATGTTATCTACTTTTTAAAGATCATAAATTTCAAAGCTTATTAAAATCTGCAATGCAAATATTTTTAAAATATTGTTTTAATATTCCAAAATTGTAAAATCATCTCCGATAAAACTAAAAGTATGGATGCACAACTTGTTTCCCTTGATAGAAGCCAGATGTTTTCACTTCAGAAATTGCTTTGCATTCGTTCAGTTAACAGCACAACAACACTTGTCAAGTTTTCTGACTGTATATCGTCGCATTTTCAAAATTTTTCATTTTCTTTTTATTTTAATTTTCAAATATAAACAATTTTTCCTTTTTCACTGTGAGACAAACTGCAAATATTATTTCCTTTTTTTTTTGATTATTTTATATTTAATTTTAGGCAGGGACAAAGCGGAATGGGTTTCTCAGAAAAATATTTCATGAATCATAACTGACACAGCTGTTTTTGTCATATGAAAGACATGTCCCGAAAAAAACAATGTCGTCTGCTAAGTGTTGTTGTCATCACCTGGGTCACGAGGTGTTAAAAAAAAAAAAAGTAAAAATAAAAATGAAAGCTTTTAATTATTTTTAGGTGTATTCGCTAGATAAAAACAAGTTTATTTAGTGGGAAAAAAATAACTCATTTATTTTCCTTGTTTAGAAGAAATTTATTTGCAAAAAAACCTTAACAGTTGACAGGCGTACCAGAAAAGAATTGCAGTATTCTTGATTAAACATGAGGGTTTTCATTCTTTGGCTTTTTAAAAGCCACCCCATAAACTAATTTCTGGACAGCTATACCATTTTCTCTTAGAAATGTGTTGTCCAAAGACACAAAAATATAGATAGTTTATGCGACGTTTTCTTTCGTATTTTACCAATTTGTTAAATATGGTAGTTACTTTTTTTTTTCACCCCAAGCAAGGGGTTACAGAAGATTTGGAGCAAGATCAGATAGGAGTGATAGAAGAAAGGATGAGGAGAAGGGTAGTGGATAGATCAAGGCAACTGGAGATGTCGATTGACATTACATTTGAATAGCTGGAGATTATAGCTCTCAGAGAAACTGGAATAGGGAAGGGAGTTCCACAGGCGAGAGGTGCGAGACATGAAGCTATTGGAGTAGAAGAGACGGCTACATTTAGGAGTTTCGACAGTGAAGGGGTGAGAGCGGGATGCCAGCCTCGTAGGGCGCTTGAACTCATGAAGTCTGGGAACCAGCGAATGCAGCTCCTCGAAGCAATTGCCATGAAAGTATTTGTAAAACAGACAGAGAGAGGCGACAGCTCGTCTGTGAGAAAGTGACTGTAGACGAGATGCCGATTATATTGCATATCCGCCTCTGGAGCTTATCAAGAACCCCGAGGCAAACAAAAGGGGCACCAGACCATATATGGCAGCAATACTCCATGCAAGGCCGAATTGTTGATTTGTAGATCTGGAGGCTCGATTCCAGGAAGAAAATTTTCCTGGAGCGGCACAGGGAGCCAACTTTCCTTGCGATGGACGAAGCAATTGACTCAATGTATTTGTTCCATCTCAGATCAGCAGTCAACGTGAGACCGATCAGCCGCAGAGAATTGCTCTCGAGAAGTTGAGCGTCAGACATTCTAATGGAGGGCAGGGAAGGATCTCTGTGGTGATTATTTATAGCTGACAATTTATTTTAAAATTTAATAAACTTTAATCTAAATCATGGATTCTATGACTAAAAGCCTAAAAACTGACTTTAGGTGGATAATCCCTACTTTATTACCCACCCCGATTCGCGGTTTTTGGGTTTTCAATTCTCTAATGGCAAAGCAGACGATGATTTATTATTGACGCCTTTTTACGAGGTTGAAGGCGGGAGACGGCATCTCCCTTTGATCAGGAGAGATTTTCTTCAGTCAGAGAATTTTCTTTGGGCGATTAAGACGCTTTATTCTGGCTCCGTGGACAACTAATTTAGTTTACCATGTAAAGTAACGTGCTACTTCGAATATTCGACTTACTGCATCGAATTATTTTCTTTAATAAACAGTGTAACCCGAATATAAGAGAGTTGTCGGGACCGGAGAATAAGTCTCTTATATCCGGGTTTGGTCTATTTTGTTTAGGTAAGTATGGCTCTAATTTGGGACCATAGAAAATCTCTCTTATATCCGGGTTTCTCTTATATCAGAGTTACACTGTAGTTAATATTTTAAATTTAATTGCTATATATCTGATTTTATTTAGGGATGTGAAGAGGGTATAGTGAGTTTTTCGTTTCGGGCGACTCTGTATAAAATAATTTTTTACTAGCTCCAGTAGAATTCAGAAGCTAAAATTTGTTTAAATATAATTTGAGAAAAGTTATAAATTTGTTTAAATATAGCTTGAGAAAAGTTATTTTATTTTGATTTGACTTATAAAGCCTATTGAGGTGTGGAATCTTCCACAACAAGCCAGTTAACCCCTGCTAGGAAATGCACTATTCTTGTGTGACTTTCCCCATCACTATCTTACAAAATATATAACAAGCATTCATTGGTTAATCTACTCAAAACTAGCTCGCTAATTGGTCAGTTACGACCAATCAGATATCCTGCACGCGAGGAATTAAATTTCCCGCGTTTTCGTTCTGAGCCTCCCACGTGATACACGATCTTATAAAAACAGAATACGTGTAAACTCCCTTGTGTTTCTTTTCATTCATCTTTCTCCTTGCTGCCAAGATGTAATCTTTAAGAGCTCCCGTCTTAACCTTTGCGGTCTGACGTTAAAGACCATTACCAACATTCACGCAAGTACGAACTCTGAAATCTCTTCTGAACTTTTACCAAGGTTTACAATTCACATTCCCTTAAATGCTAAAGAAACTTTATTCTTCTAAACTACAGTTTAATAATTAGTTTCACTTTATGAGCTCAAATACAAATATTTCCAAATCTAAGACACATAACTATCACACCTTCAGCTCTTATGCTTGTACACCAAACACTAATAAATTCAATTGTTATGTTTTGAAATAATTACGTTCAGTTTTGTATTTTATACTATGTGCTATTTACGTCAAATATAAATTGCATTGCGCCCACGCATTGTCCTTAATCCCACTTTTCCTAGCCAAAGTTAAATGTATGTAGTACACACCCTTACATAATGGTGACAACCCGCTACTATATTGGTAATCCCGTCGTTACAGAGGTATTAAAGCAAATATAGACCTTTGTTAAAGATAACAAAGGTACTTTGCGGCTTTTGGAGATTTGTTTCAACTTGGTCTAAGAGACATTTATTTGGAAGAGGTGTTTTTATTCCCAGGAAGGGGAATTGTTGCTTTTGATTTGTTTGTATTGTTGACTCGGCAGAGTCGTTCGATGCGGGGAAGGCTTCCCCATTCTCGTTCTCTATTTAAAATGAGATTTTAAAATATTTTAAATAGATATTTATTTTAAAATTTGATCTTAACCTAGGTTAGGCGTTGTGTTTTTTAATTTTCGCTTTCAGATCCTAAGAAAGAGAAAAAGAATTTCTGAAGAAGAAAAAGAAATTTATTTGAAGAAACAGGGAAGATAAAAGAAATTTGTAGAAGAAAGAAGATAAATGTATCTGAAGAAAGGAAGAGAAAAAGAATTGTGAAGAAAGGAAGAGAAAACTATCTGAAGAAATTGACTGTTAAAAGATTTTAATACAAGTTTTTCATTGTAAAAAAAAAAGGAAAAGGTTTGTCGGAGTTAACTCCTCCTTTAGTTCGTTAAACCTTTCACCAGGGGTCGCTCTTCGCTGCTATAAATAGTCGCTGACCCTTCGTCTCTTTCTCTTTTTCCCTCAGGCCTTTGGGCCAACACCTGGAGGTAAATCTCTTTTTTTCCTCGGACTTTCAGCCTTACCATCTCGAAAATGTAAGCACTCAAAGGGATAGCGTTTCCCAAATGCTGGGAACACGCTAAGCACAATACACACACACACACGCGCACATAGAGAATATTCACACACACACACTTTGTCCTTTGTAACTGTTTCCATGTAACTTGTTATTAATATATTTGTATACATATGTTTATCGGTCTTGTGTTTGTTTTTCTTTGCCTTCTTCTTTGGACTTAATTAAAGTCCAACTTTCTCATGTAGTTGGGCCGGCTAGCAGGAAAATCTGAACCCACATGTGTTCTTCTACGTCTACTCAACAACATCACAGCCACGGTCCACTACAGGTTCAAAAAAGAAAAGTTTAAGCTGTCACTTTAAAGAATGATACATTCTATAGACTGAAAAAATTATTAATGTAATCCTTTTGTTTATCAATATGTTTTGTTGCTACTTAGCATATGGAACAATATGCATGGAAATTTTGTTTTATTAGAATGTTTTATCTGTGAACACAATATTTTGGCTTTTTATCTACTAAATTTAAGATAGTCTGCTTCTTTGAGTTGTTTTGCTTTTACTTTCCTCTGAAGAAGCCGAGAACAAAATCGGCAGTATAGTCCTGTGTCTTAATATATTTATTTATAAGTTGAATATATTAATTTAGGATTATTATTACTATTATTAATTTTTTCTTCAACCGATCAACTCTATTAGAGATATGAACAGATATCTAAATATAATACAGGAAACAATGTTCACGATCTTATTTCTTGACATGGTCACTGAAGACATTGAAAACTGGAATGCAACACTGAGTAATCATTATCTAGTCAGGCAAAAGCCTAGGCTGGTGTCACGTACGTTAACAATATATCCGTTTTCATTAATTAGACAACAAAAATTACAATTTATCAAGTTAAGGAGTTATAACAAATATAAGCAAATTAAATTTTAAGCCCCACTCCAACCAATCAACACATCTATGCTGAAAGGGTGATGACTTTAAAAGTTTCAACTAGGTACTGCAAAAGTACATATATTTTTTTCTGAAAACAAAAATAAAAAAAATAAAGCCTCCTTGTTTTGAGAAATTAACCAAAGACAGCAGCCATTCTTATATAATTAACAAATGACGATAAGTTCTGAAAGTGTTAGCAATTTTATTGTTGTTCTTAAGAGGCTTTATATGTTAAAATATTAAAAGATAATTTAAGAAAATAACAGGTGAGCTCCTTTTTTTATATAATTTTTAAGTACTCAGTAACCTTAAAAATGTGGAAAAATATTCTCTGTAACTTTAGTGACCTTCTGACCCATCTAACTACCGTCCTCTTAGTATCTACCACTCTTCGGCAAAATCTTAGAGGCTTTAATCAACATCTCAGACAAGCAATATGGTTTCTGCTTTGCCCGGTAAACTACTGATGTACTCACGGCCATAACTGAATTTATATATCAAGCACTTGACAATAACGGAGAAGCTTGAGCCGTAGCTTTAGATATCTCCAAAGCATTTAATAGGGTCTGGCACACTGGTCTTCTTTGTAAGCTTCAGGGATACAGGACGATTATTTGACTTAATAAAATCATTCCTGATAAACCGTGAAATGAAGGTCATCCTAAACGGGTTCTCCTCCAGTTCCTTCTACATGAATGCCGGTGTTCCCCAACACTCTAACCTGGGTCCTACACTGTTTCTGATCTTCATCAACAATCTTCCTGATGTCATCAACTCCCAAGTTGACATCTACGCTTACAACACTACTATTTACTTCTGCCTCAATAGTAAATCTGGCATCGTTGACAAAACTAACGTGGCCATAGACCTCGAGAAGGACCTCCAATCTGTAGTTGACTGGGACAGGAAAACTTTAATGCCTCTCATTTACCCACCATAGAGAACCCCCTCTTCCTCCCATCAGGATGAGTGATTCCGAACTCCACGAGAACGCCTGCTTGATCTCACTTTCCACTGACCTGAAGTGGAACAACTGCATTGAATCTATAGCTTCATCTACCACAAGGAAAGTGGGTTCTCTGTGTCGCTCCAGAAGGTTTTTTTTCCGTCTGAGTCCATCCTTCAACATTATTTACATTATTCGCATGGCACAGTGGATAAAGGCGTTGGTTAGATCCAGGGACAGGACCCAAAGAGTGTGAGTTCAATACCCGGTTAAAGCAGTGGAGAACTTTCAGAGGGAAATTAACAGGAGATAACTGATAACTTACATCTATCAAACATGGCACGTGGAACTAGAACAGTCTACCCCGGTGAGCGAAATAAAGGGTTCAGTTCGACATTCCAACCATCTGAAGAAGGCCGGAGCGTACAACAGCCGAAACATTGTGATAAATATGGCGACAAAGATGAGGACAATAGTCCGAATAATGTACATAATACCTCATCTCAGAAATATAGACAGACTCCATCCTTCAAATCTACAAATTAACCATTTGTCCTTGCATGGAATACTGTTACCATACATGGTCTGGTGCTGCCGCTGTTCATCTCGAGCTCCTCGACAAAATCCAGAGAATGATATGCAATGTGGTTGGTCCTGATCTGGCATCCCGTCTGCAGTCGTTATCTCACAGATGTGCTGTGACTTCCCTCTGTCTTTTCTGCAAGTACTTTCATGGCAACTGCTCCGACGATCTAATTTCACTGGTTCCAAAACTGCATGAATTTAAGCGTGCTACTACGTTGGCATGTCGGTCCCACCCATTCACTGTCAAAACGGCTAAATATAGCCATCTCTTCTACTCCAACAGCTCCTTTATCTCGTGCCTCCCGTCAGTGGAACTCCCTTCCTATTACTTGCTTCCCTGATAGCTATAATCTTCAAATATTGAAATGTAATGTCAATCGACATCTGATGCCTTGACCTTGATCCCTGTCCTTCTCTTTATCCTTTTCCCAAACACTCCCCCTCTTTACTCTTACTTTCACTCTCTGTAACCCATTGCGTAATAGTGGCACTCCTGCCTTGCTTAAAAAAAAGTTATCACCAATAATTCGCCGAAAAAACAGCATAGCATAATGAAAAAGTCCACAAACCGGTTAATTTGCAATGTAACACCTGCGCTCAGTTTGCATTAAAAATTTCCAGAATACTTACATTTATGTGTAATTGTACATGCTCCATTCGAATCTGGCTTGAAAAATTTGATAAAATCCACCGTTTTGGAGTTATCGACAGTGAAAGATCGGATTCATTAGCGTCGTTGGCTGCACCCATTACTGTCTTTGTTTGCATACATTCGCTGCGGAAAGCTAAACGTGGAAGACTACGGAAAGCTAAGTCTGGAACTGATCTTTCTTGTCTAAATTTGTCTGAATTACTGCGCACGAGAACTATTTACGCAGACAAACTCAGTTTGCGCAATTATACCTATTCTGCAACTAGTGTATGCAAACAACGCCAGTAATGGGTGCCCGCGACGCCAATGAATCTGAACTTTTACTGTATGTACAATTGCACATAAATGTAAGTTTTCTGGAAATTTTTAATGTGAACTGAGCGCGGGTGTTACACTGCAAATTAGCCCACAATCTAACAAAATTCTATCGTCAAATTGTTTGTTATTATTCAGATGAGAGACAAACTATTTTTTTTATTAGTTTTTGAAATTTTTTAATTCTTTCTAGCACATTAGAAATGTTGATTCAAAATCTTGTTTTGTTTACGTCATCGGTGGGTGTAATAATTACAATTACTTTTTTCCGGTGAAAATTTGGAAATTCTTGCAAAAATCAAATAATTGTTAGATTTTAATGAGACTGTCAGAACTTATTCAAAAATGAAATTATTTTTGGTATTTTTTTTGTTTTAGAAAACCTTGGTAAATTTTTTTCACGTGTTAAACCGCCAAACTTATTTTTTTTTTATTTGTTAAAAGTAGGACTCTTTGGAGAATGTAAATCATCTAATATTTTTTTCAAACTTCAAACTGAAAATCTGCTCCGAATGGTAAACTAAAAAATGTAACCAAATAATGTTATTATTGAATTAGAAAAGTTTTCAATTGCTTTTGTAAATAAGTTATATTAAGGACACTATTGTCTGAAGAAATAAAATTTTTTCGATGAATAATGAATTTTTACAAGAATTCTTTTCATTGTTTAAAAATTTTAATTATAATTTATAATAGTTTCAAATCGTTTTAAATTCTGTATTACTTTATGTCCTGTATGTGATGTTGTAATTAAGTGGAAACGAAATTTACAAATCCAAAACTGAAAAAAAATAAACGTTTTCCTATTCTATTCTTAAATTAATTTCTTATGTTTTTTTAATGTAATTGTTCCCCTTTTTATCTATGATAACCAAAACATTTCATTATTATGAAAAGGTCAAAGAAAATAGAAATGGAGTAAACAAAATAGAAAAATGTTTTTTAGCTAATGTTAATTAAAGTTTATTAGCTATCAATGATTAAATATTATTTTAATTATAAAAGATTTCATCTCTTATAAAATTTTAAAATTTATTTAAGAAAATTTTATAGTACTTTAATTTTTTTAATTTTTTGATAAAGCATCTTCCAAAGTCAATAAAATATTCGATAAAAAAAAAAGCGTTCACTTAGATTTCGTAAATTTATGTCAATTTTGGTCACCCATACTAGTTATCATCACCTCGGAACTTATCGATATGTCAAAGAAAGACGGAAGAAAAGCTGGAGCCATCGTTAAGAAATGCTTGTATATTACTTTTTTATGCTATAAGTAAATAATGTTTATTTCAAATCAGATTAATTTAACTTTAAATTTGCTAATTTTACTCAAATAACGTGTCAAAAATATTTTTGAAAGATTTTTAAAATCTACAATTTTGTTTTGTTTACAAATTTCTTAAAATTAAGAAAATTTTCTGAAATCGGCCAAAACGTTGAGATTCTGATCTATATAATTTCTATTTGAAATACACCAGGATATTTTACTTACTAAAAATAGTAAATTTAATCATTTAGCTTTCAATTAAAGCTAAAATGAAACCTTCGAGGATGCTTTTTCATTTTTAAAAGTTTATTTTAAATCTTAGGTATCGAAAAATTATACCGAATTCGGGGAAGTACCTCTACATGATGAAAATTGTCAAAATTCTGATATTATTAAGAGGAAAGACCAAAGTATTTTTTGATTATTTTATTAAATTTTTTCATCCTTTCAAACAAGTTTGAAATTTTCATTAAAAATCTTTTTTCTTTTCTTTTTTTTTTTAACACATCAGCGGCTGACGTAATAATTATGATTTTCGTCTTTAAGGTGCTTTCTCTTCCCCTTCCTTTCTCGTCGAACTCTTTGCCCCCAGTCAGAGAGGAACACAGACGAGGCTATGCCGAGGGGCAGGTCTCGTTTGGGGAGCTAGACAGCAACCCAACCCTGTGTATACGGGGTCTACAGGCAATTTTTACGCGAGCCTATGGGCTGGGAACGCCACACGGCATTGTGATACATCGGACGTTGTGGGGAGGCCTCGGGTAAATACCGAGGCTATGCCGAAGGGCAGTCTTGTTTGGACAGGTAAACAAACCTGACCCTATGTATACGGAGTCTAAGGGCATTTTTTCCCTGAGCCTACAGGCTCGGAACACCTCACGTTAAAAACTCGTACCACATCTTGCCTTGTGGAGAAGTTGGTAAATAGATTTTTAGCGGCTTTTTTTTTTTTTTTTTAGGTGAAAAAAAGATTGATTTGATAAGTCTCGCAAAAATAAAAAAAATCAAATAATTATTAGATTTTAATGAAACTTACAGAACTTAGTCAAAAATCAATAAAATTATTTTAGACGTGTTTTTTTTGTTTTTTGTTTTCTTTTTCGTCTGTTACCCTCCCTTGTTTCATTTTATAAAAACTAGACAGCGTGCCTTTTAGCGATTCTATTAGTTTTAAAAACAGAAGACTTTGAAGAATCTAAATCATCGATTATGTTGTAAAGTCGAAATACACAGCTAGCCAGACTTCAGCTCTTAATTGTAAAATACAAAACCAAATAAAACTAAGACATTATTTAATTAGAAAAGCTTTTAATGACTTTTACGAATAACTAGCAGTATAACCCGCCTTCGACCAGGTGTTTCATTACTGGGAATTTTTACCGTTCAACTGGAGCAGTTTAAGTTCCCACCCGAAAATCAATATTAGTAATTAGTAACAACAATTGGGTATCACTGAGGCACATCCCCAAATTTGGGGGTTAAAAATTTGAAGTGTGGGCTGAAAAGGGCCGTTTTTGCGTTCTCAATCTTGTTTCAGATTCACGCGTTTCTCACCGTTGAATTCTTTTATCATCATTTTCAGCCTCGCGCGCAGAAGCGTTCATATATGCTCTCCTGGAAAACCAATGGCTACATTTATCTTCGGACTCTCAGTGGCTCTGATTGAAGCATACTGAAAGGCATTCTGAGATTGGCCAACTAAACGTTCTAAAGACGATTCGTTATCTCTTATTCGCATAGCAGATCTAACGGCAGCGGTTTTGCAACCAAGGCAAGTTCTTTTCTTTGGTGGCATGTCTTAAACAATGAATTGTCAGATGGAATGCGTGGGCAAATACCAGAAGAGAGGGCTGTAAAGCTACAGGAATCACTGAAACTCGAATAACTTTAGGAAAGTTTGGAAAAATAAATGTTGAGTAATAAAAAAACAAGCTTATTTATTACTACGGTGAAGGCAATGCAAAAACTGGCAGGACAATAAAAAAATTAAATTGGGAATGGCTATAAACGACAATGAAAGCAACGCCTTAAAACTGCTGTGTAGTAGTAGGTTTTTATGCAACGGAAAAGATCTTGAGAGAGATTAAAAGCTTGGCCAAGAGAAAGGGGAATAATTTGGACTCAAAACCGGCATTGAAGATTTTCATCAAAATCGGGTGGAAACACATAAACAACATCCGATCACACACACACGCACATATACATACACACACAAACTCATATACACATTTTGAGAATTACATGTTAAAATGAAAACAAGACCGATATATATATATATATATAAGCAAATATATGTATTAAACAACAAAATTTACAATGGACATAGACATTAACATTTGTGTGTGGATGTAAAGAGTTTGTTGTCTGAAGCCAAAATATTTTTCCGATGAAAAATGATTTTTTACAAGAATTGTTTTCTTTTTTTCCTTCTTCAATTCAAAATGTGATAAATAATTAAATATTTGAAAATTAAGTTTGAATTCGTGCTCTTTAGGGAATTCTGCTATTAGTGAATGACATGGCTATTCTTAAAAAATAAATATATAATAAAAAAAAATTCACCGGTCTTTCCCCTAAGTCTTAATAATAGCAAACATTTTACCATACTTTGTTTTTATTAAGTTTGGTGTTTTTTTCATCAGGCTATGCTATTTTTTAGCGAGAAAGTGTAGGTACTTACCTGAGGTATTAAAAATTTAGTGGAGGTACGCAAATGGTGAAGTTTATAAAAGTTATAAAACACAAATAAAAGTTTTTTGTTTTTTTTTTCGTTAACATTGTTTAATTTTTTCTTGTTCTGAAAGTGGTGGTTATAATTTATAATTTCAGTTAAATTTTTTTTTAAAGAAGATAAAAAATATATAGCGGACCAGGAGGTTAATGTGTTGTTAAATTAGGAAAACATGCGTTTATTCCTGCTAGAAGAAGGTCCACTACAAGAACATGGCGGACTCAGAGATTGAATCCACCATAAAGAAGTGTAGCGAAAACCAACAAGACCGATATATATATATATATATATATATATACAAGTATATGATTGGTGTATATGGAATGAATTCCAATAACCAACAATTACTATTCTTAAAAGAGTGCTCAATACAAAGTAGAGCAGATATAATTATTTATTTTTAAAGAAAAAAAAAAAAATTTATAACATAAATATGTTATAAAATCACTACAAAAATAGCCATTTTGTTTCAACACCTTCGGTGTCTTATCAAGTGATGACGTCATCACTTGATAAGACACCGAAGGTGTTGAAACAAAATGGCTATTTTTGTAGTGATTTTATAACATATTTATGTTATAAATTTTTTTTTTCTTTAAAAATAAATAATTATATATATATATATATATATATATATATATATATATATATATATATATATATATAAGCAAATATATGTATTAAACAACAAAATTTACAATGGACATAGACATTAACATTTGTGTGTGGATGTAAAGAGTTTGTATTTTGGTGAATGTTCGTACGTACGTGTATATGTGTTTCATGGCGTTTTCCCACAAGTGGGCAAAACGCAGATCTCTGCGAGAGATCACATTTTGTAAATGTGTCCGCTGAAATGCAAAATAAAAAGAGAACGAGGCAATAAATCGCCCAGTATTTATATTGTAGGGAGAGCGACCCCTAGTGAACAATTAGGAAATTAAGGAGCAGTTAACTCCGACAAATAACTGATGACGCAACGGCAATTGAAGTCGACATTTTGCAGTTGGAGAAAATCCTTTTTTTCTTTTTTTTAATTCAAACTGCCATTCCGGGGCTTCATAAAACAAAAGAACATAAAAAGAAAAAGATCTAACCTTTAAGATGCATCATGAACTTAGTTTGATCAAAATGAAAACTCGAATTCAGCTGGTAATATTCGTCTACTTGTTGAACAATTCAAATCTGCGTCGTTTGATTGGGCTGTTCGATGCGAAATGAATGCAGAATGATGCAACTCGCCTTTTGATACCATCGAGATTTTTATGGCAAATGAAATTCCCCTCCACATTTTTTTATAACATCGAGCGACATCTTTCTGGAAAGTTTTTCACGTTCTGGAACTGCAATTTTTTGTTGTTTTTTTTTTTTTTAGTTCAGGCAAATAAAGCCGTGTGTCTTTTTCTCTCCCAAAAATTATGTTCTGTCTTTTTTCGCCTTGTGCCACAATTGCATTTTATATGCAATAAATCAATATGTCCCATCCTCTTCTTAACCACTAACACGATGAGTCAAACTGCCCCCTTCTTTTTCACTTTTCTTTTCCATTTTTTTGTCATGTCTGTTTTCCGAAATTACACCTAGGACCATATACACGTCTTTAAAGTTCTGAAAGTTTTCCATCAGTTCGTCAAACACGTCGGGTGTAAGTACGTTTAAAATTGTTATCATCCATCAAAAATCAAAATATTTGATAAAGTTGTTAAAGGTTTATCTCTCAAAGTTATGAAGACTCGTCTGTTATTATTGAAAACAAATATGATAAACGTCAATAATACGGAATAAAAATGAAATGAAAATGCTACTAGGAGATTTAAGCTTATTGTTTAGTGTTTAGTTTTTTTTGTATCTAACGTCCTTAGTTTCCGTGTTTACCAACATTTTTTTTCAACGAGATTTGGAAACAAACTTTTATCAACGCCCCGTCCACATACATTATAAATGTTACATTGATTTCACCTTTCATCGCAAGATAACACTTTAGGTACGAATAAAAATAATTTGAATATTGCTTTCATTTCTATGATAAACGCCATTGCTAAAAAAAAAACAAATTTTATTTGATAGCTTAATCTTAACCTTTTCAATGCGATAGTTGACTTCGGTGCACTGTAGTTGTAAAAAAACTGTCAACTTTAGCAGCAAACGTCTGCAATAGATTTCTTCTGTCTCTCGATCGCAATACTTGTAGCCAAATCACAGTTCAAACAATAGTCCGTCGTAACAGTCGAAACGACAAAACGGGATCACACATCCAGCTTTCACTTCTTACCAGAGAAAACGCGTGTTCATCCACCAAGCTCAGAAAATCAAATCTGTATATTTATTGTATATTAAAATACAATTATGGCACATGGCCGAAAAAGGGGAGGGGGTTGAGGCTGGTCATCACTATCTTACACCTAGCTAATCTGATTCACGACCCATTCACTCCTTACAATTTTCACATTCACCATAAAAAAAACTCGTCCATTACCAATCAATCCTCCATACACCATAATACCGCATCCTTTCAATCCTTTTGATGATTATAAAATTTATAATTAAAAATTTATAGATGACTAAAATGAGAGGGGAGGGAATGAACCCCAAAACAAACTAAATATAAGCACAGAGTAAACTAAACATTGTTGATTTTAGTAGGGCTCGAACAACCCTCGAAATGAGAGGCCGTTGTATTCTGCCTGTTGGACAAAATCAAGAGGTTCTCTCGCTAAGGGAGTGAACAGCGTGATCACACCCCTGGAAATCCGGTCAGGGACGGAACACTGGCGGAACCAGTTGTTGAACACCGCTGTCAAAATCGGGACAAAGATTCATAAGGCAAACCATCCAGACCGAGCGACTTGCCTCTGCCGACCTTCTTCAGTGTCGCATAGACCTCGCCCTCCGTGATCACACCCTCGCAGCTAGCCGCTTCAGTCGGCGAAAGCCGAGGAAAGTCAACCAAATAGCTGCGAAACTCTTCGTCACAGAGACCAGGCTCCTTGGTGAAGAGGCTCTCAAAATGCCGCCGAAACGCCACACACATGTCGTCAGTGGCCCGAAGAGTATGCCTTTCCGGGGTTTCGACCTCACAAATGTAACGCTTGGAACCTTGACGAATCTCTTCATTGCGCAATCCTGCGACCATGTTCACGGCTTCGGAAGACATCTTGCTTACCTATGTCTAATTACCTGGCCCATGAAGCGCTCGCTATTCGAACGCTCCACGGCCTCCCTAGCTAAGGCTATCTCTAGGGGATGCCCTATTCCACTGCCCGGGTCAAACTATCTTTGAGAGCCTTCACCTTGTTAACTCTATCTAGTGCGAGCCGTTTGCTAAACTCGGTGGTGAAGGACCTAATTCTATCGTTAAGTCTCTCCCGACACCTATTCTCGATAACTGCTCCCACTAGCTCCCGCTGCACTACGCTACTTAGCTGCTCCCGAAAGTCCCGCCTGTCCAGTAAAGACATATTGAACTTCCAGTAGCCAGCCATTCTAGGTCTACGATCTAACGCCACCAGGGCACAAACATGTTTGTGGTCCGAATAGCCTACCCAGTGGAACGTGGGACAATCTAGTAGATCTATGTCGGCCCTTCTGACTAACATTCTATCCAGATAGCTAACCACCCGGTCAGAAGGCCAACTTAGAGCTCACGTCCACATCTCCCCACCCCAAGGTGATCGATCCGGTATCTATCGACAAGACCAAACTCTCCGATCAGATCAACTAAACTACGATCGCCTGCCTCCCCGCTAGCTCCCCACCCCTATCTAACTTGGGGCTCAGCATTTCATTCCCCAGCTAGAACAAGGCGCGTTGAATCCACCAGGAACGGCTCCAACCGCCGAAAAAACAAGACGCGCTCCTGCCGGTCGTTAGGGGCATAAACCGCAACCATCCGAAACGAGCCATTTTTCACAGCAATATCGGCCACGATCAACCAGCACTCGGCATTCGCATGGACAAAGTCCACCCTCGCGTCCAGGGTACGCTTCACCAGCAAAGAAACCCCTTTGGCCTGTCGGTCCCCGTATGCTGAATAGACGACAAAGTCGCTAAACAGCACACACGCATCGACGTTGCAAGCAAAATGGGTCTCTTGGATCGCGGTGACATCCACTCCGAAAGACAAGAGGTCACGAAGCCGGCAGGCAGCTTTACTCCGATCCCTCAGGCTCTTCGCATTCAGACTGGCAATCTTGATAACCATCTTTTAGGCCTGAAAAGAGAGAAGAAAAGAAAAAAACAGACCTATTCACATACGGGACGGAAATCTGAACTGGTAAAGACCCTGACGGATTGTCCCAGGTTCCCTGTGCCCATCTCCGACGTCATCCATCCTCCCAGGACAATCCGGCCGACGTCCGCAGGATACGTTAATTTTGCTACCCTATATAAGGAGGGATGGAGCAAAACGGGGACCCTCCCAGCACAAAAATGTCTCAGTTTTTTAAGGTCTGGTGAATCTGTCACCATCATTCTGATATCGGGGAAAGCGTCTTTAGCCTCGTAGAGGTAGGTCCACACCCTGAGGTAGTTGCCAGTGTCTCTTACGCAGGTGATTACCCCAGGGGTATCAGAAAAATTACGGGGGATCTTCTGTCGATTTCCCATCGACCAATGTCATTGTAAATAGAAGCTCTAATAAGGCTTTTTTCTGCTTTGCTAAGTTCTTTTCCAGTTCCTTTCTGTCTACTTTACAAATGGACTCTAGGCAAGGGAAATATTTCTTTTTCATGGCAGGGTGGGGCGGGGAAGAAGTGGATCAGTGAGGGGGAGTAGATATTAAACTGATGGAGGGGGGGTAACCTGAGTGGGGGTAGTTGGGAGGCTCCTTGCTTTAGGCAAAACTATTTGGCAAAGTTCTTTCGGCGAAGCAGGGACTGATAGGGACCTCGTTTTGTCTATGTGCCTCTCCGTCCTACTTCGACTAACACGTTTTTCTCATGTTGCTTTTTCTGTCCCTCTTTCCTTTTGTGTGTCTGTTTCTTTGGTGATCTTGGCAGCGTTTTCTGTTGTTGTTGTTGTGGTGGTGGTTGTTGTTGTTGTTGCGACTGCTGCTGCTGCTGCCGTATCACCTCCTCATGCCACTCCTGTGGTGGTGGTCCCTGCTCCTCTTTACCTCCGTCCATTCAGAGTTGGGGGTCTTTGTCGCCGTTTCTGTTGCTGCTACTGCTGGTATTGTTGCTGCTGTGGCTTGCGGTTGTGGTTGTGGTGCTACCTCCTTGCACGCTTTTGATATGTGCCCCGAGGCGCCAACAAAATGGTCTCCTCCCTTCCACTACAACGAGTATCCGTTTATCACGGCACATCAGCACATCGGGTGAGGGTTATCTGCAAAACGATGTCCCCAATGCCGATGCCAGACTTGCTTGTGACTGCACAGACCTCGTTCGCCTCACCGTACTTGGCGAAAAAGGCCCCCATCCGGTCCTTACTAATGTCCGCCGGAACACCATGGACAGTCACCCGAGTCTTACGGGTCACCATATATTCTATCTGCATTCTCATTGCTTTTGTCATGAGGATACTCTCGCCCAACTTTTTGGCCTCCTCCTCGCTAGCCAGAAGAATGTCCCACAAAGCATTGGATCTCCTTGCCAAGATCTGTGGGGCAACGTTCACCGTCTTCAGCGCTTCTTCCATGGTTTCCCTGCTGACCCCAATTAATTTCCGACTTTTCATGTCAGTGGTCAGCAGGGAGATTGTCCTTGTAGTAACGGCGTTCAGCGCCTCCGAATTCGTTTTTCTTAATGAATTCCTCATATTTGTCCTTGAAGCTGGCATAGTAAGCAGGCATCCTTTATGGGTCTTTTTTTTCTTGCCATGCCGTTTCTCGGATTTCACCGGATTCCGGCGGTGACTTGTCGGCGTCACTTATTTGTGGTCACATTTTTTTTTTTTTTTTTTTTTTTTTTTTTTTTTTTTATAATTTTTAAACAAAACAGAAAACGAACGAAAGAAAAAAGAAAATAAAACTTGACTTGCCAAAAAACAAGTCACACGTCAAAAACAAGAAAAAAAAAAGGGGAAAAGTATCAGGTTGGTGCAAAAATAATGACGTAATAATGTCGTTTTTTAACGTTAAAAAATACGTCAAAAAACGACATTATTACGTCATTATTTTTGCACCAACCTAATAAAACAACCAAGTCAAATCAAAAGAACAAATTAAATAATAAAAATAAAGCATTTTTTATATTTTACAATTGAAAATAAAAAAAATTAATGCACAAACTTGGTAAATTATTTAACGTTTTTTATTTTTAATTTGTCCCCTTTTTTACACAGAAACAAAACCCCACCACTAACCTTAACACCTAACTCTAAAGATTCTTTAGGGTTAGGTGTTAGGGGTGGGGTTTTCTTTCTGTGTAAAAAAGGGGACAAATTAAAAACAAATGAAATAATACAATCAACCCTTCTACTTTACCAAGTTTGTGCATTAATTTTTGTCTTATTTTCAATTTTACAATATAAAAAATGCTTTATTTTTATTATTTAATTTGTTCTTTTAATTTGTAATTCATACGCCGGGGTTACCAATTGTAATTCCTACGTCGGGGTTACCAATTGTAAAGTGTTGATTAGTACGTCGGGTTGATCAATTATAGAATGTATTGCTTCTCGAGTGTTGTGGTCACCAATGTTGAATGGGTCAAATAGATAATGCGGCTGCGTGTTGAGAAGGTAATAAACATTCATACATAATACTTAAAACATCAAGGAAAAAGAACAATGAGAACCAATTTTGTTTAACGAAGAAATATGTATAATAAATTCAACAATAAATACAAAGTAGTTGCAATATGAGTGAAAAAGGGAGAAAAAAGTAGCTTCCCCTTGACTGTAAGGAAATGTCTTAAAGAAGATTTGTCTGAGTAAATGTTCAGAGTTCAATGTTGAAAATAGAATATTTCTTTCAGAAAATTGTTCAGTAGTTGCAACTTACAAAGTTGATTTAACTTGGTGTGACCACTGAGAACTGGTGGTGTGTCACATAAAGTTCTGTAGTGTGTATGTACGTGCGGAGTGAGTAGGATGAAATACACGAGCGAGTAAATGAGAACTATTGTTTCTGGGTACCTCGACTGTGGTTCTGAAATTACTACTACTGGTTTTTTGGAATGCTTCAATATTTATACTATCTGGAGTGGCTCCAAAAAGAGACGCTTAGTACATTTTTGAATATACATGAAAAATATCCTATTGGACGGAAAATGGACAAATCAGCGATTTTGTAGCAAAGCTTGTTTTGAACAAAGTGTAGGAACAAATTTACTGTGGTGGAATGCGATAGATAAATTGTCCTGTTATTTTTAAGTATGTATTTTGTCGCGGTCGCCATTAGCCGCTCCTTAGAAAGACGGCCTTGACCTTCACAACTCCTGATCTTGCAGACTTAAGTCAAGCAACATGCGAGAAACCAGACGACTAGTTCAATATCATTGATGCCAAACCGTACCTCGTGAGCATCGGATTATGCAGCGCTTCCTCAAACACCGAACAACAATTGTATTAATTTAATATCTACGGTTTTCTACTCCCCCTAGCCGGGGAGTTCTTGAATGAATCGCTCCAAATATCATAAGCTCCTTTTTTCGTCCAAATCCAAGCTACTCGGCCCGGGGGCCTGGATCAAAGTGTAGTAGGCTGCCTTTGTGAGCTTCCGGTGCTTTGTCGAGAGTGTTACTCTTCGGCGCGATCCCGTTTCCGCGGTCGATCCGCCCTGGAAGACGTATCACCTCTCTGACTGGCTTCGCCAAGTGATACACTTTGGCGCGATCCCGTTTCCGCGGTCAATCCGCCCTGTGAAGTCTATCACATTCTGCCTTGGCCCTGTTTAGGGACTCCGTCTTCGCCAAGTGATACGCTTTGGCGCGATCCCGTTTCCGCGGTCGATCCGCTCTGTGAAGTCTATCACTGTTGTCGGTCCGCCCTGTGAAGTCATTCATTATTCTGACTTGGCCCTGTTTAGGGACACCGACCAACCTGTTGCTGTTCCCGTCTATTCTCCCATCCGGCAGTCGACCAGCTACATCCGTTTTGCCGATCAACTCTACATTCGTTATTACCAATACGACCGAAGGCAGCTACCCCTAATCGAAACCAGTCATACCGGACCCGACACCGACTTCTTCAGAGTACACTCTTGTACAATTGGCATTAATAAAATCGACATTATTGCTTCATAAACCTTCGCCTTTGTCCCTTCATTGTCTTGGCTGTTCACACGTTTCCTCATAAAGCTTGCGGGGGCGACATCCTTATCGGCCCCGCAACAATTTATTGACCATTTAGAATTGGAGAAAATGTAGGCGTGACACTACAAATTTGTCATTGCTATTCGAAACGGAAAAAAAGGTTCTGTTGTATTATTTAATTTCTTTTTGTTATAAATAAAACTACACTTACCAAAAAAAAAAAAAAAATTACATTTCTTTACGGTTGTGCGTCGTGATTTTCTGATGTCATTACAATCGACAATGTACAGAAAAGAACCTGACCCCTCTCTCTATCTCTCTCTTTCTCATTGATATTCATCTTCAGAACATTGGTGAACATGGCTCTCCACAATATCCTGTCCTCATGCTGCTTTTACCTGCTTATTTTGTCTTCAGTTTCTGCTGTAGGGATAAAAAGGGAAATATGTGCCTTTGATAGAGATAAGTCAAGTGACAGACTGCTTAATAACGTCACTTGATACAGTGACATCAGCAGTAATCAAATTTAGTTTTGTTGACAGCAGCCGAAACAAAAGGTTGATTCCTTTAGCAGAGGCTTACTATAGCCCAAGCAGAGACTAAATCTGGACCCCACCACACCTCTAAGCAGCTTACAAGTCCATGTTGCCGTTTCTCTTTTAGAATATATCTATCCCTGATAGAGAATGAAACTCCAGCTTGCTCTCCTCAATTTGGAAAATCCCATGACTCACTGTTTCCCTTTTGTGGAATATCTTCAAGTCTGGGACATAGATGAATCTGGAGTCTGAAACAGGATTTCTCCAGACACAGAAGTATGTCCATATTATATGAAAGTCTCTTCCATTTTGTCGATATATGTGAGGTATTATCATGGATAATTTGCGTCACTTTTGATTCTGGTTACTTTCTCTTAACTCACTTGGATTCACAGTAAGCTGCCACCATTATGTATTGCATCAGCTTCTAACCTTGTGATACAACTGCAACAATTGCATCATCCTTTTTGTTCGTGAATGTCAGAGATGAAGGGCATATATATATATATATATATATATATATATATATATATATATATGTAATTATTTTTTATAAAAAAAAAAATTTACAACAAAATTTGTTATAAAGTCACTACAAAAATAGCCATTATTTTTCAACATCCTCGGTGTCTTATCAAGTGATGATGTTGAAGATAAAATAAATGGTTTTAAAAGTTTCAAATTAATTAACCATCCTTCGCTAGGGTAATACATTGTTACAAAAGCTAGAATTACCAATCAAAACCCAAGTATAGGAATATTCAATAGCTTGACAACGAAATCATGTTATAATAGCTATTCAGATCTTTAAAATACGAGTAATATTAAACAGAATTTATTCTAACCAATAATTATTAAATTATATGATAAAATTTGATATTAAAATTAAAAACTGACAATTTTAAAATCCAAATTTAATCACTATTAAGTTTAAAAACTATAAAATTACTGAGGAGAAAAGAAAAAATACATATGTTATTCAATTTATTTCTTCGTTGTAATTATGTTAGAACAGACGCCACCATATCCGGTCATTTTACAATACATGTATATATATTTTAATCCAAAGTGTGTGAACGGGGTCGTAAACTCACGCGCAAAACAACAAAAACAATCAGATTATAATACATAAGCAACCAGACATATTTAGATATATATACTATAGGATACAAATCCTATATCATTCCAAAAAATGACTAAAAAACAGAAAGTAGATTTGCACACCCGCAAAATCGGATCAAAACGACTAAAAACAGATTTCGCAATAAGGTGTGAAATTAATTTTCTGACCAATGAAAGGAGGCGATTTGCTAAACTAAAAAAAAGATAACGAGCCAGTGTGAAAAAAAAAGTCAACAATAAATACAGAGTTTCAAGTCAATCACCAGTCAGAAGGGCGCAGAGATCATAGAAGACTGACAGTAAATTCCATCACTGACGGAAAGGACAACAACAACAAATTTACAACTGACTCCAAAACAATTCATAAGTACATTTTCCTTTTATCTTTTATTCCTCATCCACACTCTTTTTCAACTTAAATTGATCACCCCTTTTTCTTTTACACCTATACAAAAACAAAAGAAACAGACATTACTCTGCTACTCTGTTGAAAGACAGCGAACACAGACATTTTTGTAAAAATCACATTTTTGCTTAAACGAACTAAAGCATTAATCTTTTTTACCCTATTCACAAGAAAATAAATATACAATGTTCTATTTTCTACAAACGTTCCTTATTGTGTTGTTTCTTCTTGAAATTTGCGTTGTATTTTGTGGGCAGGGTATCCCGTATTAAATTCTCCTTTAATCCGGGTACGCTGAACCCCACAAGTGGTTACCAATCGACGTGAAATGAACTCGCAAATTTCCAACTGAAAGAAAAGCCTCAACAAAATAAGCAACACATTTTTTTTAACATATAACCATAATCATCAAGACACATAGAAAATGGATACACACACTACGGAACCTTCCATAGGTTCCGTAGTGTGTGTATCCATGTAGCCGCTATAACAATTAACTTACCAACTTACATTCCAACTAACGTACAGATTTGGTTTGCACAGTTAAATGCAATTTTCAATGCAAAGAAAATTACATCACAAAATTCAAAATCCGCCTACGTTGTCGAAAAACTTCCCGCAGATGTAGCATCTGAGGTAGTGGATCGACTTAATGACATGCCGGAAGAAAATCCTTATGACACGTTGAAAGCTGCAATTATTAGACGTGTCGGTAAATCGGAGGAAAGAAGGTTACACGACTTATTCAATAATGTGAACCAGGGATATATGAAACCTTCACAGCTTTTAAGAAAAATGCGATCCTTATTAGGAGACAACACCATGTCCGAAGTGGTGTTAAAGAAACTGTGGATGGATAAACTACAAACACATACAACACAGATAATCGCATCACTCCCCGATGATTTACAGCTGGAGAAAATAGCAGAAATAGCAGACAAAATACATGACAACAACCAAGAGAAATATGAATACGCCACATCATATGCACCAACAGATACAGCAACATTAACAGACAAGTCATCTGAATAGTCGCAGCTGTATAAGCAAATGGCGAATCTCAGGTTACAAGTACAGAGTCTGGTACAAGCACAGAAATCTCAGCGTTCTCGTCCAACATTCAGAAATAGATCCTACTCACCACACAGACGTCGAAGTAGGTCGAACTCTTTCTTCAGAGAGCAAATTACACACGATACCTGTTGGTATCATTATAAATTTGGAAGAAATGCAAGGAAGTGCACTGAACCATGCAATTTCAATTCGAAAATTCTCACATTTCTACACAACACCAGGGAAGCGACTGTGCCGGCAGCAAGTAAAGACGACATTAGCTGCTGGATTAAAACAAGAGAGTCGTCTATTTTACATCCGGGACAGAAGCAACGGATATTTATTTTTAGTCGACACTGGCGCTCAGATCAGTGTTATCCCACCAAATACAAAACAAAAACCTACATTCTCCACATACACATTGCAGGCAGCAAATGGATCAAAGATAGAAACATACGGTGAAATATCACTAACGCTCGATTTGGGTCTAAGAAGATCTTTTCCATGGATTTTCACACAAGTAAATGTGAAAACACTTATCCTAGGAGCAGATATCCTCTCCCATGTCGATTTATCAGTGAATATGGCTACACACTCTCTCATTGACAGTAACACAAACCTAAGAACAAAGGGAATCGCCTCAATCTACAAGTCAACAGGAATTAGTTCGGCAATACCAACGGCTAATGGCCTACATGAATTGATAAAAAAAAATCCTACACTAACGACGCCTTTAACACATACAGATGAAATCCGTCACACTGCTAAACATTATATCACCACAGTTGGACCACCTACACACAAAAACTGTTCCTGATAGATATCCTATACCGCACTTACATGATTTCGTCATAGGTTTGCAAGGAACCAGTTTTTACAAAATTGGATTTGGTTAAGGCGTACTACCAAATTCCAGTAGCAGAAGAAGACATAAAGAAAACTGCAATTACCACTCCTTTTGGACTCTATGAATTCACCAGGATGCCATTCGGGTTACGTAATGCCGCCCAAACCTTTCAAAGACTCATTGATGAAGTTTTGAGAGGATTGCCTTTTACCTTTGCATATATCGATGACGTGCTTATCGCCAGTCGTGATGGAAAAGAACACCTATACCATATTCAAGGGACTGGCACATTTTGGCTTAATGATAAATGTCCACAAATGCGATTTTGCTGTTTCAAAGTTAAATTTCTTGGGCCATGTGATCGACAAAAACGGAATTACACCTGTCCCAGAGAAAGTAGCAGCAATACAAAACTTTCAGCAGCCGACATCACTGCGTCAATTAAGACGATTTCTCGGTTTAATAAATTACTACCGTATATTTATTCCAGAATTTTGACCCCACTCACAAACTTGCTGCAAAAACAGAAGAAAAATGCAAGAATACTGATCGACGGAGAAGCGTTAGCTGCATTTTAAAATGCTAAAAAAGCGTTAGCAGATTTTACCAAGCTCTCTTACATCAGTGACGATGCTAACTCAACACTTACATTGACAACTGACGCCTCAGGAGATTCAATTGGAGCAGTTCTACATCAGAAGCTAAATGATTCAGAAAAGCCAATCTCCTTTTTCTCGGTCAAATTAAACAAAGCACAGCAGAAGTACAGTACCTTCTCGAGAGAGTTACTAGCTATTTACTTAGCAATAAGGCATTTTCGACATCTGCTCAAGGGACGAAACTTTACTATTTTCACAGACCACAAACCCCTCACTTACGCTTTACATGTGAATACAGATAAATACACACCCAGAGATACCCGACAACTGGACTACATATCCCAATTTACATCGGATATCCGCTATATTAAAGGTTCAGACAATATCGTGGCAGATACGCTCTCGCGCTCCACGATACAATCTATTGATTCTGAAACCTTCGAACTCATTGCAGATGAACAAAAGGATGATACCACATTATACAAAATAAAAGAGGACACTTCTTTACAATTGAAGGAACACCCCGTCCCATTTGGAACAAAAACACTACTCTGTGACGTTGGGACTGGTTATTCAAGACCATATATTCCACCTTCATTGAGAAAAAAGATATTTCTGCATTTTCACAATCTCCTACATCCCGAACAATGAGCAACCGACAAGTTGATTAGCAGTCGTTTTGTCTGGCCAAACATGCATACTGACATAAAACGCTGGACTCAAACTTGTTTAAAGTGCCAAAAAAAGCAAAGTAAACAGACATACTAAGTCCCCTCCTGGGCATTTTCTAAAACCAGATGGTAGATTCACGAATCTTCACATAGACATAGTGGGTCCCTTACCAGAAGCAAACGGACATAGTTACCAACTCACTATTATCGACCGATTCACAAGATGGCCTGTCGTTGTTCCTCTAAGGGATATATCTGCAGAAACGATCTCTAAAAGTATATTACATGAGTGGATTGCCGTTTTTGGTTGTCAGTCAGTAATAACTACGGACCGAGGTTCTTAGTTCCAATCTACGCTCTTTGATGAGTTCACAAAACTATTGGGAGTTAAGCATATAACAACAACGGCTTATCACCCATGTGCCAATGGCTTAATTGAACGTTTCCACAGGCAACTTAAGACAACATTAACAGCAAATAATGATTCCATGGCGTGGTTAGAAAATCTACCGCTAATATTACTATCCATTCGGAATGTAATCAAAGAAGATTTAGGGTGTACAGCATCCGAAATGGTTTTTGGAACGTCCTTGACATTACCAGGACAGTTTTGTGATAAATCCAGTCAACTCCAACCAACTACATCTTTTGTACAAAGGTTTAAGCAAAGAATGAATGAACTAGTTTTCACACCCACTAGAACACAAACAAAAGACCTTTACACTCCAAAAGACCTCCACAATTGTGAATATGTTTTCGTACGAAACGACACAGCAAAAAGACCCCTTTGCCCTACTTATACGGGACCTTTCCAAGTAGTCAACAGAAAACCCAAATATTTGACAATTTTAGCAAAAGGCAAGCAAGACACTGTCTATAGACAGACTAAAACCAGCGTACTTGGATTTACATACAAAGGAAAGTACGTCGGAACATTCTACATCCGCAACAAATACCAACGTAAGTGAAACATTTTCTACACCTCCAAACACAACTAAAAACATTACCACAAGATCGGGTAGACACGTACACTGGCCTACTCATTTTAAAACATATATTAGATATTGAGAAATATTTTCAATATTTATCAATCTGCAGGGGGGTGGTTTATAGGATACAAATCCTATATCATTCCAAAAAATGACTAAAAAACAGAAAGTAGATTTGCACACCCGCAAAATCGGATCAAAACGACTAAAAACAGATTTCGCAATAAGGTGTGAAATTAATTTTCTGACCAATGAAAGGAGGCGATTTGCTAAACTAAAAAAAAGATAACGAGCCAGTGTGAAAAAAAAAGTCAACAATAAATACAGAGTTTCAAGTCAATCACCAGTCAGAAGGGCGCAGAGATCATAGAAGACTGACAGTAAATTCCATCACTGACTCAACCCAACACTAAGAGCCGAAAGTGGATTAGGAAAGGACAACAACAACAACAACAAATTTACAACTGACTCCAAAACAATTCATAAGTACATTTTCCTTTTATCTTTTATTTCTCATCCACACTCTCTTTTTCAACTTAAATTGATCGCCCCTTTTTCTTTTACACCTATACAAAAACAAAAGAAACAGAAAAAAGTTTGTTGGGCAGCTTCCTTCTCGGGTGCTAGTGAAGAAGGTGTCTACAGTGGATGGTTTATGCGTTCTCCCGAGGCATACATTCCCCACTATCACCCAGCCCGTGTCTAGTTTCTGAGCATAAGAGGCGCTATGAGGTCCATTGATCTGGGCGTGAACCTTATGTACGTTGATAATGTCACGACCCAGGAGTAGCAAAATAGGGGCCTCCTGGTCCAAGTTGGGAATCTCCGCTGCTATGCTAGCCAAATGTTTGTGATGAAGGTCTGCTTCTGGTGTTGGGATTTCCGAGCGATTATCCGGCACATCAGCGCACTCAATTAATGTTGGAAGGAGCAGGCTGGTGCGTCCATCTATGGATTCTATTCTGTATCCATAGGCTCTTCTCCCAGCCATTTCTATGACTCCAGCGCAGGTCCTAAGTGAATAAGATGTGAGGCCGCAGTCACTGAACAACTCGAAGAACTCTGGATGAGCAAGTGACTTGTTGCTATGTTCGTCGATCACGGCATACATCCTGACTGCCTTGTTTCTCTGGCCTTGTGGATGTACCTTCACCAGGCAAATTTTCGAACAGGATTTGTCGATTAGGTTGCTACCACAAACCTGTGTGCAATGGGCTGTAACATCGTTGGTCTCCCCGCCATGGTTTGGCATGGCTCTGATGGGTGTCGTTTGTAGTACGGGTCCAGGGTGAAGAGCAGTGTTGTGACTTTCACTGCCACATTCAGCGAATTTAGGCTTGAACCTGCAGTCCTTGTTGACATGGGTAGCACAACATCGGAAACAGATGTTGTGTTGTCTCAGATAGGCTTGCCTCTCTGGAAAGGGTTTACTTCTAAATGCCCGGCAACTGCGAAGAGGGTGAGGCAGGTTATGGATGGGGCATATCTCTTTGATGTCTTTAGACGCAATTTGAGTCTTGTGTACTGAAATTTCTTTCCGATGTGGTGTCGTTGCTCGGTCCATGTTTTGTGAGGGCCAAGTATCTGTGGTAAGACGAAAGCTGGGGTCGTTCCTGTCCTCTGCTTGTTGTTCGATGAACTTAGTAAACACAGAGAATGGGGGGAATGGCACTTGATGTTTCCGCTTGTATGCCGTGCCATGGGAGGTCCATTGGTCCCGTAGTGTAGGTGGAAGCTTCTCCACTATAGGCCTGAGACCCCGAGCAGTGTCCAGGAGGGCAAGACCAGGGAGATCACCATCATCCTTAGCTGCTTGGAGTTCGGTGAGGAGGTCGCTTAGCTCCCTCAGTCTGTCGTAGTCCCTGGTTACCTTTGGGAACCTATGGATCCTTTCGAAGAGTGAGTCTTCGATGGCTTCAGGGGACCCGTAGCATTTTTCCAAACGCTTCCATATTTCCTGCAGGCCCTTCTCAGTATGGTTAAGGTAGGCTGTCCTTAAACGTTTGGCATGCTCAGTGGAGGCAGGGCCGAGCCATTTCACAAGCAAGTCCATTTCTTCACTCGGTGTCAAATGCAGGTCGACAATGGAGTTGCGAAATGAACGTCTCCATGCTCGATAGTCCTTAGGTCTATCCGAGAATTTCAACATACTGGCTTGAAGTAATTTTCGTCGGGCGAAGTAACGCATTAGGTCACTAGAATGGTCGTGGCGGTTTTCCATTGAGCGCCCCCTCCGACGATAATCCGATGGATCGGGCTTGGGATCGGGGAAGTAGCAGAAGGAGGCTTCTGAGTTGGTGGGCTGATCGAATTGAGATGCAGGAGAGCGTATGTGTTGCAGGGCGGATGATTGTACCAATTGCGGAGCGGCAGGTTGTGAGTTGAGTTGAGCCGTCTGTTCAGCTACATATTCTCTTGTGCGCTGCATGGGATCGGCAGGAGTCTGGTCAAGGTGAATGCTGGATTTTTCCTCACTAAGCGAGACATACTCTTCAAAGGCCTTTAGTGCGGCTTCTTTGAGAGTTATCTCCCTTTGAGCCTCTAGAGTTTTCTCTTCAGACTCCATTTTAGCCTTTGCTTCGCGCAGTTTATTCTCTCTCTCCACGAAGAGCAGGCCTGCTTTAGCCATCTCCAGTTCAGCACGGACAGCCGAGGCCTTAGATGAGGCAAAAGAGAACCTGAAGCGCGTCCTATTAGAGACAGCGGACTTTTGTTCCATGCCGTTTGTTGAAGCGTGTTGGGACCTGTTGCAGAGAAGGGTAGACAAAGAGTACCGGTGCGTGACGGGTCGTTGAAAAGGCTAATAGCTGTCACATTAGTTTTACGCCGGCGGCAGTCCAGTAGAGAAATCTGCAAAGAGCCATGGGAAGGGAAGCTGTTCACACTGCATTACGGAAGACCTCGCACCACGTGCGAATAAACTTTGATTTTTTTACTGGCTGTCTAAAGCAGCGTGTTTTTTTTTTTAGCATGTTGTTCAGGGCAGCACACTACGAGCAACGAAAACAAATTAGATATTACGGAACATTCACTAATCCAACTTCTTTGAAGCTAAAAGTTTATAAACATATTTTCAGCTTTACAAGATCCTTTAAACTCTCTTTCAGTGAACATTTTGAACAAGATAATTCAGCTTTTTGTGATCTCAGGTAAAAAATATTTTATTATTAAAGACTTTAGCCCAGTCAAAGGGAAGTAACTCATATTAATAGTTATTGTAAAACTGTTGTCATGTATAAATATAAATATTGTACATGCTATGAAAAGTTATTTTCTTGTCTTCTTTCTCTTGTTTGCTTTTTGTTTTCTTACACATTCGTAAAGTAAAAAAATGTGTGGGTTGATTTATGCTGTCAATACCACTACAAAATGTTTTTTTAATTATATATATATATAGGAGAAAGAGTAGTCAGGTTGAGAATACACAGATCTTTAGCATCTATTTTTTTTAAAAGTGCTTTATACAAAGTAGAGCATAATATTATAATATTTTTATTTACAAAAATAATTTACAACGTGACACAAAATTTCTGCGTTTCGGAACTTATAGTTATTCCATTATCAACCGATGTTGGATAATGGAACAGATTGTAAGTTCATGTTATAGACAAGCGTAAGGTTGCAATAAAGAAATACGACAACAGCAGAAATAGATTTACATGATTTATTTCAATAGGAACGTGTGGATTTGGGACAGCTACCTTGTGGTATAGTTCATAGGCCGGCTGAAGATCTGGGTTGATCTCTCATAGTAGTTCTCGCTGGTTGGCGTGGCGCTGCTGACTGCTGCTGGCCGCTCATCTGACCGTGACATGTCCCTTCCCTGGCCTCCTGTTGACTATATTTAGTCCCCACTGCGAGGGCGTCATGTGGCACAAGGCCTTTTTAACGTGGGTTCTCCGAGCCCGTGGGTTCGGCCAAAAATATGCCCATTGAACCCGTATAAACGGGTTCAGGGTCGGTTTACCTCCCCGAAAGAGAATCCGCCCTTCGGCGTAGCCTCCTTCGGCGTAGCCTCCTTCGGGTTCCTCCACGCCCGAAGGCAGAGAGTTCAACCGATCTGTCATTCAAGACTTGAGCGTTTTTTATGGCTTAACAGGCTCGAGAAACGACACGAGTATAATTAGGAGGGAAGCATTTTTATTGGACGAAAAATAGAAACACTTTAAAATATTTTATTTTTCGATCGGAACTCGTGCGTCGGGAACATGCGTAAACGAAGATAATGGTCATTTTGTGACGGGGCCTTGTCCAGCCAACAAGTTTTCATGTTGGGTGAATCAGAAAGTGAATTAATTTGAAGCAGAGTAAAACTTGTACTTTTCATGTACTATAAGAAAAATTTCAAATAATAAAAAGCAGGAATCCATTTTCAACCTTCGGTAAAGTGTTTTTTGTGAAGGTCTCTGCTTTTGAAGTATTCACAATTCACATCATAAACAGCAGAGCATAACTTGTACTTTTCATGTACAGTAAGAATATGCTCGAAGTTTTAAATAAGAGACACATAAGAAGAGAAATAAGATTCCATGATGAATACAATATGAACACTTGTTTTTATAATGTATTTATTAACCAAAACCAACCGAGAGAGAGAAAAAATAGCAGCGATAAGAAAAAAATTTATCATGACTTTCGTAAGAACAAACATTTCTAAAATAATTTCATTCATTTGTGAATAAGTTCTGAAGGTTTCATTTAAAATCTGACAATTATTTGATTTTTGCAAGATTTTCCAAAACAATGTTTTTCGACTGAAAAACAACTAATGATAAATATTACATAGCCGCTGATCTAAAAAAAAACAATATTTTCAACCTAAATTTAAAACATGCTGCAAAAGAATAAAATATTTAAAAAAATAATTAAAAAATACCTTGGTCTTTCCTCTTAATAATAAACTTTTTCACAATAAAACTCTGTTTTTATTACGTTATGGGCCTTTTTTCTTTATGCTATGCGTTTTTTGGTGCGAAAAATTGGATAAACCTATTTAAAATGTATTTTAATTTTTAATAAACAAAAAAGTTTTTCTCGACACTTTAGTTTTAGTTTTATTTCTAAGCTAATAGATTAGATTTAACATTTTCAATACGGAATATTTTGCTGTATTTCAAAGTGAAATCAAATTGATTGGAAACATTTTTCTGATTATTATTAGGTTGGTGCAAAAATAATGACATGATAATGTCGTTTTTTGACGTATTTTTAAACGTCAAAAAACGACATTATTACGACATTATTTTTGCACCAACCTAATAGTAACGATAACATTGATGAAAATTCGTCCATATTGACAAATCTGTCAACAGAACATAATTCTTTTCACTAAAAAATCTCTGAAAAATAAAATATACTTTTCTGAAACGTTATCTGAGAAAACTTAGCTCATTTTAAGTTTAATTAATCTGAATTGAAAAACAAACATTACTTATGTAGCGGTTGTTTACATACACCACGCCCACAAAATACTCAATAGCCATTGGATAGAAAATAAGCACTATTTTCTATAGGACAATTTATGCATCTCATGAGCCACATCAAATTTTCTGATGTTTACTTTGCCAAACATGGTTTAGAAAAAAATCAGTGATTGGTTGATTTTTGACCAATAATATAACACTCCTTTCAATATTTTTCCCGCTCTCGTTCCTGGAGCCTATTCCGAAAGTATAGATAACACGAAAATCAAAGAAAAGAACAGTAGGAGAACAGTAAATCTCCAGAGCTCAACCACGTACGTGAATTCTCATTCTTCTACTCACACACAGACACACACACACACAAAATTACAATTGCACTACACTGTGAATTGTCTGTCCAAAAAGCCAAGTAACCAACTCAGAATTCTATCATTCTTTTGTACAACTTTCTCATACTTAAACTCAGTTATCACATATTGCTGAACTCTGAACATTTTAAACAAGAAAGTTCTTTTAACACATATTTACAATGTCACATCAGTATAAGGGGAACTACTTCTTTTTTTCTTAACTTTGTTTCACTAAACACAATTGTTGTACTCGCTTGTTTTTTTTCAATACATGTTATTGTTGATTACTGAATCATCTTGTAGACTCGTCTTTTTCTACCTATCACCCCTAGTAACAGAACAGTCTATATCTTACGCCTACGTACGGAAAACTTCGACCAATAAAAAAACCGTACTAGGCGAATCAACAAATCTCATTGGTTAACGACACAATAATCTGAAAGTTTCACGTGCAAAACAAAATTGCGCCAAAACTTCTTTGATCCGATTTTGGACTTTCAAAAACATATAAAAGAAAACACCGACTGACCAAAAGGGTCAGAGACGAACATCCACAGAGAAATTGCCAACATACTCCACGTCACTCGAAATCACGACTTTACCGCGCAAAAGTACATCAACGCTGACTCACTTGCAATTTAAACTCGACCAACTCTGTGTTTTTTTAATATCAGAGAAGAGCTTTTTCAGTCGCAGTCGGTGGGTAAGATGATCAGTGATGTAGTATTGTATTGTTGAGAGCCAGGTCTTTGCGAAGTTTAAATAAGGGACACATAAGAAGAGAAATAAAATTCCATGATGAATACAAATAACACTTGTTTTTATAATGTATTTAATTAACCAAAATCAACTGAGAGAGAAGGCCGGGGTCGATTAAAAATATGTATAGTAGGAAAAATAGTTGTAAGTTTATACACACGGTTCTTTAACTAGCTGTTGTATATAAATATACTACGAACCTCCACAATTTTTCCTCCTCGGGAAGGCAGAAGGAAAGAATAAATGAAAGTATTTTTTTGTGTTTTTTTTTTTTTTGTTTTTTTTTTGTACAATTCTCAATTTTAACTTATTTATTTTTATCCAACTAAGTCTTTATTCATTATCATTATTTTATTTTTTATTCATTTTTATCGTACTTGTTGCTTAAATGTTGAAAGAGGTATATTACATATTGACTGTGATTACTATATTTTAAAATTTAGCATCTCTAGAATAAAGGAAAGACATAAACATCGTCATGTTCAAAAGGGGTCTATTTTTCGACAGTCTCCCCACCCCCATTTTCGTTCTTTATTGCTTAATAGAAGTCTTTTGACTTCCATTTTATTTCTTTTTCCTTTTTTCTGTCACCAAATATTGGACTATATATGAAAATTATAATTGTGACTAATTCTTTGTTAAACGACTTAATTAGCAATATTGCTCACCCCTCTTTCCGTCTTTTTTTTTTTTTCGTAACGATCAAAAAACGTAAATTTAATTTTAATTGTTAATCTCATACGTTAAATTTACCACGTTAATCGATAGATTTAAACGAATTTTCTAAGTTTACTCGTTCAACATGTTTTAAACGACATTCATTTATATATTTATTTTTGTTTTAACACGCCGCATAAGTCATAATTTATTGATTTTGATCGTAGAAACAATGTAAATTTTTAATTATTTAATGGTTAGATTTTTTTAAATTAATAACGGTAATTATTAGCTGGCGAAATTAAACTTGATTAGGGATGGGGAAAAAAGAAGGAGAGGAAAAAGGAAAAAAAATACCGGAAAACACATAATTACCTTCCGAGTATCCGATGATAAGGTGAGGGTAGTATGATGTTTGAAAGACCAGAAGCTGCCCAATGATCCAAATCAAAACTCACTGACGACACCCTCTAGCGCTAAAGAGCGTATATTCAAAGTATCTGTGATAATATATCACATATATCTACACAGCAAAGCAGAGTGTAAAGAGAAACAAAAAGGATGGGACTTTCATATAATATGGAGATACTTCTGTGTCTGGAGAAATCATGTTTAAGACTCCAGATTGAAACGGGCCAGATTCATCTATGTCTCAGACTTGAAGATATTCCACAAAAGGGAAACAGCAAATCATGGGATTTTCCAAATTGAGGAGTGCAAGCTGGAGTTTCATTCTCTATCAGGGATAGATATATTCTAAAAGAGAAACAGCAACATGGACTTGTAAGCTGCTTGGAGTGAGGTTCCAGATTTAGTCTCTGCTTGTGCTATAGTAAACCTGGGCTAAAGGAAGCAACCTTTTGTTTCGGCTGCTGTAAACAAAACTAAATTTGACTACCGCCGATGTCACTGTATTGTGGTGATCACATTCATGTGCCACACCTCCGCTTTCTTTAATGTCATTGGTTCATAAATAAATGATACTTACTATATGACAATTTTGACATCGCACATTATTTTAACTTTTCTCTAAAATCACAGATTGGTCCATTTCCTGGCCAATCGCGTATTTTAGTATCATTCTAATATTTTTTGGCGCCAAGCTCACTTGAGCCTATGCATACCTATATAAACTCTCTCGCTGTTAGCCAACAGTGGTAGCGGTTCAATTCTAGTAATTCGACTTCAGCTAGACCTTTGTTGACTGCCATTTTGACGCCCGTCTGCTCTTTTGATATTGTCCCTTGCGTATTGAACGTCATTTTTGTTAAGTTTGTTTTTATTACTGTCTTTTTGTGATCTTACAAATTTTTGGAAAAGATTTTGATTTTTTCTTTTCCTTTTTTTTACCCTCCTCTTTTTTAATTTTTATCTCCTTTAAATTTTTTTTTATTCCTTTTATTCTAGAATTTCTTTTTGTTTTTCATTTTCTCTAATTTTTCTTTTAATTATATCTCCGTTTTCTTTTCTTTTGTAACCCCTGCCTGTGTTTCGTTTTTGGTTTTGAGTTGACTTACCGTTAATTCTTTTATTCTTTCCTTTTTAATATCCTTTAAGTTTTCCGTGTTTTTTCTTTTCCTTTTTATATTGTATATTTGTCTAATTTTTCTAATCTTTATTTGCTGTCTATTTGTCCATATATTTGTCCATTTATTTTGTTCTAACGTTTTGTATTGTATAATTTTCTTTTGTTTATTTGTTTTGGCGTCGGCCATTTTGTAATTTGTAACTAGCTCTGCCTAGTTTTGATATTTTCGTATTTTCTTTGTTTTTCGTTTTTGTCTTGCGTTTTTCGTTTTTCTTTTGGAGTTTTTTCTTTTTTAATTTATTGTTTCGCCGTCAGGCGAACTTTTAAATCTTTGTCTAATATTTATCGTACGTTTTATTTGCCGTGTTTTTATTTGCTTGTTGTCTCGCTTTCGGGTGAGCTTTGTGTTTTTGTGTGTTATTTTTTTTATTTTATTATTCCCCACCCCTTTTTTACCACCCTTTCCTTTTAATATAAAAAAAATGGAAAAGAAGGAAAAAAAAGCACTTTCTTCTTTAGCTATTAAAAAGAAACCAAATTTGTCGGACTATAGAAAACATTTATTCAACCCCCAAAAAAAAGACCCACCGGATAAAAACAACCTGAAAGAATACCCAACCCTAGATCTAAGTTCCCCTAGCGAGGATGACATCGCTGGGAAAAATGAAAATTTACTCACTACAAGTATGGGAGCCAATAATGGCAATAAGAAAAGTGAAAATAGTACGAAGGCCAATAATGGCCATAAAACCCAAATTGACATGAAAGCCAAGAATGGCTCTCAAGACAAGACCGAGGCCGGGGAATCGCCCTCTTGTTGGTCGTCCCTACCGAAATGTATTATCAATCTATCGGATTTCTTGGAGCGTGCTAAGAGTTACGCTCACCTTGTCGTAAAAGGTGGACTCTTGGAAGACCCCCAAGAATTGAAGAAGATTGATAAAAGAATTGTGTCAGTTTTCGTCGTCGATAAGCGTTCGCGCAAAATTTGTCGCTCGACGAAAAACATAGTGTTGAAGACACTAGAGTCCTTGGGGTTTATGCCCATTAGAATTGTTAAGGGAGCCAAATTTTTCAAGTGGGACGTACTGTTACCCACGCCAGAAGACTGCGTAGCCAGAGTGGCAGTATATGAGGTCCCTCCTCAAGTTATCGGGAAGCTGCTTTCATGTCCAAGTATGGCGAAATTCTGGGCGCCTCCTGTGATAGCCTGAATGGGGGGAGCTTTAATATTATGTTGGACGAGAAAGCCTTCCGCTCCATACCCAACTGTCTGGATGTTGGAAGCTTGAAATTACCGGTCATTGTAACTGGTCGAAGACCGGTATGCTTGAGGTGTGGGGAGACTGGTCACCTCTCCTCCTTCTGCCCAGAGAAGAAGGCCTCTGGTAGTCAAGCTCCAGTAGACCAAAATCCCCCTCTGATCGCGTCTCCACTTTCCGCCTCGCCTGTAATGGGCGTACCAGCTTCCGGGACCGGGTCGGTTAATCCTCCGGTTGGTGTATCATCAAAGACCACATTCCCCAAAGAGCCTTCACCCGCTGCCAGTGCAGTTGTGGAGAAGGGGGAGAGGGAATGGCTGGTGGCTGGTAAGGCCAGAGGGAAGCGCCAGACAGCAGGTCCTCAGTCCCCTGAAGCCCCAAGGACAAAAGGCACGCACAGCCCCACTCCCTCTGGTAACGTTAAGGGCGATGCTCCGGCCTCTCAACAAGAATTCAAGGAGAAACAGAAGAAATATAATCCGAGATACGAAAAAACCGAAAAAATAAGAGAGCTAATAAAGAAGTTAGACAACCAGTCAAAATCTCATCACACAAATCCTACTCCTTCCACACCCTCTTCCCGGTCCGCACCTTCACCTAAAAACAATCCTTCCCCTCCATCTACACCGTGAAAAGCCCGTCCTCTCAGCAGAGATCCCAGTCCATATAAACACAGATCATTTTACACCCCCTTCACACTCCCAGCCCTTCCCCTGTTAAACAAAGATCATCCTACAGCCCTCTGCATACTCCCAGTCCTTCCCCCGTCAAAAAAACTGAAATGCCTCCTCCCTCTTCCAAACGGGAGAGAAGCCCCACTCAAGCGCAAAATGAAAAAAAGAAAAAAAAAACACATTTTTAACACGGGTGAAGATGTCTGCAAAATTTCCACAGCTCAGGCAGAGAGAGCCCGTGACTATGGAAGTAGAATTAAAGACCTAAAATACCTTCTATCTATTAGCCAATATGCCGATTTAGATGTTGAAGTTCTCCAAAATTTCCCGCTCGCCCAAAGGGTCCTGTTACACGAACGGAACCTGGCGCCAAGCAAATTTGGACAATGCTAGACGAGGCCATTATATCTTACAAAATGGCCTTGCCAATCGCCATTGTACAGAACCAGCAATTAAAGCAGCTGTCAAAACTTTGTGCAGGGAGGGTCCCCGTTTTAGTTCATCCCTCCCTGTATAGAGCCCTGAAACTAACATTCCCCTGGGATATCGACGGAATCTCCCAAGACGGTATCATCAAGACTGAGATGGGCCATGGGACTATGGGAGAAGCTGATGGTATCCTGACTCCGGCCATGTTCAAACCAGTATTACAACCCTAATCCTAATTTTCCTCATGGCACTCTGGTTAGCTAGTTTAAATGTCCGGGGCCTGAGGTCCGAGTCTCGCAGGGGGAGGCTCTCTCGTGACCTTCAGTGCCTCGGGGTGAATGTATGTTGTGTGCAAGAGACCCGGTTTTCTTCTCATGACCGTGAGGACATACTGTCTAGGGGGTTCGCCCTTTATTCAGCATGTTTTGATGGTCGTTCGAGGGGTGTCTCTTGGCTAGTCAGCAGGTCTTTGAAGGCTGCATGTACCCTTTTCTTCGCGGATCCGGCGGGCAGACTTTGCGTGCTGGATGTTACCATAAAGGATAAGGTTCTACGTCTCATTGGGGTTTATGCGCCCAATAACCATGCCGAGCGGCCTGCTTTGTTTCGGCAGATCGCACCGTACTTGACGACATCTCGTCGGGTAGTTTTAGCGGGGTATTGGAATGCCGTCCTTGACCCCGATATAGATCGTATAGGGCAAAAACAAGATACTAACAACCCGGACGGGAAACCATTTCGGGACTTTATCGATGAGTTTGATCTTGTCGACAAGTACCGGAATGAACACCCTCGGGAGGTAGCATGGACTTGGACAAATAGTGGCAACTCGGCTTCTGGGATGCTTGCGAGCTACCTAGACCGAGTCCTAGTTAGGAGAGTCGATGTAGGGCTCTTAGGGTGTCCAAGCTTCCATTACATAATTTATATGGATCATAGGCTTGTCCGGGTCCGTGTAAACTTAGATAAGCCTAAGGTTAGATTGGCTGGCTACTGGAAATTTAACTGTTCATTATTTGGTGAGCAGGGTTTCTGGGACCAGCTGCTACTATTGATACAAAGGGAATTGACGGGGGCGGTTGTGGGAAACGCCTGGTGGGATAAATTAAAATCTAAAATTAGAACGTTTGCTGCCGATTTTAGTCGTCGACTCAATCTTGATAGATTAGCGGCGCAAACGGCTTTAGAAAATAAAGTTGATCGGGCAGTGAAATCCCATGTTAGTGGGGAAATAGCCTTAGCTAAGGCAGAGTTGTCCTCCTTTCTTATCAAGAAGGATCAAGCTCTGGTAGTTAGGGGTAGGTTAAAAAGAATGTCTTCTGAGGCGACGAATATGGCCGCTGAATTCCGTGCAGAGGAAAATCGGAACGCATCTAGGCGACATATAGCGTGCGTCACATTGCCGGATAAGCGGACCGTGACTACAAACGCGGGTCTTTCGGAATTACTTTCAGGATCTTTTCACCGGGAAGTCCGGTCTGATCTCTGCTCAGTTTGACGCCTATTTAGCTGACTTTCCCTGCCTCGAGGCAGCTGAAGCGGCTAGGTGCGAGGGTTCTATTACAGAGTCGGAAATCTGGGATGCGCTGAAGCAGGTTGGCCTGGATAAATCTCCGCGACTGGATGGTCTTCCCTACGAAGTTTACTTGAGGCAGTCGCCCGTTTTTGTTCCTTTGCTGGAACTGATTTTCAACCACTGGATGAAGCAGGGGTCTGTACCTCAACGCTTCACCAGGGGTGTGATCAAGTTGCTGCGTAAGGACAAGAACGGTGGGGATGGGTTAGGGAATTTTCGCCCTTTAACCATGTTAAACACCGAGTTAAAGATTTTGGCGAAGATCTTAGCCAACCGTTTGCAGCTTGTCCTGTCTAGTCTGATTGGCCCCGAACAGACTTGTGCTGTGAAGGGCAGGACTATTCAGGATAACATTCATAAGGTACGCTTGATCTTAGAAAAAGTCGACAGTGAAGCCGCGCTGATCAATTAAGATCAGTCCAAGGCCTTCGATAGGGTTGACCATCGTTTTCTGGAGGCTGTCCTTTCGGCGGCCGGTTTCGGAGACGACTTTCGCTCCTGGATCCGATTTTTGTATGCGACCCCCGGTGCGCTGGTGGAGGTGAATGGGGTAAGATCGAAGTTTTTCGTATTGTCTCGCTCCATTCGTCAAGGCTGTCCGCTCTCGCCTTTGCTTTACATTCTTGCGTTGGAACCATTCCTTCGCAAGTTAAAGGCGAATCCGGTCCTGCGCGGAATTGCCCTGCCTGGGGCTACCACCTCAGCCAGGTATTTTGCCTATACTGACGACGTTTCGGTTCTTGTGTCGAGCAGAGCCGAGATTGACGAAGTCAGCAAAGAAATCAGTGGCTATGAGATGGTGACAGGGGCCAAGATTAACCGCGATAAGTCTGTTGGCTTGCGGTTGGGTACGTGGAAGGGAGTTTATCTTCAAGGCCCCTATGGTATCTCGCGAGATCTGTTGCCTTCATCCCTCTGAGGGCGGTCTGGGTATGCCTAGCATTGAGATTCGTCAACATATGTTTCGCATTACCTTTCTAAACCGAATGTGTCGCGGATCGGATGAGGTGGGCGACTTCTGGAAAGAAGACGTCCGTAAACATTTCCCATCCCTGAGAAGTGTGCACTCGTGCGAGGAGGAGACCGGTCGTACACCCCGAGCCAAGTGCTCCTTCTACTGCGAATGTCGTCGTGCTCTGAAACTCCTCTTACGAGCGTCGGATAGCCTCTTCAACGCCCAGGCGTTGTCTCGTAAGGTATTGTATCGACTGTTAGTTTGGGGGGCCGTTCAAGATGATCTGATTGGCGAGCTCGGTTTTACGAAGCAGGAGGCTCGCTCGATATGGCCTGGGTTGAAATGCCTCAATAATGATGAGGCGTCACTCACCTGGCTGGTGATTCGTGGGGCCCTCTGGGTCGCCAAGAGACTTTGTTCAGCAGGCTTGGAGAAATATCCAAACTGTCGTCGCTGTACTGAGGAATTCGAGACCATTGGTCACGCCTTTTTTCAGTGCAAGACGGTAGTGTCGTTGTGCAAGTTTGTTGAAGGCCTCATGGTTGGCATGTTGCAGGGAAAGTTTTTTGCCCTTGAAGCCAGTTCTGTTTGTAGCAATGTGGTGCCGCAGATGACGATGGCTGAACACTATGTGTTCTGTTGCTTACTAGGGGTTATGAGAGTCGTTATTTGGACGACGCGTCAGAAAGAATTCTGTGATGGCGAGAGGTTCACTTCTTCCCAACTGATCTTGTACTTTAAGCATCAGCTTAAAGTCAAGATTAGGACGGAAAGGCGGCGGCTCCCTCATCAGGATTTGGCAAAAGTTGGGTGAATCTTGCGCGCTTGTGTCGAGTAAAAGGGGCTGACTTGGAGTGGCATTTTGATGCCGGTTAGGCATAAGGATATTGTTTTCCTGGGTTGATCAAGGGCAACTATTCCCAAGAGTAGGCTAGTTTAGGTTTTTGTAGTTGATTTTTTAGTTTTTCTTTCCTTTTCGGTAAACTATGCTAGGATGTGTTTGCTCATCGGCCCCTTTTATTTCTGTCCCCACTTTTTTCTTTCCTTTAGTTTAACTCTCCATCCCCTCCCTCGTTTAGGTGGTCAGTGATGTCAGTTCTCTGGTGGATGCGGGGCGCCTTTCGTTTCGCGTGTGTGTTTTTCGTATTTGTTGTTGTGTATGAATGAGTGTGTGCCTGTGTGAATGCTTGGGAGGAATGAATATTTCCTTTATTTTCATAGTCCCGCATCGATTTCGTCCGGTTAACTGATATTTCTGCCACATTTAAGGTTTGTGGGGGTTTTTATTACTAAATCCCTTTTTGTTTAGTTTCTTGTAAATATTTTATGTCATATTGTATATACTCATTGGGGATCTTTTTAAAAATTGTTTTTTTATGCCCCTCCGCCCACGAACAATATTTGTACATAAGGGAATTATTCTTCATTGAGCTAAGAACATTAATTGAACTTTATAATTAATTAACATTTAATATTGTAACTCAACAGTACTTAACTGCATTCACCCTTTTTATTACAGACAAAAGGGAAGTAACTTTTTCATGCTTATTTTTTATGTTTGTATATTGTTGTTATAATACAAATATCTATTTAATGTTCATGGTGCTTGACTTATTTCTCTCATATATTCTGTGCATATTTCATGTGGAGTGTTGTTTATAAGAACACAGCTTTCCTTCTTGATTGCTATTACATTTCACGGTGACCCTAGCCAACATATCTTACAACACCACTACAGTATTGTAGAGGTGCTGTAAGAATTGTTGGCTAGGGTCACCGTGAATATAATCAAGAAGGAAAGCTGTGTTCTTGTAAAACAACACCCTTCATGAATCATGTACAACACGAGAGAAAAATAATCAAGCTCAGTGAACATTAATAAAATATTGTATTAACAATGGTATACAAAAATCAACAATAATATAAAGAAAGTTGCTTCCCTTTTTCCGTAATAAAAAGGTTAAGTTTAGCTAATTAATGTTGAGTACAACGTTGAATGTTATTTGACTACAAAGTTCAAATGAAGTCTTAGCTAAATAAAGAATAATTTCACAGTGTTTTATCAGTGTAGAAAGATGTAATGTTCATGAGTGATATCAATAGGAATTAGTATGATTACTCGAATGAGTAATAATTAAGAATTAAAATGTCACAAGAATATGCGCCGTGCCGTATTCTCCAAGAATTGAACTGTTACTGGCTGTTGGCTAACAGCGAGAGGGTTTATATAGTTACTCATAGGCTCCAGTGAGTTTGGCGCTAAAAATATAGAAAGATACTAAAATAGGCGATTGGTCAGGAAATGGACCAATCCGTGATTTTAGAGAAAAATTCAAATTACGTGCGATGGCAAAATTGTCATATAATAAGTATCATATATTTATGAACCAATGACATTAAAGAAAGCGGAGGTGTGGCACATGTAAGTGATTACCACAGTATCAAGTGACGTTATTAAGCAGTCCGTCACTTGACTTACCTCTATCAAAGGCACATATTTCCCTTTTTATCCCTACAGCAGAAACTGAAGACAAAATAAGCAAGTAAAAGCAGCACAAGGACAGGATATTGTGGAGAGCCATGTTCACCTATGTTCTGAAGACGAATATCAATGAGAAAGAGAGAGATAGAGAGAGGGGTCAGGTTCTTTTCTGTAGATTGTCGATTGTAATGACATCAGCTAAAGTGAAAAAAGCCCATGATGCAAGTTACACACTAGTGGGTGCAGAAATTTGAATACCTAGAAAGTGCTTTAAAAAAAAAAAAGGATAGAAAATATGACACCGAGAATCTGCACATGCATTAGACGAGTGAAAGAAGAATTCCAAAATTTAAGCCAAGTGGTAAGAAAAGGGGAAAATCTATTAGAGGAAAGAGTGCTGGATTACTATGCAGTACCTGACAGTGGTATTGGAAAATCTTCTCACAGATGAGGAAGAGAAAACCAGACGCAACAGAAATGTGGTTCTACAGAAGGATACTGAGAATTCCATAGATGGAGTGACTTAGCAACAAGGAAACCTTAAGTAAAATAGCAACAGAATAAACACTTCAGAATCAGAAAAAAAAAACAGCTGAAATTCCTTGCTTATATAATGAGGAAAGGGAGCTTGGAAAACTTAAAACTCACAGGGCATATTGAGGGCAAGAGAGCGAGCCTGACGAGCTTGTGTGAATAGATAATGGTATAAGAAGTGGAAGCATTAGCGAACGGAGAAAAATTACTAAGGTTCAAAAAGTGTTGGAAATTGTGGAGAGCCATGATCGCTTATCGCTTGCGGGGACGCGACTCAGAAGAAGAGTAATATTTTACGTCATCACAATTTTTAATCGATGGGAAATAACTAAATAAAGTCATAACAAATAAAGGTAGAGTTCTGCCCCTTGAAATAGAAAATGCAAATATTTTTCTAAAATTTTTTAAAAAAGTTTGCTGCCCACCCCACAAAAAAACAATAAAATACCCATATCTAATGTTTAAAATGAATTTTAATAAACAAAAAAGTTTTTCTCGACACTTTAGTTTTAGTTTTATTTCTAAGCTAATAGATTAGATTTAATATTTTCAATAAGTAATACTTTGCTGTATTTCAAAGTGAACAGAACACTGAAATCATTTAAAATTTAAATGATTTCAGTGTTTCCAATCAATTTAAATTTTAAATTGATTGGAAACATTTTTATAATTATCATTAACGATGATAACATTGATGAAATTCGTCCAGATTGACAAATTTGTCAACAGAACATAATTCTCTTCATTAAATACTCTCTGAAAAATAAAATATACTTTTCTGAAACGTTATTTGAAAAAAATTAGCTGGTTTTATTCGCTTAATCTGAATCATAATATTTTTATTAACCAAAAAACTAACCGAGAGAGAAGGCCGTTTTGTCGATTAAAACGTGATATCACCACAAATCGCAAAAGTCAAAGTGAAAATGTATATAAGACATTTTTTTTTTTAATTATAGAAACTTTTTAAATTACAATTAATAAAAGAAGAAACCATGGTTCGAATTTCATTGTAAAACTTCTGTTTTTAAATTAATATAGAATAAAGAAAAATAAAAGCAAACAATAAAAAAAGTTTTATTCCGTAAAGTTGCAACATTGACAATTTGAAATTGACAATAATTTTTTCATAATGAGACGAAGAAAAGCAAGCCCGGGTTCGATTTCTACCTTACAACTTTTTAAAGAAATAAATAATGAACAAACAACAAATAGATTAAAAATCCGATTTTATTTTAATGATTATTCCATAAAGTTACTGTAAAAATATAATTTTTTTTTTATATTGCATTTGAAAAGAAAGAAATGAAACTTCGATTTTTTAAAAAATCGACATGGTTTTATTAATTTTCATGTTTTGTTTTTTATTTATTCTGTATTAGTAAAGTTACAATATTGAAATTTTGTTGTGTAGAAAATAAAAGACAAATTTTAAATAACTGTAAAAAAAAAATGTTACATTGGTATATAAGAAATTTAGCTGAAGGTTTGAAGTTTTCTTTTTTTGCCTAACTCATTTCTAGAAATATTATTATTTTCCCTAGCACATAAAATAATCAACAGACATTTTGTAGAACTCTAGACAAGGAATCTTTTCAAATTTTCAATACTGTGACCCTCGACACAAATTTTCACAAAAAAAAGATGATAATTATCTGCCAAAACATTCATGCTTATATCCATGGTTATTTTCCTTTACGGAATGAAGAAAACAAGAATTTTCTGTTAATTTACCAATAACTATACAATTATAGAGAACAACATTTGTAGCAGTGTCATTAGAATATAGCAGAGAACCTAAAGCCTATCTCTTTTAGACTACACGTTTAACCATGTCAAATAAATCCTCAGGTTAAAGACATTTGGTTGGCATTATGCATAACATCATTGTATCATGAAAAATCACTTCTAATCATAAAAGTAGAAGCACTTGTTGCAGACATTTGCTGTTGTTAGCTAAGCCAACAACATTTATTAACATTCATTAAAAATTCGCCTAAAACTTAGTTTGATTATTTATAATCAAACTAAGTTTTAGGCGAATTTCATATACAAGTAAACTGTTATTTCTTAATCATTGAGAAATGCACAGGGAAAATTCAAAAGCATTTTGGTTTTAAATTTTCATATTGAATTTTAGAACGCCTACAAAATTTATTTTATCAATCTAATCATATCTCTTTTTAATAAGATTTTCTGAAAAAAAAATTTCAAAAATAATTTCATTCATTTCTGAATAAGTCCTGAAAGTTTCATTAAAATCCAACAATTATTTGATTTTTGCAAGAATTTCCTAATTAAGGTGTTTTTTCCTCGGGAAAAGCGCAAAATAAAACAAACCTTTTTTTAGTCTTTTCGCGCTGTCGTAAAAAAAACATAATTTTTAACCAAAATTTTCTACGTGTTAGAAAGGAGTAAAAAATTTCAAAAATTATTTTAAAAATACTTTGGTCTTTCCTCTTCATGACAACATAAACATAAACAAAACTTTGTTTTCGTTGATTTATGAGTCTTTTTTCATCGTGATATACCGCTTTTTTACGTGACCTAATGGAGGTACCTAAAATGAATTTTTTATAAAAATAAGGATAGCATTTTTTAAATGAAATTCCCCGCCCATTACATTTGGAACGTTCCCTCATGTTATTGTATTTTTTTTTTTTTTTTCTATATTAGATTTTGACGAGCATCTTAAAATAGGGTGATATTGCCCTTTTAAGTCATTTTTTTTTAGGTATGTGATCTGCGTTTACGACCTGAGGACATAAGACAAGAAACATTTCGATAAGGAAACACAATTACTGTTGTTAGCCTTCAGAAAGCTGTTCTTCGTGTAGTTGCAATCCCTAGAATTTTTTTACCATACTTTCGCTCATCATAACGAACCCCTCTCTAGAGACTCTCCAGAGACCAGAAAAATTTGACTAGAGAATTCTGCCCTTAAAAGAGCTTTGGATCAACAAAGTATTGCTGATGACTTGGAATACAAACAGCAGAGAAAAAAAGAACAGTTTTTTTTTTTTTTTTTTTTTCACAATGCGTCCGCTAGCCGAGCGCCTCCTTGTTATCATAGAGATGAAAGCAATATTCTAATTATTTTGACACTCATACCTTAAGTGTTATTTTGCGATGAAAGGTGAATTCAGTGTAACATTTAAAATGTAATTTGACAAGTGTAGGGGCTGGGCGTTGACAAAAAAAGGTTGTTTCCAAAGTGGGTGGGGGGAGCTCTCGTTGAAAAAATGTTACGTGAGATACACAAGCAAACTAAACACTATGTTCATAAGATCAATAAAAAAATAGCATACCATGAATAAAAAAAGGCCTTAAACTTGATTAAAATAATTTTTATCGTCTAAAAATGTTAATGTTATTATCAAGAGGAATGATCAAAGTATTTTTTGAATATATTTTTAGATTTTTTAATAATTTCTAGCACGTCCAAAATTTTCGTTAAAAATCTTCATTTTTTTTTAATTGGAAAAATTGACAGAAAATCAGTAATCTCCCGTTTTTTTAACTTTTGTTTACATTTAGTGAATGTTGCCGTTTAAAATTTATTTAAAATATCAATTATGATTTTTTTTTTAAATAATTTAAAAAAATTAGAAATTATAAAGTTTATTTAATATATTTTGAAACAAAGATTGCTTATTTTCTGTGATGAAAACATGTTTTTTCAAATGGGAGCAAGCCGGTCTGAACTGCGGTGTTGATTGACAAATGACATGTGCGTGTTTTTCATCACGCACTGACAAATTACGTGCGGAAATTTATAGTACGGAAGGTCATAAGTGACCTTTTTTCTTTACGTTAACAACTTATTTACCTCGTTAGTTTTAAGTAGGCATAGCATGAAAAAAAGGCCTTAAACTTGACGAAAGCAGAATTTTATTACTAAAATGTTTATGTTGCTATTAAGGGGAAAGAACAAAGTAATTTTTCATTATTTTTTAAACTTTTTCTGTTTTTATTAGAACGTTTTAACTTTTGATTGAAAAATCTTGTTTCTCGTCATCACCGGAAATAACATGGCAAATTTTTTATTCATTTTTTTCTTATCACACACATTAAGTTGAAAATCTTGCAAAAATAGAAATAATTGTCAGATTTTAATGAAGCTTTCAGGAATGATGGGAATTATTATAATTTTTTTAAAGTAATTTTATATAAATGTAAAGGCCGTTAACAGTGCCGTACAAATCAAGTCACGTGATGTTTTTATTGTATCATGTTTCTTCCGGGCCTCCGTACATTTGATTTAACCTTTTTTTTTCCCCCACATAGGGTAAAGAACAGTAAGATTATTCTCACTGCTGGTTCGTTGACTGTAAAAACCTTGTGCTATTTATAATCTGGACAGATACAGGTCCCTAAAAAATACATTATATACAGGATTCGTCAGTACCGCTAATTTTAGAATATTTAACAACTTTTAGTAACTTTATGTAAAAATAATAAAATAATTTATTAAATAACAATTAATTCATTTAAAAATTCATTTTTCATCGAAAAAGTTTTTTGCCTTCAGACAATATTATGCATATTGATAAAAATAAAAGCAACTAAAAGCATTTAAAATTAAATAGTATCTTTGTTTTATTGGGTTTTGTATGTTACAATTCAGAGCTGATTTTAGGTTTACGAGGTCGGATTTTAAAAAAAGTAAAACATGATTTACATTCCTCTTGTGTTTTTAACTAATATAATGACTTGCGTGCTTCGTCCATAAACTTTTAGAGTATTTATTAATTTATTTATGGGGGTGTAATATATATATAAAAAAAATATTTTTATAATGACTTTAAAAAAAATAACATATTTATAATAATTTCCATCATTCCTGAATAGTTTCTGAAAGTTTCATGAAAATCTGACAATTATTTCTATTTTTGCAAGATTTTCAAAATTAATGAGTGTCATAAGAAAAAAATGTACAAAAAAATCGCTATGTTATTTTTACTAGACTTCCGGTGATGACGAGAAACAAGTTTTTCAATGGAAAGTTAGAATGTTGTAATAAAGACAGAAAATTTTTTTTAAATAATTAAAAATTACTTTGTTCTTTACTCTTAATAGTAACATAAACATTTTGGCGATAAAATTTTGTTTTCGTCAAGTTTGACGTCTTTTTCATCAGACTATATATGCGCTTTTTTTCGCGATTTCTCGAAGGTATCTACAGGAAGCTTAAATCTCCTAGTATCATTTTCATTTCTACCACATATTATTATCGTTTATCACTTTCAAAAAAAAAAACCTAATGTCCTCCATTGTTTGTTAAAAATTACTATTTGAAATCCATATCAATCCTCCCTCAATACATCACAAATGGTGACGAGTGTTCATAATAACTTTGAGAAGGAAACTTTTAACAACGTTATCAAATATCTTGATGGATGATAACAATTTTAAACAGTGAAAATATTTACAAAACACATAAAAAAACTTAACGAAAAGTGAATGCATAATTCAATTGCATAATAAATTACAATTATTGTGTGAAATGGCCGAAAAAGACGGGACATAATTTGGAAGTGAAAAATACGTACGACTGTATTTGTCCTAACTAAAAAAGAAAATTGCAGTTCAAGATCTTTCCAGAAAGATCTCGCTCGATGGTATAAAGAGGAGAGTTTTTCCGTCTTCTGTATATATTTCACATCGACCAAGCCGAATCAGAAGTGTTCAACATTGTCCACTGAATTCTAGTTTTCATTTTGATCAAACTCGAAGATTCTGGTTTGGTTCAATGATGCATATTCTTCCTAAAGGTATCTTTTTCTTTTATGTTCTTTTGTTTAGTGAAGTATCGGGATGGCAGTTTGAATAAAAAAAGACATTTTTTTCACCAAGTCCAAAACATCGACTCTAATTGCTATTGCGTCATCAGCTATTTTAAAAGTTTTATAAAATTATTAAGACTAAGAGGAAAAATCGGAGAAGTTTTTTCTTATATATATAATTTTTTTTTTTTTTAAGACTTGCTATGTCATTCGCTAATGATTCGATTCGAACTTAATTTTGATTATAGAAGAAAAAAAGAAAACAATTTTTTTTTTTATAAAAATTCATTTTTCATCGGAAAAATATTTTAGTTTCAGAGAATGTTATTGTTGTCCTTAACATGTTAGTCTCAAAGTTTGTGTGTTGTGTGTATGATCGGATGTTGTTTAGGTGTTTCCACAGTTTTCATTCGATTTTGATTTTTTTTTTTTTTTATTGATAATTTCTAAATTCTAATTCTTCAATGGCGGTTTTGAGTCCAAATTATTCCCTTTCCTTTCGCCAAGCTTTTAATCTCTTTCAAGTGAGGTTACTTTTTATAAAACCTACTACTACAGTTTAAGTCGTTGCTGTCATTGTTGTTTTTAAGTCGTTCCCAGTTTGTTTGTTTTTTTTTTTTAATTGTCCTGTCAGTGTTTTTTGCATTGCATGACCGTAGTAATAAGTAAGCTTGCTTTTTTTTCTTTTATTACTCAATATTTATTTTATCCAACCTTTTCTAAAACCATTCGAGCTTAGTGATCCCTGAAGCTTTACAGCGTTCTTTTGTCCACGCATTCCATTTTATTTGGCAATTCATTGCCTAAGACATGCCACCTTCTTATCTAGGTCGTAAAACCGCTGCTACCAGGCCCGGCATGCGAATAATGAATCGTCTTTAGTTTAGAAGGTTTAGTTGGCCAATCTCAAAAAATGCCACTCCGTATGCTTCAGTTCAATCAGAGCCACTGGGATCAACGTAGCCATTGGTTTTCCAGAAGAGCATAAAAAGCTTCTGATGAGAAACGCGTGAGGCTGAAACCAGACTGAAAACGCAAAAACGGCTTTTTTCAGTAATGAAAGAGTCGGTCGAAAAGACTTGTTTTACTGCTAGTTATTCATAAAAAGCCGTTAAAAGCTTTTCTACTTAAATAATGTCTTAGTTTTATTATGTTTTCGTATTTTACAAAATAACCGATTATTCAAAGTCTTCTGTTTTTTTTTGTTTTTTTTTAACTCTTAGACTCGCTAAAAAAAGAATGGTACGCTGTCGAGTTTTAAAAATTAAAGAAGGGAGGGTAACAGATGAAAAAACTTAAAAACACCTAAAATAATTTAACTTCATTCTTTTTGACTAAGTTCTGAAAGTTTTAATAAAATTCAACAATTATATTTGATTGTGTAGGTACCTTCATTAGCTTGTCCAAAAAGTATGATGAAAAAGACGCCAAACTTGACGAAAACAATTTTATCGTAAATGTTTATTATTATTTAAGACCGAAGTATTTTCTTTTCTTTTTTTTTTTTTTTTTTAAGACTTGTCCTTTTTGGAATTTTTTAAATTTTAATTAAAAAAAAACTTGTTTCTTTGTATCACCGGAACTCGTAAAATAACTTTTTTTTTTTTTTTTTTTTAATGACAGTTCCAAAATTTGGGAAATTTTGCAAAAATTAAAAATAATTGTCGGATGTTAATGAAACTTTCAGAAACTATTCACAAATGATGGAAATCAAACTTTTTTTTTCTTTTTTTAAGTCAATGCAAAAATATTTAGTTTTTAATTAATATTTATTATTCCTCCCCCCCCCCCCAACTAATTTATGAAAACTCTAGAAATTCAATCGCATTCAGTTTAAAAGCACAAGGCTTTGGGGAAAATCAAATCATGTATATATTTTTTAATTGGACCCTCCCCTACATGAAAATCGACTCTGAATTGTAACAATAACATACAAAATTCAATAAAAAACAAAGATACTTTTCTGCGCAGAAACTACGTAATGCTTGTTTCAAAATATTTTAAACATTTTTAATTTTCTTATTAGTTATGAAAAAATTGATTTTTAAAAGAATTTGAAACTGAAATTTTTTTTTTGTTGTTTGACATGCATGTCAAACAAAAAAAAAAAAAAAAAATTTCAGTTTCAAATTCTTTTAAAAATCAATAA